>OW964825.1:29005609-29702575 GCA_943142095.1 Ophonus ardosiacus | reverse complement strand
GTTTTGCGGTGTAAAATACATTTTTGAGTAAAATTTTTCGGACACTTGTTTTTTCTTATGTGTTATTGGAATATGCTGACTTATGGCAGAATGTGACAGATTATACTATATTTTAGTGTATACAAGCTTTTGAAGGGCTTCCTTGGTGCCCTTTCCAACCCTGTGATGCGACCCGTATTGAAGTTATACAAATTACTTTAAAACACTCTGAATACACTATTTTGGTCTAGAAAACGCATTTAGAAGCAATTTGGAGACAATATGTGAAAAATAGATTTTTCATCAGAATTCATCGTTTTGCGGTGTAAAATACATTTTTGAGTAAAATTTTTTAGACATGTGTTTTTTTTCTTAAGTGTTAATGGAATATGCTGACTTATGGCAGAATATGTGACAAATAGTTTTTTCATCAGAAACCATCTTTTTGGCGGTGTAAAATACATTTTTGAGTAAAATCTTTTGGACACGTTTTTTTTTCTTATGTGTCATTGGCATATGCTGACTTTTGGCAGAATATGACAGAATATACTATATACGTATTTGTGTATACAAACTTTTGAAAAGCTTCCGTGGTGCCCTTCCCAGCCCAGTGCTACGAGGGTATTGAAGTTATACAAATTACTTTAAAACACTTTATACACACGCTTTTCATGTAGAAAACGCAATTTTGAAGCAACTCGGAGACAATATGTGAAAAATAGTTTTTTCATCAGAAATCATAGTTTTGCGGTGTGAAATATATTTTTGAGTAAAATCTTTTGGACGCGTATCTTTACTTATATCTTAATGGAATATGCTGACACTTTGCAGAATATGACAGATTATACTATATTTTAGTGTATACAAGCTTTTGAAGGGCTTCCGTGGTGTCATTTCCAACCCAGTGTGATACGACCGTATTGAAGTTATACAAATTACTTTAAAACACTTTATATACATGCTTTTCATGTAGAAAACGCAATTTGAAAGCAACTCGGAGACAATATGTGAAAAATATTTTTTTTCATCAGAAATCATCGTTTTGCGCTGTAAAATACATATTTGAGTGAAATCTTTTAGACTCGTGTTTTTACTTAAGTGTTAATGGAATTGCTGACTTATGGCAGATTATGACAGATTATACTATATTTTAGTGTATACAAGCTTTTGAAGGGCTTCCTTGGTGCCCTTTCCAACCCAGTGATACGACCGTAATGAAGTTATACAATTTACATTAAAACACTCTAAATACACATTTTTTCATCTAGAAAACGCATTTTGAAGCAATTCGGAGACAATATGTGACATATAGTTTTTTCATCAGAAACCATCGTTTTTGCGGTGTAAAATACATTTTTGAGTAAAATATTTGGACATGTTTTTTTTCTTATGTGTTATTGGAATATGCTGATTTATGGCAGAATATGACAGATTATACTATATATATTGGTGTATACAAGCGTTTGAAGGGCTTCCGTGGTGCCCTTTCCAACCCAGTGATTCGACTGTATTGAAGTTAAACAAATTACTTTAAAACACTCTAAATTCACGTTTTTGTTCCAGAAAACGCATTTAGATGCAATTCGGAGACAATTTGTGAAAAATAGATTTTTCATCAGATATCATCGTTTTGCGGTGTAAAATAAATTTTGAGTAATATTTTTTAGACACGTGTTTTTTCATATGTGTTAATGTAATACGCTGACTTATGGCAGAATATGACAGATTGTACTATATTTTGGTGTATACAAAATTTTGAAGGGCTTCCTTGGTGCCCTTTCCAACCCAGTGATACGACCGTATTGAAGTTATACAAATTACTTTAAAACACTCTAAGTCCACGTTTTTGATCTAGAAAACGCATTTTGAAGCAATTCGGAGACAATATGTGACAAATAGTTTTTTCATCAGAAACCATCGTTTCGCGGTGTAAACTACATTTTTTGAGTAAAACCATTTGGACACGTTTTTTTTTATGTGTTATTGAAATATGCTGACTTATGGCAGGAGTATGACAGATTATACTATATTTTGTTGTATACAAGCTTTTGAAGGTCTTCCGTGGTGCCCTTTCCAACCCAGAGATACGACCGTATTGAAGTTATACAAATTACTTTAAAACATTCTGAATACACTTTTTTGATCTAGAAAACGCATTTAGAAGCAATTCGGAGACAATATGTGAAAAATAGATTTTTCATTAGAATTCATCGTTTTGCGGTGTAAAAATACATTTTTGAGTAAATTTTTGTAGACGTGTTTTTTCTTAATGGAATTTGCTGACTTATGGCAGAATATGACAGATTATACTATACTTTGGTGTATACAAGCTTTTGAAAGGCTTCCGCGGTGCCCTTTCCAACCCAGTGATACGACCGTATTGAAGTTATACAAATTACTTAAAAACACTCTAAATATACGTTTTTCGTCTAGAAAACGCATTTTGAAGCAATTCGGCGACAATATGTGAAAAATAGATTTTCATCAGAAATCATGGTTTAACGTTGAAAATACATTTAAAAAGTAAAATCTTTTGGACACTTGTCTTTTCTTATTTGTTAATGGAATGTGCTGCCTTATGGCTTAATATGACAGATTATACTATATTTTAGTGTATACAAGCTTTTGAAGGGCTACCTTGGTGCCCTTTCCAACCCAGTGATACGGCCGTATTGAAGTTATACAAATTACTTTAAAACACTCTAAATACACGTTTTTTCATCTAGAAAACGCATTTTGAAGCAATTCGGAGACAATATGTGACAAATAGTTTTTTCATCAGAAACCATCGTTTTGCGGTGTAAAATACATTTTTGAGTAAAATCTTTTGGACACGTTTTTTTTTTTTTATGTGTTAATGGAATTTGCTGACTTTATGGCAGAATATGACAGAATATACTATATTTCTGTATATACAAACATTTTGAAGAGCTTCCGTTATGCCCCTTTCCAGCCCAATGCTACGAGGATATTGAAGTTATACAAATTACTTTAAAACACTCTATATACACGTTTTTCATGTAGAAAACGCAATTTGAAGCAACTCGGAGACAATATGTGAAAAATAGTTTTTTCATCAGAAATCATCGTTTTGCGGTGTGTAATACAATTTTTGAGTAAAATCTTTTGGACACGTATCTTTACTTATATGTTCATGGAATATGCTGACTCATTGCAGAATATGACAGATTATACTATATTTTAGTGTATACAAGCTTTTGAAGGGCTTCCGTCGTGTCCTTTCCAACCCAGTGTGATGTGACCGTATTGAAGTTATACAAATTACTTTAAAACACTCTAAATACACGTTATTCGTCAAGAAAACGCATTTTGAAGCAATTCGGAGACAATATGTGAAAAATAATTTTTTCATCAGAAATCATCGTTTTGCGGTGTAAAACACAATTTTGAGTTAAATCTTTCGGACATGTCTTTTTTTCTTATGTGTTAATGGAAAATGCTGACTTATTGCAGATTGTGACGGATTATACTATAATTTAGTGTATACAAACTTTGGAAGGGCTGCCGTGGTATCCTTTCCAACCCAGTGATTTGACCGTATTGAAGTTATTCAAATTACTTTAAAAACACTTTAAATACACGTTTTTCATCTAGAAAAGACATTTTGAAGCAATTCGTAGGCAATATGTGAAATATAGTTATTTCATCAGAAAACATCGTTCTGCGGTGTAAACTATATTTTTGAGTAAAATCTTTTGGACACGTGTTTTCTCTTATGTGATAATGGAATATGCTGAATTATTGCAGAATATGACAGATTATACTATATTTTAGTGTATACAAGCTTTTGAAGGGCTTCCGTGGTGCCCTTTCCAACCCAGTGATACGACCGTATTGAAGTTATACAAATTACTTTAAAAACACTCTAAATACACATTTTTTGTCTAGAAAACGCATTTTGAAGAAATTCGGAGACAATATGTGAAAAATAGTTTTTTCATCAGAAATCATCGTTTTGCGGTGTAAAATACATTTTTGACTAAATTCTTTTGGACACGTGTTGTTTCTTATGTGTTAATGGAATATGCTGACTTATTGCAGATTAAGACAGATTATACTACATTTTAATGTATACAAGCTTTGGAAGGGCTTCCGTGGTGCCTTTTCCAACCCAGTGATACGACCGTATAGAAGTTATACAAATTACTTTAAAGCACTCTAAATACACGTTTTTTCGGCTAGAAAACGTATTGTGAAGCAATTCGGAGACAATATGTGAAAAATAGTTTTTTCATCAGAAATCATTGTTTTGCGGTGTAAAATACATTTTTTAGTAAAATTTTTCGGACACTTGTTTTTTTCTTATGTGTTAATGGAATATGCTGACTTATGGCAGAATGTGACAGATTATACTATATTTTAGTGTATACAAGCTTTTGAAACGGTTTCCTTGGTGCCCTTTCCAACCTAGTGATACGACCGTATTGAAGTTATATAAAATACTTTAATACTCTCTAAATACACGTTTTTCATCTAGAGAACGCATTTTGAAGCAATTCGGAGACAATGTGTGAAAACTAGTTTTTTCATCAGAAATCATCGTTTTGTGGGGTAAAATACATTTTTGAGTAAAAACTTTTGGACACGTGTTTTTTCCTATGTGTTAATGTAATATGCTGACTTATTGCAGATTATGACCGATTATACTATATTTTAGTGTATACAAGATTTTGACGGGCTTCCGTGGTGCCCTTTCCAAACAAGTGATACGACGGTATTGACATTATTCAAATTACTTTAAAACACTCTAAAATACACGTTTTTCGTCTAGAAAACGCAATTTGAAGCAATTCGGAGACAATATGTGACAAATAATTTCTTCATCAGAAACCATCGTTTTGCGGTGTAAAATATATTTTTGAGTAAAATCTTAGGACACGTTATTTTTCTTATGTGTTATTGGAATATGCTGACTTATGGCAGAATATGACAGATTATACTATATTTTTGGTGTATACAAGCTTTTGAAGGGGCTACCGTGGTGCACTTTCCAACCCAGTGATACGACCGTATTGAAGTTATACAAATTACTTTAAAACACTATAAATACACGTTTTTCATGTAGAAAACGCTTTTTGAAGCAATTCGGAGACAATATGTGAAGAATAATTTTTTCATCAGAAACCATCGTTTTGCGGTGTAAAATACATTTTTAGAGTAAAATCTTTGGACACTTTTTTTTCTTATGTGTTATTGGAATATGCTGACTTATGGCAGAATATGACAGATTATACTATAATTTGGTGTATACAAGCGTTTGAAGGGCTTCCGTGGTGCCCTTTCCAACCCAGTGATACGACGGTATTGAAGGTATACAAATTACTTTAAAACATACATTTTTGAGTAAAATCTTTTGGACACGTATTTTTTATTATGTGTTAATGGAATATGCTGAATTATTGCAGATTATGACAGATTATACATTATTTTATTGTATACAAGCTTTAAAGGGCGTCCGTGGTGCCCTTTCCAACCCAGTGATACGACGGTATTGGCGTTATACAAATTACTTTAAAACACTGTAAATACACGTTTTTCGTCTAGAAAACGCATTTTTTATGCAATTCGGAGACAATATATGGAAAATTGTTTTTTTCATCAGCATTCATCGTTTTGCGGTGTAAAATACATTTTTTAGAAAAATATTTTGGACACGTGTTTTTTTCTTATGTGTTAATGGAATATGTTGACTTATGACACAATATGACAGATTATACTATATTTTTAGTGTATACAAGCTTTTGAAAGGGCTTGCGTGGTGCCCTTTCCAACCCAGTGATACGACCGTATTGAAGTTATACAAATTACTTTAAAACACTCTAAATACACGTTTTTGTCTAGATAACGCAATTTGAAGCAACTCGGAGAGAACATGTGAGAAATAGTTTTTTCATCTGAAATCATCGTTTTGCGGTGTAAAATACATTTTTGAGTAAAATCTTTTGGACACATGTTTTTTTTATGTGTTAATGGAATATGCTAAATTATTGCACAATATGACAGATTATACTATATTTTGGTGTATACAAGCTTTTGAAGGGCTTCCGTGGTGCCCTTTCCAACCCACTGATACGACCGTATTGAAGTTATACAATTTACTTTAAAACACTCTTAATACACGTTTTTCGTCTAGAAAACGCATTTAGAAGCAATTCGGAGACAATATGTGAAAAATAGATTTTTCATCAGATTTCGTCGTTTGCGGTTTAAAATACATTTTTCAGTAAAATTTGGACACGTGTATTTTCTTATGTTTTAATGGAATATGCTGACTTATGGCAGAATATGACAGATTATACTATATTTTAGTGTATACAAACTTTTGAAGGGCTTCCGTGGTGCCCTTTCCAACCCAGTGCTACGAGGATATTGGAGTTATACAAATTAAGTTAAAACACTCTAAATACACGTTTTTCATTTAGAACACTCAATTTGAAGCAACTCGGAGACAATATGTGAAAAAATAGTTTTCTCATCAGAAATCGTCGTTTTGTGGTGTTAAATACATTTTTGAGTAAAATCTTTTAGACACGTGTTTTTTCTTATGTGTTAATGGTATATGCTGACTTATTGCAAAATATGACAGATTATACTATATTTTAGTGTCTACAAGCTTTTGAAGGGCTTCCGTGGTATCCTTCCCAATCCAGTGTTACGACCGTATTGAAGTTATACAAATTACTATTAATACTCTCTAAATACACGTTTTTTCGTCTAGAGAACGCATTTTGAAGCAATTCGTAGACAATGTGTGAAAACTAGTTTTTTTCATAAGAAATCATCGTTTTGCGGTGTAAAATACATATTTGAGTAAAAATCTTTTGGACACGTTTGGAATATGCTGACTTATAAATAAATAAATAAGTAAATAAATAATAAACTTTATTGCACCATAACAGTACAAAGGGTGGTAAGGTTCAGCTGAAGCTGATTTTCAACCTCCCCCAAAGAAACTATGGAATCATACATAAAAATACTATAACATACATGGTTATCAATAAGATCACAAGCAGACAATTAATTCAACAATCAGTTAAAATTAATAAAATTGCTACAATATGCGAAATGTGTGAAAACGAGTTTTTTTTTTTTTTTAAGCAAAGAAAGTGTAAAACGGCATTTTTATAAAAGTGTACATATTAAAATAACCACAAGAAATAAATTAAAATAGAACATAAAAATAAAGTTAAAATACGAAACAGTTACATACTAAAAGTTACTACCGTTTTCACAGTTTCATACTGACTTCACAATTGTCTATATATACATAGTTAATTTTTGATAACCTTAAACTTATTACAAACATAGTTTCACAAAAATAAATAAATATTAAATGAACAACATAAAATTACATAGATAAAATAATTTAAAATAAATAAAATAAAACAGGGAATTGTGCAAATGTGGATATGTGTTTGCATAATGAAATGTAGAAATAACCTGGACCTCAAAATGAATTTACGTAGTTTGTAAGTGTTTGTCTCTACAGTCGTTGACAAAATCCTCTACTAAATAATATTCTTTATGGATAAATATATTTTTTAATAGTTTAAGTGCATGTGTTTTTGAACATTGCTTCAATTCATTTGGTAACAAGTTATAAAATTGTATGCCTGTATATTCGCTTGTTTTCTCGAATGCAGAAGTTCTATGGACAGGTACGTTTAAATGATTGTTTTTTTTGTCTGGTATCATATAACGAACTGCACATATTGAAGTTATTTAAATTATTAAAAGTATATTTTAAGATTCTAATATGTAGACGCTTGGCAAGGTTAATATTTTTTGTTGTTTAAAAGTGATTCTATATGATTGGCGGGGGGACATGTTTAACATTATTCGTATGGCACGTTTTTGAATACAAAATACTTCCTGCAATAAAGATGACGACCCCCAATTGGTAATCCCATAAGTGGCAATTGAATGGAAAAAAGCAAAATACAAATTTACGAGTCACATGTTTTTCTAGGTGAGATGTTAACATTCGTAAAACATAGCAACATTTGTTTAACTTAATTGTTATTGCTTTAGATTGGGAAGCCCATTTGGTGTCCACATCCAACAAGATACCAAGACAACTTAGACTATCTGTGCGAGAGACGCTTACTTCCGATGTATTAAACTCAATACTGTTACTTGAATTTTAGATAAAACTGCATGAAATTTGATTTGTTTAAATTTAGACTAAGGGTTATTAGCAGTACACCAATTTGAAATTTTCGTTATTATATCATTGATGCCACTAACACGAAAATCAGGTTTTGAACAGGACATCAAAAAGTAAGCATCATCTGCATAGAGAGTACAAAATGTATTATCAATATTTACGGGGCTGGTCATTAATATAGACGAGGAACAGTAGCGGTCCTAGGGACAGATCCTTGAATTAGGCCCTTTTTCGGATAAGTAGACTAAGTTGCTTGATGGATCATTGATCTTAACGGATTGGTATCTTTCTGACAGGTACGATTCAAACCATAATGCTGCTAGACCACGTACGCCATAATGTTCCAGTTTTTGAATTATAATGTTATGGCAAACACAGTCAAAGGCTTTCGATAAGTCGGTGGAAATGCAGAAAAACACATCTATTTTTATCTAGGTCACTGATTATTTTATTGTAGATACAGGAAACCGCACTCACTGTTGATTTATTTTCCGTAAACCCGTGTTGATGTTTAGTTAAAATATTGTTATTATTAAAATACACTATAAGTCTATTATATATTAATCTTTCAAATATTTTTGAGAATGTTGTCAATAAAGAGATGGGTCTGTAGTTTTCAATGTTTTGCGGATCCACCCTTTTTATGTAGTGGTACTACTATAGAATTTTTAAATGCCCTCGGATAAATGCCACTTTCTATGGATGAATTGAATATGACAACTAACGGTGCAACAATGAGAGGTGCACATTTTTTAATCACAGAACTTGGAATCCGATCACTTCCACACGAGTATGATTTTTTTAAATTATTAATTACTTGTAGGACTTCTTGTTCAATGACTGGCAGTAAAAAGAAAGAGTTTGATACAGCGGTATTCTTCGGTATATATTTTGATCCTGAAGAGTTATTAGACTTTAAAAATTGTCTGTTGAAATCATTTGCAAGTGAAGTGGGATCAGCTGATGGTAAATGATGTGTAGTGGATTTTCCTTTGATGTCATCTATAATTTTCCAGGTAGCCTTTGATTTGTTGCTTGAGTTTAAAATATAATTAGATACACTTTTTTGTTTTGCCAGTTTTATTATTGCATTTAAAATTTTGCTATATTTCTTATAATGTAATTTATTAGCAGGTGTATTATTTTTTTTAATGCTTTCCTTAACTTGTTCTTTGTATTACAGGAGATACGTATGCCTTTTGTTATCCATTGGACAGTGCGTTGATTAGATTTTATGATTTGAAATGGAAACGATTTTTCAAATGCGGAAGTAAACTTATTCAAAAACAATTCCGTAGAGATATTTATGTCTAATTCTTCTTTTACGTCATTCCATGTTATACATTGAAGTTTTTTATAAAACTTTTTTTGTGAGTATATACGCCTACAAATCTGAGTGTTCCGCGGATTTTATTAGTTTTTCAATGTTTATATTGCAGACTATATCCTCATGATCTGATAAGGGATTACTCACTACGTGATACATACCATGGATGTTTTGAGATGTTACTATGTTATCGATGCAAGTAGAAGATGTAGACGTGATTCGTGTAGGTTCGTTAATATTTAAGTTTAGAGCAAACGACGATAGCAACGATAGAATTTTTTGTTTTTCAGCTGATGAATTCAGAAAATCTGTATTGAAATCACCACAAACAAACAAGTGTATATTGGGATGATAAATTTCATCTAAAACCTGTTCAAATAGTTGCAAAAAATTCTGGAAATTTCCACTTGGCGATCTGTAAAACACCAGTACTAGTAAAGAAACTGTTACACATTTAAGTTTTATGAGCGAGAATTCAAAATCTTTCTCTTGGATAAGTGTATTAAATGATGATATATCAACAAACTCCAGATTTTGTTTAATAAGAATGCAAGTGCCACCACGTATATTTTTATCTCTGCAGAAGACAGAGGCGGTTTTATAGTTCTGAATTCTAAATGCATTTATTTCGTTTGAGTTTAGCCAGGGTTCGCTGAGCAAAATAATGTCTGGATGATAGTTGTAAGTATCCAAGAAGACCTCGAGTTCGAGCATTTTCCTTTGGATTCCTTGAATATTTAAATAAAATAAATCAAGATTGAGATTTTGGTTGGCCACGAAAATAATACGATTTGCTGGATTTCGACACTGAACCATTATTACTGGAATTGGAAGTTGTTGAATTTGATGGTTTTTTTATTAATATTTTTAGCTGCCTGCGTAGAAAAGTTTCCCTCTGCAGTTAAGACGTTTGATGCATTGACTATTGTTGACAAGGACTTAGTGAAGGCGATATCCTGAGGTAGGGAACACGTATCAACTACAGCAACGCGATCCGCATCACTCAAGGATTCGGTGGAATTTAAAAGCTGGCAAGGTATCATACAAATACAATTTTCCATTAATTTCAAGTTTTAGATTTTTTTGTCTCACGTTGTACACTAATTTTTTTGCTTCTTTCTTATATTTATTTAAGTATTTATTAATTTCATGTTCTTGAGCGGTGAGATCGTTATTAATGAATATATTGGTTCCTTTTAATTTAAATAAGTTTTTCATAATTAAAAATTTTTGTATCATATTTTATGAATTTAACTAATACTGGTCTTGCTTTATTTGCTACAAGGAATTTGCTGCCAAGTCTCCTTATTTGATTTATATCATTAGAATTTATTGCTAATGAGAGGGTTGGTGGTCAAAATATTTAATACAGTGGCCAGCAAATTCTCATTATCCTACTCCGGCAGACCGGTAATGATAATATTATTAGCTTTTACTTATGGCAGAATATGACAGATTATACTAAAATTTTAGTGTATACAAGCTTTTGAAGGTCTTCCGCGGTGCCCTTTCCAACCCAGTGATAAGACCGTATTGAAGTAATACAAATTACTTTAAAACACTCTAAATACACTTTTTTCGTTTAGAAAACGCATTTTTAAGCAATTCGCAGACAATATGTGAAAAATAGTTGTTTCATCAGAAATCATCGTTTTGCGGTGTAAAATACATTTTTGAGTAAAATCTTTTGGACACGTGTTTTTTCTTATATGTTAATGGAATATGCTGACTTATGGCAGAATATGACAGATTATACTATATTTTAGTGTATACAAGCTTTTGAAGGACTTCCGTGGTGCCCTTTCCAACCCAGTGATAAGACTGTATTGAAGCTATAAAAATTACTTTAAAACACTCTAAATACACGTTTTTCGTCTAGAAAACGCGTTTTGAAGCAATTCGGAGGCAATATGTGAAAGTAGTTTTTTCATCACAAATCATATCGTTTCTGCGGAGTAAAATACATTTTTGAGTAAAATCTTTTGGACACGTGTTTTTTCTCATGTGTTAATGGAATATGCTGACTTATTGCAGAATATGACAGATTATACTATATTTTAGTGTATACAAGCTTTTGAAGGGCTTCCGTATTGCCCTTTCCAACCCAGTGATACGACCGTATTGAAGTTATAAAAATAACTTTAAAACACTCTAAATACACGTTTTTCGTCTAGAAAACGCGTTTTGAAACAATCCGGAGACAATATGTGAAAAAGAGTTTTTTCATCAGAAATCTTCGTTTTGCGGTTTAAAATACATTTTTGAGTAAATTCTTTTGGCCACGTGTTTTTTCTTATGTGTTAATGGAATATGCTGACTTATGGCAGAATATGACAGATTATACTATATTTTAGTGTATACAAGCTTTTGAAGGGCTTCCGTGGTGCCCTTACCAACCCAGTGTTACGACCGTATTGAAGTTATACAAATTCCTTCAAAACACTCTAAATACAGGTTTTTTCGTCTAGAAAACGCATTTTGAAACAATTCGGAGACAATATGTGAAAAATAGTTTTTTCATCAGAATTCATCGTTTTGCGGTATAAAATACATTTTTGAGTAAAATCTCTTGGACACGTGTTTTTTCTTATATGTCAATGGAATATGCTGACTTATGGCAGAATATGACAGATTTTACTATATTTTATTGTATACAAGCTTTTGAAGGGCTTCCGTTGTGCCCTTCCCAACCCAGTAATACGACCGTATTGAAGTTATACAAATTACTTTAACACACTCCAAATACACGTTTTTCCTCTAGAAACCGCATTTTGAAGCAATTCGGAGACAATATTTGAAACATAGGTTTTTTTATTAGTAAACAACGTTTTGCGGTATAATATACATTTTTGAGTAACATCTTTTGGGACACGTGTTTTTTTCTTATGTGTTACGGGAATATGCTGACTTATGGCGGACTATGTCAGAATATACTATATTTTAGTGAATACAAGCTTTTGAAGGGCTTCCGTGGTGCCCTTGCCAACCCAGTGATACGACTTTATTGAAGTTATGACGTGCAACCGCTATGTGGGCGACTGTGATTAATTTTTACGCACCCGAGTTGTTGTGGTGTGCGGCCGCTGCTTTTAAACAGTGGAGGCGGGAGGGGTTTCGTACTTAATAGTGGAATGAGACAGGGCGCCACGTAATTTTTATCCGGAAAATTACGAAAAGGGTTGGAAAAATTTTTTCACTTACCGTAATTAATATTGATGTTGCCTGAAAACGTCAAAAGGCTTTTGCAAAAGAGACTCAAATTTAAAAATATAAAACAGTTTAATGAATGCAATAATTTATATAAATAATGTATTTGGTACAAAAAGGAGTATCATAACATGCAATAATAAGTTGGATTTAAAAGTTCCAATAAAAATATAAGCGAGGCGACGCGGATGTACTCGAACCCGACAGTACAGCTATACGTTGAGTGTTGGCCAACGACAGACGCAGGGTTAGAACAGCCAGTTGATATCGGAGGACGAATAATCCGCGACGTACTACAAAGTGCAACAGTACCGATGCAATGTGCCAGGCACAAATAACGAAATAACAATGATAAAGTTTTAAAATGGATAACCATTCAATAATATTCAGAAAATTACAAAAAAAATATCATGACGCTCCAAAAGAGAATGCAACATTAATATTCATAAAATTACATAAAAAAATATTCATGGCATTCCAAAAAAAGGAATGCAACAATATTCATATAAGTACAAAAAAAAATATTCATGGCACTCAAAAAAAAAAGAATGCAACAATATTCATAAAATTACATAAAAAAAATATTCATGTCACTCCAAAAAAAGAATGCAACAATATTTATAAAATTATATAAGAATATATTCATGAAACTCCAAAAAAGAATGCAACAATAGTGTTTACTCAATTTATGAGCCAAAGAAAGTCTTTGCCCGACTTCAGGGCAACAATAACAGTTATAACAAAAAATATAATAATGACTGTAAAACTTATCTACAGTGGCGGCGGGTACCCAGGATCAGTGGGAGGGCTAGGCGATAGTCGAGCGTCTCTGAAGCGTGAGCACTGAGGCCCCAGCAATACGGCAACACACCAGCTGGCGAACTCCCGATTGTAGCTTTCCCCACAACTTGAACAGTACATTTTCCTCTGCGATAGTTCAAAAATAAATTATCCGATTTCACGTTGCTTGGTCGAAGTTTGATATATTTACGAAAAATGTCTAGGTAGTGCATTTTTTCATCTTGTTTGTTAATAACTGTAAATGTCCGTTGAATGTTAGTTTTTGTATTTGGTATTTTTACAATAATGAGTCCTTCACGTTCTTCTCTATCTTTGATAGTCATATTATATAATTCCTTCTCTCCTACATGCACCGGATACTCCTAATATCATTCCCACCTAAAAATACACAAAAAAATAATATAACTATTGCCTACATTTTACAAGTGATCTAAACCCTTATGAATTAAAAAATTCCTGGTCTGGTGCTTCATTCAAAAATGTTATCATGTCTTCCTTAGTGAAATTACTAGATTTCTTAGGTCTATATCCAACATTTTTTCTTTTAAGATAAGCAATAAGAATACCAAATTTTGAAATATCAATAGATTCATAAAGAAAAATTGTGCTCTTTAACATTGAATACTCAGCCCATAAGCTTCCAGGTGCTTTTAGTTGCTTAGATCTCTAAACCATATATGCTAGCATAATTTTTTCGTTTATACCAGCATTCTTTGCACTGCACCATTCTTTGAAAATTTTGTAAGTATTTTCATATCGCAGTTTGGATTTTTCTGGTATTACTGCCGAACATCCGATATTCCACGATTCTTCTATATTTAAATTGTCACTCTCAGAATCACTCATTTTAATTATATTTCTGTGTTGGATAGTTTAAATTAAGTTTAAATAACACCTTGACTTTTTGACATTCAAAAGCGTAAACCAGCGTAAACGAACATTGGGCGCGTTCAGCACCCCGGCAGCGCTGGCAGCGATGAGCACCGCTGCGTGCCGATGATTGCCGAATGCAATTACTAGACCAATTACATTCGTCCATTCATTGTGTTCGACAAACTTCGGAGGTCAGCGATGAGAGGTGCTGAACGCGGCCAATGAAAACAATAACAAAACAATAAAGTCATAGCATACTGCAAAGCTACCTACTATATTCAGTTTCAATAATACTTATAATGAAAAAAATTAAAAATGAAATAAAAAATAAAATTTTTAGCAAACTCCAATCGCGCAAAAAATGTTATAAGCATCACGAACGTTAAGGAATTACCGATCTCAGACAAAATTATAAATATAATATATTCCTGTTTCACGTTTATAATTAAATATGTAAACATAAAATATGTATAAATATTCCACGGCTTATTACCCATTTCTGGGTGTGCCAAATTTACTTCTATTAGTAGTTTTTTGGTGATGACGTTACATAAATAAAAATATATATTATATGTATAAAATAAGTTTTATATTATATTTATTCGAATTTTGAAATAATTATATTAAACAATATAATGTTTTATATTTTTAATAATATTATAAATAAAGTAACAATAAACAAAATATAGTATTTATAAAGATGTAAAATTAGACGTCTGAAAAAGGTTTAAATAGACTTAATTACGACCAAATAAAGTCGTCACATAGCCCACAAATCTGACATCTAAAAAGTCCTATTTCAGACCAAAACAGTCGCACAGACGTCATATTAGACATCTAAATAGTCCTAATTCAGACCAAAAATCAACGTCACAGTGTCGTCGCATAGACGTCTAAATAGACCAATTTTTGAACAAAAATCAAAGTCACAGCAACGTCGTATAGACGTCTAAATAGACCTATTTTTGACAAAAATCAACGTCAGTGTGACGCATAGACGTCTAATTAAACGGCCGTATATGACGCATATTCAACCTAAAATCGACGTCACTTTTTGGTCGGACCGCTGTGTCAGTGTTACTTGGGATGCTATTATGACTTTAGGAATAGGTCAATTCTAAACATATGCAAGATCTCTGTAAGCAAATCTGTAAGGCCTGTAACAAAATTGCAATTCTGAGCACATCTGTAGCTTACAGGAATTCTGTAAGCACTTACGTAAATTCTTACGATCTATATGACCTGTAACAACTTCCGATCGAATTGCAATTCTGATCACATCTGTAGCTTACAGAAAATCTGTAAACATTTACAGCTCTTGTAAATTCTTACGGCTGTAAGCTTACAGATAATTGTTAATAAAAGTGTATGAACAACAACGGTTAATACTTTAATGGGTATTTTGTTATAAAATGATGCAAACAAGTAAATGCTAAACACATAAAAGTCAGTTTAGTAACTTTTTTTTTTACAAAAATAGTAGTTTACAGGCAGTTAAAAATCTGTTATAATTTTCTATAAATTTGGACGAATTTGAATAAGCATAAAGATATCAAAAAGTAATGAGAATACCTAAGGAGGAAGGATCCGTAAACATATGGTTGTTAGGAGAGAATGTAGAAACAAGTAAGCTCCTTCAAATAACTGAAGTTGAAAGTATAGTGACTTGGAATGGAAATAGTAAGATACTAGCGTAAACTCGGCTACGCCGAGTATACCCTAGGGCTCCGCCGATAGTGTTTTATAATAGTTTTACGTACGTCCAATCCGTCTAGGAACAATTTAAACGCAAAGTGCTAACGCTAAGAGTCTTTCAAAATATGTTTCTCACCCACCCAAATAGCCCACGCAACCTGCCCACCCAAACTAATCATGCAACCTGCCCACGCAACCTGCTCACCCAAATTGTCCACGCAACCTGCCCACCCCAAAATGCCCACGCAACTTGCCCACCCAAACTGTCCACGCAACCTGCCCACCCAATCTGCCCACGAAATTTGCCTACTCAATCTGCCCACGCAACCTGCCCACTCAATCTGCCCACCCAAACTTTCCACGCGTCATGCCCACTCAAATTTCCCACTCAACTTGCCCACGCAACATGCCTTCCTAAACTGATTTTGACATTTCTGCATGACAGCCCTTGACGTTACCTTTCATTTGATACCAAACACGACATAGTTCTGACAACTTTAAGCAAAAACAAAAGCCAATCGAGCTGTCAAATTTTTGACATTTCTGCATGGCAGCCCTCGACGATAACTCTCATTTGATACCAAACACGACATGGTTCTGACAACTTTAAGCAAAAAACCAAAGCCGATCGAGCTGTCTAATTTTTTACATTTCTGCATGACAGCTTTTGAAGTTACCTTTCATTTGATTCCAAACACGACATGGTTGTGACAACTTTAAGCAAAAACAAAAGCCGATCGAGCTGTCAAAATTTTGACATTTCTGCATGACAGCCCTTATTGTTACCTTTCATTTGATACCAAACACGACATGTTTCTGACAACTTTAAACAAAAAACAAAAGCCAATCGAGCTGTCAAATTTTTGACATTTCTGCATGACAGCCCTTGACGTTACCTTTCATTTGATACCAAACACGACATGGTTCTGACAACTTTAAGCAAAAAACAAAAGACGATGGGGCTTTGAAATTCCTGACATTGGAATATTTGTTTTTTACTTAGCTATTTATGGGATGTTTGGCCACACTTTCGAAATGTACATGAATCGTGGACATAAACCTTCAAAAATTATAATTTTTAAATATAATATTTTAGGCCTTTTAAACTACTATGGAATAACCGCCCATTGCCATAATGTATGTTTATGAATTTAACTTTTTTCAAAATGTCCTTATTTTATAAATAATTCCATTTAAATGTTCTGATTGACATGTCAAAGAAACGTTCTTCGTTTTAAATTTTTCAAAGAAGACTAAATTTTTGATTTCAAATTGTTTCAAAAAGCCAAAATACGACCTTTAAAAATGTTTTACACAAAAACTATGCACTGTACATAAAAATGACCTATTACCAGGAAATCAAGTTGAGTTATTTTCAACAACCTGCAACAATTTTCATTAAAATCGCTCTTACCGTTTAGTCTGTACAGGCGAATAAAATTTCCCCGATCGTCTTGATGAATTCAATATAGAAATATATATAGATAGTGAATCTACCCGTTTAGAATAAAAGATTACAAGCAGAATCGCCTAGGGAAATTTCTACTAAAAGAAGAAAGAGAAAAACGTATAAGGAAATGAGGTGGAGAAGAGAAAAGAAATTTAAGAAAAATAAGAAAGAGGAAGATCAATTGAATTGGACATATATTAAGGACGGATTGTCTTCAGAAAATTATAGTTGAAGGAAAAATGCATTGGAGAAAAGGTAGAGGGAAGTTCGGAATATTAAAATATGTTAAAAGTGGAGAGAATTACAAGGGACTGAAAAGACACACAGAACATACAGGGTGTATCAAGATAATGGAACAGTGCATTTTATTCGTGTATTTGACAAGTTACACAAAAAAGTGATAAAGATATTTTGTAAGGCATAAAGGGGGACACATTTTGACATAATCACTATTATTTTAAAACCACACGGTAAAATATATCGTCATCATTACCGATGTCTACATGTGTTGTAGATACTGGCACACCCAGAAATGGGTAATATGCCGTGATGATATATTTATTTATTTTAAAACCAGTGGTACTCAAGTTATGGAGCAATAATATATTTTTTTAAATAGCATCATATATTTTTTATTAACTCGTTAAATAGATTATTTTCTTCTGAATTCAACGATATAATAATATCATACTCTTACATTGCTAAAAATTTGACAAAAATTAATTCAAAATTAAAATTTTATTTCTATTTTATTTTTTTAAGTAGTCTGAGCAAACATTCAATTATTAAAACAAATAATATTAACTGTCACCCATTATTAAATTAAGGTAATTTTCATTACCATTTCTTTTTCTTTTATAGTCTCTCAAAAGGATTAAATCCCAATGACTGAGTAGGTTCACATACACAAACATCCATGCCTTAGTTTATGGGATTCGAACCCAGAACCCCGAGCGCACTCATGACTAAGAGGCGTTGCTCTAACCATTGAGCCATCGGAGAAGATAATTAATTAATTTAATAATGGCAGCAGATTTAACAAATACTTAGATTATTTTATTTATTGATGTGAGACCAATCAAAATGCATTTCAAGCATGCAATTTATTTGCAAAAAGTTTTCCTAATTAAAGAAGACCAAATAATAATCACTCGAATTTTGGAACGTTTCGAATAACTAATTTAATAATTTTTTACAATGATATACGAAAATGACATATATTTTTTTTCTTTTAATAGTTGAATGTTTGCTTAGCTTACTCAAAATTTTTGAAATAGAAATGAAATACTAAATTTGAATTGATTTTTATAATGTAAGGGTCATGATATTATTTAATTGTTGAATTCTGAAATTAATTCCCTATTCAATGAGTTAATAAAAAACATACAATGCCATTTAATAGATATTTACACACCAAGTGAGCTAAGGTAATGTTTATTCATGAGAAGAAAGTTTAGCTCACGAGCCCGTAAGGGTGAGTGAGTTAATTTCTTCGAGTGAATAAACATTCTTAGCTCACGTGGTTTGTACAATATTTTATTCAATTTTGACGAAATAGTAATAAAAACCATCACAATATTTAATTTTTACAAACAAAAAACTAATCAGATAGTAGACTGTGCATGACAATCGTCGATTATAGATGTCAAGTCATTTATTTAAAAAGCTTTATTGTCTGTTATTTGTGCTGTGAAAAATAATGAAAATGGCTGATTATGTCTGATAAATACTACGGTAAGTGTTAATTTCGTGCCTGATGTTATTTTAAATGCATTATTTGTTGCAGAGTGAATTAAAAAAATGTGAGAGTGATTTAAAAAAAATTAATTCACTTGTGAAAAAGTGTTACTTATAATTGTTGCTATGGAGTTAATAATGACAGTTTCAAACGTCAAAATTGAATAAAAAAATATAACATTGATCTATAAGTTGAGTAACACTGGTTTTAAAATAATAGTGGTTATGCCAAAATGTGCCCGCCTCTATGCCTTACAAAATATCTTAATCACATTTTTGTGTAACTTTGCACATACATGAATAAAATGCACTGTTCTATTAACTTGATACACCCTGTATTTCATTCCTTCATTCATCATAATTATACTTGCAGTCAAATAATTATGGACTGGATATTTCTACACTGATGCCAAATTTTTTAAGTGTCTACCTGCACAAATATCTGTAATCTGTCAATGCCATTTTATATTCTGACATTTTCGTTAGTACTTGCGTGCGCTTGTTTAGGAAAACAAGATTTAAATGGGCCAATGTACACAATTTTTTCAAAAAGTTGGCGTTACATCATGAAAAAATTTATTACTGTCTTATCTTACTTATTTATTATAATATTTTCTTCATTTACGATATATTAAAAATTTTAATTAGTTTTAAATGAATTATGGCATTTGCGTTCATTCCTGGTCATGTCATGTTACAAGCGGCAGCACCGCTGGGCAAGGGACAGGGTGCGGAAAGGGATAAAAGTTGAACATCAGTCCATAATCATTTGACGGCGAGTATAGTAGTCTTTTGGGCCTTCAAAACAATAATAATTAGTGTATACCTACATTATTTTTACTTATTTAGTGAAGAATACAACTCTGTGACTGTGACAGCTTGTCACATTGAGCACAAAATATTTGTGAAGTTAGTTACACATGTAAAAACGTTACGAGATCGTAAAATGTCTGTAACTCGGCTCGTTACAGATATGTGTTCAAAATTGCCAAATCTGTAAATTGTGCGGTTACGAATTTACGGTTTTACAGATAAATGTTCAGAATTGACCTATAAATGTGTTTTATGAATGTTTCTTTTTCTCTGTCCGTTGTCCTTATAGGGTGTTGCAGTGTATGTTGTTTTGGTAGGCTTAGGCCCGCGATATCCACCTCCTAATAACTTTATTTGGCGAATAATTTCTATGGTAATAATTGTTGATACAATTATATCCATGGTTATTATTCGCCAAATAAAGTTATTTGGAGGTGGATATCTCGGCCCTTAGTCGCCTAAGAGAAACCTGAATAATATACGGCGTATAGATATGAAATTAAATATATATTTACTAATTTACCTCTGAAATAATCAGTGAACATATATTTGTGGTCGCACACTCCTTTGAAGTGGTACAGAATAAAACTTTTTTCGATTAAGATGGATAATCAATATGTGGGGCACAATTAGTCAATCATTCCATTTACATCTTCATTCTCACTTTTCTCTTTGCAATAATTTCTTATTACATATGCTATGTTTTTTGTAATTGTTAGCTAGGTTTATTCAAAACTAGGCACACTTGAAATTCATATTTACACGCACATACTATGGCTTGTGACACATCAAACCTATCTGCAACTTTTCTAAAACAGAAATATGTTAGTAATACTCAAAATAAAAACCTTTTTGTTGTATCTATACACTTCTTGGTTAACTAAAACTAACAAAACTTGCTTTGTTAGACTCCATACTGCCCATAACATTTGTTTTTAAATGTGGGGCCACAGGCCACATTCAATAACTCTTCGAAAGTTGTTCTTTGTAACCTGTCCTGAAGTGTGCTTTAAAAAAGATGAATATCACGATGAACAATATAAATAATTGAAAGAAGTAAAATTTAAGGTTAGATATCAAACTTACAATTCATGACAGATAATTAAGGGTTTTTTTATGCAAAATTATTACTTTTATTATATTTCTGAATGTAACTAAAATATCTCTGTTAAAATATTCATTACGCCTCAGGATATAACTAAGCCTTTGCGCTTAGCTTTTTGGTTAGCAATGAAAAATTATGCGCTTCTTTTAGTAATAATTCCTTTATCCCTCTTCCTAGAAGTAGCGGGAGGTAAAAATATAAAAATAACACCGAACGACACGATAAATACATATATAAAAATGGTTATCTAAAGTTTGTTTTATTTTTCCTATTGACTGTACCTATTTAAAATTCTTCCCGGTAAAAGAAAATAACATCTTTGGTATAATAGGCAAACTATACAGTCATAATAGTGACCTGTATTACCGGGCTGAACATTTCGTCCCGTACTGATTCATGATTTTATCACTTGTAGGATTATACTGTCTGAACATTACGTCATTGATGGTGGGGGTAACTTTATAACTTGTGGGATTTAGGAATTCTGACATTTATAACGTATAGGAATTAGGAACTGTAGGATTATAACGTATAACACGCACTCCGAGGGACGGCGTAGAAGATTAATGAGAACTCGGATCCCCCAAAGGGTCAGACTTCTATCGGCAAAGAAGGGACGTCCTTCACGAACCACGTGAGACTCCACACGAAACGATAGTAAAGTCACTAGAGTTCCGGCGCAAAAATCCGCGAAAAGCGAAACCACACAGGGTTAACTGTAGCACCCGGAAAATTATTACTCGTACGTCGTAAAATGAAAAAAAGATACGCCCCGACGAACAACTACCGCTTTTCTCTGAGACCACCGCACGAGTCCCGGAAATTCTTCTCCGTCAAAACTCAAAAAAACTAACGGAAGGGGAGGGACATAATAGTGGATTTGTTTCCAATAAAAAAAGAACTATAGGAACTAAAGACCCATACACAATAGTAAACTTCAGTTACAATGTTATTGTTATTATGACAAATGAGCGAATAAAATAAATTCGTAGTATGTATAATGTAAATTACTAATACTGCTGTACAGATATTATTAATCTTTAACAGAAAAGTAAAATTGTATCTGGATTTCTTATATTTAAAATTTAGTTAAGCTGCTACAGTGTAAACATCACTGTCGGCTACTGTCAGAGTGAAGGTTACCTACAAACGCTCGGTCAAATATTACAGAAATGTGATACATGGTGACAAGACTAAAATAATTTGATAAATATGGACCAATCTTTAGATCAAAACATAGAATTAAATAAAATAGGTACGTTAATAATTGGTTCAAAAAAATATAGTTGATGAATTTAATATTGCAGCTAAATAACAACATCTGACGATTAAAACTGTTTGTACTAAGAGCCTATAGTAGGAGGAAGGATAAGGAATAAGATTAAGGGAATCGGACAATTACGAGGGACTAAAATGAAATGTTACAAAGTTATACAAATTACTTTAAAACACTCTGTAAACACGTGTTTCGTCTAGAAAACGCATTTTGAAGCAATTCGAAGACAATATGTGAAAAAAAAAAATTTTTCATCAGAAATCACCGTTTTGCGGTGTAAAATACATTTTTGAGTAAAATCTTTTGGACTCGTGTTTTTTTTATTTGTTAATGGAGTTTGCTGACTTATGGCAGAATATGACAGATTATCCTTTATTTTATTGTATAAAAGCTTTCGAAGAGCTTCCGTGGTGCCCTTTCCAACCCAGTGATACGACCGTATTGAAGTTATACAAATTAATTTAAAACACTCTATAAACAAGTGTTTCGTCTAGGGTACGCATTTTGAAACAATTCGGAGAAAATATGTGCAAAATAGTTTTTCATCTGAAATCATCGGTTTGTGGTGTAAAATACATTTTTGAGTAAAAACTTTGGGACACGTGTTTTTTTATGTGTTAATGGAATATGCTGACTTATTGTAGAATATGACAGATTATACTATATTTAAGTGTACAAAAGCTTTTGAAGGGCTTCCGTAGTGCCCTTTCCAACCTAGTGATACGACCGTATTGAAGTTATACAAATTACTTTAAAACACTCTAAATACACGTTTTTCGTCTAGAAAACGCATTTTGAAGCAATTCGGAGACAATATGTGAAAAATAGTTTTTTCATCAGAAATCATCGTATTGCAGTGTAAAATACATTTTTGAGTAAAATCTTTTGGACACGTGTTTTTTCTTATGTGTTAATGGAATAAGCTGACTTATGGCGGAATATAATATATGTTAGTGGATACAATCTATTGAAGGGCTCCCGTGGTGCCCTTTCCAACCCAGTGATATGACCGTATTGAAGTTATACAAAGTACTTTAAAACACTCTAAATACACGTTTTTCTTCCAGAGAACGCATTTTCAAGCAATTCGGAGACAATATGTGAAAAATAATTTTTTCATCAGAAATCATCGTTTTGAAGATTAAAATAAATTTTTGAGTAAAATCTTTTGGCCTGGTGTTTTTTTTTTTATTTGTTAATGGAATTTGCTGACCTATGGCTGAAAATGACAGATCATACTATATTTTAGTGTATAAAAGCTTTTGAAATGCTTCCGTGGTGCCCTTTCCAACCCAGTGATACGACCGTATTGAAGTTATACAAATTACATTAAAACACTCTAAATACACGTTTTTCGTCTAGATAACGCATTTTGAAGCAATTCGGAGATAATATATGTGAAAAGTAGTTTTTTCATCAGAAATCATCATTTTGCGTTGTAAAATACAATTTTGAGCAAAATCTTTTGGACAAGTGTTTTTTCTTATGTGTTAATGGAATGTGCTGACTTATGGCATAATATTACAGATTATACCATATTTTAGTGTATAGAAGCTTTTGAAGGGCTTCCGTGGTGCCCTTTCAAACCCAGTGATTCGACCGTATTGAAGTTATACAAATTACATTAACACACTCTGAATACACGTTTTTGGTCTAGAAAACGAATTTTGAAGCAATTCGGAGACAATGTGTGAAAAATAGTTTTTCATCAGAAAACCTCGTTTTGCAGTGTAAAATACATTTTTGATTAAATTCTTTTGGACAATTGTTTTTTCTTATGTGTTAATGGAATATGCTGACTTATGGCAGAATATGACAGAATATACTATATTTTAGTGTATACAAGCTTTTGAAGGGCTTCCGTGTGCCCTTTCCAACCCAGTAATTCGACCGTATTGAAGTTATACAAATTATTTTTAAAACACTCTATAAACACGTGTTTTGTCTAGGGAACGCATTTTGAAGCAATTCGTAGACGATATGTGAAAAATAGTTTTTTCATCAGAAATCATCGTTTTGCGGTGTAAAATACATTTTTGAGGAAAATGTTTTGGACACGTATTTCTTCTTATTTGTTAATGGTATATGCTGATTTTTAACGGAAATTGACAGATTATAATATATTTTACTGGATACAAGCTTTTGAAGGGCTTTCGTGGTGCATTTTTGAGTAAATTCTTTTGGACACGTGTTATTTCTTATGTGTTAATGGCATTGGCTGACTTATTGTAGATTATGACAGATTATACTTTATTTTAGTGTATACGAGCTTTTGAAATGCTTCCGTGGTGCCCTTTCCAACCCAGTGATACGACCGTATTGAATTTATACAAATTACATTTAAACACTCTAAATACACGTTTTTCGTCTAGATAACGCATTTTGAAGCAATTCGGAGATAATATATGTGAAAAGTAGTTTTTTCATCAGAAATCATCATTCTGCGGTGTAAAATACATTTTTGAGCAAAATCTTTTGGACACGTGTTTTTTCTTATGTGTTAATGGAATATGCTGACTTATGGCAGAATATGACAGATTATACTATATTTTAGTGTATATAAGCTTTTGAAGGGCTTCCGTGGTGTCCTTTCCAACCCAGTGATACGACCGTATTGAAGTTATACAACTTACTTTAAAAACTTAAAATACAAGTTTTTCGTTTAGAAAACGCATTTTGAAGCAATTCGAAGACAATATGTGAAAAATAGGTTTTTTTTATTAGATATCAACGTTTTGCGGTGTAAAATACATTTTTGATTAAAATCTTTTGGACACGTGTTTTTTCTTAATTGTTAATGGTATATGCTGATTTTTGGCGGAAATTGACAGATTATAATATATTTTACTGGATAGACGCTTTTGAAGGGCTCCCGTGGTGCCCTTTCCAAAATAGTGAAACGACCGTATTGAAGTAACTCTGTAAACACGTGTTTCGTCTAGGGAACGCATTTGAAGCAATTCGGAGACAATATGTGAAAAATGTTTTTTCATCAGAAAACATCGTTTTGCGGTGTAAATTGCATTTTTGAGTAAAATCTTTTGGACTCGTGTTTTTTTTTTATTTTTTAATGGTATTTGCTGTCTTATGGCAGAATATGACAGATTATACTATATTTAATGTATACAAGATTTTGAAGGGCTTCCGTGGTGCCCTTCCTAACCCAGTGATACGACCGTATTGAAGTTATACAAATTACTTTAAAACACTCTAACTACACGTTTTTCGTCTAGAAAACACATTTTGAAGCAATTCGGAAACAATATGTGAAAATGAGTTTTTTTATCACAAATCATCGTTTTGCGGTGTAAAATTTATTTTTGAGAATAATCTTTTGGACACGTGTTTTTCTTATGTGTTAATGGAATATGCTGACTTATGGCAGAATATGACAAATTATACTATATTTTAGTGTATACATGCTTTTGAAGAGCTTCCGTGGTGCCCTTTCCAACCCAGTGATACAGTCGTATTAAAGTTATACAATTTACTTTAAAACACTCCAAAAACACGTTTTTCGTCTAGAAACCCATTTTGAAGCAATTCGGAGACAATATGTGAAAAATAGTTTTTTCATCAGAAATCATCGTTTTGCGGTGTAAAATACATTTTTGAGTAAAATCTTTGGGACAGGTTTTTTTCTTATGTTTTAATGGAATATGCTGACTTATGGCGGAATATGACAGATTATACTATATTTTAGTGTATACATGCTTTTGAAGAGCTTCCGTTGTGCCCTTTCCAAGCCAGTGATACGACTGTTTTAAAGTTATACAAATTACTTTAAAGCACTCCAAATATACGTTTTTTCCGCCAGAAAACGCATTTTGAAGCAATTCTAAAACAATATGTGATAAATAATTTTTTCATCAGATTTCATCGTTTTGCGATGTAAAATACATTTTTGAGTAAAATCTTTTGGACACATGTTTTTTCTTATGTGTTAATGGAATATGCTGACTTATGGTTGAATATGACAAATCATACTATATTTTAGTGTATACAAGCTTTTGAAGGGCTTCCGTTTTGCCCCTTCCAACTCAGTGATACGACCGTATTGAAGTTATACAAATTACTTCAAAACACTCTAAATACACGTTTATGGTCTAGAAAACGCATTTTGAAGGAATTCGGAGACAATATGTGAAAAATAATTTTTTCATCAGAAATCATCGTTTTGCGATGTAAAATACATTTTTGATTAAAATCTTTTGGACACGTGTTTTTTCTTATTTGTTAAAGGAATATGCTGACTTATAGTTATACAAATTATTTAAAAATACTTTAAATACACGTTTTTCGCCTAGAAAACTCATTTTGAAGCAATTCGGACAAAATATGTGAAAAATAATTTACAAATACTCTATTTTAGTGTATATAAGCTTTTGAAGGGCTTCCGTGCTGCCCTTTCCAACCCAGTGATACGACCGTATTGAAGTTATATAAATTACTTTAAAACACTCCAAAAACACGTTTTTCGTCTAGAAAACGCATTTTGAAGCAATTCGGAGACAATATGTGAAAATTACTTTTTTCATCAGAAATCATCGTTTTGCGGTGTAAAATACATTTTTGAGTAAAATCTTTGGGACAGGTTTTTTTCTTATGTTTTAATGGAATATGCTGACTTATGGCGGAATATGACAGATTATACTATATTTTGGTGTATACATGCTTTTGAAGAGCTTCCGTTGTGCCCTTTCCAAGCCAGTGATACGACTGTTTTAAAGTTATACAAATTACTTTAAAGCACTCCAAATATACGTTTTTCGGCCAGAAAACGCATTTTGAAGCAATTCTAAAACAATATGTGATAAATAATTTTTTCATCAGATTTCATCGTTTTGCGATGTAAAATACATTTTTGAGTAAAATCTTTTGGACACATGTTTTTTCTTATGTGTTAATGGAATATGCTGACTTATGGTTGAATATGACAAATCATACTATATTTTAGTGTATACAAGCTTTTGAAGGGCTTCCGTTTTGCCCCTTCCAACTCAGTGATACGACCGTATTGAAGTTATACAAATTACTTCAAAACACTCTAAATACACGTTTATGGTCTAGAAAACGCATTTTGAAGGAATTCGGAGACAATATGTGAAAAATAATTTTTTCATCAGAAATCATCGTTTTGCGGTGTAAAATACATTTTTGATTAAAATCTTTTGGACACGTGTTTTTTCTTATTTGTTAAAGGATTATGCTGACTTATAGTTATACAAATTATTTAAAAATACTTTAAATACACGTTTTTCGCCTAGAAAACTCATTTTGAAGCAATTCGGACAAAATATGTGAAAAATAATTTACAAATACTCTATTTTAGTGTATATAAGCTTGTGAAGGGCTTCCGTGTTGCCCTTTCCAACCCAGTGATACGACCGTATTGAAGTTATATAAATTACTTTAAAACCCTCTAAATACACGTTTTTCGTCTAGAAAACGCATTTTGAAGCAATTCGGAGACAATATGTGAAAATGAGTTTTTTTTATCAGAAATCATCGTTTTGCGGTATAAAATTAATTTTTGAGAATAATCTTTTGGACACGTGTTTTTTCTTATGTGTTAATGGAATATGCTGAATTAAGGCAGAATATAACAGATAATACTATATTCTAGTGTATACATGCTTTTGAAGGGCTTCCGTGGTGCCTTTTCCAACCCAGTGATACGGTCGTATTGAAGTTATACAAATTACTTTAAAAACACTCCACAAACACGTTTTTTGTCTAGAAAACGCATTTTGAAGCATTTCGGAGACAATATGTGAAAAATAGTTTTTTCTTCAGAAATCATCGTTTTGCGGTGTAAAATACATTTTTGAGTAAAATCTTTGGGACAGGTTTTTTTTCTTATGTTTTTAATGGAATATGCTGACTTATGGCAGAATATGACAGATTATACTATATTTTAGTGTATACAAGATTTTGAAGGGCTTCCGTGGTGCCCTTCCTAACCCAGTAATACGACCGTATTGAAGTTATGCAAATTATTTAAAAATACTTTAAATACACGTTTTTCGCCTAGAAAACTCATTTTGAAGCAATTCGGACAAAATATGTGAAAAATAATTTACAAATACTCTATTTTAGTGTATATAAGCTTTTGAAGGGCTTCCGTGCTGCCCTTTCCAACCCAGTGATACGACCGTATTGAAGTTATATAAATTACTTTAAAACCCTCTAAATACACGTTTTTCGTCTAGAAAACGCATTTTGAAGCAATTCGGAGACAATATGTGAAAATGAGTTTTTTTTATCAGAAATCATCGTTTTGCGGTGTAAAATTTATTTTTGAGAATAATCTTTTGGACACGTGTTTTTTCTTATGTGTTAATGGAATATGCTGACTTAAGGCAGAATATAACAGATAATACTATATTCTAGTGTATACATGCTTTTGAAGGGCTTCCGTGGTGCCTTTTCCAACCCAGTGATACGGTCGTATTGAAGTTATACAAATTACTTTAAAACACTCCACAAACACGTTTTTTGTCTAGAAAACGCATTTTGAAGCATTTCGGAGACAATATGTGAAAAATAGTTTTTTCATCAGAAATCATCGTTTTGCGGTGTAAAATACATTTTTGAGTAAAATCTTTTGGACAGGTTTTTTTCTTATGTGTTAATGGAGTTTACTTATGGCAGAATATGACAGATTATACTATATTTTAGTGTATACAAGATTTTGAAGGGCTTCCGTGGTGCCCTTCCTAACCCAGTAATACGACCGTATTGAAGTTATGCAAATTACTTTAAAACACTCTAAATACATGTTTATGGTCTAGAAAACGCATTTTGAAGCAATTCGGAGACAATATGTGAAAAATAGTTTTTTCATCAGAAATCATCGTTTTGCGGTGTAAAATACATTTTTGAGTAAAATCTTTGGGACAGGTTTTTTTCTTATGTTTTAATGGAATATGCTGACTTATGGCGGAATATGACAGATTATACTATATTTTAGTGTATACATGCTTTTGAAGAGCTTCCGTTGTGCCCTTTCCAAGCCAGTGATACGACTGTTTTAAAGTTATACAAATTACTTTAAAGCACTCCAAATATACGTTTTTCGGCCAGAAAACGCATTTTGAAGCAATTCTAAAACAATATGTGATAAATAATTTTTTCATCAGATTTCATCGTTTTGCGATGTAAAATACATTTTTGAGTAAAATCTTTTGGACACATGTTTTTTCTTATGTGTTAATGGAATATGCTGACTTATGGTTGAATATGACAAATCATACTATATTTTAGTGTATACAAGCTTTTGAAGGGCTTCCGTGGTGCCCTTCCTAACCCAGTAATACGACCGTATTGAAGTTATGCAAATCACTTTAAAACATTCTAAATACATGTTTATGGTCTAGAAAACGCATTTGAAGCAATTGGGAGACAATATATGAAAAATAGTTTTTTCATCAGAAATCATAGTTTTGCGGTGTAAATTACATACATACATACATACATACATACATACATACATGCATACATACATACATACATACATACATACATACATACATACATACATACATACATACATACATACATACATAAAATCACGCGTATCCCACTTAGTGAGTAAAATATTTTGGACACGTGTTTTTTCTTATGTGTTAATGGAAAATGCTGACTTACGGCAGACTATGTCAGATTATACTCTATTTTAGTGTATACAAGCTTTTGAAAGGCTTCTGTGGTACCCTTTCCAACCCAGTGTTACGAACGTGCTGAAGTTATACAAATTACTTTAAAACACTCTAAATACACGTTTTACGTCTAGAAAACGCATTTTGAAGCAATTCAGAGACAATATGTCAAAAATAGATTTTTCATCAGAAATTATCGTTTTGCGGTGTAAAAAGCATTTTTGAGTAAAATCTTTGGACACGTGTTTTTTCTTATGTGTTAATGGAATATGCTGACTTATGGCAGAATATGACAGATTATACTATATTTTAGTGTATACATGCTTTTGAAGAGCTTCCGTGGTGCCCTTTCCAACCCAGAGATACGACCGTATTGAAGTTATACAAATTACTTTAAAACACCCTAAATACACGTTTTCCATTTTGAAAACGCATTTTGAAGCAATTCGGAGACAATATTTGAAAAATAATTTTTTCATCAGAAATCATTGTTTTGCGGTGTAAAATACATTTTTAAGGAGAATCTTTTGGACACGTGTTTTCTCTTACGTGTTAATGGAATAAGCTGACTTATGGCACAATATGACAGATTATACTATATTTTGGTGTATACAAGCTTTTGAAGGGCTTCCGTGGTACACTTTCCAACCCAGTGATACGAAAGTATTGAAGTTATACAAATTACTTTAAAACACTCTGTAAACACGTGTTTCGTCTAGAAAACGCATTTTGAAGCAATTCGGAGACAATATGTGAAAAATAATTTTTTCATCAGAAATCATCGTTTTGAGGATTAAAATAAATTTTTGAGTAAAATCTTTTGGCCACGTGTTTTTTTTTTATTTGTTAATGGAAATTGCTGACTAATGGCACAATATGACAGATCATACTGTATCTTAGTGTATAAAAGCTTTTGAAGGGCTTCCGTGGTGCCCTTTCCAACCCAGTGATACGGCCGTTTTGAAGTTATACAAATTACATGAAAACACTCTAAATACACGTTTTTCGTCTATATAACGCATTTTGAAACAATTCGGAGATAATATGTGAAAAGTAGTTTTTTCATCAGAAATCATCATTTTGCGGTGTAAAATACATTTTTGAGCAAAATCTTTTGGACACGTGTTTATTCTTATGTGTTAATGGAATATGCTGACTTATGGCAGAATATGACAGATTATACTAGATTTTAGTGTATATAAGCTTTTGAAAATACACGTTTTTCGTCTAGAAAACGCTTTTTAATGCAATTCGGAGACAATTTGTGATAAATAATTTTTTCATCAGAAGTCGTCGTTTTGCGGTTTAAATTCATTTTAGAGTAAAATCTTCTGGACACGTGTTTTCTCTTATGTGTTAATGGAATATGCTGACCTATGGCAGAATATGACTGATTATACTATATTTTAGTGTATACAAACTTTTAAAGGGCTTCCGTAGTCCCCTTTCCAACCCAGTGATACGACCGTATTGAATTTATACAAATTACTTTAAAACAATCTAAATACACGTTTTTCGCCTAGAAAACGCATTTTGAAGCAATTCGGAGACAATATGTGAAAAATAGTTTTTTCATCAGATATCATCGATTTGCGGTGTAAAATACATTTTTGAGTAAAATCTTTTGGACACGTGTTTTTTCTTATGTGTTAATGGAATATTCTGATTTATCGCAGAATATGACAGATTATACTATATTTTAGTGTATACCAGCTTTAGAAGGGCTTCCGTTGTGCCCTTTCCAACCCAGTGATACGACCGTATTGAAGTTATACAACTTACTTTAAAAACTCAAATACACGTTTTTCGTGTAGAAAACGCATTTTGAAGCAATTCGAAGACAATATGTGAAAAATAGGTTTTTTTTTTATCAGATATCAACGTTTTGCGGTGTAAAATACATATTTGAGTAAAATCTTTTGGACACGTGTTTTTTCTTATTTGTTAATGGTATATGCTGATTTTTGGCGGAAATTGACAGATTATACTATATTTTAGTGTATACAAGTTTTTAAAGAACTTCCGTGGTGGCCTTTCCAACCCAGTGTTACGACCGTATTGATGTTATACAAATTACTTTAAAACACTCTGTAAACACGTGTTTCGTCTAGTGAACGCATTTGAAGCAATTCGGAGACAATATGTGAAAAATGTTTTTTCATCAGAAAACATCGTTTTGCGGTGTAAATTGCATTTTTGAGTAAAATCTTTTGGACTCGTGTTTTTTTTTATTTTTTAATGGTATTTGCTGACTTATGGCAGAATATGACAAATTATACTATACTTTAGTGTATAAAAGCTTTTGATGGGCTTCCGTGTTGCCCTTTCCAACGCAGTGATACGACCGTATTGAAGTTATACAAATTACTTTAAAACACTCTAAATACACGTTTTTCCGTGGTGCCCTTTCCAGCCCAGTGATACGACCGTATTGATGTTATACAAATTACTTTAATACACGTTTATCGTCTAGAAACCGCAATTTGAAGCAATTCGGAGACAATATGTGAAAAATAGTTTTTTCATCAGAAATCATCGTTTTGCGGTGTATAATACATTTTTGAGTAAAATATTTTGGACACATGTTTTTTAATATGTGTTGTGACTACGTCCCTGCTCGGGCGTTATTTTGTGACGATGTCCCTGCTCGGGCGCCATCTTGTATCTCCGTGGAACTGAGAGAAGGGTGAGGAAGGTTTGCGGATAGCTAGTCGTGTAGGCCAGGATTCTTAGGGTAGTTTTGAGCAGTGAAAAATGCAGTACACTAAACTATGTTTATTTACGCACTATGTACAATTTAATAAATGAATGCGAAAACTGTGACTAATGTTATTCAAAATACTGAGAATTTTATTATCAAGTAAAACTGGATATATCAACTTGTACGTAAAATCTTTACTCCGTGAAACTTGATACGTGAAATATTAACTCTGAGAAACTTAGTACGTGAACTATTCTTACTCTGAAGACAAACGTGAAGTAATATTTACTCTGTGGAACTTTGACTTTGTCGAACTGCGACAATCGGTGACTGAATTCTACAGAACAGCTGTAGAAGATCTGGACTCTGCCTTCTGGGGCTGGTACTGGAACTTTATTCTATAGAACGGCTATAGAACTCCAAGTTCTGACAAGAACGGCTAGCCAGAAGACAGAATGAATTCTAGGGCTGCTGCGGCGTCTTTTATAGCCGGATTTTGGTAATTCTCATTCAAACGCGCGCGGTTTATGTGGAAGGGCTTTATTCGCATTTGATTGGCCGAGTGGGAGAACAGACTCGGCTTACTATTGGTCGTGAGGCTGGGCTATTAAAATATTTTTAGAAAATTCTATACTCAAGAGAAAATGCAAAAATGCAGTTCTTCTTGCTTGAAACTAACAGGTAAAATATATACAATAATATTTTAATAAAATAGAAATTAACAAACATCTCAAGTTCTAGTTTATTCCGCCTTTTGAAGTTGCCGTGTGATGTGCAGAGTGAAATGCCGGCCACGAAAAACCCCGGAATAATAGTGGCAGGCTGGAAACTAGCGGTTTTTCCGTTGCCGTTACCGCGTGCTCACCATGTGCTACAGGTAAGGTTAAAAGCATGTTTAGAACAATTTTAAACCATCGAATTCTGTTTTTTTGTGTCACAGCTGTCTCTGGTAATCGTTTACACACGCTGTAATCCGGCCCCGAAGTCGACGGTGAAAATAACCGCGAGCTAACCATATGCTGAATATGAGGTTATTGACATTGTACGGCCAGTTTGGACTGCAGAATCCTGTTCTTGTGCTACAGCGGCTTCTGGACAACTATTACATGCTACTCTGCAGCCCCACAGTGGTCGGTGATGATCCCTGGAAGATGACGAGTTGTAATTTTCATGGTGATATAATGTGACTTCGTCACAGTGTTAATGGGATATGCTGACGCATGACAAAATATAACAGATTATACTATATTTTAGTGGATACAAGCCTTTGAAGGGCATCCGTGGTATTCTGTCCAACCCAGTGATACGATTTATTAAAGATATATATATTTGGACCCGTGTTTTTTTTTTTATTTTGTTAATGGAATTTGCCGACTTATGGCTGAAAATGACAGATTATACTATAGTTTAGTGTATAAAAGGTTTTGAAGGGCTTCCGTGGTGCCCTTTTTAAACCCTGTGATACGACCGTATTGAAGTTATACAAATTAATTTAAAACACTCTAAATACACGTTTTACGTCTAGAAAACGCATTTTGAAGCAATTTGGAGACAATACGTGAAAAATAATTTTTTCATCAGATATCATCGTTTTGTGGTGTAAAATAAAGTTTTGAGTAAAATCTTTTGGACACTTGTCTTTTCTTATGTGTTAATGGAATAAGCTAACTTATGGCACAATATGATAGATTATACTATATTTTGGTGTGGACAAGCTTTTGAAAGTATTCCGTAGTACCCTCTCCAACCCAGTGATACGACAGTATTGAAGTTATACAAATTACCTTAAAACACCCTAACTACACGTTTTTCGTCTAGAAAACACATTTTTAAGCAATCCGGAGACAATATGTGAAAAATATCAATGAGTTGGAAAGGGCACTACGGAAAAGCTTTGTATATACTAAAATATAGTATAATCTGTCATACTCTGCAATTAGCCAGCATTTAGTAACACATAAGAAAAAATATGGGTCCAAAAGATTTTACTGCAAAATGTATTTTACAACGCAAAACGATGTTTTCTGATGAAAAAACTATTTTTCACATATTGTCTCCGAATTGTTTCAAAATGCGTTTTCAAGACGAAAAACGTGTATTTCGAGTGTTTTAAAGTAATTTGTATAACTTCAATGTGGCCGTATCGCTGGGTTGGAAAGGGCACCACGGAAGCTCTTCAAAAGATAGTATACACCAAAATATAGTATAATCTGTCATATTCTGCCATAAGTTAGCATATTCCATTAACACATAAAAAAAACACGTATCCAATAGATTTTACTCAAAAATGTATTTTACACCGCAAAATGCGTTTTCTAGATGAAAAAAGTGTATTTAGAGTGTTTTGAAGGAATTTGTATAACTTCAATACGGTCGTATCACTGGGTTTTGAAAGGGTACCCACGGTAGCAATTCAAAAGCTTGTACACACTAAAATATAGTATAAACTGTCATATTCTGCAATAAGTCAGCTTATTCCCATTAACACATAAGAAAAACACGTGTCCAAAAGATTTTACCCAAAAATGTATTATAGACCACAAATCGATGATTACTGATGAAAAAACTATTTTTCACTTATTGTCTCCGAATTGCTTCAAAATGCGTTTTCTAGACGAAAAATCGTGTATTTAGAGTGTTTTAAAGTAATTTGTATAACTTCTATACGGTCGTATCACTGGGTTGGAAAGTTCACCGCGGAAGACCTTCAAAAGCTTGTATAAAATAAAATTTAGCATAATCTGTCATATTCTGCCATAAGTCAGCATATTCCATTAACACATAAGAAAAAACACGTGTCCAAAAGATTTTACTCATAAATGTATTTTACATCGCAAAACGATGATTTCGTATGAAAAAACCATTTTTTACATATTGTTTTCGAATTGCTTCAAAATGCGTTTTCAAGACGAAAAACGTGTATTTGGAGAGTTTTAAAGTAATTTGTATAACTTCAACACGGTCGTATCACTGGGTTGGAAAGGGCAGCATGGAAGCCTTTCAAAAGCTTGTATACACTAAAATATAGTATAATCTGTCATATTCTGCCATAAGTCAGCATATTCCATTAAACACATAAGAAAAAACACGTGTCCAAAAGATTTTACTCAAAAATGTATTTTCCACCGCAAAACGATCATTTCTGATGAAAGAACTATTTTTCACCTATTGTCTCCGAATTGCTTCAAAATGCGTTTTCTAGACGAAAAACGTGTATTCAGAGGGTTTTAAAAGTAATTTGTATAACTTCAATACGGTCGTATCACTGGGTTGAAATGGGCACAACGGTAGTCCTTCAAAAGCTTGTATACACTAAAATATAGTAAAATCTGTCATTTTCTGCCATAAGTCAGCATATTCCATTAACACATAAGATAAACATGTGTCCAAAAGATTTTACTCAAAAATGTATTTAAACCGCAAAACGATGATATGTGATGAAAAAATTATTTATCACATATTGTCACCGAATTTGCTTCAAAATACGTTTTCTAAACGACAAACCTGTATTTAGAGTGTTTTAAAGGAATTTGTATAACTTCAATACGGTCGTATCTCTGGGTTGGAAAGGGCACTACGGAAGCCTTTGAAAAGCTTGTATTCACTAAAATATAGTATAATCTGTCATATTCTGCCATAGGTCAGCATATTCCATTAATACATAACAAAAATCACGTGTCCAGAAGATTTTACTAAAAAATTTATTTTACACCGCAAAACGATGATTTCTGATAAAAAAACTATTTTTCACATATTGTCTCCGAATTGCTTCAAAATGCGTTTTCTACACGAAAAAAGTGTATTTAGAGTGTTTTAAAGTAATTTGTATAACTTCAATACGGTCGAATTACTGGGTTGGAAAGGGCACACGGAAGCCCTTCAAAAGCTTGTATACACTAAAATATAGTATAATCTGTCATATTCTGCCATAAGTTAGCAATTCCATTAACACATAAGAAAACTCACGTGTCCAGAAGATTTTACTCAAACATGCGGTAGGCGCGCACCTTGAGGAACGCGGTTAGTCGCTGGGAGTCCAATAGACTCCCGAACTGTTTATTGCATAATATATCCATGTTTTTTATTGACATACTATGTAATACACGCATAGAAATATTCTGCCATCCTAATTGCATCAATCTATTACTTATAATTAATTTAATAATAATTTTGTTGATACAAATCATTTACACAGTCATTTCTAATAAAATATAATTATTCAGAATCTATTTCAGTACCTACATTAATGTTTTCAAAAACAGTTCTGACAAATTTTAAAGGCATGCTAATTTAGGGACAAATATATACCACATTTTTTGCAAATATACTGTGTTTTACATTTTTTCTTTGTTGCTTCATAACATGGGCCACAATTCTTTCTTTTTTTTCCGAGATGAAGATGTCCCTGCTTCTTCTGTATGCTCGGTTTCCTTATATTTTGCTATGAGAACTTGCAACTCCCTTGGTAAATTGTGTAACAATGCCCTTCTTTTTAATTGAGGTGTGAGTAAATCTAGTGCCAAATTTTTTTAAGTAATCTCGTCTAGGCACATTACTCTTTGCCGTTTCCGAGATGGATGATACGGGATTTAATTCCGGCAATGTTCATAAAATGGTAAAATATTACCATAGGCCATCTTCTTGTGTTTCTTGCAACAGTGTATGTGCCACATAACTTGTCAACAATATCCACACCTGCTTTGGTTTCATTGTAAAACTCAATGATATCTGGTTTCCTATGTTCTTCATCTGAAATTGCTGTACTTGATGTGTGATGACTTGAGAGTAACACCACAGGTTTTCCTTTCATGGGAACATAAGAGACACGAGTTTCTTGTTTAGTATACCCAAAAATACTGTCATATTGTTTCCTGTTCTTTGCCGACACGAAACAGTGGCGGTACCTCTCTTTTATTTTTTCTTATAGTCCCTACGTATGATATTTTTTTTCCTTTCCAGCTCCTGTACTAGTTTCACACTAGTAAACCAATTATCGGTTGTAATATTTCGTCCGCTTCCAATATTGGTGCTGCTAATCACAACAAATTTCCATGTTACATGTATAAAACAAGTTGGCATCACACAACGAAAAAATTTTTATTCCATATTTACTGGGCTTTGAAGGGATATACTGAAGAAATCCACAACGCCCATGGAACGCTGGAAGCATTTCATCCACCGTGACGTTTTGTCCAATATGGTAATGATTTTTACAATTTTCTGCAAAAAAATCAAACATCTCTCTTATCTGAGCCAATTTATCTACCGACTTCCTTTGAGGCCGTGTACCTAGCTCATCAAACCGAATACTTCTAATGAGAAATCTGAATCTTTTCTCAGACATTGTCATTCGGAATATGCCAATTCCAAGACCGTCAGTTGAAAAGAAATCCGAAATTTTTTGGCGGTTGCCTCGAAATACTCCTGCTAAATATAAAAGAGCTAAGAAACGCTTCCATTTCTATTTGATCCGTTTCTCTACAGTCTCTTTCTCGTGAAAACTTTTCACTTATGCGATTTATATAATTATTTGTGTTTTTCACTAGTAAAGATAAAATACGATTGTTAAAAAAATAATCGCCAACAGTCCGCTTCATTTTTTGGCATTCTTAGCCGTCTGACCAACAACACCAGGAAGTCTTGATAAAATATTATGGGGACGGGTTTGTGTAGTGCGCCATGGCGTTTTTCTCCATTGAGTACCATCCCGATCTGTTATATGAAAAAGAAAAGATGTAACCCAGAATGTTATATGTTTTTAATTTTCGGAAATTACTAACATGAGTATGTAAAAAATAAGTTTTTAGGTTTTTACTTACCGCTATAAAAAAATTCATTTGTTTCTACTGCTTCTTCTGGATGTTCCTCTTCAATTTCGCGGTCTATATCCGAACCATTTTCTCTCAATTCTAAATTATCTTCAGTTTCAGATACATCTGACTCTTCAAAATCATCTTCTGGGAAGTAATTATCTTCAAAATTATTTTCTTCATCTATAAGACGGTTGAGTTCTTCAATTTCTTCAGGTTTTACTCATTTTGGAGCAACTAAAATTCAAATGAAGCACACACAGTGAATATTCAAACAATAAACACGCAGTTATGTATCGCAGACTCGGCTAAAAATATACTAACGGGGGTAGGCGCTAGGAGTACGATAGACTCCCAGCATGTGCTTGCCGCATTTACTTACAAATTATTTGCAAACTGATGTTCCTACATCAATGGTACTTTGGGAAAACCTAGAAAAGGAATGTGTCTGAGATGTCATAAAACCAGTTCCCTATAATACAATTAGCTTTTAAAATAAAAACAAAATTCAATAACGGGAGTCTACTGGACCCCGCGCGACTAATGAAGTGTTAACAATAAGAGAAACAAATGTCCAAAAGATTTTACTCAAAAATATATTTTACACCGCAAAACGATGATTTCTGATGAAAAAAACTAATTTTCACATATTGTCTCCGAATTGCTTCAAAAATGCGTTTTCTAGACGAAAAACGTGTATTTAAAGTGTTTTAAAGTAATTTGTATAACGTCAATACGGTCGTATCACTGGGTTGGAAAGTGCACCACGGAAGCCCTTCAAAAGCTTGTATACCACTAACGTATAGTATAATCTGTCATATTCCGTCATAAGTCAGCATATTCCATTAACACATAAGAACAAAAACCTGTCCAAAAGATTTTCCTCAAAATGTATTTTACACCGCAAAAAACGATGATTTCTGATGAAAAAAACTATTTTTCACAATATTATCTACGAATTGCTTCAAAATGCGTTGTCTAGACGAAAAACCAGTTTTTAGTGTGCTTTAAAGTAATTTGTATAACTGGGTTGGAAAGTGCACCACGGAAGTCCTTCAAAAGCATGTATACACTAAAATTTATTATAATCTGTCATATTCTGCCATAAGTCAGCATATTCAATTAACACATAAGAAAAAACACGTTTCCAAAAAGATTTTACCCAAACATGTATTTAAACCGCAAAACAATAATTTCTGATGAAAAAACTATTTTTCACATATTGTCTCCGAATTGCTTCAAAATGCATTTTCTAGACGACATAAGTGTTTTTAGAGTGTTTTAATGTAATGTGAATAACTTCAATACGGTCGTATCACTAGGTTGGAAAGGGCCCAACGGAAGCCCTTCCAAAAGCTTGTATACACTAAAATACAGTATAATCTGTCATATTCTGCCATAAGTCAGCATATTCCTTTAACAAATAAGAAAAAACACGTGTCCCAAAGATTTTACTCAAAAATGTATTTTACACAGCAAAACGATGAAATCTAATGAAACAACAATTTTTCACATATTATCTCCGAATTGCTTCAAAATGCGTTTTCTAGCCGAAAAACGTATATTTGGAGTGTTTTAAAGTAATTTGTATAACTTCAAATCGGTCGTGTCACTGGGTTGGAAAGGGCACAACGGAAGCCCTTCAAAACCATGTATACACTAAAGTATAGTATAATCTGTCATATTCTCCTATAAGTCAGCATATTCCTTTAACACATAAGAAAAAACATGTGTTCTAAAGATTTTACTCTAAAATGTATTTAAACCGCGAAACGATGTTTTCTGATGAAAAAATCACATATTGTCTCCGAATTGCATCAAAATGCGTTTTCTAGACGAAAAACGTGTATTTAGAGTGTTTTAAAGTAATATGTATAAATTCAATACGGTCGTATCACTGGGTTGGAAAGGGCACCTCGGAAGCCCTTCAAAAAGCTTGTATACACTAAAATATAGTATAATCTGTCATATTCTACCATATTTAAGCATATTCCATTAACACATCAGAAAAAACACGTGTCCAAAAGATTTTACTACAAAAAGTATTTTACGCCGCAAAACAATGAAATCTGATGAAAAAAACAATTTTTCACATATTGTCTCCGAATTGTATCAAAATGCATTTTCTAGCCGAAAAAACGTGTATTTAGAGTGATTTAAAGTAATTTGTATAACTTCAATACGGTCGTATCACTGGGTTGGAAAGCGCACCACGGAAACCCTTCAAAGGCTTGTATACACAAAAATATAGTATAATCTGTCATATTCTGCCATTAGTCAGAATATTCCATTAACACATAAGAAAAAACACGTGTCCAAAAGATTTTACTCAAAAATGTATTTTACACCGCAAATCGATGTTATCTGATGAAAAAACTATTTTTTCACATATTGTCTCCGAATTGCTTCAAAATGCGTTTTCTAGGCGAAAAACGTGTATTTAGATTGTTTTAAAGTAATTTGTATAAATTCAATACGGTCGTATCACTGGGTTGGAAAGGGGACTACGGAAGCCCTTTAAAAGTTTGTATACACTAAAATATAGTATAATCAGTCATATTCTGCCATAGGTCAGCATATTCCCATTAACACATAAGAGAAAACACGTGTCCAGAAGATTTTATTTTAAAATGAATTTAAACCGCAAAACGACGATTTCTGATGAAAAAATTATTTATCACAAATTGTCTCCGAATTGCATTAAAAAAGCGTTTTCTAGACGAAAAACGTGTATTTGGAGTGTTTTAAAGTAATTTGTATAACTTCAATATAGTCGTATTACTGGGTTGGAGAGGGCACCACGGAAGCCCTTCAAAAGCTTGTATACACTAAAATATAGTATAATCTGTCATATTCTGCGATAAGTCAGCTTATTCCAATAACACATAAGAAAAACCACGTATCCAAAAGATTTTACTCAAAAATGTAATTTACACCGCAAAACGATGATTTCTGATGAAAAAATTATTTATCACATATTGTTTCCGAATTGCTTCAAAATGCGTTTTCTAGACGAAAAACGTGTATTTAGAGTATTTTAAAGTAATTTGTATAACCTCAATATGGCAGTCTCACTGAGTTGGAAAGGGCACCACGGAAGCCCTACAAAAAGCTTGTATACTCTAAAATATAGTATAATCTGTCATATTCTGCCACAAGTTAGCTTTATTCCATTAACACATAAGAAAAAACACGTGTCCAAAAATTTTACTCAAAATTGCATTTTACACCGCAAAACAATGATTTCTGATGATAAAACTATTTTTCACATTTTGTCTCCGAATTGCTTCAAAATGCGTTTTCTAGACGAAAAACGTGTATTTGGAGTGTTGTAAAGTAATTTTGTATAACTTCAATACAGTCGTATCACTGGGTTGGAAAGGGCACCACGGAAGCCCTTCAAAAGCTTGTATACACTGAAATATAGTATAATCTGTCATATTCTGCGATAAGTTAGCTTAATTCCAATAACACGTAAGAAAAACCACGTGTCCAAAAGATTTACTCAAAAATGTATTTTTCACCGCAAAACGATGATTTCTGACGAAAAAAAATATTTTTCACATATTGTCTCCGAATTGCTTCAAAATGCGATTTTCTAGACGAAAAACGTGTATTATTGTGTTTTATAAAGTAATTTGTATAACTTCAATACGGTAGTATCACTGGGCTGGAAAGGGCACCACGGAAGTCCTTCAAAAGCTAAACACTAAAATATAGTATAATCTGTCATATTCTGCTATAAGTCGGCATATTCCATTAACACTTTAGAAAAAACAAGTGTCCAAAAGAATTTACTCAAAAATGTATTTTACTCCGCAAAACGATGATTTCTGATGAAAAAATTTATTTATAACATATTGTTTCCGAATTGCTTCAAAATGCGTTTTCTAGACGAAAAACGTGTATTTAGAGTATTTTAAAGTAATTTGTATAACCTCAATACGGCAGTCTCACTGAGTTGGAAATTGTCTCCGAATTGCATTAAAAAGCGTTTTCTAGACGAAAAACGTGTATTTGGAGTGTTTTAAAGTAATTTGTATAACTTCAATACAGTCGTATTACTGGGTTGGAGAGGGTACAACAGGAAGCCCTTCTAAAGCTTGTATACACTAAAATATAGTATAATCTGTCATATTCTGCGATAAGTCAGCTTATTCCAATAACACATAAGAAAAACCACGTGTCCAAAAGATTTTACTCAAAAATGTATTTTACACCGCAAAACGATGATTTCTGATGAAAAAATTATTTATCACATATTGTTTCCGAATTGCTTCAAAATGCGTTTTCTAGACGAAAAACGTGTATTTAGAGTATTTTAAAGTAATTTGTATAACCTCAATACGGCAGTCTCACTGAGTTGGAAAGGGCACCACGGAAGCCCTACAAAAGCTTGTATACTCTAAAATATAGTATAATCTGTCATATTCTGCCACAAGTTAGCTTATTCCATTAACACATAAGAAAAAAACACGTGTCCAAAAATTTTACTCAAAATTGCATTTTACACCGCAAAACAATGATTTCTGATGATAAAACTATTTTTCACATTTTGTCTCCGAATTGCTTCAAAATGCGTTTTCTAGACGAAAAACGTGTATTTGGAGTGTTGTAAAGTAATTTGTATAACTTCAATACAGTCGTATCACTGGGTTGGAAAGGGCACCACGGAAGCCCTTCTAAAGCTTGTATACACTAAAATATAGTATAATCTGTCATATTCTGCGATAAGTCAGCTTATTCCAATAACACATAAGAAAAAACCACGTGTCCAAAAGATTTTACTCAAAAATGTATTTTACACCGCAAAACGATGATTTCTGATGAAAAAATTATTTATCACATATTGTTTCCGAATTGCTTCAAAATGCGTTTTCTAGACGAAAAACGTGTATTTTAGAGTATTTTAAAGTAATTTGTATAACCTCAATACGGCAGTCTCACTGAGTTGGAAAGGGCACCACGGAAGCCCTACAAAAGCTTGTATACTCTAAAATATAGTATAATCTGTCATATTCTGCCACAAGTTAGCTTATTCCATTAACACATAAGAAAAAACACGTGTCCAAAAATTTTACTCAAAATTGCATTTTACACCGCAAAACAATGATTTCTGATGATAAAACTATTTTTCACATTTTGTCTCCGAATTGCTTCAAAATGCGTTTTCTAGACGAAAAACGTGTATTTGGAGTGTTGTAAAGTAATTTGTATAACTTCAATACAGTCGTATCACTGGGTTGGAAAGGGCACCACGGAAGCCCTTCAAAAGCTTGTATACACTAAAATATAGTATAATCTGTCATATTCTGCGATAAGTTAGCTTATTCCAATAACACGTAAGAAAAACCACGTGTCCAAAAGATTTTACTCAAAAATGTATTTTTCACCGCAAAACGATGATTTCTGACGAAAAAAATATTTTTCACATATTGTCTCCGAATTGCTTAAAATGCGATTTCTAGACGAAAAACGTGTATTATTGTGTTTTAAAGTAATTTGTATAACTTCAATACGGTAGTATCACTGGGCTGGAAAGGGCACCACGGAAGTCCTTCAAAAGCTAAACACTAAAATATAGTATAATCTGTCATATTCTGCTATAAGTCGGCATATTCCATTAACACTTTAGAAAAAACAACTGTCCAAAAGATTTTACTCAAAAACGTATTTTACACCGCAAAACGATGATTTCTGATGAAAAAATTATTTATAACATATTGTTTCCGAATTGCTTCAAAATGCGTTTTCTAGACGAAAAAACGTGTATTTAGAGTATTTTAAAGTAATTTGTATAACCCTCAATACGGCAGTCCTCACTGAGTTGGAAAGGGCACCACGGAAGCCATACAAAAGCTTGTACACTCTAAAATATAGTATAATCTGTCATATTCTGCCACAAGTCAGCTTATTCCATTAACACATAAGAAAAAACACGTGTCTAAAAATTTTACTCAAAATTGCATTTTACACCGCAAAACAATGATTTCTGATGATAAAACTATTTTTCATTTTTGTCTCCGAATTTGCCTCAAAATGCGTTTTCTAGACGAAAAACGTGTATTTGGAGTGTTTTAAAGTAATTTGTATAACTTCAATACAGTCGTATCACTGGGTTGGAGAGGGCACCACGGAAGCCCTTCAAAAGCTTGTATACACTAAAATATAGTATAATCTGTCATATTCTGCGATAAGTTAGCTTATTCCAATAACACATAAGAAAAACCACGTGTCCAAAAGATTTTACTCAAAAATGTATTTTTCACCGCAAAACGATGATTTCTGATGAAAAAAATATTTTTCACATATTGTCTCCGAATTGCTTCAAAATGCGATTTCTAGACGAAAAACGTGTATTATTGTGTTTTAAAGTAATTTGTATAACTTCAATACGGTAGTATCACTGGGCTGGAAAGGGCACCACGGTAGTCCTTCAAAAGCTAAACACTAAAATATAGTATAATCTGTCATATTCTGCCATAAGTCGGCATATTCCATTAACACTTTAGAAAAAACAAGTGTCCAAAAGATTTTACTCAAAAATGTATTTTACACCGCAAAACGTTGATTTCTGATGAAAAAATTATTTATCACATATTGTTTTAGAATTGCTTCAAAATTCGGTTTCTAGACGAAAAACGTGTATTTAGAGTGTTTTAAAGTAATGTGTATAATTTCAATACGGTCGTATCACTGGGTTGGGAAGGGCAAAACGGAAGCCCTTCAAAAGTTTATATACACTAAAATATAGTATAATCTGTCGTAATCTGCCTGAAGTCATCATATTCCAAAAATACGTGTCCAAAAGATTTTACTCAAAAATGTATTTAAACGGCAAAACGATGATATCTGAAGAAAAATTATTTTTCACATATTGTCTCCGAATTGTTTCAAAATGCGTTTTCTAGACGAAAAACGTGTATTTAGTGTGTTTTAAAGTAATTTGTATAACTTTAATACGGTCGTTCACTGGGTTGGAAAGGGCACCACGGAAGCCTTTCAAAAGCTTTTGTACACTAAAATATAGTATAATCTGTCATATTCTGTCAAAGGTCAGCATATTCCATTAACACATAAGAGATACCACGTGTCCAAAAGGTTTTACTCCGCAAAACGATGAAATTTGATGAAAAAACTATTTTTCACATATTATATATATATATTTACATCCCACTACCATTGTGGCGTCTCCTGTGTAATTTTCTATATTCAAAGTGACGTCTTTGTGCATAAGACGGGGGGCCTCTAGTATCGTATAGCAAAATTTGTTATGGACGTCAGAATGATAGCGGAATGGAAAAATGTATATTTTTTGTAGTTCAAAAAAATTCCACTTGCGCCGCTAGTATCGCCCGGCGTTTATACAATGTATATACTGAAGTTTCATTCCAGCGACGTTCTGAACTCCGTACACTTGGCAACAGAGGAACTTTGGATACTACATTAGCGCGCAACTCTTTTAATCGTATTTAAATCTACATTGTGCACTCCTGGTAGTATTTTAAATTAATATTTATGTAATCAAACATTTTGTTTCGCACTTGTAAAATCCTCTGAGCAAATACAAAATCAATAAACTATGAAATCAAAATGTATGGTTTACAAATGTAATAAATTTAAAAAAGGTAATTATTTATAAATACTCGTATCATAAAGCTGAATTATTAAGTACAAAGTCAAAAAAGAGAGTGTAGAAATAATTATTAAAAGAAAAAATATTTAAAACTTATTAATATGTACTACAAACGATTTATTAAATATAGATATTTTTTTATTCTGGGTACTTCTTCCTATTTCTCCTCTACTCGAGGTGTTTCATTAAAAGGTTTTCTTTTAATTACAAAATATTTTTATACATTTTAGATAGTTTAAACACGTTAAAATATTTGCTTTTTATTTTATTATAATATATAATAAAGCAATAACTTTTAAAAACACCGTACTTTTATTGCAATCTATATGCAAACATAGAAAGAAACACGGATAAATAATTTGTTTATGTGTAACAACTAAAGATTAATGAAACAAATTAATGTTTATGAAATACTCTCTCTGGAAATAAGCAGGACTGTTCGATGTAATAATAAATATTTCATAAATTTCACTTATTTGTTTTTACCTCGCGCTACCCTTGGTAAGGGAGTTATAGGGATCTTGCTAAAAATCGCATGTTGAGATTTTGATAAATGACCACGTTCTAGGGTCACTAGAATCCGATTTTATCATTTTCACGATGATGTCTGTATGTGTGTGTATGGATTTTGTCAACGCTCTAACTCAAATACTATCATTCAGAAAATTCAGAAGCGTGTTTTAACCCTATTCTAATATGAAAGAAACCATTAGATTTTGGTGTAAATCGTATAACCGGAAACGGCACTTTACTTGAAGCTCATAATGGTTTTTCGTCAAAAAATACCATTAAATGTCATTTTTTCGCATTTTATGCCATGAAAATTAAAGCTAATTGAATTTTCTACAAGTATACATTAATAATTTTTCTATGTATTTTACAGATAAATTTAAAAAATATAAATCAAATAAATATATCATCACGGCATATTACCCATTTCTAGGTGTGCCAGTATCTACAACACATTATTTTATAAATCCCAATGCCTTTGTTTCAAAGATAAACAAAATTCCTTTGTTACACAGTTTATATTTCAAATGTGTCAATGCAAAAAAAAATTAGGTATGAATTTAAATTAATAAAAATGAAATAGCGGAAGCTATTGTGTTGGCCACATCAGATTTTTTAATTTTATTTTCTCCGAAGGGGCTCAATAACTCTCAGGGGAGATTGATAATTTCAGAACAGTTCACAAGCTAAAGCTCCAAAATTATCTTTTGCTGTGATTTATAATATTTTATCAAATTTCCATAATTTCGACTATACTCCTATGTTAAATAAAAAAATTTGATGTGGCCATCACATTACCTTCCCTCAGTTCTATACAAATGCCATACAAAAAGTTTCTAGCAAAAGATTCTACATTTCCAGTATTTCATTACATTGCATTCTGGCAGTTCCATGTATTTTGTACAAATACCACATAGAAAATTTCTATATTTCCAGTAAAATTATAACACAAACATATTATGTAATTTGCACTTGACACTGACTTATTATGTCAATTAGAATTTTCTTAATAATATGCCTATTATTGTAATTTCCGTAAAAATTCCAATTTATTGGAAAAATAGCCGAACCCAAACGACTGCTTTTCATATATTTTTACTATTTTATTGACATGTGAAAAATAATTTGTTCAACAAATAGCTATTTACTTAGAATAAGCGTATTAAAATCGGAATTGAATATTAATAATAAGCTTATTATTATAAATTTCATAAAAATTTGAATTTATTGCACAAATAGCCGAAGTGCATCCAAACCGTTGTTTTTCACATATTTTCACTCTTTTTTACAAATAATTTGTTTAACAAATAGAATAAAAATATTAAAATCGGAGATTAATAATCATATTAACCTTATTATTATATTTCTTCACTATTTTATTGACATTTAACAAATACTTTTTTTATCAAATAAAATTTTTATGACTATAATACAAAGGATGACGGCAAATTTTACTAAAAAAATACTGCAAGTATTAATTCAGTTCATATTACATTATTATTAAAAATATCTATCTGTACTTTTTAATTGTAAGATTTTGGGGTTATTTAAATAGTTCATTCTTCACTTATTTTCACATATTTACATTTACCGTCGGAGAAAATAGAATTGTTGTTCTTGTACACTAAGTGCAAGAACATTTCACATTTCTATCACATTTTGTACCATCGAGTTCTTTTACTGTAAATACATTATAAAGATTTTGTTATTGTTTACTTGTATAACGGGTATCTACTTTATTTTTGTTATATGTATGAGGAATACAATGGTAAAATTTTAATTTGGAGAAATTTTTTTCCTAATAATTTTAGAACAAAAGTATTAAGTATTAAAAATGACATTTTAAATGACAAATTAACAGTTCCATTTTCAAGTTGCTTACAGATTGCCAATAGAAATTACCATTATCGAACATTGTAGGAATCTATGATGTTTACAGCAAAGTATGCATATTGTTCTGAAAGAGTGCTTTGGTTTCTGCATCAGAATAATGTATTTAATATTGGCAACGCTGCTGGACGTCACTGTAACGGTAGTATGAATAAAAATATACAAATTGGACTTCACAAGTACTGATTATGTCTGAAGTATATACTGTGGACGTCGGATTCACTCAGAATGGAGGAGCTCATAATGTCCGTCAAATGAAAGGAAACGTATATCGTTGTAAATCGACTTTATTGAAATTTGAACCGAAATTCATAATCAGGGAGAAAAATAAGTAGATATACTTTATAAAGCCGATAGCTATCTCTATTCCTTTCGGTGGTTGCCAGAATGTCCTAGCCATGAAAGGACGCAGCAATGATAGCGGGATGTAAATATATATATATATATATATATATATATATATATATATATATATATATATATATATATATATATATATATATATATATTGGTATGAAATAATACAGTACAATATAAAATTCAAAATGCGTTTTCTAGACAAAAACGAGTATTTAGAGTGCTTTAAAGTAATTTGTATAACTTCAATACGGTCGTATTACTGGGTTGGAAAGGCACCTCGGAAGCCCTTCAAAAGCTTGTATACACTAAAATATAGTATAATCTGTCATATTCTGCGATAAGTCAGCTTATTTCAATAACACATAAGAAAAACCACGTGTCCAAAAGATTTTACTCAAAAATGTATTTTACACCGCAAAACGATGATTCCTGATGAAAAAAATATTTTTCACATATTGTCTCCGAATTGCTTCAAAATGCGATTTCTAGACGAAACACGTGTATTATTGTATTTTAAAGTAATTTGTATAACTTCAATACGGTAGTATCACTGGGCTGGAAAGGGCACCACGGAAGTCCTTCAAAAGTTAAACACTAAAATATAGTATAATCTGTCATATTCTGCCATAAGTCGGCATATTCCATTAACACTTTAGAAAAAACAAGTGTCCAAAAGATTTTACTCAAAAATGTATTTTACACCGCAAAACGATGATTTCTGATGAAAAAATTATTTATCACATATTGTTTTAGAATTGATTCAAAATTAGTTTTCTAGACGAAAGACGTGTATTTAGAGTGTTTTAAAGTAATGTGTATAATTTCAATACGGTCGTATCACAGGGTTGGGAAGGGCAAAACGGAAGCCCTTCAAAAGTTTATATACACTAAAATATAGTATAATCTGTCGTAATCTGCCTGAAGTCATCATATTCCAAAAATACGTGTCCAAAAGATTTTACTCAAAAATGTATTTAAACCGCAAAACGATGAAATCTGATGAAGAAACTATTTTTCACATATTGTCTCCGAATTGCTTCAAAATGCGTTTTCTAGACAAAAATGTGTATTTAGAGTGTTTTAAAGTAATTTGTATAACTTCAATACGGTCGTATCACTGGGTCGGAAAGGGCACCACGGAAGTCCATCAAAAGTTTGTATACACTAAAATTATAAGTATAATCGGTCATATTCTGCCATAAATCAGCATTTTACATTAAAACTTATGAAAAAACAAGTGTCCAAAAGATTTTATTCAAAAATGTATTTTACACCGCAAAATGATGAAAACTCATGAAAAAACTATTTTTCACATATTGCCTCCGAATTGCTTCAAAATGCGTTTTATAGACGAAAAACGTGTATTTACAGTGTTTCAAAGTAAATTGTATAACTTCAATTTCGGTCTTATCACTGGGTTGGAAAGGGCACCACGGAATCCCTTCAAAAGCTTGTATACACTAAAATATAGTATTATCTGTCATATTCTGCCATAAGTCAGCATATTCCATTAACACATAAGAAAAAACAGGGGTCCAAAAGATTTTACTCAAAAATGTATTTTACACCGCAAAACGATGATTTCTGATGAAAAAACTATTTTTCACATATTGTCTCCAAATTGCTTCAAAATGCGTTTTCTATACGAAACACTTGTATTTTGAGTGTTTCAAACTAAATTGTATAACTTCAATTTCGGTCCTATCACTGGGTTGGAAAGGGCACCACGGAAGCATTTCAAAAGCTTGTATACCCGAAATTATAGTATAATCTGTCATATTCTGCCATAAGTCAGCATATTCAATTAACACATAAGAAAAAACACGTGTCTAAAAGATTTTACTCAAAATTGTATTTTACACCGCAAAACGATTGAATCTGATGAAAAACTATTTTTCACATATTTTCTCCGAATTGCTTCAAAATACGTTTTCTAGACGAAAAACGTGTATTTAGAGTGTTTTAAAGTAATTTGTATAACTTCAATACGGTCGTATCACAGAGCTGGGTAGTAACTAGTTACTTTAGGAACTTAGTTACTAACTAGTTACTTTTACGTAACTTGTAACGTAACTTAGTTACTTTTTAAAATATGGTAACTGTAACTGTAACTTAACTTGCTGAGGAAAAGTAGTTGGTTAACTTTACGGTTTTTAGTTACTAGTTACTTGAGTAACTTAAGTTACTTAAAGTAACTCAGATATTAGAATATAACTTAAGTTAGTTAAAGTAAAAATTAATTATTATCCACTAATAAGTCTATAAAATAATGTTTCCATGTTTTATACATTATAATGGTCATGTCATGTTAGAAAGAAAGTAGATTCTTTATATCTTGGTATAAGAAATCAAAATTGAAAAATAAATTAATAATTTTTTTAAAAATCACAGCAACCGGGCCCTGCGGGCCCCTTGTCAAAGCGGGCCCTAGGCCGTGGCCTCGTAGGCCTAGGCGGTAATAAGGCCCTGTAGTTCCGTTTACATCAGGGATTTGTTAACTACTGGACGGAGCAGTGTATATCGATATATGTATTTCTTGTGTACCCGGCTGGATTAAGAGAGAACACAGGAAGTGTGAGAGAGAAAGATATAGAAAATTCCACTTTAGACAAGTGAATTTGATATTCATATCTGCCATATTCACAACTGTCAAATTCACGTCCAAAATGATGTGTTTAAGTATATTTGATCATGAAACATGAAATAAGTACGAATACAACGAATGCAACGCTAAATTAGAACACATAAGAATAGAAGTCATGTTTATTTGTCAAATTATTTTTTAGAATAAATCATAATTTTAATCATAACTTACTAATGAAACGACACAGCACCGTTCATCCCATATTTTGATACACAATTTTCAACACAACACATTCGAACCATTGTCTTATATGAAAATAATAATATTACAATGATGATATCAAGAATAATCTAAAATCTGTCAAACCTGTCAAACAAAAGATTTGACAAGTAACGGAAACAAAGACAACAAATCGGAATTATGTATGACTATCTCTGTCGATCTGGCCGGGTACAAGGTAAAGATCCATCCAGTAGTTAACAAATCCCTGGTTAACATTAACAATAATAATCTGACTGGGTGTTGCCCAGCAATAACGTTAAAATTTAGGGTAACGTAGTTAGTGCAAAAAACTCCCTGATATGTATATTACACAATAACTAAGTCAACAGTTTAAGTCTACACTTCATGCCATTAAAAGTAGTTAGAAAGTAACTCAAGGTAACTAAGTTACTTTTAATGAGTAACTAGTAAATAACTTAGTTCTTTCGCCAAAGTAACTGGAACTTAAGTAACTTAGTTACTTTTTTTTGGAGGTAACTGTAACTGTAACTAGTTACATTTTAAAAGTAACTTGCCCAGCTCTGTCGTATCACTGGGTTGAAAAGAGCATAACGGAAGCGCTTCAAAAGCTTGTATTCACTAAAATATATTATAATCTGTCATATTCTGCCATAAGTCAGCATATTCCATTAATACATAAGAAAAAACACGTGTCCAAAAGATTTTACTCAAAAATGTGTTTTACATCGCAAAACGATGATTTCTGATGAAAAAACTATTTTTCAAATTTTGTCTCCAAATTGCTTCAAAAAGCATTTTCTAGACGAAAAACGTGTATTTAGAGCATTTTAAAGTAATTTGTATAACTTCAAAACGGTCCTATCACTGGGTTGGAAATGGAACCGCGGAGGCCCTTCAAAACCTGGTATACACTAAAATATAGTAAAATCTGTCATATTCTGCCATAGGTCAGCATATTCCATTAACACATAAGAAAAAACACGTGTCCAAAAGATTTTACTCCGCAAAACGATGATATCTGATGAAAAAAGTATTTTTCACATATTGTCTCCGAATTGCTTCAAAATGCCGTATTCTAGACGAAAAACGTGTATTTATAGGGTTTTAAAGTAATTTGTATAACTTCAATACGGACGTATCACTGGGTTGGAAAGGGCACCACGGAAGCCCTTCAAAAGCTTGTATACACTAAAATATAGTATTATCTGTCATATTCTGCCATAAGTCAGCATATTCCATTAACACATAAGAAAAAACACGTGTCCAAAAGATTTTACTCAAAAATGTATTTTACACCGCAAGACGATGATTTCTGATGAAAAAACTATTTTTCACATATTGTCTCCGAATTGCTTCAAAATGCGTTTTGTAGACAAAAACGTGTATTTAGAGTGTTTTAAAGTAATTTTTCTATTTCGGTGTTCTTACCAGTCTATAAAAGCATTGTTTATCACTGAAAACACGACGTTTAGAAGATCTATAAGAGTTTGTGGCGCCTTTCGTGTTGTAGAGTTGGTAGTCATGCTTTTATAACTGTCATATTAATGAATAATTACATCAACCTCAAAATGTCAAGTTATTGGTAATATTTGAACATATTATTTGTAACGTGCAGTATTTTCTTAGAATTTATGTAAATTATAGTTAAGAGGTGAATACGGCTCTGTGCGAGTGAAATTGAAGTGTGGAATGTGCGCGGTAGACTAGTACGCAGTGTAACGGACAAGGGGTGTGGTCAGTCAGTACGCGGAGAGCGTAAGAGACACATGTATGTTGCACACGCACTGTAAACCTTCAGGTGTCCCTTAGCCTCAGGCAAGAACGCATATCCAGAGAAGAAAATCACGAGGCCGAGCAAACAGCGGCACGGTGACGAGAAGACCTGCCAACCGTCCGCCTTCAAGGTCGAGCAGATAGCACGGTGACAAGAACCGTCCGCCACAAGGTCACGCAGATAGCGGGCAATTCCTAGAATGGCCTGCTATCTTCAAATCCAGCGCCGACCCAGAGTTACTGTTTAGAGAATAGTTGTGTTCATATGTAGTAGTATTATTTTTGTTTAAATTGAGTCAATGTAAAATAAACAAAAATCCATCAAGAAACCATATTTTTTTTTATTTGCGTAACTTGAGCCCCTGTTAATTTTCAGGAATTAGAACACGGCAAGTCAGGTATGTTACATATTTTTAATTATGACTTTTCATACTTTATAGATGTGTTGGTTATGAAGAATATGTGAAGTCAAAATCTTTCAATTAAACAAGAAACAATGCGCTCCGGTTTATGTAGTGTCGGGAAATAAATTTATATATTTAAATGATTCGCGCCATAAAGAGCTAGGGACATTTTAACTTAACAGTACGTAAAGAGTAGTAAGTGAATGTCACCTTGAACTGTACATATAAAATTAGGGAATAAAAAGCTAAATTAAGGTAAAACAGTTTTTATTTGAAATACTACAGTTTACTTTGTAAATTTTATTTATTACAATTACAATTTACATTGATTGTTATATCACAATTTTGTGCTGAATGTATCCTTATTCCATGCAAGTTCACATTGCTTAAAACGTTCACATTTTCCAGGATATTAATTTCTTCGTTTGGCTCTATTTGTACTTGTGGTGGTTTATAACTACTTGTACATCCAACATAATTTGAAGTGGAAGCCTCGTTCGACGTGAACATTTGGGCGACTTCAATTTTCTTTTTCATAGAATCTTCTATATAGGACTCAGCCACACTTGAAGACTTCCAACCTCCGTGACGTTTAATTGTTATGAGGTCGCCACCACTATTAGCCAAATGTGTTGCTGACGAACGTCTGAAACAGTGTCCCAAATAAAGTTCAAGATTTGACAATTTTAAAAAAGTGGATATGGCTTTAGGCATCTGGCCAATCATATTTATTCCTACAGGTTAAACTGTACATCGTCCATTTCAATATCTAATGAAAAATCGTTTATGTGGTGTGTTGCTTGGTCTATAATTAGCATATTTTTTAATTAAATCCAACCACAGTTGATTAGTTATGGCGAATAATCTCGGTACATTATTTTTAGTTTTGGGTACAGACACGAGAATTGTGTCAGTTTTATATTCAATGTCATTAATTGACATATTAGTCAATTCTTTGCGTCTACACGCACCGGAGTAACCCATTATTAACACAATCTAGAATTAAAAAAAAAAAAAAACTATAAACGTTAGTGACGATCTGAGTTGGGATTGCTGGTTCGAAATCGAAATTGTTCATTAGATACATAGGTTAAAACGTATGTTCTGTATTGAAAAATGTAAGAACAGCTATTATCTCTGCAGCGTGCAACTGAGCAATGGACGAACCAGCGACCCCATTTCGTTATTTCATAAATTTACCTTCATTGCTAAATATTTTAAATCCGGTGCTTCATTAATAAAGCGGTCTATGTCATTGGTTTTTAAGATTTTAGACTTCTTTGGTTCATAACCTTCTGACATTCTTTTTAGCAGTGCAAGGAGTTTCATATATTTTGAAATATCAATATTTTGTCGGACACGTAACATTGTCCGTAACATTGAGCAACATGTCCAAAGTGTCGAGCTTTTCTTACTTTTCCCCATTGTATTAAAATATGCTATTAAAACATTTTCACTTATATTAGCGACGTGATTTTGTTCACACCATTCCAAAAAGTGTTTGTATTCCTTCTCATATGCCTGTCTCGATTTTGTAGGTACAAGTTTGTTTGCAGCACTCTCCGCTAGTTCCCTGAGTTCTGGTGGAGTACATTGTACGTATTCTTCCTCCATATTTAACTTGATATTAGTATATTTTTACAATCAGACCTTCAATCGGTTTCACTATGCCGTATTCTCTAATACACACAATACACTAATCAGTTGTCAAAATTTGAAATTTCAATTGTTAGCGGGAAGCGCTACCAACATAAACATAAGTGACAAAAAAAACACCAAGTCAAACTTTTGACGTAGCATTTTAAAAAAAATTAATTGCAAAATTACCTCAATAGAAAAAATAGTATAAAAAACATGTATCATAAGGCCTGTTAACGCACTCGTCCTTTGTCAAACTCGCCTACGGCTCGTTTTCCAAACTTGGACTCGTATGTTAACAGATTGCCTTATGATACTCGTGTTTTAATGTACTATTGTATAACTTCAATACGGTCGTATCTCTGGGTTGGAAAGGGCACCACGGAACCCTTTCAAAAGGTTGTATACACTAAAATTATAAGTATAATCTGTCATATTCTGCCATGTCAGCATATTCCATTAACACATAAGAAAAAGCAAGTGTCCAAAAGATTTTACTCAAAAATGCATTTTATACTGCAAAACGATGAAATCTAATGACAAAACCATATTTCACATATTGTCTCCGAATTGCTTCAAAATGCTTTTTCTAGACGAAAAACGTGTATTTAGAGTGTTTTAAAGTAATTTGTATAACTTCAATACGGTCGTATCACTGGGTTGGAAAGGGCAGCACGGAAGTCCTTCAAAAGCTTGTATACACTAAAATATAGTATAATCTGTCATAATCTGCCATAAGTCAGCATATTCCATTAACACATAAGAAAATCACGTGTCCAAAACTCAAAAATTTATTTTACACCGCAAAACGATGAAATCTGATTAATAAACTATTTTTCACATATTGTCTCCGAATTGCTTCAAATTTCGTTATCTACACGAAAAACGTGTATTTACAGCGTTTTAGTGTAATATGTATAACTTCAATACGGTCGAATCACTGGGTGGGAAAGGGCACCAGGGAAGCCCTTCAAAAGGTTGTATACACTAACATACAGTATAATCTGTCATATTCTGCCATAAGTCGGCCTATTCCATTAACATATAAGGAAAAACAAGTGTCCAAAAACTTTACTCAAAATTGTATTTTACACCGCAAAACAATGAAATCTGAGGAAAAAACTATTTATCACATATTGTCGCCGAATTGCTTCAAAATGCCGTATTCTAGACGAAAAACGTGTATTTATAGTGTTTTCAAGTAATTTGTATAACTTCAATACGGACGTATCACTGGGTTGGAAAGGGCACCACGGAACCCCTTCAAAAGTTTTTATACACTATAGTTGTAACAGATTATCCTATATTTTATAAAATATACGATAATCAGTTACAATCTGTCAGAAGTCAGCATATTCCATTAGCACATAAGTAAAAACACGTGTGCAAAATATTTTACTCAAAAATGTATTTTACACCGCAAAACGATGATTTCTGATGAAAAAACTATTTTTCACATATTGTCTCCGAATTGCTTCAAAATGCGTTTTCTAGACGATAAACGTGTATTTAGACTGTTTTAAAGTAATTTGTATAACTTCAATACGATCGTATCACTGGGTTGGAAAGGGCACCACGGAAGCCCTTCAAATGCTAGTATACACTAAAATGAAGTTTAATCTGTCATATTCTGCCATAAGTCAGCATATTCCATTAACACATAAGTAAAAACACGTGTCCAAAAGATTTTAATCAGAAATGTATTTACACCGCAAAATGATGAAATCTGATGAAAAAACTGTTTTTCACATTTCATCTCCGAATTGTTTTAAAATGCGTTTTCTAGACGAAAAACGTGTATTTAGAGTGTTTTAAAGTAATTTGTATAATTTCAATACGGTCGTATCACTGGGTTGGAAATAGCACCACGGATGCCCTTCAAAAGCTTGTATACACTAAAATATAGTATAAGCTGTCATATTCTGCCATAAGTCTGCATATTCCATAAACATATAAGAGAAAACACGTGTGCAAAATATTTTACTCAAAAATGTATTTTACCCCACAAAACGACGAATTCTGATGAAAAACTATTTTTCAAATATTGTCTCCAAATTGCTTCAAAAAGCGTTTTCTAGACGAAAAACGTCTATTAGAGCATTTTTAAGTAATTTGTATAACTTCAATATGGTCGTATCTCTGGGTTGGAAAGGGCACCACGGAAGCCCTTCAAAAGCTTGTATACACTAAATTATAGTATAATCTGTCATATTCCGCCATAAGTCAGCATATTCCATTGACACATAAGAAAAAACACGTATCCAAGAGGTTTTACTCAAAAATGTATTTTATACCGCAAAACGATGAATTCTGATGAAAAAACTATTTTTCACAAATTGTCTCCGAATTGCCTTAAAATACGTTTTCTAGACGAAAATCGTGTATTTAGAGTGTTTTAAAATACTTTGTATAACTTCAATAGGGTCGTAAGACTGGGTTGGAAAGGGCACCACGGAAGCCCTTCAAAAGCTTGTATACTCTAAAATATAGTATAATCTGTCATATTCTGCCATAAGTCAGCATATTCCATGAACACGTAAGAGAAACCACGTGTCCAAAAGATTTTACTTAAAAATGTATTTTACTCCGCAAAACGATGAAATCTGATGAATAAACTATTTTTCACATACTGTCTACGAATTGTTTCAAAATGCATAATTTACACGAAAAACATGTATTTAGAGTGTTTTAAAGTAATTTGTATAACTTCAAAACGGTCGTATCTCTGGCTTGGAAAGGGCACCACGGAGGCCCTTCAAAAGCTTGTATACACTAAAATATAGTATAATCTATCATAATCTGCCATAAGTCAGCATATTCCATTAACATATAAGAAAATACACTTGTCCAAAAGATTTTACTCAAAAATTTATTTTACACCGCAAAACGATGAAATCTCACGAAAAAAACTATTTTTCACATATTGTCTCCGAATTACTTCAAAATGCATTTTCTAGACGAAATACGTGTATTTAGATTGTTTTAAAGTAATTTGTATAACTTCAATACGGTCATAACACCGGGTGGGAAAGGGCACCACGGAAGACCTTCAAAAGCAAGTATACACTAAAATATAGTATACTCTGTCATAATCTGCCATAAGTCAGCATATTTCGTTAACACATAAGAAAAAACACGTGTCCAAAAGATTTTACTCAAAAATGTATTTTACTCCGCAAAACGATGAAATGAATTAGTACTAGCTAAACTAGACAAATTAAATAAATTAGATACTATAGAAACAGAAATGAAAGAAATAAAAAATCGCGTGCAAGAATTTAACAACGAACTCAACCAATGTAAACATAATATTTCTTCCATGCAAGAACAACTAAATTCACAACAAAAAACGATCAACCACTTGGAAACAAACATGAAAAAAGGAAACTTGATATTTGTAGGAGTACACGAGACAGAAAATAATAACAGTGAGCTAGAATCACTTATTATTGAATCAATTGTTAACAATTAGGAAATAAGATTAACAAATACAGACTTAGAAACAGTTCATAGACTTGGTCGTAGAAAGGAAAACCCCAGACCCGTGCTGGTAAAATTCTCGTCGCTCAAGGTGCGTAATCTTGTAATGTTCAACAGAACGAAAGTTAAGAACAGCAAGATATTTGTAAATGAAGATCTCACCGCGGAAAAACAAATAGAAAGAAACAAACTACTATTAGCAAGGAAAAACAACTAGCTCTTGGCTATAAAGTTAAAATAGTGAGAAACAAAATGCAAGTAACTAAACATACCCAAGATGAAGAAGATAAAACCGCCAACAAGAGGACTAGAGAACGTGTACCTTCTGATGAACCAATCAGCCCCAATTTCAACCCACCACAGAAACCAAAGAAAGGGAAGCAACCAGCATTTGCGAACCAGAATCTACCCGGTACCAGTATCTACGGCAGCTTGAATAACTCAACGTTACATAACTTCCTAACTCAAGGCGCTACCATGCAGGGTGCTCCATGATGGACGGTCCAACACTGGATGGCAATAACGATCCTACCCAACGGAGAGCGTCAACGGTTGAAGACATAGTATCACCGGTAGCCAGTCACACATCTAAGTTAAGTACTACTAATAATAACGACTTTTTTTTTAACTAAATTGTACAAAATGGAAATTTAGAATTTTTTATTATTTACTGGAATGTTAATGGGTATAAAAATTTGTTGGATTTAGATCTTGAGGATCAAATGTTACTTTTACAGGGAGATATTATTTGCCTTTCTGAAACCTGGTGCATGAATGCTATAACTGATTTGCCCCCATATTTATCCAATTACTCAGACAATATTATATGCAGTAATGCTGTCAAAGAAAAATCTAAGGGACGAGGCAGTGGAGGCCTTTTAACTTTATGTAATGAAAAATCAAATTTAAAAATACGTATTCTCGAAATAACAAATATTTGGATAATTACAGAAGTTTCAAAAAATGATTTTAAATATATACTTTACTCAGTTTACTTGAAACCAACTCTCAGCAACACAGAATGCATAAACCTCCTGCAATCCTCCCTTAGTGAGACAATTGATTTATATGACACTCATAAACTAATTATTGTAGGGGACTTTAATGCCAACATTGGCTCGTTAAACCAAATAAAAGACGTTGTCTTTTCAAACCACATGGCTCTAGAATCAAGACAATCACATCACGCAGATATCAACAATAGGGGATAAAAATTAATCGCCTGCATGGAGGACCTCGGTCTCTTTGTTTTGAACGGGCGAGTAGTGGGAGATATTCCAGGCTCTCTTATCACAGCAAAACAGGTAGTAGTACAATAGACTTAGCATGGGCTAATATCAATACTATCGAGGATATTTGCTCTTTTCATGTATTCCCAAATCTCTCCAACTCGAATCACTGCATCTGCAAAATCTCATTGAATACTCACTCCTCAAAATCTAATTATAACAACAAATTACCAGTAACTAATGATTTCCCTAATAATAATTACAGAATAAAGTTTAATATTAGCATTGATAACGTAGTTAATTATCAAAATACCCTCAGTCAATTACCCCATATATACGTAAACACAGATAATAATGAAACATTAAATAGTAACCTAATAGCTTCCCTCAAAGAGGCCGCAAGCTCCTCAAACATGATCAAAATTTTGAAATCTTAAAATCTCACAAAGAATTATAATAAACCTTGGTTTAATCAAAAATGTTATATCTTAAAAAAAAATTGTAACACGAATTTAAGCAAATATAGATCAGATCGAAATCAAAATAACTTAATAGATTATATTGAAACTAAAAAGATATACAATAAAATAAAGAATGAATCCAAAAAAAGCTACATGCAACAAATAACTGAAACAATAGCCAACACCAAAAACAACATTGAATTTTGGAAAATAATTAATAGTTTAAAACCTAAACCAAAAATTATCAATGATATCAGCATAGAAGAATGGAAAAATTTCTTTGTAGATTCATACCCAGCTTCCATTCCTTCAATAACATGTTTCATTGACTGTAGACACCCTGTACTCGATGCTGACATAACGTTAGAAGAACTCCAGTCTAGTATAAACTCAAGTAAGAATAACAAAGCTCCAGGTTCAGACGGTTTGAATAATGAAATTTTTTAAATATATCACTCCCCAATGGGAACACTATATTTTGCATTTATTCAATCAAATTCTAGAGACAGAAATAATACCAAAATCATGGAGTTGTATCATACTATTTTTATTATATAAAAAAGGTAATCCGTCTGATCCACTTAACTATAAAGGAATATCAAAAATAATTTTTTTGTGTAAAATTTTTACAAACATTATTTATAAACGAGTTGAATCGTGGTGTGAAACGAACAATATAATCAATGAATGGCAATCCGGTTTCCGGAAAAACAGAAGCACATTAGATAATTTATTTTCCCTTATGTCAATCATTCACATATATTTAATGTTAAAGAAACAAAAAGTATACGCAATATTTATTGACTTCCGCCGTGCTTTTGACTCTATCCAACATTGCATATTATGGGATAAATTACATAATATTGGTATCTCAAGTAAATTAATTAGAATTATAAAATTGTTTTATTTAAATCATATCTCCAAGTTCAGAAAGACGACGAATTCTCAACGAACATTACGATCTCCCAAGGTGTGTTACAAGGAGACAATATTAGCCCCCTTCTCTTCACCCTCTTTCTCAATGACATAGAGTATTTTTTCAGAACAAAAAAAATCGAAGGTCTAAATATCGATGGCAAGAGTGACTTATTGATGATCACCAGTCGATACACAAAAAAAAAATTAAATATCTTACATGAATACTGTACACTAAATCGTTTGCAGTAGAGATGAGTAGTTCGTGAACGAACTAGTTCAGATGAACTATTCTGTAGAACGAACTAAACGAGTAGTTCCGAAAATGTTCAGTGAACTATTCACTGTGAACTATTTCTCTATATGGTATCATTATCTGTAACTTCAAAATTCAGATCTGAATGAACTAAACTATAAACGTGAACTATAGTAATGGAGAAATATATGCTTGTTGCCAGTGATCTGCCTACATATTCACGTTTCACATGTACCTAGCTGCTAACCAGTGTTTTTGAAACTTTTGTTTGAAAAAAAGTTCAACAATAGTAATTAATTAATAATAATTAATTTATTTTGTATTATTTTCTGAATATTTATTACAATAAATAAACTTGAAAATATTACCGAAAAATAAATTAAATGTATTATTTTGCATTACTTACTAAATAAAATATTAGTTATCTAACATAAATATAGCCCCGAAAAACAAAGTAATATAAAATAGATCCAAGATGCAAAATCTCTATGATTTATGATGAATGCGAATTAAAATTACTATATACTATAGTAATAAAATAATAACAATAAAATTTTGAAAACAATCGTTCTTTATAGGGGATATTTTGAATGATTACTTCTTTCTTAAGACAAATAATATATAATTGCAAATTTTAATTGAAATAGTATAATAATGATCGTACATTACAAATCTGTTTAGTCAAATTTTGAGTAATTATTATTGATTACAACAATAAAATTTTAATTTCATAATAAAATTTTGATAAATGTCTTTCTTTGTAAATAATTATTACCATATAAACTAAAAAAGAATCATTAATTTATTATTACTATTACTTTAACATTATTCTAACCCGTTTCGTTTTAGAAAGAGTTTTGCTTACAACAAAGAATTGCTTGATTACAATAAAGAGAGTCAAAATAACTGCCTTCCTGTAAAACCTAAATCAAAAAGTTAACTTTTTAACCAAATCCTATTCTTACGTAAGTAGAACTTACAATTTACATATGCAATACAATAAAATTTAAGGTAACTTTAAGTAAAATTTAGCAAAGTAACGACCATTGTCAATTATTCAATTTTTCTGAACTGTCTGCTTAAATACGCTCATTTGCGCATGTGCTATGCGTGGAACTAAAGAACTAAATGAACTAAAACTATGAACTATTCTTACCAAGGAATAAGAACTAAAGAACTAAATCTTTCATCTGAACTAAAATTCTCATCTCTAGTTTGCAGGTCAACACCAATAAGACTAAAATTTTGCTCTTTCACAAAGGCAGAAGCCCTGCTTTAACCCCGTTCAAATATCATGATTCTATAATTGAGGTATCAAACAAATACGACTATCTAGGCACAACATTCTCTTTCTCAGGAACGTTCACACTAGCGGCTAAAAAAGCTTATCAAAAATCAATTATCGCCAGTCAAAAAGTAATTTCAATTCTGTGTAAAGGCAAATCCAATAGCCAGTGGCGGCTATTCGGGTGAATAAGGTGAAGAGCAACTTCACCTGTTATTTCAGAAAACAAAATATTTTTTAAAAAATTAATTTCACATTATTTTTGTTCATTATGTACTATAAAGCCTGAAATAAACATTAATATAATTTAAAAATCAAATTATCTACTAAAAATTATATAAACTGATCGTCCGCAACCCGCATTATATGAAGAGTAATTCAAATTTTGTATAAACTCTTCACAGTTGCGCGCGCAGCTCGCGTTCATTGGCTAGATAGAATGGTTGCCATAGCAACGATGCTTCCCCCTCCGCTTACAGAAGCGAATGGTGAATACCAGTTTTCGAACTCTGCACCTCTTCTCCACATTGAAATTGATGCATTGAAATTTGCTTGTTAAAACAATTTGAATAGTTATTATTTTATTTATTAAAAAATATATATATATATATCATCACGGCCTATTACCCATTTCTGGGTGTGCCAGTATCTACAACACATGTAGACATCGGTAATGATGACGATATATTTTACCGTGTGGGCGCTTACCAGGCGTCACCTCACGGGCACTCATAGCTGGCGTGGAGAGTGCACCACAGGGGTCACTTTTGTGCCATTTAAAATTGGAAATATCTGGCGTCAGTCGGGATCGAACCCGGTTCCCCCAGGTTCGCGACCAGACACTCAGGCACGCGGCCACGGGACCCCATTATAATTTTAATTTATTGGGAAGGTAATACTAATATATTTTAAGTGAAAATAAATTCACATTAATATTTTATTGTTAATATTAATACTTTAACTCTTTAACAGATCGCACATTGTATATTTAAATCATCAGAATGAATCTGTATAATGATATTATATGAAATTTATTGGAAACACCGTTCTCTAGATGGATAGATGATAATAAAAAAGATGTATTGGCATGTGGTCGACCAACCCCAACATTAAATTTAAATAAAATAAAAAATGTTAAAAACTGTGGAAGAACGCACAATCTACATTTTAAATCTGCCTGGTACAATAAATTTTCCTGGTTATGTGATAGCTTTTATTTGCAAAAACTTTTTTGAATGATAGGCGTATTGAGCTAATTTATAAAGTATGACTTAAATATAATTTTGTTTTGTTTATAAATATTTTTTTGATTTAAAATATATATTTGAAATTTATCGTACGTAATAATTACAAATTATGGGAAAATCAATTTATTAATAAATCTATAATTCAAGAAATATTAGATAAATATCACTCAAAACTAACAAGATATGATTTTGACAGATGCAGTGCTTCATGTTACAGTTCATGGTATAAACAAATCAAAACAAACCATGACACCGAACATTACTTAACATATAAAATAAACTTATCAAAATTAAGGATAATCGCTCAAATCAGATTATCAGGTACGAAGAAAATTATTTTAAATTATCGACAAGAGCCTGAGAATATCTCCCACTTCTTTATGAAATGCCCAATCTACTCCCCATACAGAGCACATTACCTTAGTAATTACATAAACTCAATCGATGAAGAAAACTTTCACACTCTTTTTACTAAATTAAACAAATACAAAATTAACAATATCTTTTTTTACACGATTAAGAAGTTTTATCATAAACGAATAAAACAAATAATATCTCCCTTAACTTAATTTAACTTAGGTATAATACACAATAGATATTGGTTTAAACTTATATTTTGTAATATTTAATAATCTTTTTGTACATTTCCTTAGTATAAACTTCTACTTACTTATATTTAGTTAATAATTAGTCCCTTTTTTATTATTAATATATTATGTGTTAATTTATAAGATTGTTTTGCATTTATACCTGGAAGGTTTATAGTGTGTTAACAACTTGTGCAATGAATTGTATGAGTATTTGCTCGTGACAATAAATATATCTATCTATCTATCTATCTATCTATCTATCTATCTATCTATCTATCTATCTATCTATCTATCTATCTATCTAGTATAATCTGTCATATTCTGCCATAAGTCAGCATATTCCATTAACACATAAGAAAAAACACGTGTCCAAAAGATTTTACTCAAAAATGTATTTTACACCGCAAAACGATGAATTCTGATGAAAAAACTATTTTTCACAGATTGTCTCCGATTTGCTCCAAATTGCGTTTTCTAGACGAAAAACGTGTATTTAAAGTGTTTTAAAGTAATTTGTATAACGTCGATACGGCCGTATCACTGGGTTGGAAAGGACACCACGGAAGCCCTTCAAAAGCTTATAAAAATATAATATAATCTGTCATATTCTGCCTTAAGTCAGCAAATTCTATGAACACATAAGAAAAAACACGTGTACAAAAGATTTTACTCAAAAATGTATTTTACACCGCAAATCATGAAGTCTGACGAAAAAACTATTTTTCACATATTGTCTCCGAATTGCTTCAAAATGTGTTTGCTACACGAAAAACGTGGATTTAGAGTGTTTTACAGTAATTTGTATAACTTCAATACGGTCGTATAAATGGGTTGGAAAGGGCACCACGGAAGCCCTTCAAAAGCTTGTATACACTAAAATATAGTATAATCTGTCGTATTCTGCCTTAAGTCAACATATTCCATTAACATATAAAGGTGGATTTATGCAGTTTACCTTTTATTTTACTTTTTCTTTTCTTTTCCGCTTTTACTTTTACTTTAAGTTTGGTACTTTATGCAGCTACTCTAAAGCCTTCGGTAGACATGCGCAGATGTGATTTTTCTGCTATATCAGTTGTCATAAATGTAAAGAGATAATTATAACCTGTAAAAATGGACACAAATGTAATAATTTGTACATCTGCTATATTACTTGTAGCTTTACCCATTTTCTAATTTTTGCATTCTTCTTACCTACACAAAAACAAATAAATACAGCACTCAGCACTCGCACTCGCTGACGTTTGTCACGTGAAGTGGTGCACATGCGCAGTTGTAAAATTCTTTTACTTTAACGGTCTTAAGTTGAAAGTTGGTCAACTTTAGTTCTTAAAGAAAAATTAAAAGTGTGCACATAAAGTAGTCCATTTATTAACACACCTTTAACTTTTATAAAGTAAAAGAAAAAGAAAAGGTAAAACAAAAAGTAGGCTGCATAAATCCACCTTAAGACATAAACTCGTGTCCAAAAGATTTTACTCAAAAATGTATTTTACACCGCAAAACGATGAATTCTGATGAAAAAACTATTTTTCACATATTGTCTCCGAATTGCTTCAAAATGCGTTTTCTAGACGAAAAACGTGTATTTAGAGTGTTTTAAAGTAATTTGTATAACTTCAATAGGGATGTAACACTGTTTTGGAAAGGGCACCACGGAAGCCCTTCAAAAGCTTGTATACACTAAAAAATAGTATAATCTGTCATATTTTGCCATAAGTCAGCATATTCCATTAACACATAAGAAAAAACACGTGTACAAAAGATTTTACTCAAGAATGTATTTTACGCCACAAAACGATGAATTCTGCTGAAAAACTATTTTTCACATTGTAACGATTTCAAAAAATCGTTACGCGGTTTTTTTCAAATCTTAGTGTTCAATTTGATTAGCGACATATTTTGTGTGTTTCCGCGTGAATTGAAGAGTGGACGAGCACATGTTGGTCAATTCGATTCGATTCGTGTTCTTGGCGTGACGGAGACTACGCGTGTGCTGACTGTATTTTTCCAAATTTTGCTGTGCTATTTTTTGATCTTGTATCATCGGCGTTATGATACCCTTTTGTTATCTTTTATTCATTTATTTGGCTAGTTTAACATCTGATTGGGTAAGTTTCAATTATATTTTTTTGTTCCTATCAGTTGTTTGTCAAAATTTTACATCCACCGTCAGCGCATGCCATAGCCGCACGACAATAACCCGAACGGCTATCGCCTCACATTTCGCTTATGGTTATTCAAAATTAAGGTTTTTTTGTAATACGAGGCGATAATAGTTGTTCTGTTTAACTATTACTTTTTATGCTGAACCAATAACCAGTACGGTTCACCGGTCCCCAGCGTTTAACGCTTTCACTTTTGCTTTAAATTCCTTTTTTTGTCTCGTAATATTCTGCTTAACTTTTTGTGTTTTTGGCAACCTTTTTGGTTGGGTTTAATATTTTTAATGGGATTAAAAATTGGCTATTTGTCAAATCTTTTTATTGTCCAAATTTTTATAAATTATTTTTTTTGTCCAATAATTTTTGTCCAAAAATTTATCTCTAAATTTATCTATTTTTATAATTTTGGCTAAAATTGTTTGGGTAATTTATATAAATTTTTAATAGGTTTTTGGGATCATATAACAAATTTGTTATTCAATTTTACTACATTTTTATACAGCTCGTTAGCTATCTTATACGGTGGAGTTGCAGACGTGGCTACCGCTGATTTGACGTCACAGTAACAAAGTTGTATTGTTGCTCGTTCAAGTTTTTACGAGTTTATCTTAGACTATCTAAGAGTATCTTCGACTTCTGGGTAAGCCTTTTATCTATCTTAACTTTTATCTAGTCATTTTTAGGCTACCTAGATTAATAATTTTGTTACTATAAAATTCCGCCGAGTAGAGAATTTTCTCTTAAAGCTAGAGCTCAAATAATTTTACTAACCCTATCTTGTTCTAATCTCTTCTCTCACTGTCCACTACAGCTTGGCCAGCTGTTTTCTTTGTTGTGCACAGTTTTTAAAAAGAAAATTATTTTTGACAAGTAGTTTCACATTTTTATCCGAAATATTTTTAATATTACGATTGTTGTAGATACGATTTTTTTTGTATTTTTGTACTAAATTTTTTTTGTAGCAACGCCTAAAATTTATGGTCTTTTTTATGATTTTTCAACGTCCCGGTCCGGATGAGTTGTTTGGATCGCTGGGGCGGGGAATCATCTCCGCAAAGTTCACATTGAGACGAGAGACCGCTTCCGCAAGCTATACACACTCGCTGCCTGAAAGTGCCGTTCCTAAGACTTAGAGCGATCACCACTACGCCTAAGCCCTACGTGCTCTAGATACCGCCCTGCGTCACCATCAGCGTGAACCTGCTCTGACGAGAGCTGGACAACGTGTCGGCATATTCAGAGAGAAGGACTTGGCATATCGTAGCCGTCATCAGCGAGGCGGACTTGGCAGATCGTAGCCGTCATCAGCGAGGCGGACTTGGCATATCGTAGCCGTCATCAGCGAGGCAGTCGGTCCGAACTTACCACGACGCCGTGCGACAGGTTTCCCCCCTCCAGCGGCCCACTCATCTCTAGGATCCATCATTTTTTGTAACCCCAAATCAGGTCTTCAACCAGGTGTGTACGACCATATTTTTTTGGGTTGTTTTTTTTTGCAACTAATAATTTTAATTAAAATTTATCTTAAAAACATTTTTGCAAATTTTTAAATAAACTTCAAATTTTACTGTAACTTTTTTTGAGTTGTTGTGTCTTCTCTTAACCCGACATAACTGGCGCCCATCATTTCATCACTGCACAACCACCCTTTAGGAACCCTCGACCTCGCGCAAACACGACCAACCCTTGAGCTGCTTCGGGTAAGTGTGACGCGTGATTTTCCCTCAGAAAATCACGTCAAAATTTTTTGTCAATTTTTTACTTTATCTATCACGTCACACATTGTCTCCGAATTGCTTCATATTGCGTTTTCTAGAAGAAATACGTGTATTTAGAGTGTTTTACAATATTTTGTATAATTTCAATACGGTCGTATCACTTGGTTGGAAAGGGCGCCACGGAAGCTCTTCCATAGCTTGCATGCACTAAAATATAGTATAATCTGTCATATTCTGCCATAAGTCAGCAATTTCTATTAACAAATAAGAAAAAACACGTGTCCAAAAGAATTTACTCAAAAATGTATTTTACACCGAAAAACGATGATTTCCCATGAAAAAACTATTTTTCACATATTGTCTCCGAATTGCTTCAAATTGCGTTCTCTAGACGAAAAACGTGTATATAGAGTGTTTTACAATATATTGTATAATTTCAATACGGTCGTATAACTTGGTAGGACAGGGCACCACGGAAGATCTTCAATAGCTTGCATACACTAAAATATAGTATAATCTGTCATATTGTGCCATAAGTCAGCAATTTCTATTACCAAATAAGAAAAAACACGTGTCCAAAAGAATTTACTCAAAAATGTATTTTACACCGCTTTGTGATGAATTCTGATGAAAAAAACTATATGTCACACACAGTCTCCGATTTGCTTCAAATTGCGTTTTCTTGACGAAAAACATGTATTTAGAGTGTTTTAAAGTAATTTGTATAACTTCAATACCGTTGTATCACTGGGTTGGAAAGGGCACCGCGGAAGCCCATCAAAACTTGTATACACTAAAATGTAATATAATCTGTCATATTCTGCCATAAGTCAGCATATTCCATTAACACATAAGAAAAGACACGTGTTCAAAAGATTTTAATCAAAATTGAATTTTAAACAGCAAAACGATGAATTCTGATAAAAACCATATTTCACATATTGTCTCCGATTTGCTTCAAATTGCGTTTTCTAGACGAAAAACGTGTATTTAGAGTGTTTTATAGTAATTTGTATAACTTCAATACAGGCGTATCACTGGGTTGGAAAGGGTACCACGGAAGCTCTTAAAAAGCTTGTATACACTAAAATGTAGTATAATCTGGCATATTCTGCCATAAGTCAGCATATTCCATTAACACATAAGAGAAAAGACGTGTCCAAAAGATTTTACTCTAAAATATATTTTACACCGCTAAAGATGAATTCTGATGAAAAAACTATTTTTTACATATTGTCTCCGAATTGCTTCAAAATGCGTTTTCTAGACGAAAAACGCGTATCTAAAGAGTTTTATAGTAATTTGTATAAGTTCAAAACGGGCGTATCACTGGGTTGGAATGGGCACCATGGACGCTCTTCAAATGCTTGTATACACTAAAATATAGTATAATCTGTCATATTCTACCAAAAGTCAGCATACTCCATTAACACATAAGAAAAAACACGTGTTCAAAAGAATTTACTCAAAAATGTATTTTACACCGCAAAATGATGAATTCTGATAAAAAACCTTTTTTCACATATTGACTCCAAATTGCTTCAAAATACTTTTCGAGACGAAAAACGTGTATTTAGAGTGTTTTAAAGTAATTTGTATAACTTCAATACGGTTGTAACACTGGGTTGGAATGGGCACCACGGAAGACCTTCAAAAGCTTCTATACACTAAAATATGGTATAATCTGTCATATTCTGCCATAAGTCAGCATATTCCATTAACACAGAAGAACAAACACGTGTCCAAAAGATTTTACTCAAAATTGAAATTTAAACCGCAAAACGATGAATTCTGATGAAAAAACTATTTTTCACATATTGTCTCCGATTTGCTTCAAAATGCCTTTTCTAGACGAATAACGTGTATTTATAGTGTTTTTAAGTAATTTGTATTACATCAATACGGTCGTATCACTGGGTTGGAAAGGGCACCACGGAAGCCCTTCAAAAGCTAGTATACACTAAAATAGAGTATAATCTGTCATATTCTGCCAAAAGTCAGGTTATTTCATTAACACATAAAAAAAAACACGTGTCCAAAAGATTTTACTCAAAAATGTATTTTAAACCGCAAATGATGAATTCAAATGAAAAAACTATATTTCACGAATAGTCTCCCATTTGCTTCAAATTGCTTTTTCTAGACGAAAAACATGTATTTAGAGTGTTTTAAAGTAATTTGTATAATTTCAATACCGTTGTATCACTGGGTCGGAAAGGACACCACGGAAGCCCTTCAAAACTTGTATACACTAAAATGTAGTATAATCTGTCATATTCTGATATAAGTCAGCATATTCCATTAACACATAAGAAAAAACACGTGTTCAAAAGATTTTACTCAAAATTGAATATTAAACAGCTAAACGATGAATACTGATAAAAACTATTTTTCACATAATGTCTCCGTTTTACTTCAAATTGCGTTTTCTAGACGAAAAACGTGTATCTAGAGTGTTTTATAGTAATTTGTATAACTTCAATACGGGCGTATCACTGGGTTGGAAAGGGCACCACGGAAGCTCTTAAAAAGCTTGTATACACTAAAATATAGTATAATCTGGCATATACTGCCATAAGTCAGCATATTCCATTAACACATAAGAAAATACACGTGTCCAAAAGATTTTACTCAAAAATGTATTTTACACCGCAAAACGATGAATTCTGGTGAAAAAAGCTAATTTTTACATTATGTCACCTAATTGCTTCAAAATGCGTTTTCTAGACGAACAACGTGTATTTAGAGTGTTTTAAGGTAATTTATACAACTTCAATACGGGCGTATCACTGGGTTGGACTGGGCACCACGGAAGTCCTTCAGAAGCTTGTATACACTAAAATATAGTATAATCTGTCATATTCTGCCATAGGTCAGCATATTCCATTAACGCATAAGAAAAAACACGTAGCCAAAAGATTTTACTCAAAAATGTAATTTGTATATAAGGTCGTATCACTGGGTTGGAAAGGGCACCACGGAAGCTCTTAAAAAGCTTGTATCCACTAAAATATAGTATAATCTGTCAAATTCTGCCATATGTTAGCATATTCCATTAACACATAAGAAAAAAGACGTGTCCATAAGATTTTACTCTAAAATATATTTTACACCGCTAAAGATGAATTCTGATGAAAAAACTATTTTTTACATATTGTCTCCAAATTGCATCAAAATGCGTTTTCTAGACGAAAAACGCGTATCTAAAGTAGTGTTTTATAGTAATTTGTATAACTTCAATACGGGCGTATCACTGGGTTGGACTGGGCACCACGGAAGTCCTTCAAAAGCTTGTATACACTAAAATATAGTATAATCTGTCATATTCTGCCATAAGTAAGCATATTATATTAACGCATAAGAAAAAACACGTAGCCAAAAGATTTTACTCAAAAATGTATTTTACCCCACAAAACGATTAATTTTGATGAAAAAACAATTTTTCACATATTGTCTCCGAATTGCTACAAAATGCATTTTCTAGACGAGACACGTGTAATTAGATTGTTTTAAAGTAATTTGTATAACTTCAACACGGTCGTAACACTTGGTGGGAAAGGGCACCACGGAAGCCCTTCAAAAGCTTGTATACACTAAAATATAGTATAATCTGTCATATTCAGCCAAAAGTCAGGTTATTCCATTACCACATAAAAAAAAAACGTGTCCAAAAGATTTTACTCAAAAAAGTATTTTACACCGCAAATGATGAATTCTGATAAAAAAACTATTTTGTCTCCTAAGTGCTTCAAAATACGTTTTCTAGAAGAAAAACGTGTATTTAGAGTGTTTTAAAGTAATTTGTATAACATCAATAAGGCCGTATCACTGGGTTGGAAAGGGCACTACGGAAACTCTTCAAAAGCTTGTATACAATAAAATATAGTATAATCTGTCATATTCTGCCATAAGTCAGCATATTCCAATAACACATAAGAAAAAACACGTGTCCAAAATAATTTACTCAAAAATGTATTTTACACAGCAAAACGATGAATTCTGGGGAAAAAACTATTTTTCACATATTGTCTCCGAATTGCTTTAAAATGCGTTTTCTAGACGAAAAACGTGTATCTAGAGTGTTTTAAAGTAATTGTATAACTTCAATGCGGTCGTATCAATGGGTTGGAATGGGCACCACGGAAGCCATTCAAAAGCTTGTATACACTAAAATATAGTATAAACTGTAATATTCTGCCATAAGTCAGCATAGTCCATTAACACTTAAGAAAAAACACGTGTCCAAAAGATTTTACTCAAAAATATATTTTACACCGCAAAACGATGAATTATGATGAAAAAACTATTTTTCACATATTGTCTCCGAATTGCTTCAAAATGCGTTTTCTAGACGGCATATCACTGGGTTGGAAAGGGCACCACGGAAGCAATTCAAAAGCTTGTATACACTAAAATATAGTATAATCTGTCATATTCTGCCATAAGTCAGCATATTTTATTAACACATAAGAAAATACACGTGTCCAAAAGATTTTACTCAAAAATGTATTTTACACCGCAAAACGATGATTTCTGGTGAAAAAACTATTTTTCACATATTGTCTCCGAATTGCTTCAATATGTGTTTTCTAGACGAAAAACGTGTATCTAGAGTGTTTTAAAGTAATTTGTATAACAAAACGATGAATTCTGATTAAACAACTATTTTTCACATATTGTCTCCGAATTGCTTCAAATGCGTTTTCTAGACGAAAAACGTGTATTTTGAGTATTTTAAAGTAATTTGTATAACTTCAATACGGTCGTATCACAGGGTTGGAAAGGGCACCATGGAAACCCTATAAAAGTTTGTATACACTAAAATATATTATAATCTGTCATACACCGCCATAAGTCAGCATATTCCATTAACACATAAAAAAAATCACGTGTCCAAATATTTTATTCAGAAATGTATTTTACACGGCAAGACGATGAATTCTGATGAAAAAACTATTTTTCACATATTGTCTCCGAATTGCTTCAAAATGCGTTTTCTAGATGAAAAACGTGTATTTAGAGTGTTTTAAAGTAATGTATATAACTTCAATACGGTCGTATGACTGGGTTGGAAAGGGCACCACGGAAGCCCTTCAAAAGCTTGCATACATTAGAATATAGTATAATCTGATATATTCTGCCATAAGCCAGCATATTCCATTAACACATAAGAAAAAACACATGTCCAAAAATTTTACTCAAAAATGTATTTTACACCGCAAAACGATTATTTCTGATGTAAACACTATTTTTCACAAATTGTCTACGAATTGCTTCAAAATGTGTTTTCTAGATGAAAAACGTGTATCTAGAGTGTTTTGATGTAATTTGTATAACTTCAATACGGTCATATCACTGGGTTGGAAGGGCACTACGGAAGTCCTTCAAAAGATTGTATACACCAAAATATAGTATAATCAGCATATTCCATGAACACATACGAAAAAGCACGTGCCCAAAATATTTTACCCAAAAATGTATTTTACACGGCAAGACGATGAATTCTGATGAAAAAACTATTTTTCACATATTGTCTCCGAATTGCTTCAAAATGCGTTTTCTAGACGAAAAACGTGTATTTAGAGTGTTTTAAAGTAAGCTATATAACTTCAATACGGTCGTATCACTGGGTTGGAAAGGGCACCACGGAAGCCCTTCAAAAGCTTGTATACACTAAAATATAGTATAATCTGATATATTCTGCCATAAGCCAGCATATTCCATTAACACATAAGAAAAAACACATGTCTAAAAGATTTTACTCAAAAATGTATTTTACACCGCAAAACGATGAATTCTGATGGAAAAAACTATATTTCACATATGTCTCCGAATTACTTCAAAATGCGTTTTCTAGACGGCGTATCACTGGGTTTTCTAGACGAAAAATGTGTATTTAGAGTGTTGTAAAGTAATTTGTATAACTTGAATAAGGTCGTATTACTGGGTACCAAGGACGCACCACGGAAGCCCTTCATAAGCTTGTGTACACTAAAATATAGTACAATCTGTCATATTCTGCCATAAGTAAGCATATTCCATGAACACATAAGAAAAAACACGTGTTTAAATGATTTTACTCAAAAATGTATTTGACACCGCGAAACGATGAATTCTGATGAAAAAACTATTTTTCACTTATTGTCCCCGAATTGCGTCAAAATGCATTTTCTAGACGAAAAATGTGTATTTAGAGTGTTTTAAAGTAATTTGTATAACTTCAATACGGTCGTATCACTGGGTTGGATAGGGCACCACGGAAGCCCTTCAAAACTTGTATATACTATAATATAGTATAATCTGTGATATTCTGCCATAAGTCAGCATATTCCATTAACACATAAGAAAAACCACGTGTCCAAAAGAATTTACACAAAAATGTATTTTACACCGCAAACGATGAATTCTGAAGAAAAAACTATTTTTAACATATTGTCTCCGAATTGCTTCAAAATGTGTTTTCTAGACGAAAAACGTGTATCTAGAGTGTTTTGATGTAATTTGTATAACATCAATACGGTCGTAACACTGGGTTGGAAAGGTACTACGGAAGTCCTTCAAAAGATTGTATATACTAAAATATAGTATAATCTATCATATTCTATCTTAACTCAGTATTTTCCAATAATACATAAGGAAAGACATGTGCCCCCAAGATTTTACTCAAAAAATTTGTTTTACACCGCAAAACGATTAAATCTGATGAAAAAAATATATTTCATCAAGTTTCTCCTAACTGCCTAAAATGCGTTTTCTAGACGAAAAACGCGTATTTAGAGTGTTTACAGTATTTTACGTAACTACAATACGGTACTTGACTGCTTAGAAAAGGGCACCTTCAAAAGCTCACACTAAAAAAATTCGTGTTAAAAATAACATTAAACTAACCAAAAATAGTGTACCCTCGAGGACAAAATATGTAGTGTTGACATTTACACTGTCACGAAAGGTTAATTTTAGTGAACTTTAACCAAACTCTTTTAGTGAAAGAACTAGTTAGTAGTGTGAAGACGTAGTGTTCTTATAGTGTGAACACGTAGTGTTATTATAGTGTGAACTCGTAGTGTTATAGTTTGATCACATAGTGTTATTATAGTGAGAACATTTAGTGTAAAAACAGTGTTAATATAGTGTAAACATATAGTGCTGTTATAGTGTAGACCCAGTGAACACATAATGTTAGTGTAAACATATCGTGTTATTCTAGTGTGAACTAATAGTGTTGTAATAATTTAAACCGTGAACGTAAAGTGTTATATTAGTGTACAGTTTAGTGGTAAAAGTAGTCATATAATAGAATTTATAAAATAAAACAATAAAACTACAAAACAAAAAAAAAACTATCGTATATTTACGAATTTAAAGTACATCTGGTGTAATACAATACTGTATAATACTGTTCAAATATCAAATACTCGTAATAAGGTGCAGTATACAAACCTGAGACCGTAATTTAGGATTACAAACCAATCATTCATATTTTCTAAATATAGTCATATAAATCACAACAACTTAAAGTACATCAGGTACATTGTTCACACAATTATAATTGAACATAAAAAAAAACTTATATCGTAATTATTATCATTTGTTTCAAAGGGAAATTTATATTTAGGAACAATTAACGAGTTTATTCCCAAACAACTTTGATGAAGTTCATAAGGTTCAATAAATGTAAGTAATTTTAAATCACGCACATCAATTACGTCTGTTTTGACCACTTCAAAAGTATGAAAATATTCATTAAATTTATTTGTATGAAACTTAGTCGTCACAAAAAATGTACTATTATTAATAAGAATAATATCAACAATTTGTTCAAATATAGGAAGAGTATTGCTATCAGAATTACTAGTGCATATTAAAAATTGTTTTCGATATTCATATCCTTCTTTTATGCAATTAATAACTGTTAATTTTGTATCTGGATCAAAAGCACCAACTATGTCAGTTATATTTTGGTGGTATATGTACTCTCTAAATAATACTTCTTTCGAAGGACCTAAAGTTCGGGTATTTTGAAATATATTTGGACTTTTCCAATAAACACATCATGTGCTGATGTTTTAAATCTAAACTTTTTGCAATATTTTTGAAGTTTCTTATTCTATGTGCAATGTTCTTAAAAAATTGATGCTTTGCTTCAAATCGCATTGACCACATATTTATTAAAGGTCCCATTTTTTCAATGATGTAAGAATAATGAACAACAATGTGATGCTTTGGAATTAAAACACCGTTAAATTCAAGTTTTAATACTGTCTGGTGCCTTTTATTTATTAAATTTGGTAGCAATCTCAATATGTCTTTAGTAATATATGGAGCAAATACAATATTTATAATTTTCAGAAGTAACGTAATTAATTTCCATTTTTTATATAAATTTGAATTTATAAGATCTCCAATTAATAAAGGAAAAAACTGTATAAGACATAAAGATTGCGCAGCACGTTGGCCTATTAATGATCCTTGCTTGTCTAAATTTATTGGACTTGGTTTGTTACTTTTTTGCAATATTCCATAATTAAAATATTTTATTCTGTTATTTATTTCTTCTAATGTAGTTATTTTTTGTTGTATTAAAAATTTTACAAATATTTTTATTTCGTATTGTACAAGACCTTCCAGAATGTCGTGCATTATGTCTACAGAGGGGTAATCATGTAATTTAAAATACCTTAAATCATTTAATAGACTTCTGCGCTTTATTCCAAAGATAATATTTGAACCTGTTAATTCTTTGCAAGTATTTTCATACATAGATTTTGTCCTTAGTAAAGATTCATTGTCAGAATAGTAATTCTGTATTTTTGGCTTATTAATGACACAAAATCTACAAAAATTATTCTACCATCCCATGCATTGTATTGCCTCCTAAATTATCATGTGAAAGGCACATTAATATTCCGAAAATCGGTGATTCGAAATTTTTTACCTTTATACTTCCGCTTTCAAGTATTTTTAAATATTTTATAATTGGCTCTACAATATTATTAAAATCTACACATAACTTTAAATCAGCTGTATAAAACAAGGCCAATAAATGAATGTGCTGAAGATAAAAATTTCCGTAAGGTGATAAATTTCGAATAACGAAATAAATAGCACCTATTTTGTGTGATACAGTTTTTGATCCTATTGGATTTGTTGTTTCGAAGTCATCATAATACATATGAATTTGAATAATATATTTTTTTGATTTGAATAATTCATTGTTTTTTAATGAAGATCCTACGGGAGACTGATCAAAAGTAGAACTTAAAAAATATTCTCTAAACTTTTCACTTTCAAAGATATTTTTTATTGTTTTCAATAAAGGAATGTACATAAATGTACATGGCACTATTTTTTCTATATACGTGTTGGACTCTTTATTGTACGATTTTTCCGAACGAATTGTTAGAGTTAATTCCTGGGGTAGCACTATTTCCGAATTAATTAGTTTTTTTCTCTTATAAGCTGTATCATATTTGCTCCATTTATTACTAAACCTCATTAAAAACATCTTCAGAGCTGTACTTTGTGATTCACTGTCCCATTTTTCTTTTAAGAACATTGTTAAAGAACTAAATATCCCATCCAATAATATAGAAAATGAATTGAACAGAGATTGAACCGAAGTCTCAGGTACATTTAAAGAAATAATTTCAGAATGAAACAAACAAATTAAGGACTCCAAATCAGAATCATGATTAGTTACCTCGTCAAAATCAGAAGTATTTTCCGTTGTATTCTCCGCATCAAAACATTTGGTTCTTGATAAATATTATTTTGAATAGTAGTATTATGCACTGAATTACAATTATGAGAACAATTCTTCAAATCATTATTGTCACATCGATTTGAATTTTCTCTTAAGTGGTTATTTAAATGCTTCCGTATCCCACTAAATGACTTAAAAATGTGTGCACAATTGATTGTACAACATTTTAGATTAAGTTTAGAGTTGTCAAATAAACAATGTATAATTCTTAAATGTTTTAACGTGAGATTTACATCATGAAATTTAGAATTACACACAAAACAAACAAACATGATGGTGAAAACAGAAGTTCAACAAATTAAATAAAACTAATATGATTTCATTCTGTGTATTAAGACGAGAACGCAATTCTCTCATTTTGGGTGTTAAATTTGCTAATTCTAATTCTATTTCATAGAATACGCATTGCACAAACCTCCAAAAAGTTTCTAGAGCGGAGTCATACTTGATCTGAAACACGTAGTGTGCTTGGAACAGGGTTGCAAATGCTTTGGCAGCATTACAGCTTTTCACGCACGGAATTGCTGTACCATCCAACAATATAATTCGTTATAGCTCCAAAGTTTGAGCCTTCTGCTATTAAAAAGGGTTGACAAGTTGTGCGTTTTTTTAATATCTCTTTATTCGACACATTGTTCTAAAAGGAAATACCACGTTAGTAAATATTAATAATAGTTTACAATTTCAACTTACTGGTTTGAATAAAATTAATTTGATACGAGTCGCTGCAACGGATTGTTTTGGAACTTTGTTACCTCATGCTGTTGGCGGTAACATCTGTACGAGTGCAAACATTGATCTTGTTACATGTTCCCATCCTGAATAGAAAAGATAAATTATTATATTAGACTACAATAATTATATTAAGAGTAATTTACCATCTTCATTTGTAATATCTTCATCTAGTTTGGTTTCGGTCTTTTTATAACTCTCTAATATCAAGAGAGACTTTTCAACAACAGTATCTTCAATTTTTTTTGCTTCTGGATGTAGTAACTGGAAATCTTGATCAATCTGCAAAGTACGATAAACAAATAAATAACAATATTTAGTTTTGTAAATGACTGTTACGTATAACAATCATTTTTTGAAAATATGTCAATTATAAATAACAAAGGGTTTATGATAATTATTTTTAAATTGATAAAGATAAAATGTAATTAAAAATAATACCAATCCTGGTGTATCAGCAAATCTGGGGAATAGTTTCAAAATATCCGCCGTATACTCTTTTCTGTATGAAAATGTTAATTTCATGTTTCTAAATATTTCCTCAATGTCATTAGTACAACATGCATTTTTAAAAAATGAATAGCTGATTTTATTTCTTCGGTTATTTCTATCTGCGTTCTTGTTCTTTTAGGTATATCAATATTTTTTGTAGACGTTTCTGAACTTTTCCTGTTGTGCGAAACGTTCTGTTTAGTCCTTATAACCGTTCTCAAACGCCAAGCCAAAAAACCCTGACCACCATTAATAGGAGAGAAATAAGCTTCCTAAACAAATAATTAGTGAATGTGCAGTATATAAAAATATGAAAATTTAAACATACATGATCTTTCAAATTCGGAAACAAGCTGACAATTAGTTTGGCAAAATAAATTTTTACGTTCGAATTTGGTTTAAAGCCATACATATTTATCATAATATCAACAGTAAGATTAACAAGCATTCTTCTAAACTGATTGCTTAAAATCTTGTTATCATTATAGTATTGAAATATATCTTCCCCGCCTTTTTCCAAATTTTTTCTTTGAATTCCTAAAATGTTTCTTGTTATTATTCCACTTTACACACTATTGTTATTTTTAAAGATAAAAATTACTTACGTCAACTGAAATTAATTCGGCTTCATTGTACGATTGTGGTTTTACAAATTCACTTGGCTTATGCTGTACTTTTTCGAAGGCCGGGGGCTCTGGTAAAATATTTGCGTTTTCAGCTACCCAGTGTTCAAAATCTGAATCTACTGATAGTGTCGAGGATGAATTTGCACTTAACAAAGCATCGGTATCCATTAATTGTTGGATCGTATCTATTTCTATTACATGCACATAAAATCGATAAAAAAATAAATATATATATATATATATATAAATATATCATCACGGCATATTACCCATTTCTGGGTGTGCCAGTATCTACAACACATTACCGATAAAAAAAATATGTATATATTATAATATGTGTATATGAATTACCTTCCTTATTTTTAATTATTATAATTTTGTCGCCGTTAGTTTTCACATAATCATGCAAAAAATCATCTTCCAGTATACACCCATCATGATCAGTAAAATAAATATCTAATTTTTCAACATCCGGAAACTTCTGTTTTGCTGTAATTAATAATATTCTGTTTATCTCATAGTTACCAAATTGTTATTTAAAATTGACATTTTCAATGTACAAGTACACATACTTGATCAATTGTATTTTCGATTAAAATTAAAATATGACATTTTAGTAAGCAAATATACTTTGTAAAAATTAAAATATATTTCACTTTCCACTACATTAATAAACTCAGCTTTAGATTTTGACGAATTTAACTAAGAGAGCAAATAATATTATTAAATATATGTATCTGTATTGTCAATATACTAATATTATGTGTAAAAATTGTTATTGTATTACTTACCAATTAAAACGTAATTCTGTATTGATCCATCTTCTGGAATCTTGCACCATTTAACATGTTTCATATATTGAAATTTAAAAGCCATAACGCCGAAGAAAATTTTACTTATCTCACATAAAACAATACTAAATTAATACTATACGCCAGAAATAATATATAAAAATGGCAATAAGCTTCACAACAAGTCCAAACTAGATGATGCAATGCACATATCTTAACATGTTGCAACACGAGAACACGACTAACATAATACGCACAACCAAATGCACTATGAAAGGATGACTCATGCCATCTAGTGTAAATATTAACCAAAAAATTGTTAGAATCACACAAATTTAAATGACAATTACACTGTTTAGATAAAATCCAATTGGAACTAGTGAACAATTACTTTTTATAAATTGAAGTTACACTGTATAGTGTGAATATCAACACTAATGTGTAATTGTACCAAAACGATAGTGTAAACAGTAGTGTCAATATTAACACTACATTTTTAACCAACGCTATAAATGCAATTTACACGTACTGATTTTTAGAGTCCTTGTATACACTAAAATATAGTATAATCTGTCATATTCTGCCATAAGTCAGCATTTTCCATGAATAAATAAGAAAAAACATGTGTCTCAAAGATTTTACTCACAATTTTTTTTTCACACAAAAAAAATGTTTTTCATAAAGTTTCTCTAAAGTAATTCAAAATTGCATTTACTATGCGAAAAACGTGTATTTAGAGTGGTTTACAGTAATTTGTATAACTACAATACGGTAGTTTGTCTGCGTAGGAAAGGGCTCCACGGAAGTCCTTCAAGAGCTTGTATACACCAAAATAAAATATAATCTGCCACACTCTGCCATAAGTCCGCAAATTCCATTAACACATAAGAAAAAACATGAGCCCAAATATTTTACTCAAAAGATTTGTTATACACCGCAAAACGTTGAAATATGATGAAAAAACTGGTTTTCATATATTATCTCCTAATTGCTTTAAAATGCGTTTTCTATACGAAATACGTGTTTTTAGCGTGATTTACAGTAAATTCAATACTATAAATCGGTACTTTGAGTGCATAGGCAAGTACACCACGGAAGCCCTTCAAAAGCTTGTATACACTATAATATAGTGTAATCTGTGTTATTCTGCCATAAACTTTTATATTCCATCAAAATATAAGGAAACACTGTATCCCAAAAGTTGTACTTAAAAATTCTGTTTAATACCGAGATACGTTGAAATCTTGATGAAAAAAGTGACTTTTTTACTGTGTTTCACAGTAATTTGTATATGAACAATACGGTGGTATGACTGCGTAGGAAAGGGCACCATGGCGAAGCCCTTCAGCAGTATCCCAAAAGTTGTACTTAAAAATTTTGTTTACTAGCGAGAAACGTTGAAATCTTTATGAAAATGTGATTTTTACAAAGTGTCTCCAAATCGCGTCAGAATGTGTTTTCTAGACGAAACACGTGTTTTTAGAGTGTTTTACAGTAATTTATATAACTACAATACGGTAGTTTGACTGCGTAGGAAAGGGCACCACGGAAGTCCTTCAATAGCTTGTATACAGCAAAATACAATATAATCTGTCATATTCTGCCATGAGTCAGCATATTCCATTAATATATAAGAAAAAACATGTGTCCAAAGATTTTACTCAAAAAATTTGTTTTACATCGCAAAACGATGAAATATGATGAAAAATCTGTATATCCTATATTATCATCTAATTGTTTTAAAATGCGTTTTCTATACGAAATACGTGTTTTTAGAGTGATTTACAGTAATTTCAATACTACATATCGGTACTTTGAGTGCATAGAATAATAATAATAATAATAATAATAATAATAATAATAAAAGTTTATTCTCCAAATAAGACCAAAATTACATCGGTATATGGAATGTCGAAAATACATATATTGTCACAGATACAAAGTTTCCATGATGTTTCAATAAATAAAATAACTACTTAAAATCCCTAAAATATTTATTAATATTATATTAACATTTATCAATTAATAAAAATTTTAGTTTCCTTTTAAATAAATTAAACGAATCAATATTCTTTATATGTTCTGGTAAATGGTTATATAATTTGATACCTATTGCAAATGGATCATTTAGAGTTAAATCAAACTTATGTTTTGGAAGCACTAAATTCTCTTTACCTCTAGTATGTTGTGCAAGATAGTATTATAACTATGACAGTTCTAATATTTTAAAATTTGATCTTTATTTTTTCTAATAAATAAAATGACATTTAAGATATACAAACATGGCAGAGTAAGAAACTTTTCTTTTATAAAACTATGTTTACAGGTACTTCTGTAGCTAAGGTTATAAATATTTCTAATGGCTCGCTTCTGTAGTACAAAAATGCAAACGGCATTGGGAGAGCAGTCCCAGAAAATTATGCCATTAGACTATAAAATTTAGCAAAATAAAAAGTTTTTGCTGTATTTGCTGTAGTATTTTGTGAAAGTTTTTTAAGAGCAAAGCATAGTGAAGCAAGTTTAGTACAAATATCATTAATTTGTTCATCCCATTTTAAATTTTCTGTTAAATTAAAACTTTCTGTTTGCTTACTTGTGGTATTATTTGATTGTTGCATCTGGTTAAAATGCTAGTATTACGTTTAGTTGTTGAAAATTTTATTATTGCAGATTTAGTTGCATTTAGAGTGAGACTAAGACTTGCAAACCAATCAGAAATATTTTTAGTTAACGAGGACATAGTATTTTCTGTATTAATTTCATTTTCTGGAATAATTTTAGAAAAATCATCAACAAAACCAACGAAATTTTATTATAGTCCAGTCATTTGGTAGAAAAATAAGGGTTTATTCCACAAAAGGTCGGGTATTTTTGATTTTTGGATATATTGTATATTTAGGGGTCCTAATAAAAAATGCAAGTTTTCCCCCTCGGGGGCCTTCGGGAAGCACCGCCAACTTGAGAAAAAAGGCGCAAAAAAGCGTTTTTTTCTAACTATCTCTTCACTGATTTGCATTAGGCAAAAATAGTTACTATCTAATTTGTTGACTATAAAATTCTCTACAACTTTTATCTAAAACATTTTTTTCCATAATTAATAGATAGCGAGCTACAGTGCTTCAAACAGAGCAATTTTTTTTGAAAATTACATGATTGCTTCATTTAAATCCTATTTTATTATATTTTTTTTACGTTTTTTTACAAATTACTATTTGACAATCATTAATTATTATTATTTAACTAATATATATAAATATTAATTATTGTTTATAGTTTTTTTTTTCATTCTAAAGATTTTTTATAGTCCAGCAAATTTATGATTTTACCTTAAAGTAATTACAACAAAAGCTTTTTAACGGACTCCAGTCCCAGAAAAGTGCGCTCAATAACATATCAATATTTTCCCGAAATCGGAGCTTGGGAACCTCCCGCCAATTTGGACAAATGGCGGCATATTCAGGTTTATGGCCATTTGCTTAAAACAATAATTATGAAAATATTTAAATTATTCAAAAAAACAAACAATATTACGTTGTAGCGATCAAGCTACCATCGTCACTTAAATTTGTAACGTCGCCCTAGACTATTGTTATGCTTTTTTTCAGGAGTTAACTTAGCGACAAAATGAAAAATAAAACAACCAGTTTTTCCTTGTCATCACATGAAGTGAGAAGCAAATCAGTTTAGTTCAAATAAATATTTTTATAAGTTTTACAATTTATCTGTCCCATCGTTTATTTTACATATTGTAGCGGCTGACACCGCTACAACTGGTGACCCCGTAGTTTTTTTACGCAACCTTACATCATGTCTCCGCCTAATCCTATCATTGAAGACTCCGCCCCAACAAATAATGAACAAGATCAAAGTAATATTTCAGCACTTATTTCAAGTAAATTACCAGAATTCTGGGCCGAAGATCCTGAACTATGGTTCCAACAAGCCGAAATTATTTTTGATTCTCGACGTATCACTTCTGAAGTTAGCAGATATAACGCACTTATTACGTCACTTCGACCGAAACATACAAGTGAAATCAGAGACTTAATAATGAACCGTCCAACCAAGGATCCTTACACTACAACAAAGACAGAGTTATTAAAGAGAACGACACCTACGAATTTTCAAAATTTAAATACATTATTAAATATCACGAATTTGGACAACGACAAGCCATCACAATTATTACGAAAAATGAAACAGCTAGCAGGAAGCAATAATCAAAACAGTACTCTACTGGAACATTTCTTTCTACAAAAATTACCAACGCATATCCAACAAATGTTAATATCAACAAAAAATTTGTCTATTGAAGAAAAAGCAGATTTAGCTGATAAAATGATTGAAATTGCACGACCTGCACAAGTTTATACTTCAAACGTCAACTCATACAATCCAACGACTATTCAAGCAGATATATTAGACATTAAACAAGCACTCACCACTTTGACTCAAAATCAATATGATTCAGTTTATCCACGAAAAATTATACGGACTCCATCAGCAGCGCCTGCGCCCCGGCTGCCACCGCATGCGACTCCTCCACTACAACTCCAAGAGAGTGACAACTCTATCTGCTGGTATCATCACAATTTTGGTCCTGCCGCCAAGAAATGTTACCCCGACTGCAAATATTTCTCCAGTCACAAGAACAATTTCCAGAAATATATGGTCAATACAAATTTTTTGTTATCATCTACAAATTATAATTCATTTTCTTATTCCAGAACTAATTCCTCCGTCAAAAGTCCACTTATTTTTGTCACGGACATACTATCTGGTTGTCAGTTTTTGATTGATTCAGGTGCAGAGGTAAGTGTCATTCCACCTAAATATACACATCACTATAACTTACAAAAACAGACTCTTAATGCAATCAACAACACTAAAATTGACGTTTATGGTCACACACTTCTAACTATAGACATTGGACTTAACAGACAATTCAAGTGGAAATTTATTATTGCAAATGTCAAACATGCAATTTTAGGAGCAGATTTTTTGAGACAATACAATATTATAATAGATATGAGTAATCGTAAATTATATACTCACCAATCAATTTCAAAAAACCCATATATAGCCTCAGTTGAACAAAATAATAAATTCTTGCAATTACTATCAAAATATCCTTCTTTGACAGATCCTTTCTCATCAACCTCCAAAATTAAACACAACGTCACTCATCGCATAATTACAGACGGTTCACCTGTTTTCTGTAGGCCGCGCCGCCTACCACCAAATAAATTAACTGCAGCTAAAAAAAAATTCGATGAATTACTCAATTTAAACATCATACGTCAATCTTCCAGCAATTGGTCATCCGCTTTACACATGGTAGCAAAAAAGTCACCAAACACCTGGCGACCTTGCGGTGACTATAGAGCACTTAACAAAATCACCCTTCCTGACCGTTACCCAATACCACACATACAAGATTTCGCCATCAACATAGGAAACGCAAATATATTCTCCAAAATCGATTTAGTTAAAGCTTACCACCAAATACCAATGGAAATGTCATCAATTTCGAAAACAGCAATCACAACACCATTCGGCCTTTTCGAATACACTAAAATGCCTTTTGGATTACGTAACAGTGCACAAACGTTCCAACGTCTCATAGATGAAGTAACACGTAACTTAAACTTCTGTTTTGCGTACATTGACGACATTCTCATTGCCAGCCAGTCAGAAGAAGAACATATTCAACACCTCCAATTACTTTTCGACAGATTACAACAATACGGCATCATTATTAACCTTGAAAAATGTCAATTTGCTTTACCTCAAATAGAATTCCTAGGTCACCAAATTAACAAAAATGGCATTATGCCTTCACCATCAAAAGTTGAAGCAATTCAAACTTTTCCCATTCCAAGCACACAAAAACAGTTACGCGAATTTTTAGGCCTTATTAATTTTTATCACAGATTTATTCCAAATTGCGCGACTATTCTAGAACCCCTCAACAAATTAATAGACAACAAAACACCAAAAACTAAACATTTATCACTTAATCAAACACAATTGACAGCTGTCAAAAATATCAAAAACGCATTGATTAATCTAACCACTTTAACAACCCCAAAACCTAACACACCAACCAGCATCATGGTAGATGCCTCAAATTCTGGCGCGGGCGCAGTCCTACAACAGTTTGAAAATGGCGAATGGAAACCTTTAGCCTTTTTCTCCCAAACTTTCACACCAACTGAAAAGAAATATAGTACTTTTAGTCGAGAATTATATGCTATTTACTTGGCAATTAGGAAATTCCGTTACTATGTCGAAGGACAAGAATTTTTCGTTTTAACAGACCACAAACCACTAACATATTCATTTAACAAAAATTCTCCCACACTCTCACCAAGAGAAATACGTCATTTAGATTTCATCTCTCAATTTACTACAGATATACGACACATACAAGGTAAATTTAACAACGCTGCAGACGCATTATCACGCAATCAAACATCATCAATTAACAGCATACAACACATCAACTACGACAATTTGTCACACCATCAAAAACTAGATAAAGAAATCGATAATATAATCAAAAATAAAAAAACATCCATTCGACTTAAAAAAATTAAATTCCCAAACACAAATTTACATCTTTTCTGCGACACATCTTCAAACAAACTTAGACCTTTTATACCTACCCCCTTCCGAAAGTCAGTTTTCGAACAATTCCAGAACCTATCACACCCAGGAATTAAAGCAACGGCTCCAAGACATACAAAAAACCAACCTCATTTTATACACCCCGACCTTTTTCATTCAGACTACGTTTACGTACGGACAGACTCAATCAGACGACCTTTAGACCCTATATACACAGGACCTTACGAAGTAACAGCACAAACAGACAAATACTTCACAATAATAAAAGACAACACATTACAAAACATTTCAATAGACAGACTTAAACCAGCAAAAATACATTCCAAAAACAACATACACAAACAGACACAAACGCCTTCTGCACCAAAAGAAAAAATATCTGGACCACGGAGAGGTTAGAAGAAAAATAAGTTAATGTTATTTAAGTTTTTACTATTGTTATTTCATTCCTTTGTAACCATTGTAAGGTTTTTTATTTTTCCTTTTGTCTGGGGAGGGGGAGGCTAATGTAGCGATCAAGCTACCATCGTCACTTAAATTTGTAACGTCGCCCTAGACTATTGTTATGCTTTTTTTCAGGAGTTAACTTAGCGACAAAATGAAAAATAAAACAACCAGTTTTTCCTTGTCATCACATGAAGTGAGAAGCAAATCAGTTTAGTTCAAATAAATATTTTTATAAGTTTTACAATTTATCTGTCCCATCGTTTATTTCACATATTGTAGCGGCTGACACCGTTACAACGTACTTGATACTTAGTCTAATAGGTTTCACTATTTACAACAGTTTACATTCGACGTGGCATCGAAAGAAGTAAGTTATCGATAACTGTTTTATAAAAATTGTTAACGTTTTCCTGCATTTTTTTAGTTTTTCATCCACCACTCTGATCTTGTTAAAGATACGATAATGCGGTTTTAAAATTTGAATTCAGCATAAAATTCTCTTTCGTATCGCGTATTACACTATTTTGCCGATGAACGATTGGCGAGTTACTGCCAACTAAAACTCATATGAAATCCCTCTAAAATTTTAAACATCTGAAAATCGGCGCTTTTTTCATCCTCTCATTCAAAATTTCAACAGGCTTACAGATAACCAATATTAAGTATTTAATAGGTGTCAAAGTGGTTGATGAGAAATTGAGAAAAGAGCCAATTTTCAGATGTTTAAAATTTTAGAGGAATTTCATGTGACTTTTAGTTGTTAGTAACTCGCCAATTGTTCATCGGCAATAATCGTGTAATACATAATATTAAAGAGAATTTCATGCTGAATTCAAATTTTAAAACCGCGTCATCATATCTTTAACAAGATCAGAGTGGTGGATGAAAAACTAAAAAATTGCAGGAAAACGTTAACAATTTTTATAAAACAGTTATCGATAACTTACTTCTTTCGATGCCACGTCGAATGTAAACTGTTGTAAATAGTGAAACCTATTAGACTAAGTATCAAGTACGTAATATTGTTTGTTTTTTTGAATAATTTAAATATTTTCATAATTGTTTTAAGCAAATGGCCATAAACCTGAATATGCCGCCATTTGTCCAAATTGGCGGGAGGTTCCCAAGCTCCGATTTCGGGAAAATATTGATATGTTATTCAGCGCACTTTTTTGGGACTGGAGTCCGTTAAAAAGCTTTTGTTGTAATTACTTTAAGGTAAAATCATAAATTTGCTGGACTATAAAAAATCTTTAGAATGAAAAAAAAACTATAAACAATAATTAATATTTATATATATTAGTTAAATAATAATAATTAATGATTGTCAAATAGTAATTTGTAAAAAAACGTAAAAAAAATATAATAAAATAGGATTTAAATGAAGCAATCATGTAATTTTCAAAAAAATTTCTCTGTTTGAAGCACTGTAGCTCGCTATCTATTAATTATAGAAAAGAATGTTTTAGATAAAAGTTGTAGAGAATTTTATAGTCAACAAATTAGATAATAACTATTTTTGCCTAATGCAAATAAGTGAAGAGATATTTAGAAATAACCGCTGTTTTGCGCCTTTTTTCTCAAGTTGGCGGTGCTTCCCGAAGGCCCCCGAGGGGGAAAACTTACATTTTTTGTTGAGACCTCTAAATATATAACATATCCAAAAATCAAAAATACCCGACCTTTTGCAGGGTAAATCTACCTAATGACTGGACTATTAAGAACAACTCTTATATCATTTACATACAGAGAAAATAAAATTGGACCCAATATTGAACCCTGTGGGACACCATAAGGGACTGGCTTGACATTAGACTTACAGTTATCATAATAAACCAACTGCTCTCTATCACTTAGATATGATTTAAACCAAGTTGCATAAATACCTCTCACTCCATAGCGTTCCAGTATATTTAACAATTTTTTGTGATCAACACAATCAAAAGCTTTTCATAAATCAATTAAAAGAGGGTATGTATTTACTTTATGATCTAAATTACTATATATAATATGTAACAAGTTCTCGAGTGCTGTAGTAGTACTACGACCTTGGCGAAAGCCATGTTGTTCTAAAATAATTATTTCATTTTTATTTAAAAAAGGTAGTATTCTATTTAGTATAATTTTTTCCAATAATTTGTGGAAAACAGACACTAAACTAATCGGCCTGTAGTTCGCAACATGTTTTTTGGAACCTTTTTTATGTAGGGCAATGACTTTTATTTTTTTCAAAACATCAGAAAATATTCCATTTGAAATAGATTCATTGATACAATGAAGTAGTGGCTCAAGAATTATATTATAGCAACTCTTTAGCAATTTGGTAGGAATTTCATCAATTCCTGTTGCAGAAGTGTTGTTTAACGATAATATAGTAGTCACTAGTTCTTTTTCAGTTACAGGTTCTAAATAAATGGAATTGTTACATGTTATATGATTTGTGTTGTATTGATTTAAAGGTGAAGAATTTAAATTAGTATTTTCAATAAGTTTTCCAGCAGTATCAGAAAAAAAATTGTTAAACATATCTGCCATATGCATGGAGTTAGAGGTTACTTCAAAGTCGTTACAAAGATTTTTTGGTTTAACATTATTATTTTTTATAGTATTATTGAAATTATTGTTAATAATATTCCATATGTTTTTGTTACAGTGAATCAAGTCGTGTATTAATTGAATATTATATATTCTTTTTGAATTTTTAATCATTTTGCGAAAATTGGTTTTAGCATATGAATATTGCTGTTTACTAACAATACCAGCTTTATACAAGTGAAACTTTTCTTTTAGTTGTTGTGAAGTTTGTTTAATTTCATCAGTAATCCATTTTTTGTTAGATTTATCCTCAGCTACTTTGGTTAGTGGAAAGCATATGTTAATATAATACGATAATGTATCCAATAAATATTGAAATTTTGAGTTTACATCATTTGTAAAATAAATATGACTCCAGTTAACACTATTTAAATGATAATTAAAGAGTTCTATTCTTTTTACCGAGTAAATCCTCTTTTCAATGTTTTGTTTGATATCATCGTTCACAATATTCAATAAAGTTAAACTCTGAGCGGAATGATCTGAGAGAGTGTGTGGAATTACATTAGCGGCATAAGAACTTGCTTTAACATTTGTGTAAATATTATCAATACACGATTTCAATGTAGTTGGTTCTAAAATAGATGGATATATATTGAAAGAAGCCATTAAGTCTAGTAAATACTTCGATTCATTGCATTCTATCAAAATATTAATATTGAAGTCACCACATATAAAAATGTTACAGTTTTTCTCATAGTTGAAAATTTTAATTAAACAGTATTTAAGCTGATCTAAATGATTTTTACCTCTCGCTAAGAGAGGTATTGGATTCATGCTAAAAATCGCTTATCCAGATTTTATTGGATAAGCACGATTTAAGGTCTCTAGAATCCGATTATAACATTTTTAAAATGATGTCTGTGTGTGTGTGTGTGTGTGTGTGTGTGTGGATGTGTGTATGTGTGTATGTCTGGATGCTGTAGACACGATTCCTCAAAAACTATAAGACATAAAAAAATTTAACTGCAGTTTCCTCAATCTGACATTCCTGGGAAGAGCTGAAAAGGTTTTGGTAACAATTGAACAACCGGAAGTAATAGTTTCTTAGAAATTTTTTTCTAAATATAATTTTTTGGGAGTTTTTTTTATTAAATATTGAAGAACATAATATTCTTCATCTAATACACTTAAAATTTTTATTATATCTTGTATAGATTTAGAGATAAAGACACTATAATTTATAGAGTACACTAATCGCAGAGGCCAAGGCACTAAGGAAACCAGTTGACAAATTCCAATGTTTATAACATGACACATGTCATTGTCAAATATCAACAGTTTTAGTGACATTCTGATAGCTTTTTCTGGGAAGTATATTTAACTTTTCTTATTGTTTTATTAATTAAATATTTGAAATTATAGGTAAAATTGTGGTAAAATGCATATATCCATCAGAAATACCGCCAATCTGGTTAATGAATTGGAAGAATCTCTGATATTTAGAAACTTCCTCATTCAATGAAAAATAGATATAATTAGAATTATATGTGTGCAGAAGACATGTTAAATACAATAAAGAACAATATATGGGTAAAGTTCTATAATATTTTGTTATAAAACGACGGTTCGAAAGCGAAGTGCAATACAATACTTATATAGCCTAATATGGAAATGGCGAGAGGTCTTGTGCTGGCCACAACAGATTTTTTATATTTGTGTTTGGAGAACGATAAACTGTCAAAACATATGTTGTAATAGAATTGAGCTTAAATTTAATAGCACAACATTCAAAATTTTTTTCTATATTATATTCTTCAATGAATGAGACTTTTTCGAAATTGACATCTGGTTCACAAAATATAGCTACGCCTCCATTTTTGAAAGTTTTGCGATGAAAGCTCGTCGCCAGGCAAAAGTTGTTGATTTTGGCACTAGACTGTTTTTTATTTTCCAACTAGTGTTCTGATAAGCAAAAAACTTCACAAGATTGATTGTCGAGAAAGATTTCCAGTTCTTCAATTTTATTTCTCACACACTGAATGTTGAGATGAATAATGCTGAAATTCGTATTATTAGTACCTACGCACCGTTTATTTTTTGATACCTTCTGCTCTAGTTTTCCGAAAAAAACTGAAAACGTCTTATTACAAGTCCTTTTGGCTAGAACGAGTCCTCGTAAAGGGTATCTAAAAGGCTAAAATCGGCACTAACTTTAAAGGCACTATTATGATCACTTTCTTTAGACACTTTTTCAACAAGGAAAGTTTTTCCTGGGCATTTTTCTTCCAGATAACCTTTCAACTGTTCTTGCGTTGTATCTTTGCGTAATTTACCCACATATAACCAAGCGCGTTTTTCACTGGCATATAATGATACTGAAGAGTTCGAAATTGATGATCCAATAATATATTTCTTATTTGTTGCATCAGTTTTTTTATTTTCAGCTTCATTATTAATATGTAGGTTATAATTTTGATTTTGTTTACCTTTGTTGGGGACATTTGGTTGTCTCTTCTTTTCCTTTTTATTAACATTGTTTATTGACATTGGGTTGATAGAATTCGCTTGCTTGACTCCATCTATCGTTATTTCATTATTATTTATTGATATTGCAGATTCAACTTGCCCACACGGTAAAATATATCGTCATCATTACCGATGTCTACATGTGTTGTAGATACTGGCACACTCAGAAATGGGTAATATGCCGTGATGATATATTTATTTTATTTATTTAACTTGCTTGATTTCATTTACCGCCGTTTTGCTTGGCGCTTGTAATTGTTTATTTGTTAAATTCCTATTTAATTTGCCAAGGTCACCATTGATGTCAATTATATTAGTTTTTAAAATATTAATTTCGGAGGTTAATGATTTTATTATGCCGTCCTGATTTAGTATTAGATTAAGGCACTTGTCAATCACTGTTTTTAATTCACTATCTCTGTTCTGTAAAAAAGTGAAATTATTGTATACAACTACACACTTTTTACAGCACCAGTTTATTTTATCATTTGTTGTTATACAGTTGAATTCAGTTTTTTTTTTTTTTTTTGTAGCACAGGTCATATGAAACTATTTCCCACATAAACCATTGCACATAACTATAAGTTCTTCTTTAACTTTCACTTCAATTTTACAATCAGCACTAAACGACTGATTACCTGCCGCCATATTTACTACAAAAAAATAGGATAGGATAGGATAGGATAGGGCACCACGGAAGCCCTTCAAAAGTTTGTATACACTATAATATAGTGTAATCTTTCTTATTCTGCCATAAACTTTTATATTTCATCAAAATAAAAGAAAAAAAGTGTATCCCAAAAGTACATAAAAATTTTGTTTAATAACGAGAAATGTTGAAATCTTGATGAAAAAAGTGATTTTTACAAATTGTCTCCAAATCGCGTCAGAATGTGTTTTCTAGACGAAACACGTGTTTTTAGAGTGTTTTACAGTAATTTGTATATAATACGGTAGTTTTACTGCGCAGGCAAGGGCACCACGGAAGTACTTCAAAAGTTTGTATACACCAAAATATAATATAATCTGTCATATTCTGCCATAAGTCAGCAAATTCCATTAATATATAAGACAAAACATGTGACCAAAGAATTTACTCAAAAATTTAGTTTTACACCGCAAAACGATGAAATATGATGAAAAAACTGTTTTTCGTATATTATCATCGAATTGCTTTAAAATGCGTTTTCTATACTAAATACGTGTTTTTAGAATGATTTACAGATATTTCAATACTAGAAATCGGCACTTTGAGTGCATAAAAAAGGGCACCACGGAAGCCCTTCAAAAGTTTGTATACACTATAATATAGTGTAATCTGACTTATTCTGCCATAAACTTTTATATTCCATCAAAATATAAGGAAAAAATTATATCCAAAAATTTTACTTAAAAATTTTGTTTAATGCCGAGAAACGTTGAAATCTTGATAAAAGTGATTTTCACAAAGTGTCTCCAAACCGCGTTAGATTGTGTTTTCTAGACGAAACACGTACTGTTTTACAGTAATTTGTATATCAACAATTCGGTAGTTTGACTGCGTAGGAAAGGGCACCACGGATGTTGTACACCAAAATATAATATAATCTGTCATATTTTGCCATAAGTCAGCATATTCCATTAATACATAAGGAACAACATGTGATCCAAAGATTTTACTAACAAAATTTGTTTTACATCACAAAACGTTGAATTCTGATAAAATAATTGATTTTCATCAAAATTTTCCAAACTGCTTCAAAATGTGTTTACTAGACGAAAAACGTTGATGAACAAAGGGTCTCCAAACCGCGTCAGTTTGTGTTTTCTAGACGAAACACAAAAAAAAATTGATTTTCATCAAATTTCTCCCAACTGCTTTAAAATGTGTTTTCTAGAAGAAAAACGTGTATTTAGAGTGTTTTACAGTATTTTGTGTAACTACAATACGGTAGTTTGACTGGGTAGAAAAGAGCACCATGGCGAAGCCCTTCAGCAGTATCCCAATAGTTGTACTTAAAAATTTTGTTTAATACCGAGAAACGTAGAAATCTTGATGAAAAAAGTGATTTTCACAAAGTGTCTCCAAACCGCGTCAGAATGTGTTTTCTAGACGAAACACGTGTTTTTAGATTGTTTTACAGTAATTTGGTACGGTAGTTTGACAGGAGTAGGTAAGGGCAACACGGAAGTCCTTCATAAGCTTGTATATACCAAAATATAATGTAATCTGTCATATTCTGCCATAAGTCAGCATATTCCATTAATATATAAAAAAAACATGTGTCCAAAGATTTTACTCAAAAATTTTGTTTTACACCGCAAAACGATGAAATATGATGAAAAAAACTGTGTTTCGTATATTATCACTTAATTGCTTTAAAATGCGTTTTCTATACGAAATACTTGTTTTTAGAGCGACTCACAGTAATTTCAATACTACAAATCGGTACTTTGAGTGTATAGGAAAGGGCACCACGGAAGCCCTTCAAAAGTTAGTATACATTATAATATAGTGTAATCTGTCTTAATCTGCCATAAATTTTATATTTCATCAAAATATAAGGAAAAAATTGTATCTCAAAATTGTACTAATTGTAATAATTTTGTTTATTACCGAGAAACGTAGAAAACTTGATGAAAAAAGTGATTTTCACAAAGTGTCTCCAAACCGCGTCAGAAAGTGTTTTCTAGCCGAAACACGTGTTTTTAGAGTGTTTTACAGTAATTTGTATATCAACAATACGGTAGTTTGACTGCGTAGGAAAGGGCACGACGGAAGTCCTTCAAAAGTTTGTAAACACCTAAATATAATATAATCTGTCATATTCTGCCATAAGTCAGCATATCCCATTAATGCATAAGGTACAACATGTGACCCAAAAATTTTACTAACAAATTTTGTTTTACATCACAAAACGTTGAAGTCTGATAAAAAAAATTGATTTTCATCAAAATTCTCCAAACTGATTCAAAATTTGTTTTCTAGACGAAAAACGTGTATTTAGTGTGTTTTACAGTATTTTGTGTAACTACAATACGCTAGTTTGACTGCGTAGGAAAGGGCACCACGGAAGTCCTTCAAAAGCTTGTATACACCAAAGTATAACATAATCTGTCTTATTCTGTTATGAGTCAGCATATTCCATTAATACATAAGGAAAAACATGTGACCCAAAGCATATTCCATTAATACATAAGGAACAAAATGTGACCCAAAGATTTTACTAAAAAATTTTGTTTTACATCACAAAACGTTGAAGTCTGATAAAAAAAATTCAACAAAATTCTCCAAACTGCTTGAAAAAGTGTTTTCTAGACGAAACACGTGTTTTTAGAGTGTTTTACAGTAATTTATATAACTACAATACGGTAGTTTCACTGCGTAGGAAAGGGCACCACGGAAATCCTTCAATAGCTTGTGTACACCAAAATACAATATAATCTGTCATATTCTGCCATAAGTCAGCATATTCCATTAATACATAAGGAACAACATGTGACCCATAGATTTTACTAACAAAATTTGTTTTACATCACAAAACGTTGAAGTCTAATAAAAAAATTGAGTTTCATCAAAATTCTCCAAACTTCTTCAAAAAGTGTTTTCTAGACGAAACACGTGTTTTTACAGTGTTTTACAGTAATTTATATAACTAAAATACGATAGTTTGACTGGGTATGAAAGGGCACCACGGAAGTCCTTCAATAGCTTGTGTACACCAAAATAAAATATAATCTGTCATATTCTGCCATAAGTCAGCATATTCCATTAATATTTAAGGAAAAACATGTGTCCAAAGATTTTACTCAAAAAATTTGTTTTACACCGCAAAACGATGAAATATGATGAAAAAACTGTTTTTCGTATATTATCATATAATTGCTTTAAAATGCGTTTTCTATACGAAATACGTGTTTTTAGAGTGATTTACAGTAATTTCAATACTACATATCGGTAGTCTGAGTGCATAGGATAGGGTACCACGGAAGCCCTTCAAAATCTTTTATACACTATAATATAGTGTAATCTGTCTTATTCTGCCATAAACTCTTATATTCCATCAAAATATAAGGAAAAAATTGTATCCCAAAGTTGGATTTAAAATTTTTGTTTAATACCGAGAAACGTTGAAATCTTGATGAAAAAATCTGATGTGGGCAGCACATGACCTCCCGCAAATTCCATGTTTAAAATAGTAATGAGCTTTAAGTAAAGTATATTTTTCCGTTCCGGTTGATCGATTATAAACAAAATCTAATTTGTTGTTTTAATAAATAGAAGTCTGTAATACGAAATTAATTTCATGCCAAAAATAATCGATTATCATGGGCCTATAGCGCTCACCATCAACTATAACAGTTCGACCTTCATCATTTTCGAAAAAGTAAGTTCCAATGACGCCACCTGACCATAGTGCGCACCAAACAGTCTCATTTGGACATGTAATGGTACCTCGTAAATCACATGAAGATTTTCCTCTGCCCATATCTAGCAATTTTGCTTATTAACATGCCCAAAGAGGAGAAAATGTGCCTCACCAAAGAAAAAGATAATCCTCGAAAAATCATCATCAACTTCCAAGTGCTCTAAAAACGCAATCTGAGTAAATTCTTTGCTGTACATGATCCATGTTGTAAATGTGTAGTTGTAAACCAATATTTGACATTTTGAAAACACGTACTTATACTACAGATTTATATTTACAAATCAAATATATTTCTACTAAATTCTTCTTAACACGATTTCATTATTAATGTATAAATGTGACAGTGACATTTGTTTATATACGTCAGAATTTTATTAAAGTATTATGTTTTTGTTTGACGCATGGATCAGATGATGTACAAAAATAAATTATTTTATAAATTTATATTTAAAGTTATTTAAAGTTTTTAAAAGTTATATTATCGTAGAATTGAAGATTGTACCATTATATTATATTTTTAATAGTAAAAGTTGCTGAAAAATTATATTCAATGCAATTTTTTCAAGAAAAACTGGTAAAAGCTTGTATAAGTGATACTTCCGGTTATCTGATATACACTAAAAACTAATCAACTCTTGCCACATTAGTATAGAATAGGTATACAAAATTTCAAAATTTTCTGATTGATAGTATTTGAGTAATCGTGTTCACAGGATCCACACACACATACACACATACACACACACATACATACCCACAGACATCATTGTAAAAATGTTAAAATCGGATTCTGGGGACATAAAAACGTGCTTATTCACTAAAATCTCTACATGCGATTTTTAGCACGATCCCTGTACCTCCCTTACCTAGGGTAGCGGGAGGTTAAAAGTGATATCCACAAAGTGTCTCCAAACCGCGTCAGAATATGTTTTCTAGACGAAACACTTGTTTTTAGAGTGATTTACAGTAATTTGTATATCAACAATACGGTAGTTTCACTGCGTAGGAAAGGGCACCACGGAAGTCCTTCAAAACCTTGTATGCACCAAAATATAATATAATCTGTCATATTCTGCCATAAGTCAGCATATTCGATTAATACATAAGGAACAACATGTGATCCAAAGATTTTACTAACAAAATTTGTTTTACATCACAAAACGTTGAATTTTGATAAAAAAATTGATTTTCATCAAAATTCTCCAAACTGCTTCAAAATGTGTTTTCTAGAAGAAAAACGTGTATTTAGAGTGTTTTACAGTATTTTGACTGCGTAGGAAAGGGCACCATTTCGAAGCCCTTCAACAGTATCCCAAAAGTTGTACTTAAAAATATTGTTTAATACCGAGAAACGTTGAAATCTTGATGAAAAATGTGATTCTTACAAAGCGTCTCCAAACCGCGTCAGAATGTGTTTTCTAGACGAAACACTTGTTTTTAGAGTGTTTTACAGTAATTTGTATATCAACAATACGGTAGTTTGACTGCGTAGGAAAGGGCACCACGGAAGTCCTTCAAAATCTTGTATGCACCAAAATATAATATAATCTGTCATATTCTGCCATAAGTCAGCATATTCGATTAATACATAAGGAACAACATGTGACCCAAAGATTTTACTAACAAAATTTGTTTTACATCAAAAACGTTAAAGTCTGATAAAAAAATTTATTTACATCAAAATTCTCTAAACTGCTTCAAAATGTGTTTTCTACACGAAAAACGTGTATTTAGAGTGTTTTACAGTATTTTGTGTGACTACAAACGGTAGTTTGGCTGCGTAGGAAAGGGCACCTGCCCACCCAAACTGCCCACGCAACCTGCCCATTAAAAATGCCCACGCAACCTGCCCAGCCAAAATGCCCACGCAACAAAATTCATTTGATACCAAACACGACAAGTTTCTCACAACTTTAATTAAAAAAAAAAGCCGATCGAGCTGTCAAATTCTTGACATTTGAATATTTGTTTTTTAATTAGTTACTTACGGGATGTGTAGCAACACTTTGGAATTGCACATGAATCAAGGACTAATCCTCATTTTTGGATTAGTGAATTCTATTTTATTCCGGTAATTAAAATTTAATACTAGGATTAGGTTAGACTATATTTTAAATTATAAACTGTCAAAATCAGAGTCGAATTCGCTAATCCAAAAATGAGGATTAGCTTAAACTTTTTTGTGAATCGTGCTGATAATTTTTAAATATAATGTTTTAGGCCTTTTAAACTACTATGGAATAACCGCCCATTGCCATAATGTATGTTTATGAATTTAACCTTTTTTCAAAATGTCCTTATTTTATAAATAAATCCATTTAAATGTTCTGATTGACATGTCAAAGAAACGTTCTTCTTCTTAAATTTATCAAAGAAGACTAAATTTTTAATTTAAAATTGTTTTACACAAAAACTATGAACTGTTCATAAAAATGACCTATTATCAAGAAATCAAGTTGAGTTATTCTTTACATCCCAGAAAATTTTCATTAAAATCGCTTGTACCGTTCAGGCTGTAGAGGCGAACAAAATTTCTCCGATCGTCGTGATGATTTCAAATATAGAAATATAGATAGTGAATTAAATTATTTAGTATAAAAGAGTATTCCCTAGGGCTCCGCCGATAGTGGTTTATAATAGTTTTACGTACGTCGAATCCGTTCAGGAACAATTTAAACGCAAAATGCTAATGCTAAGAGTCTTTCAAATTATTTTTTTCCCGCCCACCCAAAGAGCCCACGCAACCTGCCCACCCTAACTACCCACGCAACTTGCCAACCCAAAATGCCCAAACAACCTGCCCACCCAAAATGCCCAAGCAACCTGTCCATTCAATCTGCCCACGCAACCTGCCCACCCAAAATGTCCACGCAAAATGCCCACGCAACCTGCCGACCCAACCTGCCCACTCAACCTGCCCACTCAAACTGCCAACGCAACCTGTTATGACATTTCTGCATGACAGCCCTTGCCGTTACCTTACATTTGATACCAAACCCGACATAATTCTGACAACTTTAAGCAAAAAACAAAACCCGATCAAGTTGTCAAACTTTTGCCATTTCTGCATGATAGCCCTTGACGTTACCTTTCATTTGACACCAAACACTATAGAGTTCTAACAACTTTAAGCAAAAAACAAAAGCCGATCGAGCTGTCAAATTTTTGACATTTCTACATGACAGCCCTTGACGTTACCTTTCATTTGTTACTAAACATGACATGGTTCTGACAACTTTAAATAAAACACAAAAGCCGATAGAGCTGTCAAAATTTTGACATTTCTGCATGACAGCTCTTGACGTTACCTTTCATTTGATACCGAACACGACATGGTTCTGACAACTTTAAGCGAAAAACAAAAGCCGACCCAGCTGTCAAATTTTTGACATTTCTGCATGGCAGCCCTTGACGAACCCTTTCCTTTGATACCAAACACGACATGGTTCTGACAGCTTTAAGCAAAATACAAAAGCCTATCGAGCTGTCAAATTTTTGACATTTCTGCATGGCAGCCCTTGACGATATCTCTCATTTGATAACAAATATGATATGTTTCTGACAATTTTTAGAAAAAAACACAAGCCGATCGAGCTGTCAAATTTATGACATTTCTGCATGGCAGGTCTTGACGATACCTCTGATTTGATACCGAACACGACATGGTTCTGACAACTTTAAGCAAAAAACAAAAGCCGATCGATCTGTCTAATTTTTAACATTTCTGCATCACAGCCCTTGACGTTATCTTTCATTTGATAACAAACACTACATGGTTCTAACAACTTTAAGCAAAAAACAAAAGCAGATCGAGCTGTTAAATTTTCGACATTTCTGCTTGACAGCCTTTGACGTTATCTTTCATTTGATACCAAACACGACATGGTTCTGACAACTTTAAGCAAAAAACAAAATCCGATCAAACTGTCAAATTTTTGACATTTCTGCATGGCATCCCTTGACGATACCTCTCATTTGATACCAAACACGACATGGTTCTGACAACTTTAAGCAAAAAACAAAAGCCGATCGATCTGTCTAATTTTTAACATTTCTGCATCACAGCCCTTGACGTTATCTTTCATTTGATAACAAACACTACATGGTTCTAACAACTTTAAGCAAAAAACAAAAGCAGATCGAGCTGTTAAATTTTCGACATTTCTGCTTGACAGCCTTTGACGTTATCTTTCATTTGATACCAAACACGACATGGTTCTGACAACTTTAAGCAAAAAACAAAATCCGATCAAACTGTCAAATTTTCGACATTTCTGCATGTCAGCCCTTGACAATACCTTTTATTTGATACCAAACACGACATGGTATTGGCAACTTTAAGCAAGAAACAAAACCCGATCAAGCTGTCAAATTTTTGACATTTCTGCATCACAGCCCTTGACGTTACCTTTTATTTGATACCAAACACGTCGTGGTTCCAACAACTTTAAGCAAAAAACAAAAGTCGATCGAGCTGTCATATTTTTGACACTTCTGCATAGCAGCCCTTCACGATACATCTCATTTGATACCAAGCACGACATGATTCTAACAACTTTATGCAAAAAACAAAAGCCGATCTAGCTGTCAAATTTTGACATTTCTGCATGACAGCTCTTGACGTTACCTTTCATTTGATACCGAACACGACATGGTTCTGACAACTTTAAGCGAAAAACAAAAGCCGACCCAGCTGTCAAATTTTTGACATTTCTGCATGGCAGCCCTTGGCGAACCCTTTCCTTTAATACCAAACACGACATGGTTCTGACAGCTTTAAGCAAAATACAAAAGCCTATCGAGCTGTCAAATTTTTGACATTTCTGCATGGCAGCCCTTGACGATATCTCTCATTTGATAACAAATATGATATGTTTCTGACAATTTTTAGAAAAAAACACAAGCCGATCGAGCTGTCAAATTTATGACATTTCTGCATGGCAGGTCTTGACGATACCTCTCATTTGATACCAAACACGACATGGTTCTGACAACTTTAAGCAAAACACAAAAGCCGATCCAGCTGTCAAATTCTTGACATTGGAATATTTGTTTTTTACTTGTCCACTCAACCTGCCCACCCGAAATGCCTACGCAACCTGCCCACTCAAACTGCCAGCGCAACGTGTTATGACATTTCTTCATGACAGCCCCTGCCGTTACCTTTCATTTGCTACCAAACACGACATAATTCTGACAACTTTAAGCAAAAAACAAAAACCGATCAAGTTGTCAAACTTTTGACAATTCTTGACGATATCTCTCATTTGATACCAAGCACGATATGGTTCTGACAATTTTTAGCAAAAAAAAGGCCGATCGAGCTGTCAAATTAAGGACATTTCTGCATAGCAGGTCTTGACGATATCTCTCATTTGATACTAAACACGAATGTTTCTGACAACTTTAAGCAAAAAACAAAAGCCGATCGATCTGTCTAATTTTTAACATTTCTGCATCACAGCCCTTGACGTTATCTTTCATTTGATAACAAACACTACATGGTTCTAACAACTTTAAGCAAAAAACAAAAGCAGATCGAGCAGTTAAATTTTCGACATTTCTGCTTGACAGCCTTTGACGTTATCTTTCATTTGATACCAAACACGACATGGTTCTGACAACTTTAAGCAAAAAACAAAATCCGATCAAACTGTCAAATTTTTGACATTTCTGCATGGCATCCCTTGACGATACCTCTCATTTGATACCAAACACGACATGGTTCTGACAACTTTAAGCAAAAAACAAAAGCCGATCGATCTGTCTAATTTTTAACATTTCTGCATCACAGCCCTTGACGTTATCTTTCATTTGATAACAAACACTACATGGTTCTAACAACTTTAAGCAAAAAACAAAAGCAGATCGAGCTGTTAAATTTTCGACATTTCTGCTTGACAGCCTTTGACGTTATCTTTCATTTGATACCAAACACGACATGGTTCTGACAACTTTAAGCAAAAAACAAAATCCGATCAAACTGTCAAATTTTCGACATTTCTGCATGTCAGCCCTTGACAATACCTTTTATTTGATACCAAACACGACATGGTATTGGCAACTTTAAGCAAGAAACAAAACCCGATCAAGCTGTCAAATTTTTGACATTTCTGCATCACAGCCCTTGACGTTACCTTTTATTTGATACCAAACACGTCGTGGTTCCAACAACTTTAAGCAAAAAACAAAAGTCGATCGAGCTGTCATATTTTTGACACTTCTGCATAGCAGCCCTTCACGATACATCTCATTTGATACCAAGCACGACATGATTCTAACAACTTTATGCAAAAAACAAAAGCCGATCTAGCTGTCAAATTTTGACATTTCTGCATGACAGCTCTTGACGTTACCTTTCATTTGATACCGAACACGACATGGTTCTGACAACTTTAAGCGAAAAACAAAAGCCGACCCAGCTGTCAAATTTTTGACATTTCTGCATGGCAGCCCTTGGCGAACCCTTTCCTTTAATACCAAACACGACATGGTTCTGACAGCTTTAAGCAAAATACAAAAGCCTATCGAGCTGTCAAATTTTTGACATTTCTGCATGGCAGCCCTTGACGATATCTCTCATTTGATAACAAATATGATATGTTTCTGACAATTTTTAGAAAAAAACACAAGCCGATCGAGCTGTCAAATTTATGACATTTCTGCATGGCAGGTCTTGACGATACCTCTCATTTGATACCAAACACGACATGGTTCTGACAACTTTAAGCAAAACACAAAAGCCGATCCAGCTGTCAAATTCTTGACATTGGAATATTTGTTTTTTACTTGTCCACTCAACCTGCCCACCCGAAATGCCTACGCAACCTGCCCACTCAAACTGCCAACGCAACGTGTTATGATATTTCTTCATGACAGCCCCTGCCGTTACCTTTCATTTGATACCAAACACGACATAATTCTGACAACTTTAAGCAAAAAACAAAAACCGATCAAGTTGTCAAACTTTTGACAATTCTTGATGATATCTCTCATTTGATACCAAGCACGATATGGTTCTGACAATTTTTAGCAAAAAAAAGGCCGATCGAGCTGTCAAATTAAGGACATTTCTGCATAGCAGGTCTTGACGATATCTCTCATTTGATACTAAACACGAATGTTTCTGACAACTTTAAGCAAAAAACAAAAGCCGATCGATCTGTCTAATTTTTAACATTTCTGCATCACAGCCCTTGACGTTATCTTTCATTTGATAACAAACACTACATGGTTCTAACAACTTTAAGCAAAAAACAAAAGCAGATCGAGCTGTTAAATTTTCGACATTTCTGCTTGACAGCCTTTGACGTTATCTTTCATTTGATACCAAACATGACATGGTTCTGACAACTTTAAGCAAAAAACAAAATCCGATCAAACTGTCAAATTTTTAACATTTCTGCATGGCATCCCTTGACGATACCTCTCATTTGATACCAAACACGACATGGTTCTGACAACTTTAAGCAAAAAACAAAAGCCGATCGATCTGTCTAATTTTTAACATTTCTGCATCACAGCCCTTGACGTTATCTTTCATTTGATAACAAACACTACATGGTTCTAACAACTTTAAGCAAAAAACAAAAGCAGATCGAGCTGTTAAATTTTCGACATTTCTGCTTGACAGCCTTTGACGTTATCTTTCATTTGATACCAAACACGACATGGTTTTGACAACTTTAAGCAAAAAACAAAATCCGATCAAACTGTCAAATTTTCGACATTTCTGCATGTCAGCCCTTGACAATACCTTTTATTTGATACCAAACACGACATGGTATTGGCAACTTTAAGCAAGAAACAAAAGCCGATCTAGCTGTCAAATTCTTGACATTGGAATATTTGTTTTTCACTTAGTTACTTATGGGATATTTAGCAACACTTTCGAAATGCACATGAATCACGGATATGAACCTTAAAAAATTATAATTTTTAAATATAATGTTTTAGGACTTTTAAACTACTGTGGAATAACCGCCCATTGCCATAATTTATGTTTATGAATTTAATTTCTTTCAAATTGTCCTCATTTCATAAATAATTCCATTTAATTGTTCTGAATGACATGTCAAAGAAATGTTCTTCGTCTTAAAATTTTCATGGAGGTCTCAGATATTTTGTTTTAAAAAGCCAAAATTGCAAAAATTTTTACACAAAAACCTTGCACCGTACATTAAAATGACCCAATACCAGGATATCAAGTTGAGTTATTCTCTACATACCAGATATTTTTTTTATTAAAATCGCTCTTACCGTTTAGTCTGTATAGGTGACCAAAATTTCCCCGATCGTCGTGATTAAAGAATATATATAGTGAATTAAGTTATTTAGTATAATAGACTAGCCGATTGTGTTTTTTAATAGTTTTACGTAAGTCCAATCCGTCTAGAAACAATTTAAACGTAAAGTGCTAACGCTATGAGTTTTTCAAAATATTTTCTCTGCGTTGCAACCCTCGATGATACCTCACATTTGATACCAAACACAACATGGTTCTGACAACTTTATGCAAAAAACAAAGGCTGATCGAGCTGCCAAATTTTTGACATTTCTGCATGACAGCCCTTGACATTACCTTACATTTGATACCAAACACGACGTGGTTCTGACAACTTTAAGCAGAAAACGAAGGCCGATCGTGCTGTCAATTTTTTTATATTTCTGCATGGCAGCTCTTGACGACACCTCTCATTTGATACCAAACACGACATGGTTCTGACAACATTAAGCAAAAAACAAAAACCGTTCGGGCTGTCAAATTTTTGACATATCTGCATGACAGCCCTCGACGTTACCTTTCATTTGATACCAAACACGACATGGTTCTGACAACTTTAAGCAAAAAACAAAAGCCGAGCGAGTTATCACATTTTTAACATTTCTGCATGGCAGCCCTTGTCGATACCTCTCATTTGTTACCAAACACGACATGGTTCAGACAACTTTGTGCAAAAAACAAAAGCCGATCGAGCTGTCAAAATTTTGACATTTCTGCATGCCAGCCCTTGACGTAACCTTTCATTTGATACCAAACTCGACATAGTTCTGACAACTTTAAACAAAAAACAAAAGCCGATCGAGCTATCAAATTTTTGATATTTCCACATGGCAGCCCTTGGCGTTACCTTTCATTTGATACCAAACACGACATGGTTCTGACAACTTTAAACAAAAAACAAAAGGCGATGGAGCTGTGAAATTCCTGACATTGGAATATTTGTTTTTTACTTAATTATTTATGGGAAGTTTGGCAACACTTTGGAAATGTACATGAATCACGGACATGAACCTTCAAAAATTTTAATTTTTAAATATAATGTTAGGTCTTTTAAACTACTATGGAATAACCGCCCATTGCCATAATGTATGTTTATGAATTTAACTATTTTCAAAATGTCCTTCTTTATGAATATTTCCATTTAAATGTCCTGATTGCAAAGAAACGTTCTTCGTCTTAAATTTTTCAAAGAAAACTAAATTTTTGATTTAAAATTGTTTCAAAAAGCCAAAATACGACCTTTAAAAATTTTTTACACAAAAACTATGTACCGTACAGAAAAATGATCTATATCCAGGAAATTAAGTTGAGTTATTTTCTACATCCCAGAAATATTTTCATTAAAATCTCTCGCACCATTTAAGCACAACATAATTTCCCCGATCGTCGTGATGAATTCAATATATATATGGTACGTGGTCACTTCATATACGGGAATTTGCTGAACGCTGTGACTCCATATATACCGTTGTGACTTCCGAAAATGAAAGTGACAACGTTTCCCTATGCAATTTTATTTTTTCTAGCATTATAAGGCAAAACAAGTCTAAATACGAAAATTTTGTTGGAAGTCAAATAGTACCCCCCGTACCCTCAAAATTGTCACTTTAGTTCAAGCGTTTACCGCTGGCGCTGTACTCGCTATTAGTATCAGGTATGCGCAATGCGAAGTTACTTCCGAAGTGTATATAGCATTTGAAGGTACTTAGTCACTTCCAAAACTTGGCAACAGTGTATTGCAGTATGTTATTGTAATTTATTCATTAATATAATCAATTTTTATTAACAATTTACAATTAAAAAAGTATTAAAAATTAATAAGTGAAAAATTCACAATAAAATGTAAAAATAATTACCTGTGTTATCTATAGCACATACGGAGTGTTTCTGTGAATTAATGATTACTTTTAGCATCTATTTAAAAAATTTAGCCAATAAGTGTTAATAACAAATAACAATTAAATATCTCGTTATATATTAAAATTTATTTGTGATAATTTTTAACAAGTTCCTAAATTTCAATCGAGGTAATTCTGTTAAGATGATTTATTAATTTTTAACAAGTTTTTAACATTCTGTAAGCAATAAGCAATAAAATTTCAGGTGACAATTTATTTTTTTGTCATATTTCAGTATTCGCGATTGGTGATTTTTTTTGACAAAGTTGCTTAATTTTACAACTAATGCCCGGTTTCAAAAGGGTATGTTAAAAAATTACCATCTTGATATAATTTTTAATAAATAGAAATGAATTTTGCATGTGTCATTTTACTGTTTTGTAAAGTACTACTTAATTTGGTTGGATGAAAACGTATTAATTTTTGAACAAACATAAATTGCAAAAGTGCGGACATTAACTTATTTATAGTCTTGAAGGTTATTACAGTTTTAAATAATTCCCAATTACATCATGTTACTTACAAATTATTTTTCTGTAAATGAAATTTGTAATTTTCATTTGATAAGTAAAACCAATAACGTGAAATATGTATATAGTTAAATATTAATTATTAGCGAGATTGTTCTCTAATTGAGTGCTTCACTTTCCTACCTTCTCCACAATATACAAGTAAAATTTTAGTTTTTTACCTCGCTAGGAGATGTATTGGAATCATGCTAAAAATCGCATATCCAGATTTTAGTAGATAAGCACGTGTTAAGGTCCCTAGACTCCGATTATAACATTTTACGATTATGTCCGTGTGTATGTGTGTGTGCGTGTGTGTGTGCGTGGATGTATGTGTGGATGTTGGATCCACGATTTCTCAAATACTTTAAGGTTTAAAAAATATTTAACTGCAGTTTCCTCAATTTGACATTCCTGGGAAAAGCTGATTACATTTTGCTAAAATTGGACAACCGGAGGTAATAGTTTCTTTAAAGAAATCTTGTAAATATTATTTTTTGAAAATATATATATTACATATATTGAAGAACATAAAATTCTACATTTGAAATTTTATTATATCTTGTATAGATTTAGGGATAAAGGCACTGTAATATATAGAATAATTTAATGTAGTACATCGCAAATATTCAAATGTTTATAACATAGTTTGTAAATGACAGATGTTAGTGCCAAATATCAACAGTATTACTGGCATTCTGAAAGCTTTTTCTGGGAAGTACATTTAGTCTTTCTTATTGTTATATTACTTAAATATTTAAAATTGTAAATAAAATGCATATATCCATCAGAACTACCGCCAATCTAGTTAATGAACTGGAAGAATCTCTGATATTTATGAACTTCCTCAGAAAATGAAAAATAGATATAATTAGAATTGTATGTGTGCAGAAGACATGTTAAATATAATAAAAACAATATTTGGGTAATGTTCTGTGATTTTTTTTGTTATAAAAGTGCACTACAATACTTATACAGGGTGTAAATTTTAAAATGGGTCATTGGGCTGTAACATAGAAAAACAGTTTTTTAGACGTCGAAAGTTTCTATATTAATTTATTGAAAAAATAATTGGTGCCTATTACAAAGTTTTAATACCAAACACCTTCCATTTCTGTTTCATATAAAGCCAGAAAATGAATTTAAAAATTTGCGCAATTAAGAAAATATCATTAGCCATGAAACTAACAGTAACAAAACATTGCCATTTTTTATTAACATGATAGGGGACAATTAAATATTAAAGTTATTAATTTATAAACTAATACAAAAGAACACAAAATAAAGTAAACACTATGATATTTATTTAAGAAACTATTATTTATTGTAACAAGTATTTACAAATTAAAGATGATGTACATGTAGTAAGTAATAAGTTATAAGAAACGAGAAAAAATGCAAATTACAAGGGAACAATTAAAACCATTTAATAATTTGTAATTTTTCTTCATGAGACAAATTATCCATGATTTCCTCTTAATAATTTAAAAAATAATGTGTATGAAAGGTTTATTAATGAGCGTCTCAAGTCAACAATTGTTTTGTTTTGTTTCTGTTAGTTTCACGGCTATTGATATTTTTTCATAATTGTGCAAATTTTTAAATTTATTTTCTGGGGCTTTATATGAAACAGAAATTTAATGTGTTTGGTATCAAAAAATTCGTAATGTTTTTCTTTATAAATATGCACTAATAATAGTGTTTTATAATAGGTTTACGTACGTCCAATCCATCTAGGTACAATTTAAATCCATCATGCTATCGCCATCAGGCTTCTCGTATACTCATACGATTTATCTTTATCCAGAAAACAAAAGCTGATCGAGCTGTCAATTTTTTGACATTTCTGGATGACAGACCTTGACGATACCTTTCACTTGATGTCAAACACGACATATTTCTGACAACTTTAAGCATAAAACAAAAGCCGATCGAGCTATCAAATTTATAACATGTCTACATGACACCAAACACGATATGGTTCTGACAACTTTCAGCAAAAACAAAGCCGATCGAGCTGTCAATTTTTTGACATTTCTGGATGACAGACCTTGACTTTACCTTTCATTTGATACCAAACACAACATGATTCTGACAACTTTAAACAAAAACAAAAGCCGTTCGATTTGTCAATTTTTTTACACTTCTGCATGACAGCCCTTGACGTTCCCTTTCATTTGATACTAAACACGACATGGTTCTGACAACGTTAAGTTAAAAACAATAGCCGATCGAACTGTTAAATTTTTGCCATTTCTGCACGACAGTCCTTGACGTTACCTTTCATTTGATACTAAACACGACATATTTCTGACAAATTTTTTACACTTCTGCATGATAGCCCTTGACGTTCCCTTTCATTTGATACCAAACACGACATGGTTCTGACAACGTTAAGCTAAAAACAATAGCCGATCGAACTCTTAAATTTTTGCCATTTCTGCACGACAGTCCTTGACGTTACCTTTCTTTTGATACCAAACATGACATATTTCTGACAACTTTAAGCATAAAACATAAGCCGAGCGAGCTGTCAAATTTTTGACATTAGATACCAAACACGACATGGTTCTAACAACTTTATACAAAAAACAAAAGCCAATCGAACTGTTAAATTTTTGACATTTCAGCATGACAGCCCTTGATAATACCTCTCATTTGATACCAAACATGACACGTTCGTTTGAATTAATAACACTATTCTGGACTTCCATTGTCTTTATTTCAATAAAGTTATAACACAACGTTTCGATTCTAGATACTTCAACAATCGAAACGTTGTGTTATAACTTTATTGAAATAAAGACAATGGAAGTCCAGAAGAGTGTTATTAACCCTGTGGCGGGCGCGCTTTTAAAATTCACATGAGCGGTCGCGCTACGGTATTTTATGCCGCAAGTAAAAAGAACTGCAATTTAATGCAAAAAACAAAATTTATTTATAAAATAATAAAAAAAACATAATTAAATAAATTTCTTATTACAATAAATACTAAATTTCGAACTTAATTCGCCTACTCAAGGTGTCGAGAAGAGGGATAATTCATGTACACAATTCTCTTGATTTTAACATTTATTTGGACGTTTCGGAGGTCCAAAAACCTCCATCTTCAGCATTTTACATTATTGTGTACTACGTTCTACATTTAATGTTGTGTGGTAAGATGTGTTCTCTTACAAAACCCCGTAAATTTGATAAGAGGGTAGGTGTTCACCTCCATCCTGGTTTTTTGAGGGATTAAGGCTTGAAAGTTATTTAAAAAATGAAAGTGACCGGCACTTTTGTTACCACGACCATATGATGACAGGTTTGAATTTAAATTTGACGTTCCTTCTTGAAAAATTTCCACTCCTAAAATTATAATTTTTTTAAGTAAAGTTATTTTACACTATATCGATGTTATATCATTCATGAAAATATTTAAAATCATTCAAATAAAAAAGTAAAATTCTGAAACACATTACTTACATGACTAGTCGCGTATTTGGTAGTTGTCCCTTTTACTGCTTGAATACTACTGGACCTATGGTTACAACTCACCGGTTTTGTGTAGTATGCGTTGTTATAATAGTCATTTAAGAATACCAGAAAGGGCATAGTTATGAAAATAAAAATAAATGTGATATATGTAAAAAAGAAAAATTGCGGCATAAAATGCCGCTGCGCGCCCGCCGAAGGGTTAATTCAAACATGACACGGTTCTGATATCTTTAAACAAAAAACAAAAGCCGATCAAGCTATCAAATTTTTTATATATCTGCATGGCAGCCCTTGGCGATACATCTCATTTGATACCAAACACGACATGGTTCTGACAACTTTAAGAAAAAACAAAAGCCGATCGATCTGTCAAATTTTTAACACTTCTGCATGACAGCCCTTGACGACACCTTTAATTTGATACCAACCATGACATGGTTCTGACAACTTTAAGCAAAAAACAAAAGCCGATCAAGCTGTCAAACTTTTGACATTTCTGCGTTGCAGTCCTTGACGATACTTCTCATTTGATATCAAACACAGCATGGTTCTGACAACTTTATGCGAAAAACAAAAACCGGTCGAGCTGTGAAATTCTTGACATTGGAATATTTGTTTTTTTACTTAGTTACTTTTGGGTTGTTTGGCAACACTTTTGAAATACACATGAATCACGGAAATGAACATTTAAAAATTGTAATTTTTAAATGTTTCAGGCCTTTTCAACTATTGTGAAATTTTTGCCCATTGTCATAATTTACCTTTATGAATTTAACTTCTTTCTAATTGTTCTCATTTCATGAATAATTCTATTTAATTGTTCTGATTGACATGTCAAACGAACGTTCTTCGTCTTAAAATTTTCAACACGGACATGAACCATCAAAAATTATAAATTTTAAATATGTTTTAGGCCATTTTTACTATTGTGAAATAATTGCCCATTCTCATAATTTATGTCTATGAATTTAACTTCTTTCAAATTGTCCTCATTTCAAAAATATTTCCATTTAAAGGTTATGATTGACATGTCAAACAATCTTTCTCCTAGGGCTCCGCCGATAGTGTATTATAGTAATTTTACGCACTTCCATTCCGTCTAGGTACCATTTTTATCAATTTCATATCCAAATTAGGTTCCATTTAAATACATGCCTTTTCCGTCGTTCAGCAACTATTTTGTCAATGGAAACAGTGAGTACATATGTTACTGTACGTTCATATTCACTGAATTATAACCTTTTCTACTTCTTTGTCATAAAAAGCAAACAGTGTTACCTATAGATGTACATGTTTTCAAATTTAACGTCAAGGATATATATGAATTATTAATTACCATTTAAATAGAGAAAATAATTATAAAATACCTTTAATTATACTATTAAATGCATAATAATGGTTTCATAAAAAATATATATCCACTTTTAACTAATCTTTATGCTTTTCTTATAATGGTTTATCACTAACATTGACATGCAAATGTGACAGATGACATCGTTTTTATTATTAATTTTGTACATGTAGACTTCGATCAATTGTTTCAAAAATCTAAAATTTTACCTTTAAAAATATTTTACACAAAAACTATACACCCTACAGAAAAATGACCTATTACCAGGAAATCAAGTTGAGTTATTTTCTACATCCCAGAAAAAATTTCATTAAAATTACTCGCAAAGTTTAGTCTGTATAGGTGAATAAAATTTTGGCGATCGTCGTGATGCATTCAAATATATATAGATATATACAGGGAATTTATTTTAACATGCAACATATGGCGAATCACTTCCATGGTTACTCACTGTTGTCAAAAAATGACAGCAATGTAATATTTGTCCATTTTAAAATGCAACATACAAAATTTGTAGTTTTGTATTATCAAAACTAATTTCCTATAAATGGGGTCATACCAAAAAAAAAAAAAATATATTGATTTTTTTTATATAATTAAAAAAAATACATAATTTTATACATATATACATGAAAAATATGTAATATTCTTATACTTTTCATTCATGATTTTCTTTCTAAACATTTTCAATATTATTTTGTGACGTCATGGGTTTGTACACACATACAATGATAGTCACGCACACATGTACTCGTACACGTACTGTACATGAATGTCAGCGCAGCGCAGAGATGTCACATTTTTCGAACATAACCAACATTTTCAAAGTAAATATCTTTGCAACAAGTTGTTTTTGTTTAATTGTAATTACAAATAACGAAATGTTCTAATAAATACAAATTATGTGTGCTTTAGATATTACCATGGTTGTATAATATTGTTCTGTGCCGTCTTGCAAGAACATCTCGTTGAGAAGCAAAAATAAAGTTTTTGTTCGTATTCCTAAACCTCAAGATTAATATCCATAATCAAATTATTCAATATACAACAAAAATAAAAGCACGAATACAAAATAACTTGCTGTCACGTTTGCTTTCAAGTCAAATAACATAAACGTCAAACGTAGTTCCATTTTTATTCGACAGGAGGAACTACGGTCACGGTCGCAAACCCATGACGTCATTTGAAATTTAATATAAACTTTAAAAAATTATTTCTGTAAAACTAGAAACTTATGTGACATAAAATATATATTTCTATGAGTGGTTTTAATTATACTTTCAGAAGAAAAAAAAAATTGGAAAATGTGATATGACCCCATTAGCCTACATACGATTAACAAATAATCAAAATCTGAATGTTGTACATCTTAAAAAACTTTATCTTACAAAAATTCATAACTTTCATATAATAAATGTTAAAAAAATACCTTCAATCACTCTGAGGCAATATTCTAGTCGGTCGTAATAAGAACTGACACCATTTGTGATGTGTTTTGGATTTATCTCCTGTGCTGCAATACTATTTATAATGTTGCATTTTAAAATGGACAAATATTACATTGCTGTCATTTTTTGACAATAGTGAGTAACCATGGAAGTGATGAACTATAATGTTGCATTTTAAAATAAATTCTCTGTAGATAGTGAATCTAGTTGTTTATTATAAAAGACTAGCGAAAACTCGGCTACGCCGAGTAATCCCCAGGGCTCCGCCGATAGTATTTTATAATAGTTTTACTTACGCTAAATCCGTCTGGGAACAATTTAAACGCAAAGTGCTAACGCTAGGAGTCTTTCAAAATATTTTTTACCGCCCACCCAAACAACCCACGCAACCTGTCCACCCAAACTGCCCACTCAAAATGCCCACGCAACCTGCCCACCCAAACTGCCCACGCAACCTGTCCACCCAAAATGCCCACGCAACCTGCCCACCCAAAATGCTCACGCAAACTGCCCGCCCAACCTACCCAGGTAATCTACCCACCCAAAATGCCCACGCAACCTACCCACTCAAACTGCCCACGCAACTTTCCCACCCAAAATGCCTACGCAACCTCCCCTCCAATCTGTATGGCAGCCCTCGATGATACCTTTCATTTGATACCAAACACGACATGGTTCTGACAACCTTAAGCAAAAAACAAAAGCCGATCGAGCTGTCAAATTTTTAATATTTCTGTATGACAGTCCTTGACGTTACCTTTCATTTGATACCAAACACGACGTGGTTCTGACAACTTTACGCAAAAAACAAAAGCCGATCGAGCTTTTAAATTTTTGACATTTCTGCACGGTATCCCTTGACGAACCCTTTTATTTGATACCAAACACGACATGGTTCTAAAAACTTTAAGCAAAAAACAAAAGCCAAATCGAGCTATCAAATTTTTGACATTTTTGCATGGTAGCCCTTGAAGAACCCTTTTATTTGATACCAAACACGACATGGTTCTAAAAACTTTAAGCAAAAAACAAAAGCCGATCGAGCTGTCAAAATTTTGACATTTCTGCATGGCAGCCCTCGACGATACCTCTCATTTAATACTAAACACGACATGATTCTGACAACTTTAAGCAAAAAAAAAAGCCGATCGAGCTGTCAAATTTTTGACATTTCTGCATGACAGCCCTTGACGTTACCTTTTATTTGATACCAAACACGACATGGTTCTGAAAACTTTAAGCAAAAAACAAAAGCCGATCAAGCTCTCAATTTTTACATTTTTGCATGGCAGCCCCCGACGACACCTCTCATTTGATACCAAACACGACATGGTTCTGACAACTTTAAGCAAAAAGCAAAAGCCGATCGAGCTGTCAAAATTTTGACATTTCTGCATGGCAGCCCTCGACGATACCTCTCATTTGATACTAAACACGACATGATTCTGACAACTTTAAGCAGAAAACAAAAGCCGATCGAGCTGTCAAATTTTTGACATTTCTGCATGACAGCCCTTGACGTTACCTTTCATTTGATACCAAACACGACATGGTTCTGAAAACTTTAAGCAAAAAACAAAAGCCGATCAAGCTGTCAATTTTTTTACATTTTTGCATGGCAGCCCTCGACGATACCTCTCATTTGATACTAAACACGACATGGTTCTGACAACTTTATGCAAAAAAACAAAAGCCGATAGCGCTGTGAAATTTTTGACATTGGGATATTAGTTTTTTACTTAGTTACTTATGGAATGTTTGGCAACACTTTCGAAATGCAGATAAATCACGGACATGAACCTTCAAAAATTATAATTTTTAAATATAATGTTGCAGACCTTTCCAACTATTGTGGAATAACGGCCCATTGCCATAATGTATGTTTATTAATTTAACTTCTTTCAAATTGTCCTCTTTTCATGAATAATTCCATTTAAATGTTCTGACTGACATGTCAAAGAAACGTTCTTCGTCTTAAATATTTCAAAGAAACTAAATTTTTGATTTCAAATTGTTCTAAAAAGCCAAAATACGACCTTTAAAAATTTTTTACACAAAAACTATGCGCCGTATAAAAAAATGACCTATTACCAGGAAATCAAGTTGAATTATTCTCTACAACCTGCAACTATTTTCTTTAAAATCACACGCACCGTTCAGGCTGTATATGTGAGCAAAATTTCCGCGATCGTCATTGATGAAACTAAAGTGAATTAAATTATTTAGTATAACGGACAAGCGAAAACTCCCTGGGGCTCCGCCGATAGTGTTTTAGAATAGTTTTACGTACGTCCAGTCCGTCTAGGTACAACTTAAACCCAAAATGCTAACACCATCAGTCTTCACGCATACACAAACGATTTATATTTATTCAAAAAACAAAAACCAATCGAGCTGTCAAATTTCTGACATTTCTACCTCGCAGCCCATGGACGATACCTCTCATTTGATATCAAACATGACATGATTCTGACAACTTTAAGCAAAAAACAAAAGCCGATCGAGCTGTCAAATTTTTGGCATTTCTGCATGGCAGCCCCCGACGACACCTTTCATTTGATACCAAACACGACATGGTTCTGACAACTTTAAGCAAAAAACAAAAGCCGATCGAGCTGTCAAATTTTTGATATTTCTGCATGGCAGCCCTCGACGATACCTCTTATTTGATACCAAACACGGCATAGTTCTGACAACTTTAAATGAAAAACAAAAGCCGATCGAGCTGTCAATTTTTTGACATTCTTGCTTGGCAACCCTTGACGTTACCTTTCATTTGATACTAACCACGATATGATTCTGACAACTTTAAGTAAAAGCAAAAGCCGATCGAGCTGTCATATTTTTGACATTTCTGCATGACAGCCCTTGACGTTACCTTTCATTTGATACCAAACACGAAATAGTTCTGACAACTTTAAGGAAAAACAAAAGCCAATCGAGCTGTCAAATTTCTGACATTTCTGCATGACAACACTTGATGTTACCTTTCATTTGATACCAAACACGACATGGTTCTGACAATTGTATGCAAAATAACAAAAGCCGATCGAGTTGTCATTCTTTTAACATTTCGGCTTGGTAGCCCTTGACGTTACCTATCAATCTGCCCACCCAAACTTCCCACGCTACATGCCCACTCAAATTTCCCATTCAACTTGCCCACGGAACATGCCTCCTTAAACTGATTTCTGCATGGCAGCCCTCGACGATACCTCCCATTTGATACCAAACACGACATGGTTCTGACAACTTTATGCAAAAAACAAAAGCCTATCGAGTTGTCAAATTTTTGACATTTTCGCATGACAGCCCTTGACGACACCTCTCATTTGATACCAAACACGACATGGTTCTGACAACTTTTTGCAAAACACAAAAGTCAAGCGATCTCACAAAATTTTTACATTTCTGCACGGTAGCCCTTGACGATATATCTCATTTGATACTAAACACGACATGGTTCTGACAACTTTATGCAAAAAACAAAAGCCTATCGAGTTGTCAAATTTTTGACATTTTCGCATGACAGCCCTTGACGATACCTCTAATTTGATACCAAACACGACATGTGTCTGACAACTTTTTGCAAAAAAACAAAAGTCAAGCGATCTCACAAAATTTTTACATTTCTGCACGGTAGTCCTTGACGATACATCTCATTTGATACCAAACACGACATGGTTCTGACAACTTTACGCAAAAGCAAAAGCCGATCGAGCTGTTACATTTTTAACATTTCGGCATGGTAGCCCTTGACGATATCTCTCATTTGATACCAAACACGACATGGTTCTGACAACTTTATGCAAAAATCAAAAGCCGATCGAGCTGTCAAAATCTTGATATTGAAGTATTTGTGTTTTACTTAATTACCTATGACAACACTTTCTCGTATATTTATGTTTAAAATTTATTATATTTTTTATTAGTAGCTTGGAAATTAATTGACTAACTTCACAGTAATGCAATTAGGAATATTTGTTTTTCACTTATGGCATATTTGGTAACACTTGTGTACCGACTTCACATTGATCTAGTTAGCAATATTTGTTTTATAGGTACTCACCTAGTTACATATGGAATGTTTGGCAACATTTTCGAAGTGGACATGAACCACGGACAGGAACCATCAAAATTATAAATTTTAAATATGTTTTAGGCCACTTTTACTATTGTGAAATCATTGCCCATACCCATAATTTATGTTCATGAATTTAACTTCTTTCAAATTGTCCTCATTTCAAAAATATTTCCATTTAAAGGTTCTGATTGACATGTCAAACAATCTTTCTTTTAGGGCTCCGCCGATAGTGTATTATAATAATATTACGCACTTCCATTCCGTCTAGGTACCATTTTTATCAATTTCATATCCAAATTAGGTTCCATTTAAATACATGCCTTTTCCGTCGTTCAGCAACTATTTTGTCAATGAAAACAGTGAGTACATATGTTACCGTACGTTCATATTCACTGAATTATCACCTTTTCACCTTCTCTGTCATAAAAGGAAACAGTTTTACCTAAGGAAGAACATATGTTAAAATTTAACTTCCAGGTTATATATGAATTATTAATTACCATTTAAATAGAGAAAATAATTATAAAATACCTTTCGTTATACTATTATATGCATAATAATCGTTCCATAAAAAATATATATATCCACTTTTAACTAATCTTTATACATTTCTTATAATGGTTTGTCACCAACATTGACATGTCAAATGTGACAGATGACATCGTTTTTCTTATTAATTTTGTACATGTAGACTTCGATCGATTGTTTCAAAAAGCCAAAATTGCACCTTTAAAATTTTTTTACACAAAAACTATGCATGCAGAAAAATTACCAGGAAATCAAGTTGAGTTATTCTCTATATCCTAGAAAAATTTTCATTAAAATCACTCGCACCGTTTAAGCTGTAGAAGCGAACAAAATTTCCCCGAACGTCGTGATGAATTCAAATATATATATAGAATTAAATTATTTAGCATAACGGACTAGCGTAAACTCGGCTACGCCGAGTATACCCTAGGGCTCCGCCGATAGTGTTTTATAACAGTTTTACGTACGTCCAATCCGTCTAGGAACAATTTAAAAGCAAAGTGCTAACGATAAGAGTCTTTCAAAATATTTTTTTCTCGCCCACCCAAACGGCCCACGCAACCTGCCCACCCAAACTGTTCACGCATCATGCCCACGCAACCTGCTCACCCAAATTGCCCACGCAACCTGCCCACCCGAAATGCCCACGCAACTTGCCCACCCAAAATGCCCACGCAACATGCCCACCCAAACTGCCCACGTAACCTGCCCACCCAAAATGCCCACGCAACCTGCCCACCCAAACTGCCGCATGCAACCTGCCCACCCAATCTGCCCACGCAACTTGCTCACTCAATCTGCCCACGCAACCTGCAAACTCAATCTGCCCACCCAAACTTCCCACGCTACATGCCCACTAAAATTTCCCATTCAACTTGCCCACGGAACATGCCTCCTTAAACTGATTTCTGCATGGCAGCCCCCGACGATACCTCCCATTTGATACCAAACACGACATGGTTCTGACAACTTCATGCAAAAAACAAAAGCCGATCGAGCTGTCAAATTTTTTACATTTCTGCATGACAGCCCTTAACGTTACCTTTCATTTGATGCCAAACACGATATGGTTCTGACAACTTTAAGCAAAAAACAAAAGCCGATCGAGCTTCAAATTTTTACATTTCTGCATAGCAGCCTCGACAATACCTTTCATTTGATACCAAACACGACATAGTTCTGACAACTTTAAGCAAAAAACAAAAGCCGATGGAGCTGTCAAATTTTTGACATATCGGCATGGCAGCCCTCAGCGATACCTCTCATTTGATACCAAACACGACATGGTTCTGACAACTTTAAGCAAAAAACAAAATCCCAACGAGCTGTCAAAATTTTGACATTACTGCATGGGAGCCCTTGACGATACCTCTCATTTGATACCAAACACGACATGGTTCTGACAACTTTATGCAAAAAACGAAAGCCGATCGAACTGTCAAAATTTTGCCCTTGTCGATACCTCTCATTTGATACCAAACACGACATGTTTCTGACAACTTTAAGCAGAAAACAAAAGCCGATCGAGCTGTCAAATTCTTGACATTGGAAAATTTGTTTTTTACTTAGTTACTTATGGGATGTGTGGCAACACTTTGAAAATGCACATGAATCACGGACATGAACCTGCGAAAATTATAATTTTTAAATATAATGTTTTAGGCCTTTTAAAGTATTATGGAATAACCGCCCATTGCCATAATGTATGTTTATAAATTTAACTTTTTTCAAAATGTCCTTATTTTATAAATAATTCCATTTAAATATTCTGATTGACATGTCAAAGAAACGTTCTTCGTCTTAAATTTTTCAAAGAAGACTAAATTTTTGATTTCAAATTGTTTCAAAAAGCCAAAATACGACCTTTAAAAATTTTTAACACAAAAACTATGCACCGTACAGAAAAATGACCTATTACCAGGAAATCAAGTTGAGTTATTCTCTACATCCAAGAAAAAAATTCATTAAAATCACTCGCACCGTTTAAGCTGTAGAGACTAATAAAATTTCTCCGATTGTCGTGATGAATTCAATATAGAAATATATATATAGATAGTGAATTAAATTATATAGTATAAAAGACTAGCGAAAACTCGGCTACGCCGAGTATTACCTAGGACTCTGCCGATAGTGTTTTATAATAGATTTACGTATGTCCAATCCGTCTAGGAACAATTTAAATGCAATGTGCTAACGCTCAGAGTCTTTCAAAATATTTTTTCACCTCCCACACAAGCAGCCCACGCAACCTGCACACACAAACTGCCCACTCAAACTGCCCACGCAACCTACCCACCCAAAATGCCCACGCGACCTGCCCACTCAAACTGCCTACGAAACTTGCCCACCCAAAAGCTGATCGAGTTGTCAAATTTTTGACATTTTTGCATGACAGCCCTTGACGTTACATTTTATTTGATACCAAAGACGACATGGTTCTCACAACTTTAAACAAAAAACAAAAGTCGATCGAGCTGTCAAATTTTTGACATATCTGCATGGCAGCCCCGACGATACCTTTCATTTGATACCAAACACGACATGGTTCTGACAACTTTAAGCAAAAAACAGAAGCCGATCGAACTGTCTAATTTTTGACATTTCTGCATGACAGCCCTTGGCGATACCTCTCATTTGATACCAAACACGACATGCTTCTGACAACTTTATGCCAAAAACAAAAGCCGATCGAGCTGTCAATTTTTTAACATTTCTGCAGGACAGTCCTTGACGTTACCTTTCATTTGATACCAAACACGACATAGTTCTGACAACTTTAAACAAAAAACAAAAGCCGTTCGAGCTGTCAAATTTTTGACATTTCTGCATGGCAGCCCTTGTCAATACCTCTCATTTGATACCAAACACGACATGCTTCTGACAACTTTATGCTAAAAACAAAAGCCGATCGAGCTGTCAAATTTTTAACATTTCTGCATGGCAGCCCTTGACGAACCGTCTCATTTGATACCAAACACGACATGGTTCTGACAACTTTAAGCAAAAAACAAAAGCCGCTCGAGCTGTCAAATTATTGACATTTCTGCATGGCAGCCCTTGACGAACCCTCTCATCTGATACCAAACACGACATGGTTCTGACAACTTTATGCAAATAACAAAAGCCGATCGAGCTGTCAAAATTTTGACATTTCTGCATGGCAGCCCTTGTCGATACCTCTCATTTGATACCAAACACGACATGTTTCTGACAACTTTAAGCAAAAAACAAAAGCCGATCGAGCTGTCAAATTCTTGACATTGGAATATTTGTTTTTTACTTATTACTTATGGGATGTGTGGCAACACTTTGGAAATGCTCATGAATCACGGACATGAACCTTCAAAAATTATAATTTTTAAATATAATGTTTTAGGCCTTTTAAGCTACTATGGAATAACCGCCCATTGCCATAATGTATGCTTATGAATTTAACTTTTTTCAAAATGTCCTTATTTTATAAATAATTCCATTTAAATGTTCTGATTGACGTGTTAAAGAAACGTTCTTCGTCTTAAATTTTTCAAAGAAGACTAAATTTTTGATTTCAAATTGTTTCAAAAAGCCAAAATACGACTTTTAAAAATATTTTACCCAAAAACTATGCACCGTACAGAAAAATGACTTATTACCAGGAAATCAAGTTGAATTATTCTCTACATTCCAGAAAAATTTTCATTAAAATCACTCGCACCGTTTAGTCTGTACAGGCGAATAAAATTTCCCCGATCGTCGTCTTGATGAATTCAAATATAGAAATATAGAGTGATTCTACCCGTTTAGTATAAAAGACTAGCGAAAACTCGGCTACGCCGAGTATTCCCTAGGGCTCCGCCGATAGTGTTTTATAATAGTTTTACGTACGTCCAATCTGTCGAGGAACAATTTAAACGCAAAGTGCTAACGCTAAGAGTCTTTCAAAATATTTTTTTCCCGCCCACCCAAACAGCCCACGCAACCTGCCCACCCAAACTGCCCACGCAACTTGCCCACCCAAAATGCCAACGCAACCTGCCCACCCAAACTGCCCACGGAACCTGCCCACCCAAAATGCCCACGTAACCTGCCCACCCAAAATGCCCACGCAACTTGCCCACCCAACCTGCCCACCCAAACTGCCCATGCAACCTGCCCACCTAAACTGCCCACGCAACCTGCCGACCCAACCCGCCCACCCAAACTGCCCACGCAAAACAAAAGCCGTTCGAGCTGTCAAAGTTTTAACATTTCTGCATGCCAGCCCTTGACGTTATCTTTCATTTGATACCAAACACGACATGGTTCTGACAACTTTAAGCAAAAAACAAAAGCCGATCGAGCTGTTAAATTTTTGACATTTCTGCCTGACAGCCCTTGTCGATACCTCTCATTAGATACCAAACACGACATGTTTCTGACAACTTTAAACAAAAAACAAAAGCCGATCGAGCTGTCAAATTTTTAACATTTCTGCATGCCAGCCCTTGACGCTACCTTTAATATGATACCAAACACGACATGGTTCTGACAACTTTAAGCAAAAAATAAAAGCCGATCGAACTGTCAAATTTTTGACATTTTTGCATGGCAGCCCTTGAACCCTCTCATTTGATACCGAACACGGCATGGTTCTGACAACTTTAAATAAAAAACATAAGCCGATCGAGATGTCAAAATTTTGACATTTCTGCATGGCAACCCCCGACGATACCTCTCATTTGATACCAAACACGACATCGTTCTAACAACTTTAAACAAAAAATAAAAGCCGATCGAGCTGTCAAATTTTTGACACTTCTGCATGACAGCCCTTGACGTTACTTTTCATTTGATACCAAACACGACATGGTTCCGACAACTTTAACCAAAAAACAAAAGCCGATCGAGCTTGTAAAATTTTGACATTTCTGCATGGCAGCCCTTGACGAACCCTCTCATTTGACACCAAATACGACATGGTTCTGACAACTTTAAGCAAAAAACAAAAGCCGATCGAGCTGTCAAAATTTTGACATTTCTGCACGGCAGCCCTTGTCGATACCTCTCATTTGATACCAAACACGACATGTTTCTGACAACTTTATGCAAAAAACAAAAGGCGACGGAGCTGTCAAATACTTGACATTGGAATATTTGTTTTTTACTTAGTTTCTTACGGGATGTGTGGCAACACTTTGGAAATATACATGAATCACGGACATGAACCTTCAAAAATTTTAATTTTTATATATAATGTTTTAGACTTTTTAAACTACTATGGAATAACCGCCCACTGCCATAATGTATGTTTATGAATTTAACTTTTTTCAAAATGTCCTTATTTTATAAATAATTCCATTTAAATGTTCTAATTGACATATCAAAGAAACGTTCTTCGTCTTAAAATTTTCAAAGAAGACTAAATTTTTGATTTCAAATTGTTTCAAAAAGCCAAAATACGACCTTTAAAAATGTTTTACACAAAAACTATGCACCGTACAGAAAAATTACCTATTACCAGGAAATCAAGTTGAGTTATTCTCTACATCCCAGAAAAATTTTCAATAAAATCACTCGCACAGTTTAAACTGTAGAGACGAATAAAATTTCACCGATCGTCGTGATGAATTCAAATATATATAAATAGTGAATTAAATGATTTAGTATAAAAGATTGCTTATACAGGATGTCTCTTAAAAAGGGGACGTGGCTTAACCACAGATTCCTGAGGCTAAAATAAGACGATTTTACCAAACTTGCTTCTACCGGAAAGTGTACCATTATGCCAGAATTCAAAGTTCTTCGAAAAAAATTAATTTTGCTTATAATAATCGGACGCTTTATTCGATTTGGATGAAATTTGGTATGACAGTTTATATGGTTATAAGTCACCTGGTGGTACTTGTTATTTCTAGTGAACCACTAGTGTATGAAACTTAGGTGTCCCAACATTAATTAGACCTTAACTTTTTAATGGCAATGCCGAAAACGTGAAGTTATTTTTGTTCAGAAAGATACATCAATAGTAAACTTTTCTCTATCTGTATAATTTGTGATATATGTTACGGTTAACACAGAAAAAAATAAAATCTGAGTGTCTGCACTGCTAAATTTTTAAAATAAATTTAATCTAGCAGTTTATCCAAATGTCAAACAAGTAATTTCTAATGACAGTAACGAGTTGTCAATCTTCACAACTTGTTTAGGAGTAAGCTGAGATATGTAATCGTCTTATTTATAATAATAGTAGGAAAATATTATTAGGCTGAACAAACGGATGTTACTAATTTTAGAATATTGCGAAGAAAATTTTTGACAACCCGTAAAACAATTGTTACTCTCATTAAAAATTACTTGTTTGACATTTGGATAAACTGCTAGATTAAATTTATTTTAAAAATTTAGCAGTGCGGACACTCAGATTTTATTTTTTTCTGTGTGAACCGTAACAGATATCACAAATTAAACAGAAAGAGAAAAGTTTACTATTGAATGGCATTGCCATTAAAAAGTTACGGTCTAATTAATGTTGGGACATCTAAGTTTCATACACTAGTGGTTCACTAAAAATAACAAGTACCACCTTAAAAGATGACTTATAACCATATAAACTGTCATACCAAATTTCATCCAAATCGAATAAAGCGTCCGATTATTATAAGCAAAATTTTTTTTTTTTCGAAGAACTTTGAACCAAAATACTGGCTAAATGGTACGCTTTCCGGTAGAAACAAGTTTGGTTAAATCGTCTTAGTTTAGCCTCAGGAATTTGTGGTTAGCCATGTCCCCCTATTTAAGAGACACCCTGTATATCGTAGTATATAAAGAAAATAAAGGATATCAGGGTATGGGTATGAATTTGTTCTTTAAATTTTATGTATCAAAATACGACTACACTGCACCATTTAATTAAAAAAAAAAATGTTCCATTAGTCAACTTCACCCCAGACGGGGTGAATTTGATCACTACAATTCTTTACATTGAAAAATGGAATACAGAACTGTGTGGGGCGAAATTCAAAAAAAAGGAGAATTTATTTACCTTAATCCTTTATCTAAAATTATACAGAAAAAAAAAATAGAAATTTTTCAAAACAAAACAACTTAACAGAGAATAATCATTTTGAGTGAATGCAAAATTATATAAATTTACTTAAAATTAAAGTTTAACATATTTATATTAAAATAAAGTTAACCCCTACGTCTTACAATTGGTTCAGTTATGTTTTTTGATGGAAAAGTATCTTGGTCTTCAATTTCAGGCCATATAATATCGTCAGATTTTGCCTTAAGAAAATTCGCTATTGCTTCTTCTTCATTTATTGACAAAATTATATAAATAAAATGTCTTATTCTGGACTATCGTCAAATGCAACCGACCTATCCGGAATAACATTAAGTTTTCTTCTTTTCGTTATGGTGTCGTGTTTTTTTTTTAGAATTTCGCTGATCTTTCAAATAGTCTACTAATATGATGCGCGATTAAGGCTTATTTTTCGGCTAACACTTGAGTTAAACATTTTTCTAGCGTTTCTTCATTATATTGTTTAAGACGTTTAGTGCCCTCTTTATGTTAATACTCTCGCGGCATAGTGAGAATGACTTCCTTTTGCTGCAAAATTCTGTGAAACTGAATAAATTTGTCTTGTTAACTTATATAGCAAAATATTGCATGTTTAAACTTGCAATTGTCAACTTCACCCACTAGATCAATTTCACCCCAAATTATCTCAAAAAGTGTGTAATTTCACAAATTCCTCATGTTATGACAAGTGAAGCAATTTATTACATATATGATATCGCAGTTTTAATCTTAATTGAATGATTTATCCAAAAAGTACTCTTACTTTAACATAACAATTTAATTTATATGTTTTCCATAGAAAAGTATAAAAGGATTTTTTTTACTGTTAGTGTGCGGCACCAACTTAAAAATTTTATTCTCATAAGCAGTAATGATATACTTTAAATTCATTTATATTTTATGAATGAATATATTGTTCTTTACAGAATTTCATAATGGAATTTGTTTTGTACAAATTATTGTAAGAATTATGAAATCCTAAAACATTTTCCAACTTTTCGGTCAAGTTAACCCCAGTGGACAACTTCTCCCCTTTTTACGGTACGTTCAATTCGTCTAGGCGCACTTTAAACCCAAATTGCTACCGCTAATAGTATTCACGCATACTCAAACAATTTATATTTATGCGAAATATAAAAGTCTATCGAGCTATCAAAATTTGACATTTCGGTATGGCATCCGTCGGCGTTACCTCTTATTTGATACCAAACACGGCACGGTTTTGACAACTTTAAGCAAACAACAAAAGTCAATCCACCTGTCAAACTTTTGACATTTCTGCATGGCAGCCTGTTATATGTATAGAATTATATTATTAATATTAGAGGAGACTATGGGCAGTCAGTTGTTTTTCAGAAAAATAAATAAGTAAAAACAATACTGTCAGATCAAAATATAAATAAATAAATATATACAAGAACCGTCTAATTTATTTCATTCAATATATGTAAAATACAACAATAGTGACAGCGGTAAAACAGTAAAGAAAATCCGATACCTGTAATCGTAAATGAAAAATAAAAATGGCAAATATAATGCCTGGAACGCCACTTAAATTGTGTTTACAAGGAAATATGATCACAAATTGGAAAAGAAATTTTGAAACATATAGCAGCATAGTACGCAGATGTTGACGAACCTAGAAAGGTCGCAATGTTACTTCATGCAATGGGAGACGAAGAACACGATATATTTGAATATTTTCAATTAATCTAACGAAGAAAAGAAATTAGATGCCGTCCTGAAATAATTTAATGAACATTATATTCCAGACACAAATGTCACATATGAACGTCGTATATTTTTTAATCGGAATTAACAAGAGGAGAGACATGTGAACAATATTTAGCATCCTTGAAAATTTTAAGTATGATTTGTGAGTTTTCTACTTTGCAAGAATGCTTAGTTCGAGATATTTTCATCAGTGGTATAAAAGATAAAGACCTACAAGAAACTTTATTAAGAATTAAAGACGTAACGCTACGAAAAGCAATTGAGATATGTAGAACGAAATCATTAGTATCACAACAAGTAAAAGAAATAAAACAAGAAGTAAATATTGATGTATTACATCATTCCAAGTCAAAAAATCAAAATTATAAACGTTATCAAAAATATGATGCTGCTAGTATTTCACAAGACAGTAATAAAAATTTTGAAGACAAGCATTGCACGAAATGTGGTTTTAAACATCCTTTCAAGAAATGCTTTGCTTTTGGAAAAACGTGTGTAAAATGTCAACGAAAAAACCATTTTGCAAAAATGTGTACTGCTAAACAAGTAAACGAAGTAATCAATGAAGAAAGCGACTCTGATCAAGAACGTCCATTTAAAATTAACGTGGTAACAAAGAGAAGCAAAGAAAACTGGTACACAGCAGATCTTCTCATCGGCAGTAGAAAATGTACCTTCAAAGTGGATAGCGGAGCGCAGTGCAACATCTTCAGTTGGAAAAGTTTTGAATACCTTCAACTGAACAAATCAATTTTGAAGAAGAGTGAAGCCCAAGTAACGTCCTTTACAAACACCGAAATACGAATAATTGGAAAATGTAGTATAGACTGTATGTACAAAAATAAAACTGTAAAGTTAAAATTTTTAGTTATCAATATGAATTGTATCAATATTATTGGATTAGAATCATCGGACAAATTAAATTTAATTAAAATAGTTGATTCCATTTTGAAAAACAATAATTTCATGCAATTAGGAAAGTACTTAAATTTATTTGATGGGGAAATAGGTTATATTGATGAAACAGTTCATATTGAAATTGACCATAATGTTAAACCAGTAATATTACCTTGTAGAAAAATACCTTTTAGTTCAATGAATAATGTTAATATAGAATTATAAAAAAATGTAGAAAAAGGAATAATAGAATCAGTAGTCGAACTATCTGATTGGGTGAACCAAATGATTGTTGTACAAAAACCAAATAAAACATTAAGAATTGTACTTGATCCTAGACCACTTAATGTAGCAATCAAAAGGGCTCATTTTCCATATTCTAGTATTGACGAAATTTATTCACAAATGAACGGAGCTAAATGGTTTTGTAAATTGGACGCTCAATCAGGCTACCGGATGTTACCATTAACTAAAGAAAGTTCAAAACTATGTTGTTTTCAAACCCCTCGGGGAAGGTATCGTTACCTTAGATTACCATTTGGTTTAAATAATTCAGGTGAAATATTTCATAGTTATACGAAAAATTTTAAAAAAATTAAATATGTAATAACTTATCAAGATGACTTGATTTGTTGGGCGAAAAATAAAAATGAATTAGAGGAAATTATGATAGAAGTATTAAAAACAGCTCAACAAAAGGATATTAAATTGAAGTAGATAATGATAAAGTCAAAGCCATGCTAGGTTTAAAAACCCCAACAAATAAGAAATCTCTGATGAGAATATTAGGAATGTTTAATTATGTATCAAAATTTGTACCAAATTACGCTGAACTTTCCGAGCCTCTAAGACACTTATTAAAAAAAGATATTATATTGTCGTGGACTTCTAATCATGATAAATATTTTAATGTTTTAAAAAGAAAATTAACTAAAGCGCCAGTATTAGGATTTTATGACAAAAATAAAGATTTAACTTTATCAGTTGATGCAAGGTCAAAAGGTTTAGGAGCTTGTTTAATGCAAGCGAATAAACCGATAGCCTATGCCTCTAGAGCGCTCACAGAAGTTCAGTGCAAAAATGCACAAATAGAAAAAGAGTTGTTAGCTATTGTATTCGGTTGTGAACGTTTTAAACAATTTATGTACGGTAGAAAAGTAATTGTAGAAACCGATCACAAACTATTGTTATAAATATAAAATAAATATAAATATATCATCACGGCATATTACCCATATCTGGGTGTGCATGTAGACATCGGTAATGATGAGGTATGTTTTTTTAGGTTTATATAATAAACCTCTTAATATAGTTACTGTCAGATTACAGAGCATGTTACTGAAATTACAACCATTTAATTTAACATTAACGTATAGACCAAGAATATATTTATTTATAGCTGATACTTTATCCAGGGAATTTAGTTCAGACGGTTGTAACAGTGAACGTGAAATTGACAGTGATTTAGAATTACAAGTTAACTTATTAATTGGTAATTTACCAGCGAATGAACAAAATTACGATTAATTCCGAGATAATTATAATAAAAGCAATAATATTCAAAAACTGAAACAATATATTACTGTGGGATGGCCAAAATTTTATAAAGATGTCGATGATAATTTGAAATGTTATTTTCAATTTAAAGAGGATATATGCATTATGAAAGACTTAATCTTTATAGAAAATAAAATTTTAGTAGCTGATACTTTAAAAAAAGAAATGTTAATTAAATTATATTTAGGGCATCCGGGAATATGTAGAATGATTGACAGAGCTAAACAGTTTTTATTTTAGTTCGGAATAAATCAGGACATAAAGAAGTTTGTACAGTCATGTAAAACCTGTTTAAAATATCAAGATAATAAGGTACAAAATGAATTAATTAGTAAAACCATTCCTGTTTTACCGTGGCAAGAAATAGCTTCGTTTTGAACTAAACAATAAATATTATATAATTTTAATTTATTTACTTTCAAATTTCATTGAAGTATCTTCTTTGAAGAATTTGAAAAGTACAACCGTAATAAATAAAATTAAATCTAATTTTGCGAGATATGGTATACCTCTTAAATTATTCACAGATGGTGGAACATGTTATAGTTCTGAATTGTTCAAAGATTTCTCAAGTAAATGGGGATTTAAACATATAATGTCCAGTCCGCAATACCTCAAATCAAACGGTTTAGCAGAATCGGCTGTAAAAATTGTTAAGAAAATGTTTAAAAAAAATGTTTTGATAGTAATGAAGATCCCTTCTTAGCTCTATAGAAATACGCCAAAAGGTAATATACATTCTCCAGCACAAATACTGATGGTATGATGATAGTAAATCTTCAATTTGGTTACATGGTATAATTAAAAGTATATGTGCAGAACCCAGATCTTACATTATAGCTGATGATGAAGGTAAAGAATGTAGAAGAAATGAAATACACATTTCACCTACTAAAAAAATAAAATATTCAGATGAAATAATTAATGATGAAAATAATAAAAGTGAATCAGTAAAGAAACTAAAAACTAGAGAACAAGAATTTATTAATAATTTAAATAATTATATAACACGGAGTAGTCGAGTAGTTCATTTAAATAAAAAATATTTGTAGTAAAGTATTGTTAATCTATAGTTATCAATTTTGTTAAAGAGGGAGATGTCATATGTATAGAATTATATTATTAATAGTAGAGTAGACTATGGGCAGTCAATTGTTTTTCAGACAAATAAATAAGTAAAAACAATACTGTCAAATCAAAATATAAATAAATAAATATATACAAGAACCGTCTAATTTATTTCATTCATTATATGTAAAATACAACACAGCCCTTGACGATACTTCTTATTTGATTCAAAACAAGATTTGTTTCTCACAATTTTATGCAGAAAAACAAAAATCAATCGATCTGTCTAATTTTTTACATTTCTGCATGGAAACCCTCAACGATACATCTCATTTGATACCAAGCACTACATGTTTCTGACAACTTTAATCAAAAAACAAAAGCTGAACGAGTTGTCAAATTTTTGACATATCTGCATGACAACCCTTGACGATACCTCTCATTTGATACCAAACACGTTATGGTTCCGACAACTTTATGCAAAAAACAAAAGCCGATCAAACTGTCAAATTTTTGACATTTCTGCATGGCATCCCTTGACGATACCTCTCATTTGATACTAAACACGACATGGTTCTGACACCTTTAAGCAAAAAACAAAAGCTGATCGAACCGTCAAATTTTTAATATTTTAGCATGACAACCCTTGATAATACCTGTATTTTGATACCAAACACGATATGGTTCTGATAACTTTAAGCAAAATACAAAAGCCGATCGAGCAGCCAAATTTTTAACAATTCAGCATGACAGTCTTTTATAATACCTCTCATTTGTTTGTTACACGACATGGTTCTGACAACTTAAAAAAATAAAACAAAAGCCGATCGAGTTCTCAAATTTTTAACATTTGTGCATGACAGCCCTTGACGATACCTCTCATGTGATATCAAACACAACATGGTTCTGACAACTTTAAGAAAAAAACAAAAGCCGATCGATCTGTCAAATTTTTAACATTTCTGCATAACAGCCCTTTACGATACTTGTCATTTGATACCAAACACGATATGGTTCTGACAACTTTAAGTAAAAAACAAAAGCCAATAGAGCTGTCAAATTTTTGACATTGGAATATTAGTTTTTTTTACTTAGTTACTGATGGGATGTTTGGCAACACTTTGGTTATGCACATAAATCACGGACATGAACCTTGAAAAATTATAATTTTTAAATATAATGTTTTAGGCCTTTTTAACCACTGTGGATAAACCGCCCATTGTCATAATTTATGTTTATGAAATTAACTTTTTTCAAATTGTCCTCATATCATAAATAATTCCATTTAAATGTTCTGATTGACATGTCAAACAAACGTTCTTCGTCTTAAAATTTTCAAGGAGGACTCAGATTTTTGTTTCAAAAAGCCAAATTTCCACCTTTAAAATTGTTTTACACAAAAACTATGCACCGTACAGAATAATGACCTATTACCAGGAAATCAAGTTGAGTTATTCTCTACATCCTAGAAAATTTTCATTAAAATCGGTCGCACTATTTAGGCTGTACAAGTGATAAAATTTTCGCGATCGTCGTGATGAATTATAATAATATATATAATAATAATATTTTTGTCGGCTTTTCAACTCTCGTTAAGTTATAGCCCTATAATACTTTATTATTTCAACTTTACAAATTGCGATACATGATTATATTACAAAGTATTAAAGACACACACAAACATCCAAGCCCCTGGTGGGAATCGAACCCACGACCTCAGGGTCCGAGCGGTGAAGGTCGCTTCGAGCGCTGCCTGCGTTACGCTGCCTAATGCGCTCGGCCACCGAGGCGGCTTTACCTGTTTAGTATAAAAGACTAGCGAAAACACGGCTACGCCGGGTAATCCCTAGGGCTCCGCCGATAGTGTTTTATAATAGTTTTACATTGTGTACAAAGTGCTAACGCTAAGAGTCTTTCAAAATATTTTTTTCCTGCCCACCCAAACAGCCCACACAACCTGTACACGCCATATGTCATTTTTGCATGAGAGCCCTTGACGTTACCTTTCATTTGATGCCAAACACGACATGGTTCTGACAACTTTAAGCAAAGAAACAAAAGCCGATCGAGTTTTCAATATTTTTGATATATCTGCATGACAGCTCTTGACGTTAACACTCATTTGATACCAAACACGACATGGTTCTGACAATTTTAAGCAAAAACAAAAGCCGATCGAGCTGTCAAATTTTTGGCATATCTGCACGAGAACCCTTCACGTTACTTTTCATTTGATACCAAACACGACACATGGTTTTGACAACTTTAAGCAAAAAACAATAGTTGACCGGGCTGTCAAACTTTTGACATTTCTGCATTACACCCCTTGACGTTACTTTTTATTTGATACCAAACAAGACATGGTTTTAACAACTTTAAGCAAAAAACAAAAGCCGATCGAGCTGTCAAATAGGTGTGTGACAGATCGAAAATTTAATATCGATAACACATAATTATCGATAATATTAGATATATCGATATTACGATAAGTTTTAATATATCGATATTTATTGAATTATATCAATATTTATCGAATAATATCGACATTTATCGAATAATGGCGATATCTATTCGAATAAATACATATATATATATATATATATATATATATATATATATATATGTATATATAATAATACCCAAAATGAATAAGTAAATCTCGTATGTTTAATTTAACAGTCTACTTTATTATAAAAATTATAATGAAAATACATGATGTATGTATCTAATAACTATAATATTACAAAAAAGTATACTACAAAAAACAAACAATAATTCTTAGGGAAGTGTATTGGTTCCGCATACCAATTAACGTTAAACAAATTATAAATATGAAATATACATATAAAATGAAATATTATGATATTTCCGACCGAATTTTTTTTTATAATTAACAAAAGCAGAATTTTCGGTAGGTGTCACAATTCACTAAATTTATAAGTTTAAAAATGTTTGTTCATTGCTATAAAAATTAATGGGGTCCTATACCATAGTGAAATTTTAAGTATCTTAAATAAGAAGACGAAAATATACATAAATTAATGAGTAAAAGTGAAAAGTTATTCTTTAAATATTGACTAGGTCACAAACTACAAGCGATTGAAGCTGATTACTAATTGGGTATCACGCTTTAGAAACTAAGAAATTGATTGGTCGCCTGATTTTAAAAGAGAGATTTAAGCGTCTGCAGTGGCCACCTTTAAAAGGCTATTAAATGTCATGTTGTTCTTTAACCGAACAAAACATTTAACAATTTTGTGCTTGATGAATTTGTTTAATTATAACATCTAGTAATATTAACAATAATAATGTACTTATAATTAAATCAATTTGTAATATTAATTAAATTAATAATAATATTAAATAAATTAATAATGAAACTTCAAAACAGGCAAACACTAGCGCCATCCGTCGTCATAATTTGTGTAATAATATTGTCAAAGTGTTTCAATGTTTTATAATTTATTAGGAAAAAAATGCTTATTATTTATGTTATTTATACTTAATAATAATTTCTTCATGAATATGACGTACAAGTTTTTATATAAAAACATTTCAGCTATGCAAACACGAAAAAAATTGTTCCCTCTATAACTAACAGTTTATCCCATTGTTTGTCGAGCACTCATATTCATATCTCCCTTATTACGTAAAGTTTATAGTCGTGTTTGAACTAAAATTCTTATTTTATCCTATTCTTACAAAAAAATTAAAGATAAATGGCATAGAACCCCATAACTCTGCATGTTCAATTGTCTGTTATAATGTTACCTGCGGTGCTAAAAACACTAGTACGCAGATAGCGAATTTGTGCATACTTGATATCCTTGATAAACTTGGCGATATCGATAACTATCGATATGTGTCGGTAACTATCGATATATATCGAAAACTATTGATAAATATCGATTAATATCGAACATTATCGATAAATATCGAAAACTATCGAAATCTATCGATAAATATCGATTAATATCGAAAACTATCGTTATATATCGAAAATGTATATAATGTCGATATTATTCGATATGCATCGATAAATATCGATTATCGATACACTGAAGTTAAAAAAACTATTCGATATTTTAAAAGTATATTTCTGCATAGCAGCCCTTGGCGATGCCCCTCATTTGTTATCAAACACGACATGGTTCTGACAACTTTAAGCAAAAACAAAAGCCGATCGAGCTGTCAAAATTTATACATTTCTACATGGCAGCCCTCGACGATACCTCTCATTTGATATCAAACACGATATAGTTCTGACAACTTTAAGCAAAAAACAAAAGCCGATAGAGCTGTCAAATTTTTCACATTAGAATATTGTTTTTTTACTTAGATATTTATGGGAAGTTTGGCAACACATTGGAAATGCACAAGAATCACGGACATGAACTTTCAAAAATTATAATTTTTAAATATAGGTAATGTTTTAGGATTTTTAACCACTGTGGAAATACTTGTCCTCATATCATAAATAATTCCATTTAAATATTCTGTTTGACATGTCAAAGACACGTTCTTTGTCCTAAAATTTTCATGGAGGACTCAGATATTTTGTTTCAAGAAGCCAAAATTTCACATTTAAAAATATTTTACACAAAAACTATGCACCGTACAGAAAAATGACCTATTACGAGGAAATCAAGTTGAGATATTCTCTACGTCCTAGAAAAATTTTCATTTAAATCACTCATATCGTTTAAAAAAATTTAAAAATATAATATCTATAATATTCGATTAATCGATATCACGATGTGTTAATATATCGAATAGTGTCGACATTTATCGAATAATATTGACATTTATCGAATAATATCGATATCTATGGAATAATGTTGATATTTATAGAATAATCTCGATATTTATTGAATATATATATAGTTTTTAAAATTATTGTTAAGTTTAAGGGTTTTTTTCTTTAGTTATATCCCCTAAAGTTTAGTGCTTTATATTTATCACTTTCTAAGCATGAAATGGGCTACCATATTATCATTTTTGTATCCACCTTATGTTTTATTGGGAAAGCTAATAATATATTCTAGAAGCTCAAACGTTTTACATTTAACTTTTGTGCTTCACATGTCGTCGCTGGGCGTGATTAGCGACCACTTTTAAATTGTCCATATTTCTTGTATAATTGGAGTCGATGTATATTCAGTCAAACATTCTAGAAGCACAAACGTAACACAAACGTTTGAGACATAATTCGACGTTTGTGCTTTACATGTGGTCGCTGGGCGTAAAGTCAGCGACCACTTTTAAATTATTCATATTTCTTGTATAATTGGGTTCGCTGTATTTTCAGTCATATCTTCTGAAAGCATAAACGAAGCACAAACTTTTGATACATAACTCGACGTTTGTGCTTTATATGTGGTCGCTGGGCGTGAAGTCAGCAACCACTTTTAAATTGTTCATATTTCTTGTATAATTGGGTTCGCTGTATTTTCAGTCATATCTTCTGAAAGCATAAACGTAGCACAAACGTTTGATACATAACTCGACGTTTGTGTTTTATATGCGGTCGCTGGGCGTGAAGTCAGCGACCACTTTTAAATTGTTCATATTTCTTGTATAATTGGGTTCGCTGTATTTTCAGTCATATCTTCTGAAAGCACAAACGAAGCACAAACGTTTGATACATAACTCGATTTTTGCGCTTTATATGTGGTCGCTGGGCGTGAAGTCAGCGACCACTTTTAAATTGTTCATATTTCTTGTATAATTGGGTTCGCTGTATTTTCAGTTATATCTTCTGAAAGCACAAACGTTTGAGACATAATTCGACGTTTGTGCTTTACATGTGGTCGCTGGGCGTGAAGTCAGCGACCACTTTTAAATTGTTCATATTTCTTGTATAATTGGGTTCGCTGTATTTTCAATCATATATTCTGAAAGCACAAACGAAGCACAAACGTTTAATACATAACTCGACGTTTGTGCTTTATATGTGGTCGCTGGGCGTGAAGTCAGCAACCACTTTTAAAATGTTTATTACTATTTAATCTTTGGGTTCGCTGTATATGTTTCATTGTTCGTGCCTAAAAGTGGTCACTAACTTCACGGACCCGGAAATGTGACGTTACACTGATTTCTCGAAAATAAAATAATGTTAAACTAGGAACAATTAAGATTTTTTAATACTATGAATTGCTTCAAAACTGAATGAAGTTTTATTTAAATTAATAAAAAAAGTTGAGTGGAATACCCCATTCATACATTTTCTGTAAAAAGGTATTACAAGGTAATTGGTTTAGGCATTAAATTTGACCCTCAACTATCATTCTCTCCTCATATTCAAAATTTAATATCTTCCTCTGTTAAGTTACTAGGATTTATTAAAAGAAATACTCGTAGTTTATGACTTATCTCCCATTTTTTCTTTGTACTATACTTACATCCGTTCGAAACTTGAATATTGTGAGTTTATTTGGAATCCCCTTTTACATTAATCAAATTGAAGCCTTAGAGAATGTCGAAAGGAAATTTTTGATGTTCATTTATTTTAAAATAATGGTAACTTACTCACCTCAATCTTTATCATACGATACTTTAACTCAAATTTTTTCTCTTGACACTTTATGTCAACGTAAATTTAATTTGTCACTTGCGACTCTCAAAAACATTCTTAATAATAGAATTGACGATGCTGTAACTCTTAGCTTAGTTGATATTAGAGTATCTCCTGTAAATATAAGAAATCCTAACTTATTCTTCATTCCTATAACATACGCTAATATAGCCTCTAAATCTCCAATCCACCGCATGTGTGTAAACTACAATTCTTCTAACAATCAACCTGATTTATATATTTAACTGATTGAAACAGGCATTTCATCACATAATATGATAGATGTTTTTGTTTCATGTATTTTATTTGCATCTTTTATATTACCTATACGAATATACATATTTTATACATTCAGTGAAAGTGATTTACATATTTCTATTCTTCCCAAGCTTGAAGATTATGTGGGAGATGAATATTCTTGACTTCTAGAAGCAAAACTCCAAAATTCCAAAAAAAAAATCTGAAGTGGCCAACACAAAACCTCCCGCTATTTAATTTTTATTAATTTATATACATACCTACGTATTTACTAACGCTGCAAACTGTTTCCTTGTAGAAAACTATTGCTTTATTTACTATTTTCTTTCTAAAGTGTCACTATTATTAATTTGAAGTGACTAGTTTTTTGACAGTGACATTTACTGTCAGTTACATTCATTTGAAATATGAACTTGTAGCAAAGGAATTATGTTTATCTTAGGCTTCGAGACTAATAAAAAAAAAATAATTTAATTTATCTGTAAAATATATAGAAAAAGTATTAATGCATTCCTGTAGAAAATTCAAATCTTTAATATTCATAAGACATAAAATGCAAAAAAATGGCATTTAATGGTATTTTTGAAGAAAAAAACATTATGAGCTTCAGGTAAAGTGCCATTTTGGGTTATCCGATTTACACCAAAATCTAATAACTTCTTTTCATATTATAATAGGTTAGAAATACAAGGTTTCAGAATTTTCTGAATGGATAGTATTTAAGTTAGAGCAAAAACAAAATCCATACACATACACATATACACATACAGGCATCATCGTGAAAATGTTAAAATTGGATTCTAGAAACCTTAAAACGTGGTCATTTACTAAAATCTCGATATGTGATTTTTATAGCACGATCCCTATACCTCCCTTACCAAGGGTAGCGGCATGTAAAAATTGACAACCTTGATTGTCAAATTAATGGGACACGGAAAAAGCCTCCCGGTGAGTGTATATACATACGTTCGGGCGTCCCCTGGGCAACGCCACTTGTGTGTCGGCCAATCTTTCCTCAGCTTTGCTACATGCCTCAGGGATGAAGAAAGAACTTTAGTCAGGACCATGACACTGACATTTAATCAAACCCAGTGCCTGCTTAACTCATTGTAATCATGTAGTGTAGAAACGAATAAATAAATCACATAATTATTATTCTCAATTTGTATTTTTTTTTTTTTATGTTTTCTTATGTATAATTTCTACTCACTGGCTGTATGTATGATAAAAGTTGAAACTTGATGAAAAAATTGTGTCTTCAAATTGCTTCAGAAAGTGTTTTCCAGGCGAAATACGTGTTTTTGGAGTGTTTTAAAGTAATTTCAATACTACAAAACGGTACTTTGACTGCATAGGCAAGGGCCCCACGGAAGCCCTTCAAAAGCTTGTATTCACTAAAATATAGTGTAATCTGTCATATTTTGACATAAACAATCACATTCCATCAAAATACAAGGAAGAAACTGTGTCCCAAAACTTTTACTTAAAAATTTTGTTTAATACCGAGAAACGTTGAAATCTGATGGAAAATAGCTATTTATTTATTAAGGGCGAAATGATATAGATTTTGGCCCGCGGTGCAATATTGAAAGCCGACGCGTAGCGGAGGGTTACAATGCACCTAGGACCAAAATATATTTCGCCCGTACTACATACAAATTTTTTTGCATATCCGGAGAAGTGTTACTTCATCACCGTGATCAAAGTAAAATGATGTTCAAATCAAATTCATATCATAGTAGTCTATTTGACATATGTACGTCGCCACGGATAACAATGAAAACAAGCAAGTAGTAAACAAAGTAACAAAAAAGCGGTGACACGTCAAAAATTTATTATAAAAATGAGTGAAAATATTAAAGAAAATGAACTCCCAAATGCAATTAAACTAGCGACAGAGAATGCATCACGAAATTTGCTGCCACAGAAATCACGGCTTTTGTATGAAAAGGCTTATAGTGAATTTATGAAATGGTGCGAAATGAACCAGTTAGAGATTTCTCAGAAACGGGACTTTTGGGTTATTTTAGTGAAAAATCAAGTTCCTGCAAAATTTCTATTCTGTGGTCTCATTATTCAATGAGAAGAACAAGTCTCGCTATTAATAAGAATATTAAAGTTAATACATTTCCGAAACTTATTGCCTTTTTAAAAAGAACTTCTGATGATTTTAAATCCAAAGTTCTTTCAAGAAAAAAAAAAAACAAACAAAATTTATTACAGAGCTCCTGGCTAAGAGTACCTAATGATGAAGGTAAAAATTGTTTTCTAATAAAATAAATCCACTAATGATTTTCATTTTAATAGGTAACATTAATACTAGACATAGCAGGAGCAAGTCGGAGAGAGGAATAATTATGAATGCTATTAACTGATGATATAAGCGATGTAGGATCTGCTTCAATTATAAGAATAAGAGAATCTAAAACTAATGTTGAAAGCGCTTCTTCCTATCTTATAGAAAAGGAAAGTGTTCGACACAACCAGTAGCAAAAACTTAATTTGGTTCCTTTCCTTCAAAAATAGCCACATTTTTAAAGCTTACGGAGGCACAATCGTACACCGGGCCCTCGGGCGAAAAAGAGTGTCATTTCACCCTTGAAATAATCCTATTTATCCGACTTCTACGCCCGGATGTACAAAAACTTGTTTTACCTTCCGTCACCCTTTAGGTAAGGAAGATATTGTTTTTGGTCAAAAATTCGATGGTGAGTTTTTAATGAATAAGCACGTTTTCGGGTCCCTATAATACGAATGTACTATTTTTAAGATGATTTCTGTATGTGTGTGTGTGTGTGTGCGTGTGTGTGTCCGTGTGTGTGTCCGCGTGTGTCCGTGTGTGTGTATGTGTGTCCGTGTGTGTGTGTGTGTCCGTGTGTGACAAATTTTTGTCCGACTATAACTCCAATACTACAATTCTAAAAATTATAATTCTTTCGTATTCCTCTTCTGTACATCCATATAAAGAGTTGATTAGATTTTGGTTATAATTGATCCACCGGAAGTACCCTTATTTGAAGTTTTTAACAGTTTTTCTTAAAAAACACGCAGTTAAATATTATTTTTTGACATTTTGTTATTATATATATATTAAAGAAAACACTCTTCTCTATACGGTTTGATTATACATTTTCCTTCATATTGAGTAGATGTAGATAGATGTAGAGTTAAAGCATTATAAAGAAATTAATTTACAAAAATTAGTCAGCTTTGCTATTTATCATGAAAACAGCTGACACATTCAAAAAATTCTAATTGACAAATGTCTGTTGCAAGTGCAAAACCAAATATGGAAAGTATAGGATCAAAAATTGGTATGTCATAGTGTTCCTCGCAAGTGACATACAGTGAAAGACCAAAGAGAAGATGAAAGGACTGTATCGCAGGAGACTTGAGAAAGGAAGGACTGTGTGAAAAAGATGCTTTGGACAGGAATGAGTGGAAGAGAAGAGGAAACAGTTACCCCTAATAAAATAGCGGAAAGCTGAAGCAGAAAGAAGGAAGTGTCAAGTATATTATACTTAGTGTATGATTATGTTATAATTTTATTGGATTTATAGAACTTTTTCAAATGAACTTTTGGTATGGAATTTGTAAAACATAGTATGTGTTCGCGTTCGATTATACATGATATTATATAGAAACTGTTCCAAGGTCCTTTTGGTACGTGATTTGTACAAAATACATCGAACGGACGGAAGGTTTTATGCTGGCCACAACAGATTTTTTCCTCTCGGTAAGAGAGGTATTGGAATGATGCTATCTTCCGCATATACAGATTATAATGGATAAGCACGTTTTAAAGGTCCCTATAATCCGATTATAAAATTTTTACGATGATGTCCGTGTGTACGTATGTGTGTGTGTGAGTGTGGATTTGTGGATGTGTGGATGTTGGAACCACGGTTTCTCAAATACTTAGACTCAAGACTTAAAAAATATTTAACTGCAGTTTCCTCAATCTGACATCCTGGGAAAAGCTAATTAGATTTCGGTAAAAATTGGACAACCGGAAGTAATGGTTTCTTTAAAAAAACCTTCTAAATATTATCTGACATTTAGGATCTTCCTCATGCAATGAAAAATATATTCAATTAGAACTGTATATGTGCTGAATATTGTAATATATATAGTTCTGTATTGTTCTTGTTATATAACGAATGCGTTTTCTATACGAAATTCGTGTTTTTAGAGTGTTTTACAGTAATTTCAGTACCACGAAACGGTACTTTGACTGCATAGGCAAGGGCAACACAAAAGCCCTTCAAAAGTTTATATATACTAAAATATAGTGTAATATGTTAAATTCTGCCATCAACAATCATATTCCATCAAAATATAAGAAAGAAACATTGTCCCAAAAGTTTTGCTTAAAACTTTTGTTTTACACCGAGAAACGTAGAAAGATGATGAAAAACTATTTTTCATAAAGTGTTTCCAAATCGCATCAGAATATGTTTGCTAGGCGAAATACGTGATTTTAGAGTGTTTTACAGTAATTTCTATAAAACAATACGATACTTTGTATGGGTAGGCAAGGGCACCACGGTAACCCTTCAAATGCTTGTTTACACTAAAATATAGTGTAATGTTATTTTACCTTAAACAATCATATTCCATTAATAAATAAGGTAAAACATGTGTCCCAAAGATTTTTTTCAAAAAAATTGTTTTTCATCGCAAAACGATGAAATCTGATGAAATAACAATTATTCATATATTGTCTCCAAATTGCTCCAGAATGCATTTTCTATACGAAATAAGTGTTTTTAGAGTGTTTAACAATAATTTCAATACTACAATACGGTACTTTGAATACGTAGGCAAGGGCACCACGGAAGCGCTTCAAAAGCTTGTATACCTACACTAAAATATAGCTTAATCTGTCATATTCTGCTGTAAATTATCATAATCCATTAATACATATGGAAAAATATGTGTCCCAAAGATTTTACTCAAAAATTTAGTTCTACACCTCAAAACGATTAAATCTGATAAAAAACAATTATTCGTATATTGTCTCCAAACTGCTTCAGAATGTGTTTTCTATACGAAATAAGTGTTTTTTTTTCTATTTCGGTGTTCTTACCAATCTATAAAAGCATTGTTTATCACTGAAAGCACGACGTTTAGAAGGTCTATAAGAGTTCTATTTGTGGCGCCTTTCGTGTTGTGGAGTTGGTAGTCATGATTTTATAACTGTCATATTAATGAATAATTACATCTAACCTCAAAATGTCAAGTTGTTGGTAATATTTCAACATATTATTTGTAACGTGCAGTATTTTCTTAGAATTTATGTAAATTATAGTTAAGATGTGAATACGGCTCTGAGCGAGTGAAATTGAAGTGTAGAATATGCGCGGTAGACGAGTACGCAGTGTAACGGACAACAAGAAGGATAGCAGGGTGTGGTCAGTCAGCACGCGGAGAGCGTAAGAGATACATGTATGTTGCACACGCACTGTAAACCTTCAAGTGTCCCTTAGCCTCAGGCAAGAACGCATATCCAAAGAAGAGAATCATGAGGCCGAGCAAACAGCGGCACGTTGACGAGAAAACCTGCCAACCGTCCGCCTTCGAGGTCGAGCAGATAGCACGGTGACGAGAACCGTCCGCCACAAGGTCACGCACACAGCGGGCAATTCCTAGAATGGCCTGCCATCTTCAAATCCAGCGCCGACCCAGAGTTACTGTTTAGAGATAAGTTGTGTTTAAATGTAGTAGAATTATTTTTGTTTAGATTGGATCAATGTAAAATAAAAAAAAATCCATCAAGAAACCATATTTTGTTATTTGCGTAATTTGAGCACCTGTTAATTTTCAGGAATTAGAACACGACAAGTCAGGTACGTTACATATTTTTAATTATGACTTTTTATACTTTATATATGTGTTAGTTATGAAGAATATGTGAAGTCAAAATCTTTCAATTAAACAAGAAACAATGCGCTCAGGTTTTACAATTACAATTTACATTGATTGTTATATTGCAATTTTGCGCTGAATATATCCTTATTCCAGGAAAGTTCACATTGCTTAAAACGTTCACATTTTCCTGGATATTAATTTCTTCGTTTGTCTCTATTTGTACTTGTATTTGTACTTGTACATCCAACATAATTTGAAGTGGAAGCCTCCTATGATGTGAACATTTGGGCGACTTCAATTTTATTTGTCAAAGAATCTTCTATGTGTATATAGGACTCAGCCACACTTGAAGACTTCCAACCTCCGTGACGTTTAATTGTTATGAGGTCGCCACCACTATTAGCCAAATGTGTTGCTGTCGAACGTCTGATACAGTGTCCCGAATAAAGTTCAGGATTTGACAATTTAAAAAAAGTGGCTATGGCTTTAGGCATCTGGCCAATCATATTTATTCCTATAGGTTGAAATGTACATCGTCCATTTCAATATCTAATAAAAAATCGTTTATGTGGTGTGTTGCTTGGTCTATAATTAGCATATTTTTTAATTAAATCCAACCACAGTTGATTAGTTATGGCGAATAATCTCGGTACATTATTTTTAGTTTTGGGTACAGACACGAGAATTGTGTCAGTATTAGTCAATTCTTCGCGTCTACACGCACCGGAGTAACCCATGATTAACACAATCTAGAATTAAAAAAAAAAAAACAACTATAAACGTTTGTGACGATCTGAGTTGGGATTGCTGGTTCGAAATCGAAATTGTTATTTAGATACATAGGTTAAAACGTATGTTTTGCATTGAAAAATGTAAGAACAGCTATTATCTCTGCAGCGTGCAACTGAGCAATGGACGAACCAGCGATCCCTTTTCGTTATTTCATAAATTTACCTTCATTGCTAGATATTTTAAATCCGGTGCTTCATTAATAAAGCGGTCTATGTCATCGGTTTCTAAGATTTTAGACTTCTTTGGTTCATAACCTTCTGACATTATTTTTAGCAGTGCAAGGAGTTTCATATATTTTGAAATATCAATATTTTGTCGGACACGTAACATTGTCCGTAACATTGAGTAACATGTCCAAAGTGTCGAGCTTTTCTTACTTTTCCCCATTGTATCAAAATATGTTATTAAAACATTTTCACTTATGAAGGAAAGAAAATTTCTGGATTTCAGTCAATTATTAAATATATTTTCCGCCTCTACCGGTTTCGACACCCCATGTGTCTTCTTCAGGAGTTACAATAATATTACAGATTTTGAAAAAAATATTTAAAAAAAATGTGTAACTTACTCGAAAATTTTTAGATTGTAAAACATGGATACGTATATAATACAATAATAAATAACATATAATACATACAATGGTCGTCAAAATTTAAAAAAATAAATACATTAAAAAACTCATGTAGTCGTCAATAAATTAAGATATAAACCTTGATTTAACAATGGCACTCTTTAATTGAAATTAAGTTATAACTTGTTCCTAGGTCCTTTCTCGAATTGCCGCTAGATTTTAAATCATTTCTTTTCTTAGTATTTTTTTAATAAAAAAAATTATATTTTAAATTTACATATTATAAATTTAGTTTATATTTATTTTATGTTTGGTTCATTATATATTATTATATTTTAAAAAGTTCGTGTATATTTTACTTATATTTGTAATTTTGTCATTATTTATGTGTAACATTTCAAGAGTGAGGCGTTTATGTAAATTTTGTTCGGTATCAATAACCTTGACGGCATCAAAATTAAAATTATGTCCGAGTGATATAGCGGGTCCTACTAGTGCACATTTCCCATTATTATTGTACTTATTTTTGCAGTTTCGTTTATGTTCCGTCATTTTAGTTTGTAAATACCGCCTAATATGTCCTGTGTACGTTGAAGTACACTCCATGCAAGGGATTTTGTACACTACATGTGACCTGTAATTTTTATCTATGTCAGCTTTTAGTTTGCTAAGAAGATTTCCTATTGTTTTGGTTCGTTTGAAGCCAATATTAATATTTAAATTATTAGTGAAAAGTTTTTTAAGTTTTATAACTATGCCATCTATGTAGTGTACAAAATCCCTTGCATGGAGTGTACTTCAACGTTCACGATTTTAGAGTGTTTTACAGTAATTTCTATACTACAATACGGTACTTTGACTACGTAGGCAAGGGCACCGCGTAAGCCCTTCAAAAGCTTGTACAGGGTGTTATGTAAGTAAGTATTCAACGCTTAACCCATGGTAGAACTGACCCCAAAGATAGTAAATCTAGCAATAATTTTTGTTTAGCATACTTTCTACAAAAACTAGAGGCCTTTAAAACTGACCAATCACGTCTTAGTTCAAAACTTTATAAAAAAGTAAAAATCAATGTGTTCTCTGGAAAAATATTGATTTTCAATCTGACGTTAAATGTTTTTTTGCATAGATGTACAATTTATATTCTGTTTTTTTGATATTCTCAAAATGCCATTTACCTTCCCCAACCAAGAGTATGCCGACATGCATATGGTTTATGGCGAGACATTAGAAAATAGTCGTGCAGCTGTAAGACGGTACAGAGAGTTATATCCAAATAGACGTCAATGATTTTATGTCATTTGTGACATGTATCACATTTTTTTCAGAGAACACATTGATTTTTACTTTTTTTTATAAAGTTTTGAACTATGACGTTATTGGTCAGTGTTAAAGGCCTCTAGTTCTTGTAGAAAGTATGTTAAACAAAAAATATTGCCAGCTTTACTATCTATGGGATCAGTTCTACTATGGGTTACGCGTGGAACACTTACATAATACCCTGTATACACTTATATTGAAATCTGATGAAAAAATTGTTTTTCATAAAGTTTCTCCAAACTTCTTCAGAATGCGTTTTTTAGGCGAAATGCGCGTTTTTAGAGTGCTTTACAGTAATTTTTATACTACAATACGGCATTTTGACTGCGTAGGTAAGGGTACCACAAAAGCCTTTCAATAGTTTGTATAAATTATATGATTGACATGAATGAAAAAACAGGCCCTAGGTTCCAATAATTTATGACTAGCAGTCACAATTGTCTTTTATTTAAAAAATATAGGACGTTTCGGATATTAATTTTTCCATCTTCAGCAACATATACTTTATAAAATTAATACAACATTATAAAATAATAAATATCATCTTATTAGTTACATAAAATTTGTTTAGACTTTATATAATTTTTTTTTTTAATATTAGTTACACATTTTTAAGAATGCCCAAATCTTGTCTAGAATTATAACAAAAAGTTTTTGATAGAAGACAAATACATGTTGCCACTAGGGCGACAAGTTAAACACTGACTCAAGGTAACGAAAAAATACCATTTATCCATTTCTTTTCTATGTTTCCTTCTTTTTCTTTTGCTTTTTTCTTAAACTCTTCGTTTTGAAATTTTTCTTCTATCTCTTTTCTTTTAAGTTCATGGCATTTTATTTTTTTATTTACTATCTTTCTTTTGGTTTCGTTTTTTGTGATTACTTCTTGATTTAGTAGCATTGTTACAAGAAAATGGTCGCTTCCAATCTCTGGTCCTCTTTTTTACTTTTATGTCTTTTACTCTATTTCAGCTGTGTATGTTAATTAGAAAATAATATATAATCAATTTTTCATTTTTCCTTATAATTTGTCTATTTATTTTACGTATTTTTTTGTGTGTATTTCCGATTTTAAATTCATTCTCTAGGCAAAAGTCTATTATTCTTTCCCCGTTTGTATTAATCACATTCTCTCCATTCCTTTTTAAGCACCACTCTATTCCATCATTCTTAATTCCTACTCTCCCGTTAAGGTCTCCCATTATTATTACTCTCTTTTCTTCTTCTGTCTACTATCTCTTGTAGTTCTTTAAAGAAGTTTTCTTTTCTTCTTTTCTTGCGTCTTCGTTTGGTCCATAGCCCACAATTAGAGTGTATTCTTTGTTTTCGTCTCATCCTCGTTAATTAAAATTGCCACCCCTGCCTTGGCGTTTTCTTTTTCCGATACTCCTACCCAGTACATCCAGTATCCATTTTGTGTCTTTGTGATTCCTTTGCCTTTCCTCTTTTTTCTGTTAGACCCACGTAATCCATATTTATTCTTCTGATAATTCATATTCTTTCCCTGTTAAACTTTTTACATTCCATGTTCGAAATTTTATTATTTTCCTTGGTTTGTTTACTCTATTTTTTATTTTGCCCTTCCCGTACTTAATTATGTGTTTTGTTGTTCCTTATCGTATCATTTTCCTTTGCTTACGACATCTTTCCTTTTTGTTGCAGTTTTCCTCGATTTCCTCTTAGTTTTTTGACGCAGTACCTCCTTCTTCTTTGACCTCTGTGAGCTTCTTTTCTGTTTTGTCCCATTTCCATTCTTTTCCATTTATTGTTATTTTCTGATAGCCTATCTTCAATATATCTCCTGAATTTTTATTCTTCTCCGCTAACGTTTTTATTTCCTTTTGTATTCCTCGTTTCTTGTTAGTTCGTTGTTTATGAAAATTTTGTCGACTGAGTCTGTTCTTAGCTCTACAATCACGAAATTATTTTTGATTTTTTCCTTCTCTAATCTCTCGATTTTTTCTTTCATGTCGTTCAATTCTTTTTTATCTCTATGTTTTCTTCCTTCAGCTGTTCATTTTACTGTGTCATTCGTAGTAGTTCTTCTTGATATTCTTTCTGATCCTGTTTTATCTCTTTTGTATCATTCTTTATTTGTAATATAATTTTCATTAAATATCTTAATTCTATTTTATCATTTCCTTCTTTGTTACTTTTGTCCGGTGTTCTCATAATCTTTTACTTCTTTTTGTTATATCTTGGTCATCTTTACTCCCTCTCTTTCTTTTACTGTCATCCGACGTGTAATCTTCTCTATCCGATTTGCAAAACTTTCCTGAGTACGGGCCTGACTATATTTTTATCTTGGTATGCACGTTCTAACTTCTCGTACACCACTACGCTATGCTCGTTAATAGTTGTGTTTGTATGTCCTTGGCTACTTTCTCGCCCGGCTTCAACGTCACTGTATACAATTTTACTCTAATTTAGAACTTCTAAACACTTTTCACTTCACTTTCTTTTACTCACAACACTATCTTGTTTCACCAGAGTTTATTTAAATCATTCGGACAAAATATGTAAAATTAGAATAAGGGGAAAAGGAAGGAAAATTAGTATAATAAATGCACATGCACCATCAAATAATGTGGGATACTACATGGGTTGCTAAAATCGAAACATATATCATAGGCAACAAAAGTGAGGATTTACAAGACAGTCATGAGACCGACAGAAATGTATGAGTGTGAACTGTGGGCATTAAAACAAAGTGACATTTTAAAATTGGAGGTGTGGGAAACAAAAACTTTAAGGAAAATATTCGGTGAAAAAAAAAAGAAATGTTGGTGAGAAGACAGACAAATGCGGAAGTGATGAGTTTATATGGTTACAGTGTAATAACCGGTTCAATTAAAGCTAAAAGACTAAGATGGTTAGGACATATAATGTGGCTACCAAAGGACAGAATAGTAAAGAAGGTTTTCAAAGGAAGAACAAGAATAAAGAAGAAAATAGGACATTCTAAGGGAAAGTGGTCTGACTCCGTATTTAAAGACAAATAGACTCAATATAAAAACTGGGAAATAAAGACTCTAAATAGATTAGAATGGAAAAAAATATGTAAAAAAGACATGGGCCTATAAGGCCTGCAGAGCTGTTCTATTATTATTTACAGGTGGATGTTACATTAAATTACCTAAAATTATAAAAGATATACATGCTTATCTATTTCCTCATCAATGTTTACATCTCTGGTAAAATCATCTTAAAAATATCTTACTTCTTTGGTTGCATTGCATAATGTAACACATCACTGTACAATGTTCGCAGCAAAAATTAGATTTACCTTTAGGTAATTTAAGCATGGAAATTTTTCTTTGAGAATGCCAGTAGCATTTTCAATAATTCGCCTTGTTCTTTTATTGGCGCGAGCAAACCGAATCTGCGATGGTATTTCTGGATTCCGCACTATATGAGGAATAAGCCACGTCTTCAATGGATATATGGAATCTCCTAATAAAACTCCATCAGCATATGGTCTCCAGCCTTCTTCCATTCTGTTATACAAACTACTATTTCTCAGTACCCTCGCTCCATTGACACTTCCTGACCAATTAGCACAACAATAATAAAAATAATAATTCGGCCCACAAAATAACATTACATTTATCGAATGATTTCCATGTCGATCAATAAATGCCGTTTCATGATTTCTAGGTGCATCAATTTTAATCAAAGTACCATCTAATGCCCCACAAACTAAAGGCATTCCTGCCATTTTATAAAATTTATGTACTACCTAATCAACATTTTCAGGCCATTTAACAAACTGTCCGATTTACAGCATAAACAACATTTTTCACCACACGACGAACAGAACCTTTTGATACCCCATGCATGTCTCCAATTGCGTGGTATTGGGCACCAGTGCTTAACCAATGCAAAGCTATTTGCAATTGTTGCTTTGGAGATAGTGCTTTATTACGTTGCGTGGGGTGTAATAAACTTTGTTCAATATTTTACAATATTGTGTTAAACACTTGCGAACGCATTCGGAATCGTTCCTTGTACTCATACTTTAATTCTAAAACATTATAACTTACTCGTTCACGAAATATTCTGTGTCTTCTGTATTCAATTTTACCTTATGCAGTAGTTACGATCCTCTACACCTTAGTAAAATAATCGTCTCTTATACTGCAGTAATTTTATTTGTATAATTTTTATGAAATGCTTCATCTTAGTAAAAACTGACAGTAAGATAACTCTTACTGTCGTAATCAGTTATTTACAATGGTAGTTTTATGAAACAAACAATAGTAATTACTACAAAATATTACTCTTAGTTCTGCAGTAACTACTACAGTATTTTTTTATGAAACAGGCTGCATTGCTATTAAACACTTAATATCGCCTATTTGGAATTATGCCCCTTTACAATTTTTTTTCTTAAGAATTGAAACTGTTGACTCTGAATCTATTAATAAGTTTACATGTGAGCCTTTAATTTTGTCTAAAATAAAATTTTGAAAGTGTCTACTGAGACGCCGTGACGGGTCACGCGCGAAAGGTGATGTTCGTTTAAATTCTGAGTTTGACGTTCTTGCGATTTGGTGTGCCTCTATTGTTTCCTTGACTACTCCTAGGTAGTCCTTTGTACCTGCTATAATTTATGTTCGTATTCTGATTAAAATTTGTCCTACAATCTTTAGTATAATGACCTAGTTTTTCACATCGTGGACAGGAATTATTTCTACTGCAATTTCTATGTATATGACCTTTTTCTCCACATTTATAGCAATTTAATACCTACTTCTAGATGACCCTCTCGATCTGCCAATTCCATAGCTTCTTCAAATGTTAAACTAGTTTTGTCTATTCTCGGCCTGAGAACTTTTTTAATATCATGTCCAAATTTGCTGGTTTACAAAAGCTACTAGTCCATCTTTCTTAACCTTTTTTGCAAAATCTTGTACCGTTTCTCCAAAATGTTATGTGAAAATTCTAAAGTATCTATTTATTTGTTCTATACGGGGTGTATCAAGATAATGGAATAGTGCATTTTATTCGTGAATATGACAAATTACACAAAAAGTGATTAATATATTTTGTAAGGCATAAAGGGGGACACATTTTGTAACCACTATTATTTTAAAACCAGTGGTCCTCAAGTTATGGATCAATGTTATATTTTTACCTTCCGTCAAAAGGAAGGTATTGTTTTTGGTCAAAAAATTCGATGGTGAGTTTTTAATGTATAAGCACGTTTTAGTGTTCCTACAATACGAATGTACTATTTTTAAGATGATGTCTGTATGTGTGTCCGTGTGTGTGTCCGTGTGTGTGTCTGTGTGTGTGTCTGTGTGTGTCTATGTGTTCGTGTGTGTGTGACAAATTTTTCTCCGACGATAACTCCAAAACTACAATTCTAAAAATTATGATTCTTTCATATTCCTCTTCTTTACAACCATATGAAGAGCTGATTATATTTTGGTTATAATTGGTCAACCGGAAGTACCCTTATTTGAAGTTCTTAACAGTTTTTCTTGAAAAATCGCAGTTAAATATCATTTTCGACATTTTATGTGATTATCAATAGAAAGAATATCTTATTCTCTATACGGTTCGATTATACATTTTCCTTCATATTCCATAGATATAGAGTTATAGAGAGATTAAGAGAGATTAACTTTCGAAAATCAGTCAGCATTGCAAAAATTATGAAAACAACAGATTTATTTAAAAAACTCTAATTGACAGATGTCAATGGCAAGTGCAGAACCAAAGTGGAAATCATGTGATCTGAAAGTGATATAAGTGACAGAGTGTCCCTCGCCAGTGACTTGCATTTGCGGCTTCGCCTCAAGATAGGAACTTATAATGCCAGAAGTACGAGAAAGGCAAAAGAGAAGATGGAAGGACTGTATAGCACTGAGGACTGAGAGAGGAAGAACTGTGTCACGAAGGTGCTTTGGACAGGAATGAGTAGAAGAGAAGAGAAAGAAACAGTGACTTCTAATAAAATAGGGCAAAGTTGAAGCAGGAGGAAGTGTTAAGTGCAATACATAATGTACGTTCGTACGTATTCGTATTAAAATTTTATTAGATTTTAGAATCTTTTCAAAGGAACTTTCAGTATGGATTTGTAAAAATAGTATGTTCTTGTTACAATTATACAGGATATATAGAATATTTTTCAAGGAACTTTTGGTATAGGATATGCACAAAATACATCGAATTGACGGAAGGTTTTGTGCTGGCCACAACAGATTTTTTTAAATGGTATTGTATATTTTTTATTAACTTGTTAAATAGATAATTTTCTTCTGAATTCAACAGTATAATAATACCATACATTGCTAAAAATATGATAAGTAATTCAAATTACAATTTTATTTCTATTTAATTTTTTAAGTAGGCTGAGCAAATATTCAATCCTTAAAACAAAAGAATATTAATTGTGTTTTGTGGGGGTTGGAATTAGATGGATAAGTTCAAACTGGGTTTCGTAATTTATAGGAATTTTTATAAAGTATATAATTTTGTTAGTTTGCATTTTGCAATTGACTGAAATTAATTTGTCAATTTCTAAAAGATTTTCTGAATTTATTTCGAATGGTAATTCGTTATTATAAAAATTTGAAATTTTGTTTAATTCTTTATATAGGTCGTGTGACTTGATGATGCTTGGATGCAAGGTATGAAGTTTACAAAAAGTTAGAGAATTTTCAATATTGTGTAAAATATTGAATGTCATAGCGTACATACTCTATCATTTGGTGACTTACAGAATATTGATGTTTGATTTGATTGTTTAATTTGAATTGATTTTCTTGTAAGTGTTATAAATTTCGATGTATCTCTTATCTTCAGCGTCTAAATTTCCAGTTATAGATTTTACTACTGTTCCTAAGCCATTAAATATACCTCGTCTAGTTGTACGGTGTGTAGAAAAATGATTAAATTTTTCGTTAATATTACTGTGTATGTATTCCACGATTTTGTTGTTATTTTCGTAATCTGTAGTGACTGTTTTGTCCGTGTTTATTGTGTGTATGAGATTTGAGTATTGTTTGTTGAGATTTTCGTATTGTAACTTGAGAGGTTGTAAGTCGTAAAAATGTACGAAAGTATGTTGAGTTCTTTGCAGCTGTGCATGTCCGAGGTTAATAGTCAATAGTCCTGGGTTAATATCTATTCCGTATGCGTACGGGAAGTAGAGGGACCTGGAATTGCGGGATATTTGTTAATTATTTTGCGGGGTCTTTTTATGTTTGCAAGGTGAATTTTTCGGTATCTATTTCTGCGATTTTTAAATTTTCATTAATCTTTTTAATTTTTTCTTTCTTAAATTTTGGGTTTTTAGTTTTGTTTACTTTCTGCTTGTTGTGCACATAAACAGTTTTAGATATTATAGGAAGTTCTTCGCGTGTTTCATTTAATTTCGTAATTGTTTTGGTTTTGTCCGTTTGTAATTTGTTTTTAATATTTTTGTACATGAGTTTGGTCTTCTCTTTATGTTTCTGGATATAGTCTTGTGTTATTTGTTTTTCGAGTTCTATGTCGAGTGGGGAATTTGTTTCGAGATGTCCATTAATAATTTCTATAGGTTTTAGATTAGTAGTGCTATGGTTTGTGTTGTTGTATGCCAAGATTACATAGTTAACTTTGTCTTCTATTATTTCATTTTTGAAATTGTCTTGCAAGTTGAATAAACAGATGTGTTCTATTAATGTGGAGTGAAAACGTTCAACTAATCCGTTTGAATTTGGGTTTTGGGAACAAATAAAGTGTATTTCAATTTTGTGAAGGGCTAGTAGTTCTTTCACAATATTGTTTTTAAATTCAAGTCCATTTTCTGAAGTAATTAATCTTGGTATTCCGTGATGAGAGAAAAATTAAGTTAATTTATTAGAGATTTCGATAGCATTGGTGGAGTTCACTTTATATGCTTGTGCATATTTCGAGAATGCGTCTATGATGGTGAGGAATTTACTGTTTTCTAGGGTGAGTGTGTCTATGTGAATCATGTCTAAAGGTTTATTAGGGGTGAGGGTAACATTAAGCTTGGGTTTTATAAGATTTATTTCGTATTTCGCTGCTAAATAGATTTCACATTTATTTACAAAGTCTGTGATAGTTCTTAATTGATTTGGCAAATAGTAACGTTTCCTAATTTGTGTGTGGACTTCGTTAATTCCACGGTGGTTCGATTTTCCTTCGTCGTAGTTCGTAATTACTTGTAAAATTTCGTCTTCCTCTTCTACGTCTATTAATTTTGAATTACTTTTGATAAACATGATTTCCGAGGTTTTGAAATATTTTTGTAGAACATTACTAAGTTGTTCGTAAATGCAACTTTCAAAGTATAAATAATATTTGATACGTGGTTGTATGTATTCCTTAATGAATTTAACAATATAATATTCAAAATTTATTTCAAATATTTGGATATAGATTCTCATTTTGTCAACATGAAATTTCTTAATTTTTGGTTTGGATGGAGAATGCTTTACTTGAGTTATAAAAATTTGGTTTTTGCCGAAATTTACTGGGGATTTAGTAATTGTTATACCAACTACGGAATTTTCGGGATTTGAATTAATGGTTTGGTCGGTTTCGGGGTCTTTTTGTTCGTCTTCATCTGGTTGAACTATTAAAGATTGGGTGTCTTCGGGGTTGTAGCTATCTTTAAAATTTTCTATAAGGTCGTAAAGATTTTGGAAGTCTGAATATGTGTTTTATACCATTAACTGGATTTCCGTCTGAAGAATGTGCTGTGTCGTCATTTCATCCTGAATTAATGACTCTATTTCATTAAAATCTTTTCTGTCTAATCCTGAGCAAATTTTTGGAATATCTAATTTTATATTATTTTGTTCACAAAATGCTTTTAAATTATTTAAACCTGATTCTATATCTTTCATTTCTGGCTCAGATTTATAGTTTTGTTTGGTGACTAAATGAAATAAAATTCGATTATTATCAATATGTTGAATTCTAAATTTGCCTACTTCATTTAGTGATGTGTTCAAAAATATTCTGCATTGAAATTTTGATTCTAATTGGGCTGCTATGCCTTTTGCTAGTTTACTATCTGCGGAAATACAGTGAGCAATATTATTTTTACTGTTTAAAAGATTTTCATTAACATATTTAATTTTTAAATTTGGTTTTATTCTCGTAAGTGCAGCCGCATTTGTATTTAGAGATCCCTTTTTATGAATTATTTTGTAATCAAATTCTTCGAGTTTATGTCTCCAACGCATTAATTTGGAATGGGGTTCTTTTATTGAATATAAGTACTGCAATGGCTTGTGGTCTCTTATAAATTTGAATTTTTGTCCGTAAAGGTATCTTCTAAAATATTTGGTTGCCCATACTGCGGCTAATAATTCCTTTTCCGTGGTACTATAATTTTGTTCAGTATTATTTAGCGTTCTGCTAGCGTAAGCAATAGGTAGATCAGATCCAATCGGGCCTTGTGAAAATACTGCCCCTAAGCATAGTCGCTTGCATCTGTGGTGAGATTAAATGGTTTGTTAAAGTCTGGGTATTATAGGATGGAGTAATTCATTAGGAGTTTTTTTGCAGGTATTGAAACATTGGATGTATTGGGGATCGTTGTGTTTAATAGCAACGCCTTTCTTTAAACATTTAGTCATGGGTTTTGTGAGTTGTGCCAAATTGTTAATAAATTTTCTGTTATAACCTAAAAGTCCTAAAAATGCTTTTATTTCTGTCGTATTTTTGGGTAGTGGATAGTTTTGGATGGCGTGGATCTTGTCAGGATTGGGTTTTACTCCGTCAGGGGTTACTATATGTCCGAGGTACTACTACTTCTGTTCGTAAGAATTCAGATTTGTCTAGTTGAATTTTTAAATTTGCTTTAAATTAATTAAATGACATTCTCAAAAATTTGTAGTGTCCATTTTCTGTATTGAAAGCGGTCTTTTGAATATCAGATTCATTCATCTCGATTTGATGAAATCCTGAGGCTAAATCTAAGGTCGAAAAATATTGACATCTGCCAAATTTGTCAAGTAGCGTATTAATGTTGGGTATAGGGTATTTGTCGTCAATCATTTTGTCATTCAATTTTCGGTAGTCGACTACCAGTCTCCATTTCTTTTTACCAGATGCGCCTATCTTTTTTGGGACAATCCATACAGGGGATGACCAGGGTGAATGGGATGGACGTAGTAAGTTTTAGCGTAAACGGGAATCTCATCTTTCGTGCGAATGAAATGTTTCACGTCATTAGTAAAAGATAAAGGTACATTGTCACAGTGAAAGATGTCAGAAAACTCTGTAAGCAGTTTTTTCATCTCATGTTTCTCTTCTTCCTTCACATGGCCAAGTCTAATTTTGCTCATATCTAATTCCTTTTTTAATTCATTTTGTTCAAAATTTAAATTATTTATTTCAAAATTGTTTAATGGTTGGATTTATACACAATCTACAGAATTTAAAATTTCTTAATTTTCGCCTAAGTTTATAATTGGATAAATAATTTCATAATTTTGAATTTTAGCGAGACCTTCTGGGATAATTATATTGTTTATTTTAGTTTCGGGGATGAATGCTTCACCATTTCCGATATTGTGAACGAATAATTTGGAAAATCTTTCGGATTTAGGGGAAATTTTTATGTAATGAGATTTTGGAAGTATTTTATGACAATAAATTTTTATTTCTTGATTTGGAGTAGTTATTTTATCATTAGTCAAATCGATATTTGCACTTAATATTTTTAAATTGTCTAGACCTACTATGATTTCAAAATTTTTATGGAAGTTAAATAAATGATATTTTAACATAGTATTGGGTGAGTTGAATAATTTTGAAGAGGGTATTACAATGCTATAATTTTCAACGGATGTTCCATGTGCACTTGTAATTTTGAATGGATCGTTTTTAATCTTATTTTTGAAGAATTGGTTATTATAGAGTCTAAAAATTTGAGTGTTAGGTGGGGTAGGCCTGTACATTAATTGAGGGTGTACTTGTCTAATTTAGGTATGGATATTATGTTTTTGTTTAGGTTGTTGTGAGTGATGAGTGTTATTTTTGAATTGTGTATTTGCATGTGTACGGCTATGTGTTTCTAATTGGAAATCATTCGTTAACATGTTAAGAGCATTTCATTCATATTTATCGGATCTTTGGTTCTCATAAGAGTCCCTAATGGCTCTTTGAGTCCACGAAGTAATATTCTAACAGAATAATTTTGAAAATAGCTAGTTAAAACAGGTCTAACTGCTTCGCAAATTTGGGTATTGATGTACGAAATTTGCAAATTTAGAATGTGCTGAACACGATTATAAAAATCAAACGCTGTTTCGTTTCCTTGCCGTAACTCTGTGATTTCGATATTTAAAGTATATAAGTCGCGTTTATCGGAATACGTGTTTAACAATGCGATTTTCAAGTCGTCCCACTTTCCAATTATGGTGCTAGCAATGTTAATCGCGGCATCGCCTTTTATTTTGGCGAGTATGCTCGACATCAAGAATTCATTTTGAAAATCTGATGTGTCAACCAAATTATAGAATTTGTTCACTAATTTTTCACAGATTTCTATAAATCTACTTAATAATTTACTGTCGCCATAAAATTCAGGTACCATGTCCAAATAGTATTTTTCTAATTTTGGCGGGGGTACAAGTGGAGTTTATTAGTTTTCTTTAGATTGGGGCTAAAACTAATTTCGAATGGAAATTCGGGTTCTGAGTCAGAGGATTCTGTGGTAATATTTGGGGTATCGCGATCAGAATCTGAGTCTGAGTGGTATTGATAATTATTTGACATGTGTTACTCACAATAGAAGAATTACTCTGTCCATGGGTAGTGTCGAATTCTGGAGTCAGCTCTGTGTTCCTCAGGGCCTAGTTCTGCATGTCACGATGTTCCCTCGTAGATGTGTTGAACTTGGACTCGTACTGGGACCTTTTCTTTCTTCTTATTTCTTTTCACCTTCTGGTTTTCGGTTAATCGTTGATACGAACGCGGATTTCACTTTGCGCAGATATTCGCCCGAAAATAATCCGTTTCGACTGCGCCAGTTATATTTTGTAAGTTCGATGAAGGGTTTTTAAAAAGAAATTTTATTTACGTGAGAACAATAATGTCGTTTATTACTACAAGAATACTAGTTTCTGACTAACTCTAAGATAATAAAATTACAATTTTATATGAAGGAAGTTAAGTGTCAGGTATCTGCAAGTTCAGCGGTCTGGGCTGTGGTATATATATACGTAAAGCTAAATCAGCAAAGAAATTGAGGTCCGACCCACATATTAATAACAATATTAAATAACTACTTATTACCAGGTTCATTTGGAAATATTCGTACCCTCAATTATATCTTGACTTAGGGTTAGAATATGATACCATTTTTGCGGCTTTCATAGATCCATGTATGGTATGCCTTCTTCATTACTTTCTGGGATTGGATTGAGGGGTGATGATGACATATAATCTTCATGTATTTTAGTAAATATAAGTAAATATAGGTTAAAGTGTACGAGCCCCAGGCCTCCACAACTTTCCACCTTGCCCAAACTCCTCAAACTACATAAAAAAGCCAGACCTATACGTCCAATAGTTTCGTACATCAACGCCCCAGCCTACAAAATATGCTAAAATTTTGGTAAGAGTCTACCTGAAATATTAAATTTCAAACCGACTCGCAGTATTCAATGTTAGTTAAAATTTGTTAATTAAGTTAAAGAAATAGATATCCGCTCTAATCAGAAATTAAATTTCTTTTGATATACATACGTAGTCTATTCATGTCCATACCAACGGAAGAGCTGAGAACATTCCTGTGGAACCTACTAAAAGACAATGAAAATCTTTCAGAATAGAATACTATAAAACCATAGAATTTTCTAAAATCAAAATTGTTATATACTCAGTTATTATAGAATTAATTCAGGCCTTCTCATGGGATCACCATTGCCGACATTTTTAGAATCATTTTGAAAATATTATGCAAAATAAAAAAATTTCATAACCAAATTAATTACTGGTTTAGATACGTTAATGACGTCTTCTATATTTGGACGGGTACGGACAGACAAGTAGACAAGTTTTTAGATTTCATAAACAATATCAATATCAAATTTACAATAGAAAAAGAACAGAGCATTTCAATAATTTTTTTAGACCTGGTAATATAAAACAATAACAAATGATCTTTCAAATTTTATCGTAAACCTACATACACCGACGCCATAATCCCAAAAATTTCAAATCACTCAGAGCCCATAAAAATGTCAGCATTTCATAGTATGATAAACAGATTGCTGGAAATTCTTTTAGAAATCGAAAATTACATATTCGCACTGGATATCATAAAAAAAATATAACGGCAAATAACGGATACGATCCACATGTAATTAATAATTTTATCAACAAAAAAATCTGTTGTGGCCAGCACAAGACCATCCGTCAATTCGATGTATTTTCTACAAATCCCGTAGCAAATGTTCCTTGGAAAAGATTCTACATATCATGTAAAATTGTAGCTCGAACACATACTATTTTTTACAAATTCCATACCAAAAGATACAGTCATTCCATCTTCAAAATATAAAATTGTAGAAAAAAATTACTGCAAAACTAATGAAATCAGTCTTAATCTCCGTTGACATTATCTAAATCACATACCAAATTTAACAAACAAAATTTCAAAAAACTTAAGTATACATGACGTACAAACAATAATAGTAAGTAAATAAAATTAATTCTGAAAATTTTTTAACCAATAAAGAAAAACCCGATAAATTAGAGCTAACCACTCCATTCAAATAAATTGCGACTACTGTAATACTTTATACATAGGTCAAAGTGGTAGAAATTTTAAAAGTAGAATAAATGAATATAAAAAATACAGGGTGTCTCAGGACGAGCTTACACTATCTATATTTTAAATACTATTTATTATAATTTAACGAAATTGGCTTACTTATCCGTATTAATAAAATAATTATACCCAGATTACATGTTTTTCTAATTTACTAAAATTCTATCAACTTTCAACATGTTACATAAAGTACCCTTATTTTTTGTCGTACTACACATTTATGTAATAAAAAAGGGGGGGTTCCATTTAAAAAAATTGTCTTTTTTGAAGTTTGTCAACTGTAATTTTGGTGTAACGTACCCGTCACATTTTTCTAAAAAATCGAGGATTCTATGGATAATGTAGCTTAAAGTATCCTTTATAAAAGGCTTTTTTCAGATTATAAAAATTCGATCTCGTTCCCGATATACAGAGTTTTGAAAATGTGCCGGATTTCAGACAAAAAATCAAAAAAAGTTGAATAACGCCGGAAATAGTTGATCATGTGCAAAATGTTTTAATTGCTTCATATGTAAAATTTTCCGCTGCATTCAATGGTAAAATAAAAAATAGTGTATTCCATTTAAAATAAGAAAGTTGAGGTCAATTTCCGGTAAAACCGGAAGTGCTACTGCTTTGAAAATATTTTAGTTAAAACGGGCATGTTGGATAACCCCTAGATACCAAATTTCGTTAATTTATATTAAATAGTATTTAAAATATAGATAGCGTAAGCTCGTCCTGAGACACCTTGTATAAGCAATCAATTACACTCCACCGGCTTTTCCACTCATTGCATAAAAGAAAACCATAAATTTGACGGTGACTTAAGAATACTTCACTTTAATTCTATCTAGAAGGCTCTATCTATCACGAACAAGACCAACAAACTGGCGGGAATCCTGAAGGATAAACTCCAGGGAGTCAGGGTAAGAGCAGCTGACACGAAATCAGTCCTTCATCTCTCAGGGATGGACGCGGTCACAACCAATAGTCCTAGCGGTACAGGATGCAATTCATGAAAAAGAAGAGATCGTGGTCAGCGGCTTGAGAAACGGTTTTGGCTCCACGAGGAATGCAACCATCAGGCTAGATAAGAGAACGGCCAAACAGCTCACGGAGCTGGGCTATCTCACAATCGGCCTGACACGATGCATGGTGAGGGAACGAATACAGATACTAAAGTGCTACAAATGTCTGGAAATTGGACACACAATGAGAGACTGCACTGGGGAGGACAGGAGGAACAAGTGCTCAAATTGCGGCGAAGAAGACCACAAAGTCGCACAATGTTCAAAAACACCCTTCTGTTGGACTTGCTCAAAGCATGGACACAAGACCAACACAACTAGGTGCCCAAAGTTTAGAGACGAGATAAGGAAAGTGGAAGAGAATAAAAGGAAAATGAGGAAGCCAAGTGAGATCATGCCCCCAAACATAGATAATAAAAATAAGACAGATAAACCTGAATAGATCCCGCCTGTCTTTCGACATGCTCTACAACCAAGAAAAGAGACGAGACTTCGACATAGTTCTTGCCAGCGAACCAAACAAAATAAAGATCACTAACGCGAGAGGATGGTACACGGATAATAACCTTGACGTGGGGATCAAGATTATCAATACAAAAACCACCAGAGTAAAAGACTGGGGCAGTAGTAGGGGGTACGTTTGGGTCTCTGTTGAACCATGTACTTTCTACAGCTGCTACCTGCCACCATCCCTCAAGCTAGACGAGTTCGAAGAGAGGATGAGTGACATTGCCGCTTCGATAAACCGCGCAACAGGAGAAGTAGTGCTGACGGGGGATTTCAATGCAAAGTCGTCAGAATGGGGCTCACCAGTATGCGATAGGAAGGGTACAATCCTCATGGAACATATCCTCGCTATGGATCTCTGCATACTGAACGATGGAAACACGCCCACGTTCGAAAATAACAACGGGACATCCTTTATAGATGTTACATGCTGCAGCAAAGAAATCCTCCGGCGCATAACCGGTTGGCAAGTTGTCGAACATCTCTCTATGAGCCCTCATAACGACATAGTCTTCAGACTCCAGGACCAAGGCCCACCGAACGCAGCCTCGCAAAATACTCAGGCTAGAGGATGGAATCCAAAAACCTTCGACATGGAGACATGTCGGAGAATAATGGACTCTGTTCTCCTGGGGGAGAAGCCTATGGAAGGAAATGAACTAACCGATGGCATTAGGGAACTATGCGAAGCTACAATGCGCAAAAAAGGCGTTTGCACTGGCAAAACACCGGCCTACTGGTGGAATGAAGAAATCAAAACACTAAGGGCGGAATGCGTTAAAAGTCGGAGGATACTGACCAGAGCAAATAAACGAAACATAACAGACACCGTAAGGACAACAACCAAGGAAAAATATGCCAGTGCAAAAAAAGCCCTAAGTATGCAATAAAGGTGTCCAAGGCAAAAGCATGGGAAAACCTTATTGATACGGTAGAGCAGGATGTATGGGGACAGGCTTACAATATAATGGTGAAAAGACTCAAATTCCAGGCACCGACTTACCTATGCCCTACGACGGCAAAGCCAATCATAAGGACACTATTTCCTTCCCACCCAGTGCAGAAATGGAATTTGCCCCCCAATGGGGCTTACGACCTTTTTACTGAAAAGGAGATAGAAGCAGCGGGAAAGAATATTAAAAGTAGCAAGGCCCCAGGGCCAGACGACATCCCCCCAGAAATGATCAAATTCCTCGCTACAAACTACCCCAGTTTTTTCTCCCACGTGTTCAACGCAATCCTCGATACGGGTACGTTTCCTACACCATGGAAGGCAGGCACACTGGTATTAATAAGGAAGCCCGGAAAGGAAGGGTTAGAGCCTAGCTCCTTCAGACCCATAAGCCTACTAAACACCACTGCCAAACTACTGGAGAGACTGGTTGACACCAGACTTAAAACCTACCTCGAAAGCACCGGGCAACTATCCGAACAACAATATGGCTTTAGAGCAGGACGATCTACCACACAAGCAGTAGAAAAAGTAGCTGAGATAGCTAAGGAAGAAATGAGTAAAACACTCAAGGCAAGGGGCTTCTGCGTCTTAATAACGCTTGATGTCCAGAACGCCTTCAACTCAGTGCCGTGGCGCCATATTATGGATGCGATGCGGCACATGGAGGTACCACCATACCTCCAAAGGCTGATAGGTGGATACCTAACAGATAGGAAGGTATCATATGCGGACCAGGATTACGAAGTCACTTGCGGGGTCCCTCAGGGCTCGATTCTAAGACCCACGTTGTGGAATATTTTTTATAATGATCTCCTGCAACAGGTAGTGCCCACTGGAGTTACCTTGGTTGCTTTCGCAGACGATATCGCCGTGGCAGTGGTGGCTAAGGAGGAGGATAGGCTTATGCTCAAAACCAACACAACGCTGGATATTATAGAGGAGTGGATGGAGGATAGGGGCATGAAAATGGCCCCCCATAAGACGGAGGCTATCCTACTGAGTGGAAGGAAACGCCACAAACAACTCCACTTTGAAATGAGTGGTATAAGAATCCATCCCGCGAAGACTTTAAAATACCTTGGTGTCATACTGGATAACAACTTACACTTCAATGCCCATGTGGAGTACGCCATCAGTAAGGCAGAGCGAGCCTTGGCCAACCTCATCCGGCTGCTACCTAGGGTCAGGGGGCCAGGAGATAAGAAGAGGAGGGTACTGGCGAGTACGGTAACATCAGTGGTTCTGTACGCGGCACCAGCTTGGAAAAACGCCATACAATTTGGAATAGCTAAAACAAAGCTAAACGGCATCCAGCGAAAATTGGCAATAGCTATCTGTAGAGCCTACAGAACCATCTCATGCGATGCAGCTTCCGTACTTGCAAGGATCCCTCCCCTTGACCTCCTGGTAGAAGAGAGGGTGGCGAACATGCAAAGTGGAAACGTAGGCAAAAAAGGTAACAGGGAACACCTAATCGAAAAATGGCAGCAGAGATGGGAAAGAGGCTCCACGGGGAGCTGGCTCAGGCGATTGATGCCGGATATTAAGGAGTGGTTTAACCGACCACACGGTAATATCACCTTCCACTTAACACAGGTCTTAAGTAATCACGGATGTTTTGCTGAATATCTTTTCAAAATAGGTAAAAGACGTAACAATAAATGCATGTACTGCCCCAATCCAGATGATGCAGAGCACACGGTCTTCGACTGTGAACGGTGGGAGGAAGCCCGGAGATACACCAGGACAAAACTAGGAGGACACAGCGTTACCCCGGACACTTTCATAAACAACATGCTGGAAAGTGAAGAAAAATGGGACGCCATCATAACAATGGTCGAGAATATAATGTCCCAAAAGGAGCGGGACGAAATAAATGGTATGTAAGTGAGACATCACCGCTCCCCGAAGCAATGTGAAAACGGTCCCGGGGGCGGAGAGGAGAAGAGGAGGGGTTTTAGTGGGTAAAAATCCCACACAACCCCGGTTGCTAACTGGGGAGTCTTTTGAAGATTTCCCCTCCTCCCGGAAAAAAAAAGAAGGCTCTATCTAAACTTAGAAATAAGGAGAGCGATCAATTCCAAGAAATTTATTGTCAACGTACTAATAGATGTTACAGATTCCCGATTGTTAAACTTTGTGTAATTTTCCTAAATGTACTCAATCTAATGATGTCCGCGAGGACAAAACGGCCGTCACTCAATAAAATTTTGTGAAACAATGAAACAAATCAGGAACATGCTAAGTACTAGTATTTACTTATCAGTAACCAGTTGGAGGTTAAATCCGGTATTGGCTTTGGGAGATGTAACAATGCCAAGTAGTTATTTTCACTTAAAACCCAAAAGATGCCTACTGTTTTTGGCATGTGACATGCTCGGAATAACTGCGTCAGTTCTACCGGGAAATCCTACCTCCTACATCCTCGAACAGGAGGCGAATCTCCGGCGCCCTAAAACTGGAACCTCTTGGCTAAGAGAGTAAACCCTGACAGAAAATCCGGATCCTCCAGGTTGGGGGTTAAATCGTCGGGCTAGCAACTCGTCATTTGGAAAACATACGATTATACTAAAAATTTCGATACTTCGCCTCGACCCCAAAATGGAGCAAAATTAAGACCAATGCTACGAAAACATACTATGTGATTAGCCACTTGGAACGTACAGGGACTAAGAAAGAAACAAACAGAAGTTTACAAAGAGTTAGAAAATATGAAAATTGACATTTGCGTAGAGGGTAGGTTGTATGAATAAAGCACACTGTGTTTTAATTTTTTTAATAAAATGGCTTATTGACGATCGATTTCGCCGTTTTTCACGGCATCTTCAGGTCAATGCTGAAAAAGTTCTATATTATAATTTTTATAAAATGTGTTCCTACAGCAGATAGTGGTCTATTTTTAACGTGTTCTTTAAAACGTGTTTGAAGGTTTCTTGCTGTGAGTCCTATATAAATACTATTGTAATTATTACATGATATTTTATATATTTCACTTTTTTCTATGGGTAGTTGTTTTGGTTTTGTATTTGTTAGTTGTATGTTGTTGTGTGTTGTGTATGTAATTGTAGTATGGTATAAATATGTATGTATTATTTTTATGTTTAATGTGTTTATATATTTTTTCGCGATCATCCAAAAAATAAGCTCTTTCTGATCACTATTTAGACCGGAAAGTCCTTCTTTGCTGAGCTAGCTCGGAAAGTTGTCTATAAGGGATCGGAAAGTACTTTACCGATCCCGGGACCGGTAAAGCTAAATGTTTCCATGGAGATCAGTTGTATATTTATACCTTCTTTGCTCGCAGTAAAAAAATAAAATAATACTTTTTTATTCTTTTTCCAGGATCGCAAAAAAAATATAGTACCCAACATGACCTGAAAGTGTCTATACTGGGCTCACAAGCTTCCAAAGCTCGCCTATGCTTGCTCACCCAGTAAAGTATCACTTTCAGGTCTCGTTACGTAAATTACTTTTTAGTTTGAATTAAATGTCTGTCTTTAGTTTTGTTGTGTATATTTTCTATTTTGTTAACGGGTAATTATTATTGAGGCCTATGTTGCAAATGTTATTGTATTCTGTATTGTAGTTATTTTCTGAGAGGGGTGTTGTTATTAAACGGTGAAACAAATAATTAAATGCTGTTTGTTTGAATTTTGTTGAATGATATGATGTATTTGGAATTATTATATCTGTTGAGGTAGGTTTTCTGTAGATATTGAAAAATATATCGGTATTGTTTCAATGAAGTGTTAAATCTAAGAGGTTAAGTTTATTGTTCGATTCTAATTCTTATGTAAATTTAATATTTGATATATTATTAATGTTATTATTAAATGTGGTGAGTTCTTGTTGGGTTCCTGTCCAGAATACTAGAATATCATCGACATATCTTTTCCATAGCATTACATGTTTACTTAGGCTGTGTCCGATGTCGCATTTTGGCATTTAGTATTTGGGATTTAGATCTTCTTCACATAAATACAACTCTGAATGGCACACTAGTGATATCCATTGGTTTGTACGGCAACACTTTAGAATAACAAAAATAAATTATACAATTCGATTCAGTTTGACCCTTGAGACTAAATTATATTTCATAAAATAGAAGCTAAGAAGCTATTTTTTGACAGCAAATTTGACGTTTTATACAAATTATAGGAACAAACATGATTTGCTTAATTAGTGCGCGACAACTTCAAGGCATAGTGTGCTCCTGCAAAACCCTAAAATCTAATTTCTAAAATCCTAAATAATCACTAGATTTAGGGCATATAAATTTAGGATTTAGATATTAGGGTGATAAAAGTGCAACATTGGACACAGTGGGTCTTGCATAATTTTATTTTCCAAGTTATCTATATAAATGTTTGAAAGTATGCCGCTGAGTAGGCTACCCATGGCTAAGCCGTCTGTTGTTTTATAGAAATTATTTTGAAAAATGAAAAAAAAAATCTGTTGAAATTTTAAATAGTTCTATTATATTGTTTATATTAATGTTATTAAGTCCAATTTTTTTTAGAAAAGTGTGATTTAAGTCTAAATATTTTTTTTTTTAATTTGGAGGGTGTCGGTGATGGAATATTAGTATAGAGATTAATTATGTCAAAAGAGGCTATGTTAAAGTTTTTATTTTCTGTATTGTTGGAAAGTGTTTGTTGTATGGAAGTAATTAGTTGTTGTGAATTTTTTATTGAGAAGTTGGAGGTATACTTATCTTTGTTTGAGATTATATTATTAAGTTCTTGTGCTATTTTATGTGCTGGAGAATTTATGGATGAAGCTATTGGTCTAATTGCTTTATAGAGTTTGTGGAGTTCTATTAAGCTATATAATTTGGGAATTGATGGTTTTTTTTTTTTGAAGTATTTTGTAAGGATGGATGTTGAATTTTGTGAGTGTGGTGATGGATTTGTTAATGATATGTTTGAAGTAAGTGTTGTATTTTGTCAGAGGATTTTTGTTAGTTTGGTTGTATTTGTTATCTGAGAAGAATTTTAAAGTTTTTTCAATATATTGGTTTTTATATACAATAACTGTACCTGCGTTTTTGTCTACTTTAGCGAACAACAACAACGCCACGGAACATACTGTTACTTTATTGGCTTGTACACGTTGACGTCAATAGGCAAGGGGAAAATGGTGCAATTCTGCTGATTTCCCGAGAATATTACTTTTAATATTTTTTTTCTCTTTTTAGAGATTAATTTGAATAAAAATGAAAAATACGAGGTAAACCTTTTCTTTTTTTCAATAAAAACTGTTAACATCTTCAGGTAATGTATCACTTCAGGTTAGCCCATTTTAACCAAAATCTATTACGTTCTTCCCATTGCTATAAAAGCCTTATATATACCAAATTTGAAACTTTTTGGATCATATTTTAATATAGTTTTTCATTAGGTGCACAACTAGGTGTTATAACAGTCCTAAATACAAAATTAAATTTTTTTAGGGCTTACCGTTTTTGCGTTATGCGAGATACATACGTAAGTACGTACGTATAGACGTCACGACGACATTAGTCAAAATGGATTCAGGGATGGCCCAAAAGAATATTTCCGCTGAAATTTGAAAACTGAAATTTTTCGCGATTACTTTACTACGTGCAAGGAATTAAAAAAAAAACGTGCAATACATAATTATAATATAACAAGTTGCAAAATTTTATTTAAAAACAAAAATGTAGTAACCCGAAATTCGATATTAGGGCATTTAATTAGCTCATAATACATACATTTTCGCTTAAATGAACTTGAGTGGTTGGAGCGGTTCTGTTGACTTGTGGCCAAGCAGCAAAATTTTGATTTAAAAAATCTGTTGTGGCTAGCATAAAACCTCTCGCCATTTTCATATTAGGCTATATAAGTACATATTGTATTTAATATTTCTGGTACACATAAAAATTCTAATTACATCTATTATTAATATATTTTTATGTTTTTTAATTCATTCTATAAATAAGTTTCCTCCTACTGTTCTAAATGTTCGAGATTCTTCTAATTCTTTTATATATTTATATTTCTCTATCTCTAAATTTAAATAAGATGTTAAATGTATAGGATAGAGAATCTTTGTAATAACATAAATTTCCAAAAAATAATATTTAGAAGATTTTTTTTTAAGATACTACTATTTTCTATTGTCCTATTGTTACCAAAGCCATTTCAGCTGCTCTTTGTGTCAATGTCAAATTAGGGAATACGTAGTTAAATTAGTCTTTAGTCTTACAGAATTTGAGAAACCGTCATTCACACATACACACACACACACAAACATCATTATAAAAATGTTAAAATCGGATAATAGTGACCTTAAAACGTGCTTAATCACTAAAATCTGGATATGAGATTTTTAGCATGAATCCAATATTTCTCTTAGTGAGAGGTAAAAATATATAGTAGCCCAAAATTCGCCGTTAGAGCACTTAATTAGCCCATAATGAGCCCTGAATTATCACAAACTTTATTTCGTGTCTTGCTCATATGTACTTGCTAGATTGGCCCATATCTAAATTTCTGCAGCTAGGACTGGTTATTTTACTAAGCATCTTTTTTGTGTTGATCGAATGTCAAAAAAATTATTTATAAATATTAACAACAGATTACAGTCATTTCAAATTTTAATTTTACAAATTCAAGGCGTTATATTTACTAGTCACTAATTAAATTAAATACTTTACAAATGTTAAATGTTCATATAAAGAAAATATTTCAAATTTATCTTATTTTCAGCAATACATGTACATGTTATACATTTTCCGGTTCACATATAATAATTAAATGTGATAAATTCTACTGAAAAATCAAAAAAACTGAAATTCATTTATAGCTATGAGTATTAATTGAAATAATGGTTCTCTTCTAATGCTTGAAGATTAAAATTTAGTAAATTTTTAAAGATTTGTGAAATTGCTAATCATTTATAAAAAAAAAACTGAAATATTTCTTCTCATATATTAGGGAAAATGTGGGAAAATGAACCACTCATTTACAGAATAATCTCGCTAAGAATTAATATTTAACTATATACATATTTTGCGTTATTCCAAGTCCGGTTTCATAACTGTTTTATAAAAAATTAATAACTTGAAAGTTTTCATCCAATCAAATTAAATTGCAATTGTGACATTTATTTTTATTTATTGAAAATTATAGCAAGATGGTAATTTTCAACATATCCTTTCGAAACCGGGCATTAGTTGTAAAATTAAGCAACTTTGTCAAAAATTTTCACCAATCGCGAATACTGACATATAACAAAAAAATAAATTGTCACCTGACATTTTATTGCTTATTGGTTGCAGAATGCTAAAAACTTGCTAAAAATTAATAAATCGTCTTAACACGTTACCACCAAATTTAGAAACTTGTTAAAAATTATCACAAATAAATTTTAATATATAAGAAGATATTTAATTCTTATTTGTTATTAATACTTATTGGCTATAATTTTTAAATAGACGCTAAAAATAATCATTAATTCACAGAAATACTCCGTATGTGCTGTAGATAATAGCGGTAATTATTTTTACATTTTATTGTGAATTTTTCACTTATTAATTTGTGATACTTTTTTAATTCTATATTGTTAATAAAAGTTCATTATATTAATAAAAAGTTTCCATAAACTACAATAACATACTACAATACACTGTTGCCATGTTTTGGAAGTGACCAAATACCTTCTAATGCTATATACACGTCGGAAGTAACTGCGCATTGTGCATACCTGGCACTAATAGCGAGTACAACGCCAGCGGTAAACGCTTGAACTATAGTGACAATTTTGAGGGTACGGGGGGTACTATTTGACTTCCAACAAAATTTTTGTATTTAGACTTGTTTTGCCTTGTAGTGCTAGAAAAAATAAAATTACATAGGGAAACGTTGTCACTTCCATTTTCGGAAGTCACAACGTTATATATGAAGTCACAGCGTTGAGCAAATTCCCGTATATGAAGTGACCAAGTATCATGTATACATATATATATATATATATATATATATATATATATATATATATATATATATATATATATGTACACATTAATTTACTACTCTTATGTTTAATAATAGACTCTATAAGCGTAACATTTTGATCGACTGGATATTACAAAACCTGAATTACTGTATTCGATTTGTAGTGAGTTTGTGGTGAACAAACATTACAACAAATATTACCACGCAATTTAAAGAGCTGTCATATAGGTTTTAAAACTTTAGTACCTACAATAATAAAAAGTTATTATCAATAAAATGTACATAATTTTTTCTACAAGTCTATGCGTATTACTTTCATCTACACCACTGTCCACGTACGGCGGTACATCGCCGCTTCACTAGGATCCATATACTGTACATACTTTCACTTGTAAATGCATCCCCTTTCTTTTTATACCAACTTTAGATGTTGGAGTCTTGTCCTCATTATAACAGTAGCATATTATAATTACTATTACATCTCAACTTATCCAAGTACGAATTTCAGGTTTTCCGAATTCAAAGACATTGTCAATCTAACGTGCGGCAGCTGTATCTATAATTTAAATATTTAATTAATAATAAAATAAGAAATATTAAATGTGCTTCCCAGAAAAAAGCTTTCGGTCATATCTCTGGATTTTTGACACGAACATTTAATTACAAACATTTTGATTTTTCAACTGGTTTCCATGGGCTGTTTGATGGATACTATGGATTATTTTATATATTTATAACTCTTTATCTCTAAATCTATAGAAGATATAATAAAAATGTTCAATGTACTGGATAAATAATTTTATATACTTTAATATCCTTTAATTTCCAAAAATTAATATTTAGAAGATTTTTTTAAGAAACTGCTACTTCCAGTTGTCCTATTGACGATCCCTCTCATTTGATACCAAACACGACATGATTCTGACAACTTTATGCAAAAAAAGCCGATAGACCTGTCAATTTTTTGTCAATTCTGCATGGCAGCCCTTAACGATATCTCTCATTTGATAACATGGTTCTGACAACTTTATGCAAAAGACAAATGCCAATCGAGCTGTCAAAATTTTGACATTTCTGCATGGTAGGCCTTGACTATACCTCTCATTTGATACCAAACACGACATGGTTCTGACAACTTTATGCAAAAAAACAAAATCCGATATTGTCATTTTTTAAGTATTATTGGTTGGCAACATGTCTTATTTTACTTTATAAATATTGGCAATATTGATATTATTGTACGAACTTCATATTAATGCAGTTAGGACTATTTTTTTTTTACTTAGTTACTTATGACAAGTTTGGCAGCACATTCTCGTCTAGTCATATTCTATATTTACTATATTTTCATTGGCAATACGGTAGTTAAAGTACGAAATTCAAATTAATGCATTTAGGAATATTTGTTATTTACTTTGTTACTTATGGCAAGTTTGGTAACACTTGTGACCGACTTCACATTGATCTTGATAGGAATGATACTTATGGCAAGTTTGGCAACACTTGCTCGTCTAGTTAATTTTAAAATTTACTATATTTTTATTGGTAGTATGGAAAATATCAATGGACTAACTTCACAGTAATACAGTTAGGAATACTTGTTTGTCACTTAGTTACTTATGTCATGTTTGGTAACACTTGTGTCCCGAATTCACATTGATCTTGATAGGAATGTTACTTATGGCAAGTTTGGCAACACTTACTCGTCTAGTTATATTTAAAATTTACTATATTTTTATTGGTAGTATGGAAATTATTAATGGACTAACTTCACAGTAATACAGTTATGAATATTTGTCTGTCACTTAGTTACTTATGTCATGTTTGGTAACACTTGTGTACCGACTTCACATTGTTCTTGTTAGGAATATTTATTATTTACTTACTTATACCATGTTTGGCAACACTTTCGAAATGCATACAAAGCGCGGACATGAACCTTCAAAAATTATAATTTTTATATATAATGTTTTAGGCCCTTTTAGCTATTGCGGAATAATTTTGTTGTCCTATTGTTACCAAAACAGTTCTTTTCATGAATGTCTTATAGTTTTTGAGGAATCGTCCCTCCAACATCCAAACATACACACTCACACACAGACATCATTTTAAAAATGTTATAATCGGATTCTAGGCACCATAAATCGTGTTTATTCACTAAAATCTAGATATGCGAATTTTAGCATGAATCCAATACCTCTCTTAGCAAGTGGTAAAAAGATTATTTTATCTTTGTATGTACTGTTCGTTTAGAATCAAATTAAAATAAAGTTTAATAAATTATTGATAGCCCAAATTGTAAAAAAAATACAATTTTCCATTACAAATTCACTATATGCTTATACAGTGTACATACTGTAAAATAATTTAAAAAATTCATGCTTTAAATTTTGTATACATATCATTTTACGTTAGAAAGGCTACCGTCGGCAGTGGTAGAATCTGAAAATTGTATAAATATTATTTATGTTGTTGTAAAAATATAATTATTTATAATCTACGTTTATATTATAATACATCATTCATTTTCTCAGCATTTCATAACACAATATTCTCCGTTTTGATATAACATACATTTTTGTATCAATTCTTCATGTAGTTTTGATCATCTGGTTAATTACTCAAATCGTAAGAACAGAAACTAACCATAATATGCTATAAGTATTGTAGTATTTTACTTACTTTTAACCACAAATGGTATTCATTATATCGAAAAATTATTTATTCATTCGATTGCTGTCCATGAGCATTAATGATTTCTCATTCTTGTCTTAGACTTAGACTTGCTCACCATCCACGTTTTTGACGTTTCTACTTGACATCCATGTGTTGTGAAACACACCTAAAATAAGTGGTTGCATAGAATAGACAACTTCTTGAAAATAACATTTTTTTATCAGATACGAGTGTCTGTTTTCAAAATCGACAAAATATTGAATTTACATTTTTCAAAACTGTTAATTATTTGCACTGACAGGCAAACAACGTATAATTCTTCACTTCTTATTCTTATTATAACTTCTTTTAGGCATTTCATTCAAAAAAATTTCTTCATGTTATTTTGAATAGATGATTAATTAATTCGTAAAGACAGGAACTACGTACATATGTAAAATAAAGAATATTTTAATGCAGTAAGAATAACATTTCTATTTTTGTATATACCTTTGTCTTAATTCTCCTTCTAAGCAAAACACCACAGCCAAGTCTGTTTATGCCGAAATAAATGCAAAACTTCTCATATCCTTTTAGAAAATTTAGCGTATAAGGAATGATTTACATGAATACTATACAAATATATGGTGTTTTATAAAATCTTGTCCGTTTCGTTCTTCAAAGTAAATATGACATTTGTATAGAATAAATATATAACCTAAAATTATGTATGCATGCAGTGCATAAACGATTCCATGCGCATGCGTACGGTACAACATTTCATTCCAATATAATAATTTATTGTTTGTCATTATTCACATATGCTTTATACCATATTTTGACATTTTGCAGTAATATTTTTTCAATTTTGATCATTCTCATAACTCCATAATAATTAGAAATAATTTCAATACATACGCAAAATCGAATTCCTTGGTTTAAAAATATAAATACACCGATCTTCACTAATAATATAATAGGTTAACTTGAGAATTCCTGAACCTAAAAAAATATTTCATTTCATAAAATGAAAATTGATTTTGAATACTTACAACGTAACTAATTTATTTATTCATGCCTGAAGTTTATTTAAATGATATTAAATCCATTTCATTTCTTCTTATTTCAAAGATATTACCAGTCAAACGCTAACATTGACGTGTCACATAACATGACATTTGACATGTCATTTCACACAGATCATCGCATTAAATTTTTCAACGTGGACTAGGATATTTTGTTTCAAAAAGCCAAAATTGTACCTTTAATAATTTTTTACTCAAAATCTATGGATCCTACGGAAAAATGTCCCATTACAAGGATAATGCCGACAATTTCCTACAAATTGAAACAAATTTCATTAAAATCCCTCGAACCGTTTAGGCTGTAGCTTTACTTAAATTTTACCTGATGCTCGTGATGAATTCAAATATACATAGAGAGATCTTCAAGCCTTTTAGTATATAGACTAGCGAAAACTCGGCTACGCCGAGTATTCCTTAGAGCTCCGCCGATAGTGTTTTATAATAGTTTTACGTATGTCCAATCCGTCTAGGAACAATTTAAATGCAATGTGCTACCGCTAAGAGTCTTTCAAAATATTGTTTTCCCGCCCACCCAAACAGCCCACTCAACCTGCCCACTCAAACTACTCACGCAACCTGCCCACGTACTATGTCCACCCAAACGACCCTCGCAACCTGCCCACCCAAAATGCCCACGCAACCTGTCCACCCAAAATGCCCACCGAACCTGCCCACCCATAAGCCAATCGAGCTGCCAAAATTTTGACATTTATGCATGACAGCCCTCGACGATACCTCTAATTTGATACCATACACGATATGGTTCTGACAAATTTAAGCAAAAAACAAAAGCTGATCGAGCTGTCAAATTTTTGACATTTCAGCATGGCAGCCCTCGACAATACCTTTCATTTGATACCAAACACGACATGGTTCTTATAACTTTGAGCAAATAACAAAAGCTGATCGAGCTGTCAAAATTTTGACATTACTGCATAGCAGCCCTCGACGATACCTCTCATTTGATACCAAATACGACATGGTTCTGACAACTTTATGCAAGAAACGATAGCCGATCGAACTGTGAAAACTTTGACATTTCTGCATGGCAGCCCTCGTCGAAACCTCTCATTTGATACCAAACACGACATGATTCTGACAACTTTAAGCAAAAAACAAAAGCCGATCGAGCTGTCAAATTCTTGACATTGGAATATTTGGTTTTTACTTAGTTACTTATGGGATGTGTGGCAACACTTTGAAAATGCACATGAATCACGGACATGAACTTTCGAAAATTATAATTTTAAATATAATGTTTTAGGCCTTTTAAACTTCTATGGAACAACCGCCCATTGCCATAATGTATGTTTATGAATTTATCTTTTTTCAAAATGTCCTTATTTTATAAATAACTCCATTTAAATGTTCTGATTGACATGTCAAAGAAACGTTCTTAGTCTTAAATTTTTCAAAGAAGACTAAATTTTTGATTTCAAATTGTTTCAAAAAGCCAAAATACGACCTTTAAAAATTTTTTACACAAAAATTATGCACCGTACAGAAAAATGACCTATTACCATGAAATCAAGTTGAGTTATTCTCTACGTCCCAGAAAAATTTTCATTAAAATCACTCGCACCGTTTAGGCTGTACAGGCGAATAAAATTTCCCCGATCGTCGTGATGAATTCAAATATATATAGAAATATAGATAGTGAATTAAATTATTTAGTATAAAAGACTAGCGAAATCTCGGCTACGCTGAGCTCTCCCTGGGGGGATAGTGTTTTATGATAGTCTATTCGTCTTTCCAATCCATCTAGGCTAGGCACACTTAAAACTTAAAGTGCTAACGCTAACTGTCTTTTCGCATACACAAACGACTTATCTTTATGCATAAAACAAAAACCGATCGAGCTGTTAAATTTTTGACACTTCTGCATGGCAGTCCTTGACGATACCTCTCATATGATATCAAACACGAAATGGTTCTGACAACTTTATGCAAAAAATAAAAGCCGATCGACCTGTCAAATTTTTTACACTTCTGCATGGCAGCCCTTAACGATATCTCTCATTTGATACCAAACTCGACATGGTTCTGACAACTTTATGCAAAAAACAAAAGCCGAACGAGCTGTCAAAATTTTGACAATTCTGCATGGTAGCCCTTGACGATACCTATCATTTGATACCAAACTTGGCATGGTTCTGACAACTTTATGCAAAAAGCAAAAGCAGATCAACCTGTCAAATTTTTGACACTTCTGCATGTTATCCCTTGACGATCCCTCTCATTTGATACCAAACACGATATGGTTTTGACAACTTTATACGAAAAACAAAAGCCCAACGCGCTGTAAAATTTTTAACATTTCTGTATGTTAGCCCTTGACGATCCCTCTCATTTGATACCAAACAAGACATGGTTTTGACTTTATGCAAAAGACAAAAGCCGATCGACCTGTCAAATTTTTGACACATCTGCATGGCAGCCCATAACGATACCTCCCATTTGATACCAAACTCGACATGGTTCTGACAACTTTATACGAAAAACAAAAGCCCATCGAGCTGTCAAAATTTTAACATTTCAGCATGTTAGCCCTTGACGATCTTTCTCATTTGATACCAAACACGACATGGTTCAGATAACTTTATGCAAAAAATAAAGGCCGATCGGCCTGTCAAATTTTTGTCACTTCTGCATGGCAGCCCTTAACGATATCTCTCATTTGATACCAAACTCGACATGGTTCTGACAACTTTATGCAAAAAACAAAAGCCAATCGAGCTGTCAAAATTTTGACATTTCTGCATTTTATTTTATAAATATTGGCAATATTGATATTATTGTACGAACTTCACATTAATGCAGTTAGAAATATTGTTTTTTTTTACTTAGTTACTTATGACAAGTTTGGCAGCACATTCTCTTCTAGTTATATTCCATATTTACTATATTTTCATTGGCAATACGCTAGTTAAAGTACGAAATTCAGATTAATGCATTTAGGAATATTTGTTATTTACTTTGTTACTTGTGGCAAGTTTGGCAACACTTACTCGTCTAGTTATATTTAAAATTTGCTATATTTTTATTGGTAGTATGGAAATTATTAATGGACTAACTTCACAGTAATACAGTTAGGAATATTTGTTTGTCACTTAGTTACTTATGTCATGTTTGGTAACACTTGTGTACCGACTTCACATTGATCTTGTTAGCAATGATACTTATGGCAAGTTTGCCAACACTTACTCGTCTAGTTATATGTAAAATTTACTATATTTTTATTGGTAGTATGGAAATTATTGATAGACTACCATCATAGTAATACAGTTAGGAATATTTGTTTGTCACTAAGTTACTTATGTCATGTTTGGTAACACTTGTGTACCGACTTCACATTGATCTTGTTAGGAATGTTACTTATGGCAAGTTTGGCAACACTTACTCGTCTAGTTATATTTAAAATTTACTATATTTTTATTGGTAGTATGGAAATTGCTAATGGACTAGCTTCACAGCAATACAGTTAGGAATATTTGTCTGTCACTTAGTTACTTATGTCATGTTTGGTAACACTTGTGTATCGACTTCACATTGTTCTTGTTAGGAATATTTATTTTTTATTTACTTATACCATGTTTAGCAACACTTTCGAAATGCATACGAAGCGCGGACATAAACCTTCAAAAATTATAATTTTTAAATATAATGTTTTATGCCCTTTTAGCTATTGCGGAATAATTGTCCATTGCCATAGTTTATGTTTATGAATTTAACTTCTTTCAAATTGTCCTCATTTCATAAATATTTCCATTTAAAACTTCAGATTGACATGTCAAACATTCAAATGTTAATATTTTGACACATGTCAAATATGACGTCTCACAGTGTGTGAACCACGGACATGAACTATCAAAAATTATAAATTTGAAATTGAAATGATTTACTTCTTTACACGTGCTGCGCGTTTTTTGTTGTTGTACTGTCGTTTTTTAAGTTTTACTTGGCTATTTCTCTGAATTTATTTTCTTACAGTTTTGTGTAATTTACATTTTTTTATAAACATTGAAAATATTTAGGTGTAAAATATACTTTTAAATCACGACCCAATTATTTGCCAAAATTCTTTCGATATTCATAGTATATACAGTCAAAAATACGTTGTGTTTAGTATCAAATGAAATGTTTCCTACAGGACTACACAATAAAAATGTCAAAATTTAGAAGCAATTTCTAGAAATTCTGAATATAGTTTAGACATTTGAGAAGTATTTCTCATACTTGTCTTCGTTTGGATCACCCTATATATGTCATTGACGTACTGCTTGTCGACTTTATGTTGTTAAACACACTTAAAATAAGTGTTAGTAAAATGCAATATAATTTTTATATAACATAAAATGGAAATGGCGAGAGGTATTATGCTGGCCACATTTTTAACGTGAAACATTGGGTTTGTCATATCCATGGTTACGATTTGGCATTTAATTGACAGAAATGTATTTGGTTGTTTCATTTAAAACGAAACAAGGAACGACAGAAATAATATTTAAATATTGTAAAAAATGTTGAGATTTATCTAAATAAGCACGTTTCAGTCAATGATTCTATATTACAACCTAAACAATCTCTTGTGACCAGCACAATACCTCTCGCCATTTTCATATTAGGCTATTTAAGTATTGCATTTAACATTTCTGGTACAAACAAAAAATTCTAATTACATCTATTCTTTATTTTTCAATTCATTTTTTGAACAAGTTTCCTCTTACTCTTCTAAATGTTCGAGATTCTTCCAAATCATTGCCGAGATTGGCGATCTTTCTGAAGGGTATACGATGACACTGATACTGTACATACTTTCCCTTATAAATGCATCCCCTTCCTTTTTATCCTAACTTTAGATGTTGACGGAGTCTTTTCCTCGTTATAACAATAGCATATTATAATTACTATTACATCTCAACTTTTCCAAGTACGAATTGCAGGTTTTCAGCATTCAAGAACAGTGCCAATCTAACGTGCGGCAGCTATATCTATAATTTTAAATGTTTAATTTATGATAAAATAACAAATATTAAATGTACTTCCCAAAAAACGCCTTGAGTTCAATAATATCTCTGGATTTCGTCTTCATGTTATTTGATGTTCTCTTATTTGAGGTGCGTGAAGTTGGCGTATTCATAGTAAAAAAAAATATATTTTCTTATAGCTATAATTTTGTGCTCATTTTGTGCTATTTATTGCTGTATTGTTCTAATTTTGTGCTCATCTCCTTCAATTGTTATAAGCAAAATAAAAAGTATACGCCAACTTCACGCTTGCGTATTCGGAACGAAAATATTATTTTCTTTTATAGCTATAATTTTGTGCTCATTTTGTGCTATTTATTGCTGTAGAGATCTAATTTTGTGCTCATCTCCTTCAATTGTTATAAACAAAATAAAAAGTATACGCCAACTTCACGCTTGCGTATCCATGATGAAAATTTAAATTTTTATTATAGCCATAATTTTGTGCTCATTTTGTGCTATTTATTGCTGTAGAGATCTAATTTTGTGCTCATCTCCTTCAATTGTTATAAACAAAATAAAAAGTATACGCCAACTGCACGCTTGCGTATCCATTATGAAAATTTAAATTTTTATTATACCCAAAATTTTGTGCTCATTTTGTGCCATTTATTGCTGTAGAGATCTAATTTTGTGCTCATCTTCTTCAATTGTTATAAACAAAATAAAAAGTATACGCCAACTTCACGCTTGCGTATCCATGATGAAAATTTAAATTTTTATTATAGCTGTAAAGTTGTAAAGTCAGGTATTGTGATGACTGTCAAGATAACTATCGGAGTAGCTGGCAAGCGACTAACATGTTTTGTTATTACATTTAATTTAAAGCTAAAAGTTAGCCATGTATTGTTTATTTGGTAAATCACAGGCATCTGAAAAAAGGAATGCAACAAAAAAAAAAGCTTCATAGCAACATAAAAAAAAAAAAATAACAAGTCAGTAATGAGCCAAGTAAGGGTTCAGAAGTCATTTAGCTCCTCTTTCTTTCATTCCTTTTTTGGCCTCAATTTATCTTAATACAAATTATATAATTCTCATAAAATCGTTTCTTTCTTTACTTAGTAGTGGGGCAAAATTATATTTTCAGGAAAGTGTAAAGTGTTGTGCATTTGTGTTGTGCTCCGAGACCGCTGTTGTACTAAACAGCGGACACCCCTTAATCTACGAATTGGACCAACCGTGCTGTCGCCACTTGGCGGTTTTAATCCGGCGAATTACGCCCCTGCTTCTACACTGCCCTCCTCTCGAGTTCCTCTTGCAGGAGCTTCTGCCCGTATCCAGCCCTGCGCCCTTGGTGGCGTCACTTTGCCAGCCTCACAACCACGTGTGAGGCCTCCTCCTTCTGAACCTCCTACCTTACTGAATCTGGCCGTCACCGCTTCCAGACCAGTTACCGTCTGCAGAATTCATCCAGTCTTCCAAGTCCCGTCAAGATCCTGCCTCCTAGTCATATCCCGTTTTTTCTAGTCAAGGTCAGTGCTTCTTTAGTTTTTTGACAATCACCACAATCTCAGCTTGCGAGTTTTTGTTGTTTACTATTTAAAGTCTATTGGTCCTTCGAGCATTTTACATAATTATACATAATTTTTGGTCCTTCGAGCCGGATCTTCCACGGTAAAAATTTGACACTATGGAAATCCAATTAAAGTCATTGAAAGCCCTAGCAAAGGGCTATGAATCTCGTATAGTAAAATTGCACGAACTCGCGAAAAAATGCACTTCATCTGACACGCGTAATAATGAACGCTTCTTGGACGAATCCCAAGAAATCGATTTGTTGAGAGATGAATTTAAAAACGCCTGTATCCGTATGAATGACCTTGAGCTGGCTAATGACACTGGTTTTGAACCTAGCTTCGAAACTCTAATGACTATTGAAATGTATTTTTCGAAAATTAAACGAACGCGTAGCGAGCTAGCTTTGTCGTCTCCCAAGGCACAACAGTCAAAGTCAGGTACGGAAATTAATAAAATTAAAAAACTTCCCCCTATTGAACTGCCATCATTTAACGGAAAAGTAGAAATGTGGCCATTATTTTACCAGTCGTTTAAATCAAACGTTCACGAGAACGTGGCGCTCACAAACGAGCAACGGATTAGTTATCTTATAGGTAAACTCACTGGTAATGCTTTGGAAGTAACGGGAGGGATATTGCCCACACCCGAAAATTACAATATTATTTGGGATGGCTTGGTAAAGCAATACCAGGATAATCGAACAATGGCTAAACAATACTTAGATAACATTCTAAATATAAAGTCTAGTTCAAGAAACACAAATGATTTAATAACAATTGTTAATAAATTCTCAGCTTCAGTCGAAGCTCTTAAACAACTCAAAATTCCAGACGTTCTGGATTTTGTTTTATTAAACTGCGCGTCTAAAAAGGTCGATTCAGAGATCGTACAACTATTTGATACGATATTCCGTAAAACGGAATTTCCCTCTTGCCAAACCTTTTTAGAATTTGTCCGGGATCAAGCAAAAATCCTGAAGCGGTCTTCATCTGTAAAAGGCCCACCAAAAATGGCGAAGCATCAGCGCACATTTTTGGCGGCAGATGAAACCCCAATCAAACCAATCAAACCATTCAAACCAAAATCTTGTATTTTGTGTAACAGTGCGGAACATTCCAAACTGTATTATTGTGATAAATTCATTAAAATGTCAGTCCAAGACAGATTTGGGTTTATCAAATCTAAAAATGCATGTTATAATTGCTTATTCAATGTTCATGCAGGTAAAGCCTGTGCCTTGCTCACCACATGTCGGTTATGTCACGGGAAACACCATACACTTTTGCATTTTTCAACTCCTCCAAAATCTCCCGCCAAAAAAATAGCGGAATCGGAGAATGACACTTCATGTCATGTATCCATAAACAACCATGGTTATATTCTATTGTCAACTGCACAAGTTTACGCTACAGATATAAACAAGGGTAAACAAGTTATCAGATGCTTGCTGGATAATGGGTCACAAAATAACCTTATAACTAAAGATTGTTGCAAACGATTAAAATTAAAAATTACCCCCCTTAAAAATTCAAAAGTCACGGGGATCGGCTTTCGGGTATGTAAATCTTAAAATAGAATCCCGAGTTTCGCCCCATAGATACAATTTAAAGGCTCTGGTAGTCGAACATATAACGGATAACTTACCTTCTTGCAAGCTAACCGTTTCCAAATATCCGTCTTTCAAATCCATTCTCTTAACCGATAATACTTGGAATATCCCGGGAAAAATCGACGTAATATTGGGGGCTCAAATATATCCGTCGCTGCTTCTCTCAAAACGAGTAGGAAGAGCTCCTACAGCTTATGAAACAACGTTAGGTTATGTTCTTTTAGGAGAACTTGACAATAAATTATAACAACAAGAGTCTTTTTCGTCCTTTTCTGCATTCACTCAAAATAACTTAGCATCCTGTTTACATAAGTTTTGGGAGCTAGAAGAAATGCCAAACAATGCAATAATGAGTCCTGAAAATGCTGAATGTGAGAAAATATTTGTACAAACGACCAAACGTTTGGAGAATGGCAGATATATGGTACACTTACCATTTCAGAAGGATCCAGATTTGCTGGGGAATTCTCGTTTAATGGCCGAACGCCGGCTATCTCATTTGGAAACACGCTTTTCCCAGTCATTAAATTTACAAAGCCAGTATAACGCCATAATAAATGAGTATTTAGAAAAGGATTATCTGTCAGAAGTAACGTCAAACGAAGACGGATACTTCATTCCACATCACGCTGTCATTCGTGAAGACAAGGCTACAACGAAAGTTAGAATAGTGCTAGACGCTAGCGCTAAAACTCATACGGGGCTATCGCTGAATGATTTATTATACCCGGGCCCAAATTTACAAGCAGACTTGTTCAATTTATTTTTTAAATTTCAGGCTATTTCCGATAGCTTTGACAGCTGACATAAAGCAAATGTACTTACAAGTTATGGTGTCAGAACATCACAGAAAATATCAGAAAATTCTTTATAGATTTGATCCCTCTGAAGCAATCAGAGTATTTCAATTCAATTGTATTTGTTTTGGAATAAAATCTAGCCCTTATTTAGCAATGAGAACTATCCACCAATTAGCTAACGATGAAGGTCAAAATTATCCAAATGTCGCGCAATTAGTAACCTCTGAAATGTACATGGACGACTTAGTTTTATCGGCATTAAATACAAACTTAGCCAGCAATATTATACGCGATTCAATTAACTTAATGTCAGCTGGCGGATTCGAATTAGTAAAATGGGCCAGTAATAATGAATCACTCATTGAAAGCTTACCAAATTCACACAAAACAAATCTAGACTTCTCTCATGGAGAACAGCTAAAAATTCTAGGCATGTCCTGGGCTCTGAAAACTGACACATTTACTTTCCAAACGTCAAACTTTGACACATCACACTGTACGAAACGAATCATATTATCAACTGTTGCAAGATTGTTTGATGTACTTGGATTAGTCTCACCCGTCATACTATATGCCAAGCTGCTAATAAAGGAATTATGGCAAGCTGGGATATCATGGGATGACATCCCTCCCAACAATATTTCTGCAAAATTTGTCAATCTCATGTCAGAATTTATTTATTTGGAGGAAATGTCAATTCCTCGCCATATCGGTATTTCAGAAAACTGTAAAGTAAATCTTGTGGCTTTTTGCGATGCCAGCGAAGTTGCATACGGTTGCGCCATCTACCTACAAATAACGGAAGTTAACAATATTACAAGCAGATTACTATGTTCGAAATCAAAGGTAGCGCCAATGAAAATTATTACCCTGGCTAGACTTGAACTTTGCGCGGCGTTACTTATGGCAAGGTTGGTAAATTATGTCAGTGAAAAAATAATTTAAAAATATCCAATCGAAAATATATATGCATTTTCGGATTCTATGATTGTATTATCCTGGATAAAATCAGCTCCACATCGATGGTCAACATTTGTAAGCAACAGAGTAGCTCAAATACAAGAGAACTTGGACCCTAAATACTTCTTTCATGTATCAGGGAAACAGAATCCAAGTGATCTAATATCCAGAGGAGCACTCCCAACTCAATTAATTCATTGTAAATCATGGTGGCATGGTCCCAACTGGCTTCAATCAAAGGAGGAAAATTGGCCTATTAAGCAATTAAATCCTTTGCCAGTTGATCAACTACCTGAACTAAGATCAAAAACTTTTACTACTACCTCATCTACGAATGATTATTCCGTTTTATATACTTTGGCACAAAATATATCTTCTTGGCACAAGTTACTAAGAATAACAAGTTATATTTTAAAATTCGGTAAAAAACTGTTTTTTAAAACTTATATTTCCGCATCGGATTTAGCCATGGCAGAATCACATGTGCTAAGTGCTTTACAAGGTATATATTTCCACGAAATAATAAGAACTCTGCAAAGAGGAAAACTTATAAAGGATAAACAAATACTAAAACTAGCGCCATTCCTAGACGAAAACGGAATATTGCGAGTAGGAGGAAGACTATCCAACGCAATATTACCGTTTGAAGTCAAACATCCAGTTTTACTGCCCAAGTCAGACCACATAGTAGAACTAATCATAGATTATTATCATAATTCAAACTGTCATGCTGGAACAGATTTGCTGCTAGCAATAATTCGGCAAAAATACTGGATCATTGCTGGTAGAGGCGCCATCAAGCAAAAATTGTACAGATGCAACAAATGCTTCAGGACAAACCCGGTTAATACACAACCAAAAATGGGGGATTTACCTAACTATCGCGTAACTGAAGTAAAGCCATTCGCTCAATTCGCAGGCCCAATTAAATTCATAAAATCTAGGCATAAAGGTCAGCACGCAAAAAGGCATACATTTGTCTTTTTATTTGTTTAACAATAAAGGCCATTCATATTGAAGTAGTCTCGGATTTAACAGTAAACTCCTTTATTAACGCATTTAAAAGATTTTCATGAAGAAAGGGGCCCATTTCTCATTTATACTCAGATAATAGCACCACCTTTATAGGAGCTCGATATAAATTCAACGAGCTATATAAATTTGTGCAGTCGACTATATTCCACAAAACACTATCCAGCGAATTAGCAATGAAGGGAATAGAATGGAAAACAATCCCTCCCTTCAGTGCTAATTTCGGAGGAATTTGGGAGGCCGCAATAAAAAGTTGTAAGAAACATCTATTTAGGGTCATAGGTAAACAATTGTTAAGCTACGAAGAGTTGAAAACACTATTAACACAAATAGAAGCAGTCTTAAATTCCCGTCCTCTGTGTGCCCAAGGCTCAGAGCACAATCCAGAATTGTTGACCCCAGCCCATTTTTTACTTCAAACCCCATTAAAGCATTTACCTATTGCCGAAGTTAATCCCAATTTAATCCATCGTAAATACTTATTAGATTCATTAATAAAATCATACTGGGAAAAGTGGCAGTTAGAATATTTAACAACATTACAAACACGCCAAAAATGGCTAACGTCAAGTAGTCCAATAAAGTTGGGGCAAATAGTCATAGTTAAAGAACATAGACTGCCCCCTTTAGACTGGCCACTAGGTATTATTACCAAATTATATTTTGGAAATGACAAAATAGCTCGCGTCGCGTTGGTTAAGTTGGAAAATAGCGTCATCAAACGCCCAGTTAATAAACTGTGCCCACTGCCAGCGCAATAGACAGCTCAATTGTCATCAATTTGCATTATTGTTATTAATTTATTTACTGTCACTCTGACACAACGTCACTTTGACACATTGTCAAGTAGACGTAACATCATTTGTTCATTGTCACTCGATTTTTCTGTCGAGTTGATCATTCGTTCCTTCTCGCTTCCTAGCAACCGTTCAATTGCAGTGCATTGTTGCGAGATCAAATAATTCATTGTTAGACGCGAATTTCTGGCGCCCGGGAATATGTAAAGTTGTAAAGTCAGGTATTGTGGTGACTGTCAAGACAACTATCGGAGTAGCTGGCAAGCGACTAACATGTTTTGTTATTACATTTAATTTAAAGCTAAAAGTTAGCCATGTATTGTTTATTTGGTAAATCACAGGCATCTGAAAAAAGGAATGCAACAAAAAAAAAAGCTTCATAGCAACATAAAAAAAAAAAATAATAACAAGTCAGTAATGAGCCAAGTAAGGGTTCAGAAGTCATTTAGCTCCTCTTTCTTTCATTCCTTTTTTGGCCTCAATTTATCTTAATACAAATTATATAATTCTCATAAAATCGTTTCTTTCTTTACTTAGTAGTGGGGCAAAATTATATTTTCAGGAAAGTGTAAAGTGTTGTGCATTTGTGTTGTGCTCCGAGACCGCTGTTGTACTAAACAGCGGACACCCCTTAATCTACGAATTGGACCAACCGTGCTGTCGCCACTTGGCGGTTTTAATCCGGCGAATTACGCCCCTGCTTCTACACTGCCCTCCTCTCGAGTTCCTCTTGCAGGAGCTTCTGCCCGTATCCAGCCCTGCGCCCTTGGTGGCGTCACTTTGCCAGCCTCACAACCACGTGTGAGGCCTCCTCCTTCTGAACCTCCTACCTTACTGAATCTGGCCGTCACCGCTTCCAGACCAGTTACCGTCTGCAGAATTCATCCAGTCTTCCAAGTCCCGTCAAGATCCTGCCTCCTAGTCATATCCCGTTTTTCTAATCAAGGTCAGTGCTTCTTTAGTTTTTTGACAATCACCACAATCTCAGCTTGCGAGTTTTTGTTGTTTACTATTTAAAGTCTATTGGTCCTTCGAGCATTTTACATAATTATACAATAGCTATAATTTTGTGCTCATTTTGTGCTATTTATTGCTGTAAAGTTCTAATTTTGTGTTCATCTCCTTCAATTGTTATAAACAAAATAAAAAGTATACGCCAACTTCACGATTGCATATTCATAGTGAAAAATTTAATTTCTTTGGTAGCTTTAATTTTCTGCTATTTATTGCTGTGAAGTTCTAATTTTGTGCTCAACTCTTTCAATTGTTATAAACAAAATAAATTGAATACGCCGACTTCACACTCGCGTAGGTACCTATTAATAGTGAATAATTTAAAATTATTTATAGCTGTAATTTGTGCTATTTGTTATATTTTCCTAATTTTTTGTTCATTTTCTGTAATAGTTATAAACAAAATCAAATGTAAACGCTACCTTCGTATTTACGTATTTATACTGCAAAATATAAAATTTGAGAACTAAAAATATTTGCTCATTTTGCAATTTACTGTTATGTGGTTCTAATTTTGTGTTGTTCTCTTTTAATAGTTATAAACAATGAGTAAAATGTGTACGCTAACTTTAAGTTTGCGTTTACCCAGTAGAAAATGTACTTATAATTATTTAGAATTATTATTTTTGCGAATTTTCATAATCTTGCAAAATTAAAATTTATTTTAGTTATAAATTTTTTGCTTTTCATTTATTATGTTTTGGTTATGCTATAACTGACAATCTTAATTTAGTTATCGGTTTACTATAAACATAAAATGTTGACATTAGGCAACTGTTTATAGTTGCTGTATGTATACATGTTTATAACTAAAATGAACAGTTATTTTTTGTACCTTCCGTCACCTTTAGTTTTCTTTTTAGTTTTTAATGAATAAACACGTTTTAGGGTCCCTACAATACGATTTTACTGGTTTTACGATGATGTCCGTATTGTGTGTGTGTGTGTGTGTGTGTGTAAGAGAGAGAGAGAGAGAGAGAGAGAGTGTGTGTGTGGCTTTGTATTCGTAGGTCTGTGTATGTGTTTGACAAATAATTCTAATTGACAAATGTCAGTGTCAAGTGCACTTTATATAGTGTATGTTCGTGTTATAATTTTATTGGATATACAGGTGCATCGAAGCTCGTGTAACAAAAAAATAGCTTATTCCTGAGTTCATTTTGACCAAAAAATGTTATATGAGAGTATGTCCGGAAACTTTTCATTACAGAGTTACAGGCCTTTAAAAGTGCACCTCATTAAACCATTTTTATTATTAACTCTGATACTAGTTGCACTAAAATTTTGAAACTTGGTTTGTGAATACTACTTATTTAGATGCATAATTTCACTTGCTTTTCTTTCTGTATCTCAACCAGAGGCATCTCATATGGGATGTCATGAAGATTTATTATCGTTATTTTTTGACCTATTAACATTTTATTATTTTTACCTATAAAATATTACATACAATACAAAAATACACAAAAAAAAGTTTTCTCGTTATACCTTGAGATATTTTAAATTTTAGAAAAAAATTAAGTAACAATTACGAAACAATGAAATTTATATAAATTAATTCTTGGTTATGACGGCGATATTCTTTGGAGGTATGACAACCGTTACAATATCCATAAATAAACACCATATCTGCATATTCACCAGCACTAACATTTTCAATTTTTTTTAAAAAAAAAACAATATTAAAAATAACGTAATTAACAATAGTTATAAACAGTTTTGTTTCGTTGCTCTGTTTTCTATAGTAAGTTTATTGATTTTTAACTCTTAACTAAATATTTTGGATAATTATTTTTTTTCTAAAAATAATAATATCTCAAAAACTACTGCGTATATCAAGTTTTATCAAGAATAGCTATTTTGTGTATTTTTGCTCAAAATGAGCTCAGGAATACGCTATTATATTTTGTTACACGAGCTCTGATACACCTTGTATAGAATCTTTTCCGAGGAACTTTCGGTATGGAATTTGTAAAAAATAGTATACGTTCGTGTTACAACTTTACTGGATGTATAGAATCTTTTTGAAGGAACTTCTGATATCGGATTTGTACAAAATACATCGAAATGACGGAAGGTCTTGTGTTGGCCACAACATATTTTTTTATTAGTACCATATGATATGTCATAAGTCATAATCATAGTTTGACAGCAATATTATTACGTATTTTATGGGTTAACATCGGAAGAATGACATATACTCTAATAAAGATAAAATTATAATTTAAAATGGGGTAGCGTAGCTGCTTGTGTCAAGTGGCCGGTTGTGATTTAGACTACTCGGGTTCGATTCCCACCGGCGTCGAAACTTGAAAATTTATTTCTAATTTTCAATTAGTACAAAAATGTCCTCTGTAGTGTTCTTTTCACGATATCTTTGAGAGCCCGTGAGATAACGTCCGGAAACATCCTCTACGGTGAAATCTTACATTACTAAAATTTGCGATTAAAAGGAAATTGGCACATGCAGGAATGGGTAATAAGCCGTTATAGAAATCGAATGAAATGTACAAGTTAATAATGATAAATTTGAACATTTAATAAAATAAAATTTCCTTTTAAGTTTAAAGTACCTACCTATTTCATAAATGTGTAAAGTATTATTAATTAATAGGTATATCCTTATTCTATAACTTTAATGTTTCTTTTAATTTTTTATTTAATATTTATTGTACATTATCTCTTTGTTTACTCATAGAAACCGATAAAATACTCTGCTGGATTGTTGTCTAACTTTCGAGTATAAGAGTATTTTATACACATTTAATTTAATCAAATATATCTTCTTCTTCTTCTTCTTCCTAGTGTTGTCCCGCTGGAGCAGGGTCCGCTGTACGGATCTGAATACGCAACTTCATTCGTCTTCTGGACGTAAACCTAGAGTTTTCATGTCCATCTTATTAACATTTTGCCATCGTTGCCTAGGCCTAGACAGTAGGCACTACCAGCAACGCTTTCTGGCCATTCCATCGCAGCAGCCCCTTCGAATCTTTTCATGGATTGATATACCTATTTGATGCGTAATATTTTCATTGGTGATATGGTTTAGGAGAGAGATTAATCAAATATATTTTATTATAGGATTGAGGAAAGAAAATGGAAAAATAATTAACTTTTTTATAAATAATTATGATTTTATTTCAAATTATAAAAGAAAACATGTTACACTATAAACTGAAAGGCATAATTTAACAGTAACCAACTGATTTTTCAAACTTTCCAATGACTAAAAAAAAAATATATATATAAATTATAATCATGGTTAATTGTAACACCTTGCATTGTTCATTATCTTTAGAATTAGGTTTTCAGTATCTTGTCGTAAGATCTTTACACCAAGATCGTTTAGAGCAGAGGATTTCCTTAGAGTAGCAAGAGGTTTATATGAAAGTAACCCAAAACCCTCATCTTTACAATTTGTAGTGCATATAAAACAGCAATTTTAAATAATATCGTTAAAAGTGAGATGAGAACAAATTGTGAAGATGATGGCGAAAGACTTCTTCTTTCCTACGACATCCTTTTTTCTAAATCTCCTACTCCCAATATTTCTAATATCTCTAATTCCATCCCTTTAACTTCGTCCTAGACATCCATTCCTATTACCGCACAAGAATTTACTGTTACTGAAATCTCGTTGCAAAATATCAATACGAATGAATTACCTCATGTAGCCGGCTTTTTAATCAAGAAATTGTTAAATTATGAATGTCAGTCTTATCAAACGTTCTTTTGCACTGAAACATTATCTGACAATCGTAGTTTAACAATGTTCAAAGAATATGTAGATGGCGAGAAAATTTTGAAATATGCTTCTGAAAAAATTGTCCTAGTTATTGTTGATGGGAGATCTCATTTTTTCTAAAATTCCGAAAATTATCATTCTTCCAAATATTATTTCGAAATTATCTCCCATCATTTTTAATAGTTCATTTTACGGAAAACACGAGAAGGAAATATGTATAAAGATTAACAAATTATTTCATTTAGTTATGGTGAATCATTTCGTAAAATTAATAAATAAAAAATCTGATGTGGCCAGCACATTACCTCCCGCCAATTCCATGTTTAAAATAGCAATGAGCTGTAAGTAAAGTATTACTTCCGATTGATCGTTTGTAAACAAAATCTACTTTGTTGTTCCAATAAATAGAAAAGTTTGTAATACGAAATTTTGGATTATATTTTATTATGTTTTTCTTGTAAAATCTGTGAGCAATTACCAACTTTGCGAAGTTTTGGATCATTAATATATTTTAAGGAAAAATCGTCACACACACATTATTGTCAAAATCAGCACCAACTTCCTTATACTCTAAAACGCAATCTGTGTAAATTCTTCGCCGTACATGATCCATTTCGTAAATGTGTAGTTGCAAACTATTATTTGACACTTTGAAATCACGTTCTTATTGAGAGCTGTTTGATTATAAAGCTGCAAACATAAAACTTAAATCGAATTATCCTGTATATCTAATATTTATGTACGATGAAAAATGTATTATTTTTACAAACCTTAATATCATTAGAATCATATTTAAACTACTAAATTCTTCTTAACACGGTTTCATTACCTATTAATTTTAATGTAATTGCTTCGTGACATTTGTTTAAATATGTCAAATTTGTTATTAAAGTATTGCTTTTGTTTGGCGCAGAGGCAAAGTGATGTACAAAAATAAATTATTTTATAATTTAATATTTAAAGTTATTTCAAGTTATTTACTAAATATTATTATCGTAGAATTGAAGTTTGTGCCATTATATTCAATTTGTATTGGTAAAAGTTGCTAAAAAATTATATTCAATGATTTTTTTACAAGAAAAACTGTTAAAAGCTTGTATAAATTATACTTCCGGTTATCCGATATACAATAAAAACTAATGAGCTCTTCCCATATAGTATAGAATGGTTATACAAAATTTCAAATTTTTCTGATCGATAGTATTTGAGTAACCGTGTACACATGATCCGCACACACAGACACACACACACACACACACGCACACACACACACACACACATATATATATATATATATACACGTACATACCTACAGACATCATCGTGAAAATGTTAAAATTGGATTCTAGGGACCTTAAAACGTGGTCATTTACTAAAATCTCGATATGTGATTTTTAGCACGATCCCTATACCTCCCTTATCTAGGGTAGCGGGAGGTAAAAAAATTGTAAATTGGGGAACGTTGGAAAATAACGGTGGTAAATGAATTTTTTGTAAAAATAAAATTAGTTTTCATTATATAAATTTATATATATATATATATATATATATATATATATATATGTATATAATTAATTGCATATTCCTGAGCTAATTTTGAGCAAAAAAATGTCATATGAAGGTATGTCCGGCCTTTACAGTGCACCTCATCTGACATATTTTTATTAATAACTCTGATACTAGTTGCACTAAAATTTTGAAACTTGACACGGGGGTACGACTTATTGAGATGCATATTTACACTTTCTTTTGTTTCGGTATCTCAACCAGTGGCGTCTCATATGGGGAAGTCATGAAGATTTTGAACCTTATTTTTTTTACCTATTAACATTTTTCATTTTTAAATATAATGTATTACAAACAATTTAAAAATACATAAAAATGCACTATTGATAAACGCAGTATTTTTTGGGATATTTTAACTTTTAGAAAATGTCACGTATCGAAAATAGTTAGTTAACAGTTAAAAATCAATCAATTTACCATAGAAAATAGAACAAAATAGAAAAGGGACACAAAATCTGTTTATAACTATTGTTTAATTACATTATTTTCAATATTAGTAATATTTGTGCAAATAAAAAAAGTATAAAATGTTAGTGTTGGTGAATATGTAGATATGGTGTTTATTTATAGATATTGTAAAATTAATGGTTGTCGTAGTCCAGAGAATATCGACATGGACATCAAAGAATGAATTTCATTGTTTCTTAATTGTTACCTATTTTTTTGCATAATTGATTTTTTCTAAAAATTAAATTATCTCAAAAACTACTGCGTTTATCAAATTTTATCGAGAGTACTTTTTTGTGTATTTTTGTATTGTATGTAATATTTTATAGGTAAAGTTGAAAAAATGTTAATAAATCAAAAAATAACGATAAAAAACCTTCATGACATGAGACGCCTCTGGTTGAGATACAGAAACAAAAGAAAGTTTAAATATGCATCTCAATAAGTAGTATCCTCGTATAAAGTTTTAAAATTTTAGTGCAACTAGTATCAGAGTTATTAATAAAAATATGTCAGATGAGGTGCACTTTTAAAAGCCTGTAAACTCTGTAACGCGAAATTTCCGGACATACCTTCATATGACATTTTTTACTCAAAATAATGTCAGGAATATGCTATTAATTTTTTCTACACTACTCCTGATACACCCTGTATGTATATATTTAAAAATAAGTAAATAAGTAAATAAGTAAATAAGTAAATAAGTAAATAAGTAAATAAGTAAATAAATAAATAAGTAAATAAGTAAATAAGTAAGTAAGTAAATAAGTAAATAAGTAAATAATTAAATAAGTAAATAAATAAATACGTAAATAAGTAAATACGTAAATAAGTAAATAAGGAAATAAGTAAATAAGAAAATAAGTAAATAAGTACATACGTAAATACGTAAATAAGTAAATAAGTAAATAAGTAAATAAGTAAATAATTAAATAAGTAAATAAGTAAATACGTAAATAAGTAAATACGTAAATAAGTAAATAAGTAAATAAAGTAAATAAGGAAATAAGTAAATACGTAAATAAGTAAATACGTAAATACGTAAATAAGTAAATAAGTAAATAAGTAAGTAAATAAGTAAATAAGTAAATAAGTAAATAATTAAATAAGTAAATACGTAAATACGTAAATAAGTAAATAAGTAAATAAGTAAGTAAATAAGTAAATAATTAAAGAAGTAAATAAGTAAATAAGTAAATAAGTAAATAAGTAAATACGTAAATAAGTAAATACGTAAATAAGTAAACAAAGAAATAAGTAAATAAGTAAATACGTAAATACGTAAATAAGTAAATAAGTAAATAAGTAAATAAGTAAATAATTAAATAAGTAAATAAGTAAATAAGTAAATACGTAAATAAGTAAATACGTAAATAAGTAAATAAGTAAATAAGGAAATAAGTAAATAAGTAAATAAGTAAATACGTAAATAAGTAAATAAGTAAATAATTAAATAAGTAAATAAGTAAATAAGTAAATACATAAATAAATAAATGTAAATATATCATCACGGCCTATTACCCATGTCTGGGTGTGCCAGTCTGCTCTTTAACAGATATCGGTAATGATAATTTGCGGGTGTTTACCAGGCGTCACCTCACGGGCACTGCTGGCGTGGAGAATGCACCACAGGGATCACTTTGTGTCATTTAAAATTCGAAATATTTGGCGTTGGTCGGGATCGTACCCGGTTCCCCAGGTTCGCGACAAAGCCCCCTCAAGTGTTACGCCTTGTCGTGGTGGGAGGGCCTTGCGTGGCTCAATGATCCGAGCTCGTGGACTGTCCGGTATTAACACCAATCGAGCCAACGGGAGGTAAAAGCTCCCTTGCACAGGCCCGTGACAGATGACGGCGAGGTGAGAGTCCAGACTAAAGGTAACACACCCCTTAATCCTAGCTGTAGTGTCGTGGCTTAGGGACTGCACCGGGGTAAACGATGCCGGAGGGTCTCCAGGTTCGATCCTGGTATCCCCGTTAAATCATGCATCACTCTCGGTAGTGATGCGGGGGGACCGAGGCCGCAAGGCCTGAATCGGTCCAAGAGAAGATAATCTCAATAAAAATCCTAAATCCCAAAGTGGGGTGACCCGGCTGAAGGGACGCGTGGCCGGATAGAAGATCGGCACAAACGAGGTCAACCTCCGGGACTGGCAAAACCGGTTGGAACTAGCCCGGATAGGCAGGATTCGAGAGTCTTGGGAGACAACCTGCCTAGGAGAAGGACACTCCGAAATTAAACCACGGGCAGACATGGGCTCGTTAGTCTTGGGAGACAACCTGTCTAGGAGAAGGACACTCCGAAATCAAACCAACGGACAGGGAGGGTCCGGGAGCCAGTGGAGGCAACCTCTCTAGGAGAAGGAAAACTCCGAAAGAAAACCACGTATAAGATCGCAATAAATGCTTCTCCTCTCGGTTGCAGGGGAGAGTGCGGTCCCTCCAGAGCCTAGCACAAGAATAAATGGCACTTAGGTGTTGTGTGTCAGTTTTGTAGTTAACTGTGTTATTGTTGTTGATGTGGCACATTTCTAAAAATAATCTTTTTTTGTAGTTATTTTGAAATTCTAGTATACTAGTTTCGTCGTAATTTATGAAATGCTTGGTTTCTTGAGCATGTGCTGCTAGCGCACAAATATTTTTTGAATTTATTCTTTTTTCTCCTTGTTTGTGTTGGGACAATCTAGTACTTAGTTTTTGGGAAGTATGTCCAATATACGACCGGGAACAACCACCACACGGGATTTTGTAAATTAAATTTGTCTGATTATTAACATTTGTTTTATCTTTGATATGTGTATATAGATTGTTGACAGTTTTCAAATTTTTTGTAGCGAAAATTAGATGTTTGTCATCTTTAAACAAATTTATCAATTCATTCGTTAAAGTAGGAATATTTGGAAAAGAAATATATGTTTCGGGTTCATTGTTATTCTCAACCTCCTCGTTAATATTAGCATTAGTGTTGTATATTAATCTTTTTAAGAGTGGTTTAGGGTATGCATTCTCGATCAAGATGTTCTCCAAGCGTTCAAGCGCGCAGGTTTTTTTAAAGTTGGATGACAAATCTTATTAATTCTGTTCTTTAAACCTAAGACTAGGTTTATTTTGGTTTTGTGGGTGTGGTCTGAGTGATAATTTAGATATTTGCCTGACGAAGTTGGTTTTTGGTACCAATCCGGTATGATGGTTTGGTTTTCCTGTCTTATCACCCTAGTGTCTAAAAAAGGGACACTGTTCTGTGATTCGGTTTCGACGGTAAATTGTATATTGTCGTTGACGCTGTTAAATATTTGTAGCGTTAAATCTATCTTATCACTCGGAACCGCACAAATTATGTCATCGACATATTTGTAAATAAATGGAAATTCAAACGGAAGTTGGGGAACACATTGATCGAGAATCCAATCCATAACATATCTACTGATTACTGGGCTAATAATACTACCCATTGGATAACCAAATTTTTGGTGGTATTGTTGTCCATTGTACACAAAGAAGGTATTGTTAAAGATGAAGTTGACAATATCAATGAACTCATTCTTAGGGATGGTCGTGTGATCACTTATCATTTCCCATTTTGCTTCAATAACTTGGATTGTTAAGTCAAGAGGAATGTTTGTAAAAAGGCTGACAACATCTAGACTGATTAAAACGAAATTTTCTGGTAATTGATAATTTTGAATAAATTCAGAGAATTGAAAACTGTCTTTTATGAAGTACCGAGTCTCACCCTCAATTGAAAGGGAAAAGATTTTTGTTATGTAACCACATATTTTGGACGTGGGTGATGCAATCGAAGATATTATTGGTCTAATAGCTAAATTTTGTTTATGTGTTTTAGGAAGCCCATAAAATTTTGAGTTTTGTGCGTTATAAGTATTCAATGATTTAGAAGTTTCATCTGAAATGTAGTTATTATTTTTTTATTTTGAAATAATTTTATTACACTTATTTTGAGTGATTACTGTATTGTCTTTATTTACTTTTTCGTAATATTTGTTATCATTTAGGACCGACAAACATAAAGTGTCATAATCATTTTTATTAAGTGCAACTGTGACATTTCCCTTATCAGAGTTGACTATTATTATTTCAGGATGTTGTTTGAGGAACAGTTTAGTTTTGTTATACATGTTAGTAATGATAGTGTTATTAGTTTGTAGGTTTTTATGATAAAAATTGGTAATGATATTTGTAGCTCTAGCTCGTAAAATATTACTATTGTTATGACTGTTATTAATTGCTATTTCTAAATCCGCCAATAAGTTTTTTGATTTTATTTCTTGTTTTGAGGGAAAGATGCTAAATTTGTTACCCATAGCTAACATGTTTTGTACTTCTGTCGGAAAAGTTACATTAGTTAAATTTTTGAACCAGTTATCTTTAGGTTGAAATAAGATGTTCTTTTTTTCCCTTAGCAGTTCTTTTAATTTTTTGATATTCTTTTCTTTAATTTTATTAAAAATGTTTATGTACACTTTATGTTGTCTGCGTTTGAATTCAGTAAAATTTGTAGAAGGTAAATTGTTATTGTTATTTAAATTGAGTTCTATACTTTCCTGTTCTCTTTCAATTGAGCGTAAGACTTCGTGTGTTATGTTAATTTCTAAGTTAATTATTTTGTCTATCAACCTATTGTTAAATTGTAAAGTCCTCTTCGTTGATTCTGTGTTGGTTGTTGTTATCAAGCTGTGGATGCCCTTAACTCCTTGTGTGACATGTTTCGGTCTAACTTGGTGTTTCTTGCAGTTAAGGAGGAAGATCTTTCTGTTTCTGAAGTTTGCCAATTTGGTGTTGTTCGAAGCCCAAGTTTTGAAGGTGTGGCAGGTGTGCTGGCCGTATGTACGTTTTAGGTACTCGAAAAACCCCATCCTGGAATTTGATGTTAGGAGGAAGTAACGCCGTACTTGTTGATAGATAAAATGTATTAACGGATTTCTCGGCGGTGATTGTTAGGAAATATATTGTTGTTATTCCATGAAGTAGTTAATTTTTATTTTGAAAGAGAACAGGAAAGTATAGAACTCAATTTAAATAACAATAACAATTTACCTTCTACAAATTTTACTGAATTCAAACGCAGACAACATAAAGTGTACATAAACATTTTTAATAAAATTAAAGAAAAGAATATCAAAAAATTAAAAGAACTGCTAAGGGAAAAAAAGAACATCTTATTTCAACCTAAAGATAACTGGTTCAAAAATTTAACTAATGTAACTTTTCCGACAGAAGTACAAAACATGTTAGCTATGGGTAACAAATTTAGCATCTTTCCCTCAAAACAAGAAATAAAATCAAAAAACTTACTGGCGGATTTAGGAATAGCAATTAATAACAGTCATAACAATAGTAATATTTTACGAGCTAGAGCTACAAATATCATTACCAATTTTTATCATAAAAACCTACAAACTAATAACACTATCATTACTAACATGTATAACAAAACTAAACTGTTCCTCAAACAATATCCTGAAATAATAATAGTCAACTCTGATAAGGGAAATGTCACAGTTGCACTTAATAAAAATGATTATGACACTTTATGTTTGTCGGTCAACAAATATTACGAAAAAGTAAATAAAGACAATACAGTAATCACTCAAAATAAGTGTAATAAAATTATTTCAAAATTAAAAAATAATAACTACATTTCAGATGAAACTGCTAAATCATTGAATACTTATAACGCACAAAACTCAAAATTTTATGGGCTTCCTAAAACACATAAACAAAATTTAGCTATTAGACCAATAATATCTTCGATTGCATCACCCACGTCCAAAATATGTAGTTACATAACAAAAATCCTTTCCCTTTCAATTGAGGGTGAGACTCGGTACTTCATAAAAGACAGTTTTCAATTCTCTGAATTTATTCAAAATTATCAATTATCAGAAAATTTCGTTTTTAATCAGTCTAGATGTTGTCAGCCTTTTTACAAACATTCCTCTTGACCTAACAATCCAAGTTATTGAAGAAAAATGGGAAAAGATAAGTGATCACACGACCATCCCTAAGAATGAGTTCATTGATATTGTCAACTTCATCTTTAACAATACCTTCTTTGTGTACAATGGACAACAATACCACCAAAAATTTGGTTGTCCAATGGGTAGTATTATTAGCCCAGTAATCAGTAGATATGTTATGGATTGGATTCTCGATCAATGTGTTCCCCAACTTCCGTTTGAATTTCCATTTATTTACAAATATGTCGATGACATAATTTGTGCGGTTCCGAGTGATAAGATAGATTTAACGCTACAAATATTTAACAGCGTCAACGACAATATACAATTTACCGTCGAAACCGAATCACAGAACAGTGTCCCTTTTTTAGACACTAGGGTGATAAGACAGGAAAACCAAACCATCATACTGGATTGGTACCAAAAACCAACTTCGTCAGGCAAATATCTAAATTATCACTCAGACCACACCCACAAAACCAAAATAAACCTAGTCTTAGGTTTAAAGAACAGAATTAATAAGATTTGTCATCCAACTTTAAAAAAACCTGCGCTTGAACGCTTGGAGAACATCTTGATCGAGAATGCATACCCTAAACCACTCTTAAAAAGATTAATATACAACACTAATGCTAATATTAACGAGGAGGTTGAGAATAACAATGAACCCGAAACATATATTTCTTTTCCAAATATTCCTACTTTAACGAATGAATTGATAAATTTGTTTAAAGATGACAAACATCTAATTTTCGCTACAAAAAATTTGAAAACTGTCAACAATCTATATACACATATCAAAGATAAAACAAATGTTAATAATCAGACAAATTTAATTTACAAAATCCCGTGTGGTGGTTGTTCCCGGTCGTATATTGGACATACTTCCCAAAAACTAAGTACTAGATTGTCCCAACACAAACAAGGAGAAAAAAGAATAAATTCAAAAAATATTTGTGCGCTAGCAGCACATGCTCAAGAAACCAAGCATTTCATAAATTACGACGAAACTAGTATACTAGAATTTCAAAATAACTACAAAAAAAGATTATTTTTAGAAATGTGCCACATCAACAACAATAACACAGTTAACTACAAAACTGACACACAACACCTAAGTGCCATTTATTCTTATTTACTTAAAAATTACTAATAGAATTCCATAACCCTGTTTAAATTTACCGCCTTCTTTTGCCGCGCTTTTCACAGTTCTCTTCTTGCTTGTGTTGCGACAAACTCGTACTTAACCTTAGAAAAGTAGTTCTAGGTTTTTTCTCACACTTTCCGGTCAGTATGTGACGCTCACTGAGTAAAATATTTACCAGTTTTTAATACTATTTTAACGTAATTTATATCTAATATTTATATAGTCAAAATTCCTTTTCATAACATGTAATTCAGTATAGAACTTAAACTTTAACAACAAAATTTGAATGTTTCTGAAATTATCAATTTGGCAAGTGATTACACCAGTTATAACTATTGTAAGTACAACTAGATTTATTCTGTTTAACTTAACTTCACAAAAGAAATTATGTACATTTTAGTTTCCCTGATGAAGTTACAAAATATGTAACGAAATATTGGAATTTAAATAAAATTAACTACTTCATGGAATAACAACAATATATTTCCTAACAATCACCGCCGAGAAATCCGTTAATACATTTTATCTATCAACAAGTACGGCGTTACTTCCTCCTAACAAAATACCTAATTAATATAAAATTTACTCATATTTACTTACAGCTTACCTTCTTTAGCTGCTGATAGTTTCTCTATAAATATAATTATAGTCCTTTTAAATTACTTATATTAGCCGTGAATATTTCTTGTGCACATATGGCTTGGTAATACTACAAATAAATTTTCTCGGCAGTTAAAACAATTTTTATCTGGAAATTCTTTTTGAATCCAATATTCCAAGTTGTGTTTTTCTTTTATATAAAATTGAATATGTTCTTGTTCCGTATTATAATCTTCTTCAATTAAATTTGACGTGTAACAATCTGTACACAATAATACTGGACCAATATCTCTGGATAATATTTCGTTATCCAGACTTAACCAGCAATGCGTAAATTGTATATATTTTAAACAAACACAAATTCCCTCACTCTCAGTATTATTATTGTTGCATACGTTTAAATATGGAACAACAGTTATTGGTTCTTCTCCTTGATGGTTGTTGGATTGAACCGGTGAAGTGCTTGGACCCGTTAGACTCATTATAATATCTGAAAGTTAAAATTCAGCTATTTATATGTTTGCAACATGAATGATGCAAGAACATGTTTTTATTACTTTACCTTAATAACAACTTTCTAACGTTGTATCCGTTCCAACTAATAAATATGGTAATATATAAATAGATTAGTATAAATAATACGTTGGTCATGTATACATGTAAAACAAAATAATAGCGAACGAGTTATTTTCCATCTGTTGCAATATAAGTGTCAATCATGAAGAATTATGTAATGAGTATATCAGAAACAATGATTTTCGCACATTTATAAGTAAATTTGCACCAATAATATACTTGTGTAGAGGAATTAGTGAAGAAAAATTTTGGAAATGTTTCAAGGACTCGAATTACAAAATATGTGGCCTAACTTACCATACAAATTTAAAATTCATCCAGATGTAATAAAAAATTGACTTTTATGAATCATTATAACCTGCCTATACATAAAGACAACATTGACGGACCACCACCATTAATAAAAAATTGTCTTTTATGTAAAACTAATGAATGTATTGTAAAGGAGTTTCTAAAAAAAAATATATTTTAATGATAAAAGCATTATAATTGTATAAATTGTATTATTTAAAAAATAATTAACTGTTAAGATATTTTCTTGTGTGCGTGTGTGTTCTAAATAATTAAATAAAGTTGGGTATTCGGTGTGCCAAATAATTAAACGAAGTCTTCGTCTCGTCTACTCCCTCCATGACAATACTAAAAACTCAGGCATCTAAACAAACATACATTCAAATCAAACATTACTAAAATTATTTATTGTTTAAAATAATAGAATTTTTATAAATTAGTATATGTTTGTCATATTCAGTTTCTTTTGGTATTAAATTTTCCCTACAACATAAATCTGTGCAAGTAGGTGTGTAAAGATAAGTGTGTAAATACATACAGCCGTCTCGGTTTATATAGCAAGTAAATTGAATTTTTTTGCTGTATAAAACAAGTAAATGAATTTTTTTTTAAATAAGTTCATTTCTGGACCGAATCAAAAAAAGAACTCAATGCGCTGATTCCAAATTTTAAAACCGCAGGTCAATATCCCTTTCCGTTCTCGAGATATTTAAATTCATAATTTTGGTCAAAAAAATACTGAGTTTAAAAGTACTTACCTTCGATCGATTCTTCATTCCAATGCAATAGCATTGTGACAAACCTCGCATTCATTGTTCGGTACAATTTCAATAAGGGGTACCTCACATTTTAGACAAACAAAATTTTGAGTATAATTATGTGCGTCGTACGATTCTTCAAGTTTTACGTTGTGATGAGACGAGTAAAAAATTCGCACATTGCTACGCCCATTTAAAATATTGTATAAATTTGTGTTTCTAACATTATTATAATACTCAAAACATCACATATTATACAATACACTATTTTCAAAATTTGCAATTCGATAGTCAATTTCGATATAATCAAAATGAATGCACCTGTCCAGATTTCTAATTTGATTGTTCACTACAATATTATTTTGTGCTGCACCGTTTCTTACTGACATTTTTCGGATGACTTGATGAATATAAGTTTTGAGTTCAGTTAAAATTTTAAATTGAGTTTACTACTGAATCATAGGCGTTTATATATAATTGTGAATACGTAAAAAACAGTTAATATTCACTCTAGAATATTACGCAGACAAGTTTCTATGATTTTTATATTTTAAGTTAATACAGGAACTCACTTGTGCATTGCATGTGCAAAGTAACAGTAAAACAGGTCGAGGAATTTTTCTCAAGTGCAGCTGTGCAGCAGCCACACCCAAGATAAGAATTTTCTTTGTTGCAATGTGTGTATATAAACTAGCATGAAATTATAGTTAAATCAGTTCTTCAACATGTCTCTAGCAGCATTGAACTCTTTAACATCAGGGTTTGAGTACAAGAAAATAACCTATTTAGTTGTTGGTAAGAAATACCGTAACATGGGGACACTTGAGACTTTAAGTGTAACTTGAGACAAATTTTCAGTTTTTGAATTTAGCACTAATATAGCCATCTGTGATAAAATTTAAAAATCTTATGACAGATTCTACAGAGGTTATGTGTAACTCAATTTCATGGTATGTGTGAAAAGTGAGAAAGTGGTAAGTATTTGTTGAAATAAATTATAATATAATTGTATTTATTTTTCAAATTCCATAAATCTCCGAGAGTCTCTGTTGTCATGTTAAACCTAAACATTATTTCGTAAAACTGAAAATCCCGATTCTAATCTAGATTGTTTACAGTAGAATTCAAAAAATAATAATAGAATATGTTTATGGTTTAAAACAAAAAATAATATTAAGTATAAAGTGCATATTTTTAGGATAACTTGAGACGCAATGCCTCGTGTACATAAACGACAGCTGTGCTCACGGCGCTACGCTGACTACGACGAAGCAAGTGTGGACGCTGCTTTACATGAAATTGCCGTAAAAAAATTTGTTGCAAAAATATTGCATGCATATAAAAATTCATTTACTATTACTTGTTTAAGACGCTTCAATGAAACAAAAAATATTTTTACATTCCCTCAAATTGAAAATTGAAGATATTTGTACAGTTAATAAAAATCAGATAAATAGTATTCTGTTTGCGCCTGTAATAAAAAGAGGTAAATATATTTTTTGTAAAGATATTAGTCTGTAATGTATAAAACCATAGTACAAACAAGCTATAATTAATAGAGTATAAATGTTTATTTATTTATTTTGAGAAGAATATATTTTTTGTTCATATTTTTATAATATTTATATGATGAAAGTGCCTTAAATGATATTTTTTCTAAATAAAAATAATGTATTGAGACACTATAAAAGTCTTATTTTTAAACAATCATAACTCCTAAACGCAAGGCAATAAAGATCTAATTTTTTTTTATTTTATAGCTTAGTGTCTCAAGTAAGGGGTACAGTAAGGTAACTTTATATAGGAATGTTAATCTATAAGTTTGCAGGCAAAAACGGAAGTGTCTCAAGTTACCCGAACTTGAGTGCAAAATGAGACAGTATTAAAATAAAATAAAAAATATGCTAACAATAAATAAATAATTTATTCTTGTTGATAATCTTATTTCTGATAAAATTATATATTTATTAAGATTTTACTTTTTTCTTGTACAACTTATGGTTCAAAAGTTATTAGCAAAAACACGTAAAAATCGTCTCAAGTATCCCCATGTTACGGTATTTAATTAAAGAGTATAAAATTATTAATACGAAATACGGACCGAGAGTCGCGCTAAAATTAGAAAAATTTCATGTATTTTTGCCGCAAAGATTTAGTGCGGTAAATGAAACGGAGCTAACAAGCATAGTTGGCGTTTGCATTGTGAATACAACAACGCCAACAGACCGTTTTGCAAAATTTAAATTCGTTAAGTAAGTTATATATATATATATATATATATATATATATATATATATAAAAAATTGTATAAATAATTATCAACTATTTTTGCTTATTATAGTGTAGAGGAAGAAGAATAGAACTATTATAGACTGTATCTTTTTTGGGTTTCTGGACCATGGTCTTCTAGGTTTAACACCTAACGTTTCGCTAGCCATGGAAGCCTAAGTAATTATTTAACAAAAATATTGTTACACAATGAGAGATTCACGATTTTTCAAAGATAATGTTCTGAATATGATTGAAAATTTATTATTTATTTATGTGCTACAAATTTTGAAGAAGAAAATTTGCTTTTTGTTGCCACTAATGTAACACATATGGAAAGCTACTTTAGTGGTGATTTCAAATATTGTCAAATATATGAACGTAATATTAGAAAAATGCGCACGTATTCAACAGAATGTTCCAAATGCAAGAATTTTTTTACTGAAACAAGTAAAAGTAGGTCAATAGACATTGTGAAAACTTATCAAAAGAGAAGTAAATTTAAAAATATTTTTAATATGCAGTACAATTTTAAAGAAAACATATTACCAGTGCCAGTGAAACGTGAAGACGAAGAAACTACATAATATGTTTACATGTGCAGAGTGTAGTGTAGTGTATAAAACTAAAAACAGTTTGCAAAGGCATAATAAATATCAATGTAAGACAAAACCGAACTTATTATGTCAATATTGTGGCAAACTATATAATGTTTTAACGTTTAAAAAACATTTGAAAAACATTCATGGTATGGTGGTGGTTAGTGATTATGAAAACAGTCCATCTGGTAGTGGTCATAATAAAACAAAAAGAATTAAATTAAATGTCGATGAATTTGTATTTTGTGAATCGTGTAACATTCAAGTAAAAAAAAAATCTATTTAATTCTCATTTAAAAACAAATCAACATAAATAAATTCCTGTGTTGATTGTGAAAAAAATATTTCCATTATTAAAACAGCTTTTAAAAAGAGAATTATTTCGTACAAAATTAACATACATAATCAAGTCAAAGCAAATATTGAATTATTTGGACTGTATATTTTACCAACTAAAGGGGATAAAGATATCAAATCCTTCAACACGACATTTCAAGATATTACACGATCCACGGATGTACCGACGATTTATAATGACTTCGTATCACGAATCAGTACACTGTCGAAAGAATTTCAGGTAATATATTTTTTTATTTCTCAGTTAGTTCTCATATTTAACATAAAATTTGTTTGTGTGTTTAGGAGAAAGACTCCGGGTGGGCTTTGCTGCAGGTCAATCATTTAGAGGTTAATATCAATAAATATAATCCAATGTCTGCATCCTCATATATTCCGTTACCGCCGAAAATAGAAGATAAGAAAGCTTGTGTAAATGTGCAAAACAGGCTGAAAAATGCTTTATGTGGACCGTTCTTTCTGCATTACATACACCGGCAAAAAATGCTCAGAGGGTAACAAAATACGTTCCATTTGAAAATGAACTAAATTTTAATGGTTTAAATTTTCCATTACCTGTAGAAGATGTAGAAATTTTTGAAAACTTAAATAATATATCTATTAATGTTTTTGGTCTTGAGTTTGATTATAAAAAACAAACTCATATTATTATAGGACCCTTGCACCATACAAAGAATAGAAAACAAAATCACATAAATTTATTACATATTGAAATTTAATCTAAATTTCATTATGTTTGGATTAGAAATTTGTCTCGTTTAGTTATTCATCAAATTAATAGTACAGAAATAAAAGGAGAATATGTGTGGATGTTTAGGTCAATTTACCAGTGAAAATAATTTTGTCACTCACAAAACTCACGACTGTAATCACTTAGTTACTTTCTTACCAAATGAAAATAATAATATTCTAAAATTTACTCATTTCCAACGAAAATTAAAAGTACCTTTTGTTATATATGCTGATTTTGAATCTTTACAAGTTCCTTATTCTTCATGTTTACCCGCGCCAGATTTTTTTTTATTCGACTTCATTGTTGAGCTATACAGACGTTGTTTCTTCGCTTTGCAATTTTTTCGCATTTTTAGTGGTTTATTTTTGTGTCTTCAATATAAATTTTGTACAGTTGTATTCTTCATATCCTGTTCTATATGATGGTGTTTCTAGTTTTGTGAAATTTTGTTCTAGAGGTAAGTTTTCCTCAATTTTTTATCTTACTTCTATTTATTTAAAAACGTGGTTTCAGTTTTTTCGCTTTTACTTGTTTATATTTGTTCGAGTTCATTCGTTTCACTCAGCTGACGATTTATTGTAATTTCTTGTTGTTTAATTTCGTTTTTTTCTACTGGGTGTTCTCCAATTTTTATTTATTCATTTTTTTTGTAGTTCTTTGTTTTACTTTAATTGTTATTATGGCTGATATTTGTCATTGCTGTGATAAGAATACTGAATCTCATAGACTTGTAACGTGTTCAGTTTGCAAGAATAATTACAATATAGACTGAGTAAATGTTTCTAGTTCTGACGTTCGTAAAGTCAAGCTTGCAAATACAGGTCTAAAATGGACTTGCCCTACTTGTGGTAATGCCCTTGATGATCTCAAATTAGTTATTATCAATTTACAAAAGGACTTTAATGAGTTCAAAAAGTCATGCAAAGAACTGCAAGCTCCCCAGTCCTTACCTCTAATGACTGAAAATATTATTCAAGAAATTACTGAACGGCAAAAACGTTCTTGTAATATAATGATATTTGGATCACCATAAGCTAGCACCCTATCTAAAGATCAGCTTCAAGAAAGTGACTCTTGTCTGATTAATAACATTTTAACAGGTATTGAGGTTAAATATCCTATTGTTAAAATCGCTTGTATTGGCCGGTATGACAGTACGAAACCACTTTCCCGACCTATAAAATTTCAGCTTTCTTTAGCGATAATGTTCAAATTATAAATAAAATCTAGTAAAATAAAATCTATAGATAAGATTAAGCATCTGTCCATCTCTACGGACCGTACCAAAATGCAAAATGAGTATTATAAATCAGTAAAACTCGAATTAAATTCCCGTATCGCTGCTGGTGAAAGTAACTTAGCAATAAAATATATTAATAACATTCCACAAATTATTTCTTTAAACAAATTTCACCCAACAGTTAATATTTACTATCAAAACACAAGGGCTCGTACCACGATCACGGTTCTAAGACCGGTATTAGTTAAAACCTTGACGACGACTTGACACATACTTCAGGGTTATCAACAAAAACCAGTGATGCCACTATACTGATTAAACCGAAAATGTACTGACAGGCATATTCAATACATTTGGCTTCAATATTCTAAATAATTTATCTTAAAAACAAGTCCAGAGACAAATCATATTAAACAATATAAAATAATGAAGCCAAATGTATTAAATATGCCTATCGGTACATTTTCGGTTTAATTAGTATAGTGGCATCACTGATTTTCTTTATAACCCTGAAGTATGTGTCAAATAGTTAGCACGGTTCTAGCTAACACCAATGTTAGAACCGTGATCGTGGTACGAGCCAAGGGGTTTAAATTCTAAAAGTCATTTGTTTTATGTTAATTGTTGTACTCTGTCTCACGATATAATCATTTTGTCTGAAACTTGGCTTCATGACTCATTTCTTAATTCCGAATTTTTTCCATGTAATTATAATGTTTTTCGTGATGATAGGAATTTTTCTCTTCCTGTGCGTAGTAAAGGAGGAGGTGTCTTAATTGCATTAAAGGACTTTTTTAATTATAGTATTGTTGATACATCTAGTATAAAAAACTCTATACCATTGATAGATATCCCTGCTTGTAAGTTACCTTACTAACTATTCATTTATGTTATGTGCTGTTTATATACCTCCGGATATAAATTCGCATGACTTTGAAACTTTTACTGACGCGTTTGAAATTCTATTTATCAATGAAAATATTACTATTGTCGGTGATTTCAATGTTCCTAATTTTTGTAATCGGATCTCTACTTGTATTTAATCTGCCTCTCTTCGAAATCTCTGCGATGCTTTAAAGTTAAATCAATTCAACTCAGTCAGCAATATTTTTAATAATAAACTGGATCTTGTTTTTTCCAATTTTACACCTCTGAAAACTATTAAGTCAGATTCTGCTTTTGTTCCTGAAGATGTTTATCACCCCGCATTATTAATTAAATATGAGCTTTCCTCTCCAATATATTAATTTTCCTTCTGCGAATAACTTTCGATACAATTTTAATAAAGCTAATTTCAGTGACTTTTATGAACATATATTAAACACAAATTGGTCCAGCTTAGAAAACATTGATAATGTGAATGTTGCCCTGAGTGAGTTTTATTCTATTATATATAAGGCTATAGATAAATTCGTCCCTAAATACAAAGGTAGATCTTGCTTTCCTCCGTAGTTCACATCGAATATCAAATTTAACATTAAAACTAAAGAGCATTGCAGGAAAAAATGGCTTAAAACCAGGAAATAAATCTACTTTAATGAATTTAAAAGATTAAGAAATATAATTAAAAATCAAATCAAGAGTGCTTATGATGAGTATGTGCGGAAAGCTGAAAATAATATTAAGTCCGATCCCAGTGAATCCTGGAAATTTGTTCAATTAAAGAAAGGTTGCTCTCGTATTCCAGGTAATGTAGTGGATAATAATATTATCCACAATAACCCTCAAGATGTTAATGCATTTGCAAAAAGTTTTTCGAATTACTTCGTTGATAGTTCTTACTTTGATTGTAATGCTGACTCAAGTTACAATAATAACCCTTCATTTAATATTGATAGGGTATCTGAGGATGAGCTAATTATTTTAATGGCAAAATTGCCAAATAAATCTTCCTGTGGTGAAGATAAAATACCTGCATTTTTTATTAAAGATTGCAGATTTATTTTTGCAGCCCCGTTAGCTTTGATTATAAACTTGGCTATTAATACTACTGTATTCCCTGAACAATGGAAGCACACACGTATAACGCCTGCACACAAGAAAGGTGACAAATCTAACATATTGAATTATCGGCATATTTCTATTTTAAACAACTTTGCCAAAATATTTGAAAAAGTAATTTATAATTCAATAATTTGTGCTACGAAATCATTAATTTCTATTAACCAACATGGTTTCATGCGTGGGCGCTCAACTGTTACTAATTTAGCTTGCTTTTCTCAATATGTTTCTGAGGTTATTGACGAAAAGGGTCAAGTAGATGTTATGTATAGTAACTTTTCCCGTGCTTTTGATATCATTGACCATGGCCTATTATTATCTAAAATCAGTTTTTTCGGTGCTTCTCCTGCCTTATTATCTCTGTTAGCTTCCTATCTTTATCAGCGATCCTGCTACGTATTCTACAATGATTTTTTATCATTTAAATTTTTCGCCACATCTGGTGTACCTCAGGGCTCCAATTTAGGCCCCCTCTTATTTATTTTATTCATAAATGAATTATTGCTTTCATTTACTTGTCCCCGTACTGGCCTATGTTGAACACATCAAACTGTATTTTATTTTATTTTATTATAATACACGGACAAAAGTCCAGATTGCACAATAAATATTAGAAATAATTTAACTTATAATAATACAACGTGCTACGCCCTTAAAATAGAGTTAAACATTAATATTTATATAATAATGTCAATATTGTTTAGAATAGTACAAAATGTTATATAATAAATACATACATAATAAATAATAAATAACAGCATTCAAAATAATTATTCATATATCAGAATTATTGATTTTAACAGTCTATCTAACTCGGCCGTGTTAATTTCTAATAAATCAATATTGTAGTCATTTATGTATTGACACATTCTGGTAATTGGGTTGTTTAGAGTATAAGACTGGGTATAGGTGTCAAGTGCAAATAAAGGTGTTCGTCTAGTTGCTTTAGTTGGGACTATAAATTTAAAATCGTTCACTAATTGGGAACAGTTAATTTTACCATCTACTAGCTTGTGTAAAAATTTTATATCCCTGGATATACGTAATGACTTAATAGAAGGAATATTTAGTAACGATCATAGTTGTGATCGATATATGGATCTGGAAGATTCAAACGTGGTGCGATTATGCGAAAAAAATTATGTTGTACTGTTTCTAATTTTCTTATGTGAATATTAAAAAGGGTGACCAGATGTTGGATGCAAACATAAGGATTGGTTTAATTAATGACGTATATAGTACTTTTAAAGTTGTGACAGAGTTAATTTCACGGCATGTTTTTTGGATAAAACCGAGTTGTTGCGTTGCTTTGTTTACAGTTATATCAATGTGCTCGTTTAAGCTCATTCCATTATCGAATGTTACTCCGAGGTCCTTAATAGTAGTTACACTTTCCAGAATAATATTGTTTATAGAGTATCTATTTACATAGGCAAGTCTAGAGCGTGTGAAAGTGATTGATTTACATTTATTAGGGTTTAGCGAAAGATCATTGTCGACAAACCATGCGGAAAGAGCTGTAAGACAATTTTGTAAATCGGTTATATCATATCCATTTTTTATACTTTTGAATAATATTAGGTCATCCGCAAATAATAAAAATTCAACATTATTAATAACTTGGCAAATATCATTTATAAAAATATTAAAGAGAAGAGGACCTAAATGTGAACCTTCTGGTACACCCGATAAAACATTGATTTCATAGGAAATGTAATTTTTATACTTCACATATTGAACTCTATTTATTAGGTAACTACTATACCATTCCAATAATGATCCCGATATCCCAAAATGTTTTAATTTTTGAATCAGTAGATAGTGATTAACTGAATCAAACGATTTGCTGAAATCAGTGTAAATGCTGTCAACGGGTATTTTGTTTTCTAATGATTTTAAAATATATTGAGTGTAGCAGGTTAAGTTACTTTCGATGTTTCTTCCATTAATAAAACCGAATTGTTGCGGTGAAAGATAGGGAAAGATTAGCAGTTTCAATTTATCAGTTATTACAGACTCAAATAGTTTAGGAATTGCGCTCATAATAAAAATGGGTCTATAGTTACAAATATTAGATTTATTACCTGATTTATGAATTGGTGTTACAAATGCTGATTTCCATTCATTTGGAAAAATACCTTCAGATAAAGATTTATCAAATAAAATTTTGAGAATGAATGGAAAAACAAAATTACATCTTTTTAGAAAAACTGGTGGTATTCCATCGGGCCCAGCACTTTTGTTTTCATCTAGTTCATTCATTTTAGAAAATATATCTATAATCGAGATTTCTATTGTACTGATATTATAGGGAGTTTGATCACATAAATTTGTATAAGAATTATTTCAATTATTTAAATTATTTGAAGGTTTGTAAAAGGTTTTAAAATAATCAGCAAAAGCGTTTACGATTGCAATCCCTTGGCTAAAGGGCTGAGAATTTAGATACATTATACTGGGCAAACCTTTGGTACTTCTTTTAGAATTTATATACTCCCAAAAATTTTTCGGATTAAGTATTATTGCCTTTTCCATATCGTGATTAAATTCAATATAATCCCTTCGCGCCAACATCTTGCATTTTTGTCTCAAATAAGAAAATTGTGAATAGGCCAATGAAGATTTATTACTTTTATATTCTTTATGATATGTTTTTTTCATAATTATTGAGGTTTTAAGTTCCTTCCTGGTACAGTAAGGATAAGTTAGATTTACGTATTCTCTTTTTTGGTACATATAATTCAATATAAGTGTACAAATAATAGTAAAATATATAAATACATTGCTCAAAGGGATAGTTAAGTGAGTCAATGGCTGACCTGAGCATACCAAGATTATATATTATTTGGTTATAATCGGCAGATTTTGTAATCGTAGACCCACTCATCATAATCAATTCCATGCCCGTCAGGAAAAATCTTATATTCTACAGAGAGAGAAGGATGGTAAATGTCATTTCGTACAATGGATTCATCAGAAATAGTACAATTCAAATTGTTGAAGTTAGAGAAAATTAAATCTAGCATTACATCGTATGCATTAACTATATTATTTATCTGAAAAAGGTTTAATAGACCTATTGTATCAGATAATATTCTTGAAACGGTTTTCTCGAGCAAGGTTGCTTTTAGATTACAAACTGAATAACTAGCATGTTCACCCCGTTTCCATTCAACATCTGGTAAATTAAAATCGCCGAATAACAACCAATTAATATCAGGATAATCCATGTCAATATTTTCTACTGTTGTACAATGTGATTGCATTACATTCTCAAGTGTTAAGGGGGGGAAATACATCGCACCTACAATCAAATTTAATTTTTTATCAAGAATACGAATGAATAAATGTTAAACATTATCTGCATAATTTAATTGATAACTTTGGTACTTATTTTTTATAGCTATTAGGACGCCACCACCCAGTTTATAATTACTGTTATTAATATTCCTATCATTCCTATAAAAATGAAAATTTAATAATTTAAGTTCAGAATTTACAATTTCGGGACATAGCCATGTTTCGGTAAAAACAATTATATCATATTCATTAAGAATATAATAGTATTTTTCGATTTCTTTCAGTTTTGATCGCAAACCCCTCACATTCTGATAGTAACATTTCAGGTTTAATTCTTTATTAAGTTTTTTTGAGTTTTTGTTTACTTTCTGAATGTCAATTATCTTAGGTTGGCCGTTGATATATTTAATTATTTTAACAACACCATCCTTATTTAATATTTCTCAGCGCTTTCAATTGATTCATTTGCATAATTGTCATATCATTGCTAATTTTTATTGGTGCTGTACAATGTTGTTTATTTTTCAAAATTGATAATACCGTATTATGATCATTAAATACAACTTTTATTGGCCGCAGCTTGTCGTTGCTAAATTTGCCCAATCGGAAATGTTTAAATGTCGCGCCAGCATCAAGGTTATGAACATCGTTCAGAGTGTTAGAGATTATTTTTTTATCGAATTCATTTCTTTCGGCGTTAGATTTCAAATTTGATTCTTTAACATTGTACAATATAATGTTATATTTTCGAATGTTTCTATCAGCTATTTCCTCTATTATCTCGGACTGATCAGAAATACCGACAGTTGTGGTTGATATTTTATACTGATCAATAAAATCATTAATTTTATTTACATCTTCTGTTAATTTAGATAATTTTGATAATACATGTGGTAATATCTTCAATCCTTCTTAACATTCCAAGCAAAAAAAATTGAGTGTGCGCTTCTTAAGTTCTAAGCATCTAACTTCAGAAGCTGTCAACTCAGTACAATCAACATGACTAGGCCTTTGGCAGCTATCACAATCAAAAAACTCACCCCCTGAGTCGTCGAATGGTAATTCACAATGAATGCACTTATTGTATTTCATGGCTGACATTACCTCAAAATATTTGAAGAGTGACGAGTGCTTGGTAAAAGTGTTGTTGAGGGTATGTGTCCGGCCGTATCAATTCCTTATTGTTATTTGTAGGGTTTGCAGCAGTAGTATGGATCCCTGGTTGTTGAACGGCAATTGTTGTGAACTACCAAGACGTGTATGTTATGGTTTGAAAGATTATAAAAGTTATTGACTTTGCACAAAGTGCAACTCATAGAAAGCTTGTTATGAGTGCACCTAATGCACTCTGAAACAGATGTGTGATACTCACACAAAAAAAAAATCGGTGTAAGTAAAAATATATCAAGTAGAAGTTACGAGCTATAGTAAGCATGTCTGTATTACTCACCAATAATAATAATAATAATAATAATAATAATAATAATAATAATAATAATATGTATTGTAGAACTTCCACACCTTCCGATATATGTGTCCTACAAAATAATATAAATTTCCTTTTCTCATGGAGCAATGATAATAAACTAAACATAAATGTTGATAAATGTTACATAATATCATTTACACGTAAAATTAATTATATCGTACATTCTTATGATATCTGCGGATCTAATCTTACACGGTTAAACTCTGTTAAAGATTTAGGTGTCACATTTACTTATAATTTTAATTTCAATGAGCACATTCTTAATACCTGTTCATCAGCCAGTAAAACTCTAGGATTCATTTTTAGAATATGCAAAATATTCAATGATATAACTGTTGTTAAATCCTTATATTTCGCATTCGTTCTTAGTAAATTAGAATATGCCCAATTAATTTGGTACCCATTTTATGCCATTCAAAGTAGACTTCTTGACTGCATCCATCGAAAGTTCCTGAAATATATGTCATATAAACTAGATAATGTATATCCTGATCGGAATATTGATATAAATTCCCTTCTTGAGCGCCATTCTTTACCATCCTTAAGTTCCAGGCGAGAGATCTCTAGCGCACGTTTTCTATGGTTACTTCTCCACAACATTGATGCACCATATTTACGCTCTCGTGTACCATTCCATGTACCCAGGCTTGCATCAAGGCATGATCGAACCTTCCATCTCCCTACTACTCGTACTGATGTTTTGCAGCGCTCACCAATCCACTTTATGTGTTTGAATGCAGATGTAATTTATAAAGATGTATTTGCATAATTTCTTTTTTTTGTACCTACTATATTAATTTCATTGTTTTCATGGTCATACTAATTTTATTATGTGTAATATTGTTATATATTCTTATTATGTTATTATTTTTATATTTTCATACTATTTTACCCTGTAATTAGATAACTATTGGGTAATAAAGTTATTATTATTATTATTATTATTATTATTATTATTATTATTCGTCTACGAATAGCACACATGTGCATGAACCGTATAGTTTTGCATATTTTATCAACTGTTCATACAATAGCGAATTAGACAAATTTAGAATTTATACTAGTAAAGATGCATCAGATAAATTTATAAAAATTATTTCAGAGGATGTTAGCAAAATTTATAACAATCACTTAAAACCGGTAATGCCAATGATACCTTTAACGGATATCGAACAAAACAATTACAATTCAACAAATGTTTGTCATATATGTGAAGAAAAATAGAATTCTTCATTGATAAAGTCCGAGACCATTGTCACCTTACGGGTAAATATCGGGGTGCTGCCCATTCTTCATGTAATTTAAATTTAAAAATTGTTAACTTTATTCCAATTTTTCTACATAATCTTACAAATTATGATTGTCATCTATTTATTCGATCTCTTGCATTTTACAATGAAACAATAGATGTTTACTAAATATCTTTTAGTTGACAAAATGAATAAAAAAAATATTTATATGAAATTGAAATTTTTAGATTCCTATAGATTTATGAGTAAATCACTTAGCAGTTTGGCACGAAATCTCACCAGGGAACAACTTGTAAATACTTCTAAATATTTTCCAAATTCAGAACAGTTTAAACTTGTAACGAGAAAAGGAATATTTCCTTATATGTATGTACATACTTTTGAAAAACTTTCCGTACCTAATCTGCCAGATAAAGTATATTTTAATGATGTTCTAAACAATTTTTCCATAAGTGATTTAGATTATACACATGCTTTAAAACTTTGGAATACGTTTAATTGTCAAACACTGAGTGATTACTCTGATATTTATTTAAAAACAGATGTCCTAATTTTAACAGATGTTTTAGAAAATTTGAGAAATTTATGCTTTGGCATATATAATTTGGACCCATGTCAATATTTTACGGCGCCTAGTCTAAGCTGGGATGTACTTTTAAAAACAACAAAAGTAAAATTGGAATTACTAACAAATAGTGATATGTTAATTTTTATTAAAAAAAGGAATTCGGGGAGGAATTTCACAATGTTCAAATCGATTCTCCAAAGCAAATAATAAATATATGCCTACTAATTTATATGATGCATCTTTACCTTCAAACTATATTGTTTATTGGGACGCTAATAATTTATATGGACATGCTATGTCAATGTATTTGCCAAAAAATAATTTTAAGTGGTTAACTGACGAACAAGTAAAGTGTTTAGATGTTTAAAAAATTCCAGAAAAATCAGAAATAGGATACATTTTTGAGGTAGATTTAAAATATCATCCTAATTTGCAAGAAAATAATAATGATCTTCCTTTGTGTGCAGAAGCTATAGCTTCTCCAATTTCAAAAACCAAAGAACTAATTACAAATTTAAATAATAAAACAAAGTATATTATTCATTATAGAAATTTGCAACAGGCAATGCAATATGGTTTAGAATTAATCAAAATACATAGAGTGTTAAGTTTCAATCAATCGGGCTGGTTGAAAATTTATATCAATTTAAATAATAATATGAGAACGCAAGCAAACAATGCATTCGAAGAGGATTTTTATAAACTCATGAATAATGCAGCATATGAAAAAACAATGGAAAATATTGATAAACGTGTTGATGTAAAATGAATCACACATTGGGAAAACATTGGCAAAAAACATGGGGCAGAATATTATATATACATACATACATACATACATACATACATACATAAAATCACGCGTTTCCCACTTACTGGGTTAGCAAAAACCCGAACACAATAAGAAAAGGGATGAAAGTAAGAACTCCACTGAATCACTTAACTCTTTAAAAACATTCTTCTTTCGTCTTGTCCAAAATCATCATAACATTCATACAAGAACATATTAATGTGACCGATTTTCGGTAGCGAATAACCGCATCCGGACCACAATAATAATTACGCAACAATCATCCTTTGCCACACATTCCTATCCATGCACACTTCTTTCACCTCAGCCACATTCATAAACGTATTCATACATAATGACATATTAAAGTGACCGATTTTTGGTAGCGAATAACCGCATCCGGACCACAATAATAGTTACACGAAAATCATCTTTCGCTACATATTCCTGTACAAACATAGTCCGTTCTTCTCGTCCACATAAAAGTTCAGCTGTCTCTCCATTCTCATAAAACATTCTTACTAACCATACATCTTCACACCACAATAATTACGAAACAATCATCCTTTGCCACACATTCCTATCCAGGCAAACTTCTTTCGCCTCAGCCACATTCATAATCGTATTCATACATGCTCTTCTTCTCTTTCCACTCGGAAACTTACGCTCCTTCAAAACATTACCAATCACATCCATCCACTTACACACTGGACGGCCACGCAATCGAACACCCTCAACTTTACCAACATATATGCGTTTTACAAGACGTTCACTCATCATTCTCTCTACATGACCAAACCATCTCAACTGACTCACTCCAACCCTCTTAACTACATTCTTCCTAACCATACATTCTTCATACACCAAATTATTCCTCACGCGATCCCGTCTTGTATACCCACAAAACACCACGTAAATACCTCATTTTCACAGCAGTCACTTTCCTTTTATGCTTTCTCGTCCATGCCCAACATTCACTTCCATACATCAAAGCAGGCACCAGCACTCCATTATATACACTTAACCGAGCTTCTCTAGATACGTTTACGTTACGAGCAAACGTGCCCAGAGCACCCATTACCTTACATTCCGCACTCACCCTCCTATCAATTTCACGGTCAATTCGTCCTTCCTTCGACATCATGCTACCCAAATATACAAACTCATTCACCTGCTCCAGTTTTACTCCATTCACCAACACATTGCACTCAGTCACCAATTCACTTCTTTCAAATACTAACACCTTAGATTTATCAACATTCAAGATTAAATTCATACTTCTTCCAACTTCGTTTATTCTCAGTTGCTCTTCATTTTCACTTAAGACAACTACATCATCCGCATACGCTAACGCAGGCACAATACTTTCACCAATATGTACACCATCCAATCCACTCAACGCCTTCCGCAACAACACATCCATATACAAATTAAACAACCACGGAGACATACCACAACCCTGTTTAACACCTACATTTATACGAAATCAACTACTCAACCTACCATCTATTCTCACAACAGCTTCACTACCCTCATACAACGCTCGAATCGTACCCAAACAGTTTCCATTCACGCCGTACTTTCTTAGTACATCCCACAAAGTATCTCTAAGAACACTATCATACGCCTTCTTTAAATCTAGAAAGCCACAGAACACCTTCTTGTTCTTGTCAAGTGACTTCTCTACAATCATACGAAGAGCAAACAATTGATCGACACATCCCCTCTCAGGCAAAAAACCACCCTGAACGTCACTAATTTTTGAAATTGTTAAGGTTCGCACCTTATGAATTAAAACCTTGCCAAATAGTTTCCCTACCATACTCAACAGACTTATCGCGCGAAAATTTGTACATTCACTCGAACTGCCTTTGCCTTTGAATAAAGGACAAATAACAGCTTTTTTCCAATCATCAGGAACTACACAACGTTTAAGACAAAATCTAAATAAATACATTAACCAATCAAATACTTTCTCTCCCCCATACTTCAACATCTCATTTGTAATCCCATCCAAACCCGCAGCCTTACCATTCCTTACACGCGCTAATGCATCACATACTTCACTTTCATCTATATCATAATCATCTTCACTATCATTTTCACTTGCAGCTTCGCTACTATCATCCCTCTCAATCTCACCTCCGTACAAACCCTTAAAATACTCACACCATCTATTCCTTACGTCTGATTCATAATCCACAATAACTCTCCATTCGCACTCTTCACAGCTTTCACAACTCGACCACTTCCACCCCGCAGTCTCTTCACACTCAACCAAAACAATCGTTTATTTGTACTAAAATCATTTGTCAACCTTTCATTCAACAAATCATCAAATTGTCTTTTACTTTCTCTCACCACTTGCTTCACCCATTTATTCTTCCTTCTATACTCTATCAAACATTCTTCGCGCAAACTCCCAGGCGAATCTTTAACATTTAAAAACTTTAAATACGCCCTCTTTTTCTCAGCAATCGCCTCTTTCACCTGTTCGTTCCACCACGCATTTTGCGGACAACAGCCTAATCTGCTTTCACCACAAACTTCTTTTGCACATTTAAGGAGGGAATCCTTAAATTTCTTCCAAACTTCATTTATATTACAATCATAATTAGGCTCACATTCAGGCATGGATTCATTCAACCTATCAACATTGTTCTAGTTTCTGTTTTGTTTCAAATTTAGCGTATATATCAATAAAAATATATACTGAATAAAATAGTTATAACTAATTAAAAAACACCGCAAACCTGGTCCGTAAACTCGTCCCATAACATTAAACAAGTATTCCATATGCTTGTGACGTCAGAAGCGAGGATCGCCCTGGGGCGGTTGCGATTGCTGTGCCAAAACCGGAGAATCTATACTACTGGGGTTTTTTCAACCCAGAGAGTCAAACAGCAGATAGTCTAAGTAAACTGAATGAAATCACTTATATACTAAAAAATGACAAAAATAAATTGATGTAGTATAATGAAGGGCGAAAAAGGAGAAGTTCAAATCAAAGAAAAACAGATTTATACAAATACGCATTTTATACATTGTTATGCAAAACAGTTAAATTTAATTACGAAAAATAGAGTTTCGTCAATCAAATCAGTTCGTATCTTTTTTTCTAATATTTCAGGCTTACCAACTTTTTTCCTAATCTCTCAACGATTGTCTGTTCTAAGTAAACATGTTATATCAAATATACCGAGACCATCAAATACGCGATGGAATTTTAATATAGAAACCATATTCGAAAATAAAGATTTTTTTGTTTTAAAGAACTGCAAGATTCACACAATAATAAAACCATTCAAGCTTCGACGGGTTTTGTACACATGTTAGAAAACAAAGATTTTTTTATTTTGGTTTGGTATATTTCATAAAATCATGCCACATGCACATATTCTTTATAACCAAATTCAATCAAAAAATATTGACGATGCAAAATCAAAAATTCGTAATTCAGACTATTGTGAATCAGTGTCTTCTAATAAAAATATAGAAAGCAAAGAAGTATGTGACAGAATTACAGCCGAAGCAAAAGACAGATTTTTATTTACTAATCATTTAATAGCTGCTAAATTATTTTACAAAGAGCATTTTGAGATTTTCACTTAAAAAAATACCTACTACAGAAATACGAAAAATTTGTAAAATATATTTCGTACTTATTGAAGAAAAATTAAAAACAGAACTGGAAGCCTTCTATTCAAGAAATAAATTTCATAGTTTTAAAGGTTAACTGAATTTATTAAACACATTAATGCCCATATTCATAAACGCTCGTAAAATAAATCCCAATCGACTGTTTAGTCGACGTTGAAAGAAAAATCGAAATGTAAGTTGCCAAATTTGGTTCTATTAATCAAAAATTTTAACGATCCGTTTTGAAACTTTACAAGTGTTTATGAATACGCGAAAAAAATATCACATGTTCTTTCTGAAATAATTAAACTTATTAAATTTTAATTACTCTACTAATGAGTACTGCAGAACCAGAACGTTGTTTTTCTACATTAAAAAGAATTAAAAGTTATTTAAGGAATACATTGTAAGGAGAAAGATTAACAGCTTTATCAATGATTGCGATTGAAAAGGAAATGATTTTAGAAATACCAAACAATAATTAAAAAGTCACACAAAAATTTTGTCAAGTAATGAACAGATGAATGAATTTTAATTTTAGATAATAAAATGTAATGTAAAATTAAATTATATATATATATATATATATATATATATATATATATATTGCACCCCTAAAATTAAATGTCCCGACCGCCACTAGAGGAAAGAAAATTTGATACTTTTGTCGGTGTCCATTGCATCAGAATAATGAAAAATAGAAGTAGAGCGTTACATCTAGATTATTGTATTGTATATCAGGCCAAGGAGTCGGGAAAATGTATTTCGTAGACGGAACTGTAAATGCCAAAAAATTTCAAGAATAGAAAATAAGCTATTACCATTCAGTGGGTTGTTGGTCGAAACTAATGACTTCCTGTTCAGTAAAGATGGGGCTAATTTTCACACGGCCCGAAGCATTAAACAGTGGTTATGAGATAACCAGTATTAAACTGACCTAGTATTCCCAATCGTAGTCCAATGTCCACTAGAAAATCTATGGGGTATAGTAAAGGAAAAATTATTATACGAAAACGGGGTCCTCAAACTAAAGACTTGTTTAAAAGTACAATACATTTTTTTTGGCAATCTGTACCCCATTAACAGTTCCAGGAATTATTAAATACAATGATACAAGCAGCAGGCAAAAGGCAATGCAATTCGCTTTCAATTTCAGATTAAATAAATTAAATTATTAGATTTCAATGAAGGTACGAAAATATTTGGCGCAGGTAAGTAACTATTTAACCGAGCGCAAATTATTGTTATAAAGGGCAATTAAACAAAGATTAATATATTTGGGTTCAATACACGCTTGTTATGTATTGCTAAAATTTATTTCAATGTAACGGCAATTACACTATATAAATGATGTTTTATATTTCTTCATAGCATATTTTGCAGGTAGTACGAATACGTTGCGTGTTTTAGATCTTTTTAGAGAAAAACGGAATAACTTGGCAACGCCGCGGAAAACTGAAACAAATTTTATATGTTCGTATAGATGAATGTAATACAATTCAAAATATTTAAAAATATATTGGGTGTTCTATTTAAGAATAGACAAACAATTTTTGCCCATCTGTAATGCAACACCCTGTATATGTGAAAATAATTCTGCGTTATGCCCCTTGTATAGTCGAGTAAATTCGGTAAATAAATTTTTGCTGTATTTCTAACGATAAGCGAGATATCAAAGAAGGCCATTTCGGTGACTCATCCTGTATAATAAATTTAAAATTAAATAGGTATGTTTTTTTGAAGTCTATAGTAACAACATATTACAACAGGATGATCAAGCGAGAATGAAACACAAATTATATCCGCTATTAAAGGAGATAACGATTATCTTCAAATAAGCATATAATGCACAGGCGTACACGCCCGCACATACCTGCAGACACACACACACTTACACGTGCGAACACACATACACACATTTACACGCACACACAAAACCGCGCGCGCGCCCAAATCGCATACGCCCACCCACATTCACACACTCAAGTGCGCGCGGAACGAACTTGCACAGACGAACACACTATGAGTAAAAAGAAAGTATGTAGTACAAATGTTTATTACTTATATAAATATTACAATTTTAATTGGAAAAATACTACCTTTTTTATACAATTTTATATTCTTATATTAATTACAATATGAGATCCGTATAAACTAAATCAAATATAATAATAAACCTTTCTTCACAATTTTTTTTTATTTTCAAAATGTACATTTCGATTGCAATGCAATCATCGTCAGTTGTATTACAATAATATAATTATATTATAATAAATATAAATAAAAATTATTTTATTTCGTCTATTTCCAAATTATTTTCTATATCTGAGTAGATTACTACATTTTGTGGAATATAAATAGATAAAAATGTCAATGGATTTTTACTGATTCTCAAATACTTTAGTTTTGGTTGCTTTTTGAATGCATCGTATGGTAAATATGTAATTTTATTGTTATCTAAGTACAACGTATCCATATTTGGTAGATTACAAAATGTGTGCTTGTCAACTCGTTGTATATTATTTATAGATAAAATTAATATCTTTATTGATGCTGATTTAATTAACGGCTTCTTATAACGAGTTCGAATGAGATTTTTGTTTAAAATTAATAATCTTAATTTATGGTTCCTCTTGAAGGCTCTAGGTGGTATTATCTTAATTTTATTATTAGGAAGGTGATATTCTTCTAACGCTCCAAATTTTTCGACTTTTGGCACAAATTTCAAACCAATGTCGTCAGCATAAATTGTTTTAATTTTTTTTGTATTTGATATGTTATACGTTTCCAAAAAATTTCGTTGTGCGATGAGTTCTTCATTTATATCTGTTATATCTAAACATTGAACGTGTTTTGTAATTTTGGAAAAGTGCGATGTTATGTATATGGTATTGCGATCATTGCAAGGTTCGTTAATAAATCCACTGTGAATTCTAGTCCTAAAATTTCATATATTAAATAAATAAAAAAAATATTAAATAATAAATATTGTATAGCATTTATACTAATTTTAATTACATATGAAATCAATTGAGGAGTTATTGACAAAAACAAACCATAGTTCAAATATTATAAGTATGCATCTCATACAACGATATATACTTTCAAAGATGACAAACAGTTTGGTGAACCTGTTTCTCGAAATAAGTTCCTACAAAAACGTGCTATAAAAAGAACTGATTATTATGTAATTGGTCATCAAAATTTCTTTATTTTTTATTACTTATCATCTATTAAATAATTTACGCGAATACTAAAACGTGTTTATTCATTAAGAACTCACCACCGTTTTTCTTGATCACAGACAATACCTTCCTTATCTAGAAGTGAAAGAAGTTAAAAATAGGCTAATTTGTTTTTGCCAAAAGCTCTTCAATTACGTAGTTGTACTTGTAATATTTTCACTTGAATGTTATCTTTTACTTCTACGATTTAAGATATATTAATAAGTAAATTTATATTTATCATTATAATGTTTGGACAACAAAGTAACTATACTCTGGATTCATTTTGAACACTGCATGGCATACTGGTTGAATCTATTTCTTCTTGTTCTTCTTCTCTAACTTTATTTAAGAATGTTTTAGATCTCATATCCTGTAGTAAATATCTTAAGTGTACAAAAAAATAAAAATAATAAAATTAAATAATTAATTACTTATAGAAATTTGAATAAAACCAACACGAATGACAGTATAACATTATATTATTTCGATAGGAATTAAACATTACCATCAGAGCTGGGGTAGATATTTTTTAAAAAAATTGTAAGATACTTTCACAAGATACTCTCATAAATTTGTTAAAGTTAAATAAATATCTAGTGCTAGTATTTTAAGATACAAATATTTTCAAAAGTATCTTAGTTTAAAGTATATTACATACTTAGTGTATCTAATGTCCATTTGCACCAACAAGGCTTAAATTTTAAGCTAGGCTTAAACAAAAAAATGCAAATCGAAATTTTGACACCAATATATTATATTTCATTTAATATTTCATTTCGATGTAATATTATCAATTTAAGCCTAGTTTAATATTTAAGTTACATTGGTGCAACCGGCCATTAGATATTTAAAAAGTATCTTAGAGACTATAAAATGAAGCAAATTTTGTTGTATTATAATTTATTCAAAAATCAAATTAAAATAAATAAACGGTATAATTTAACAGTAATACAAATTATATTGGGTGGTAAAATGAGTGATTAAATGTAATTAGCAAGGAATTGACGCGGTGTTTTAACTCTGTCAATCGTTTATGGATTATTTTAGAGAAAAGTGCTTCGAATAAAGTTGTCTACAATTAACTTTTCTAAAACTTTTATTAGAAATTTTTTACCTCCCGCTACCCTTGGGAAGGGAGATATAGGGATCGTACTAAAAATCACATATTAAGATTTTAGTAAATGACCACGTTTTAAGGTCCCTAGAATCCAATTTTAACATTTTCACGATGATGCCTATGTGTGTGTGTGTGTGTGTGTGTGTGTGTGTGTATGTGTATGTGTGTGTGTGTGCGTGTGTGTATGTGTATGAATTTTGTTTGCGCTCTAACTATCATTCATAAAATTTTGAAACCATGTACTCTTGCTCTAATCTAATTTGCAAAGAAGCCATTAGATTTTGGTATAGATCAGATAACTGGAAATGACACTTTACTTGAAGGTCAAAATAGTTTTTCCTATAAAAATACCCTTAAATGTTATTTTATACGAATTTTGTTATTATAAAAATTAAAGTTGAATTTTATACAGGACTGCGTTAATACTTTTTCAATATATTTTCTAGATAAATTTATAAAATAATTTATTTTGTAAATCCCGAAGCCTATGGCCTACATATGTTGTAAAGATAAGCACATTTCTTTATTTACACAGTTTAGATAAAATTTGGCATAAGTGAATGTCTCATTTTGTATGAAACGTAAAAATAAATCATTCAAAGTAATTATTTGAAATAGAGATACTAGTCATTAATTTTAATAAAATATATTTACAAAAAATATCTCTCAATTATTATTATTTGCGATTACAAGTATGTATCGCTATTATTCATTAAAGATTATTCCATTATGTTATTATTCTCATCAATTATAGAAATACAACTTACAATGAAAACGAAAATAAAATCTGTTAATCAGAAAAACGTAGCGTCTAAAATTTATATGAGAAATGAAAGACAAAAAAAATAAAGAAAACACTATACAAATATTAAGAGTACGTTCAGAAAATTCGAAAACACAGACAGAGAAAAATAAAGAAAACATGAAGATATTAAGACAGAGCACAGAATATAAAGAAAAAGAAACCAAGGTAAACAGAGAATATGTAAAAAAATAAGGGAAGATATGTTACAAAGAAAAAGAGAACGAGACAAATAGAGAAAATATGAAAAGATTAAGGCAAGATATAGGTTACAAAGAAAAAGAAAAACATACAAACAGAGGAAATATTATATCTTTAAGGCAAGATATACTATTTAAGGAAAAAAGAAAAACAGACAAATAGAGAAAATATGAAAAGGTTAAGGCAAGGTATAGGTAACAATGAAAAAGAAAAACATACAAACAGAGAAAATATTATAGCTTTAAGGCAAGATATTCTATTTAAGGAGAAAGAAAAACAGACAAATAGAGAAAATATGAAGAAATTAAGGCAAGATATACTATATAAGGAAAAAGAAAAACAGACAAAAAGAGAAAATGTGAAGAAATTAAAGCAAGATATACTATTTAAGGAAAAAGAAAAACAGACAAATAGAGAAAATATGAAGAAATTGAGGCAGGATATAGATTACAAATAAAAGGAGAACGAGACAAATAGAGAAAATTTGAAGAAATTAAGGCAAGATATAGGTTACAAAGAAAAAGAGAACGAGACAAATACAGAAAATATGAAGAAATTAAGGCAAGATATAGATTATAAAGAAAAAGAGAACGAGACAAATAGAGAAAATATGAAGAAATTAAGGCAAGATATAGATTACAAAGAAAAAGAATATGAGAAAAATAAAGAAAATGTAAATTTTTTAAGGCAGAATGTAGAATATAGAGAATATGAAAAGGAGAAAAATAAAGAAAGCATGCAAATACGAAGAAAAATAAAAGAATGTAAAGACCATGAAAATGTCGTCCAAAATAAATATATCAAAAAGAGAAGAGAAAATTTATGTTACAGGAAGAAAGAAAATGAGATAAATAAAAAGGCTAAACAATTTCAAAGATCAAATGATTTACTTAATTACAGACAAAAAACTTACAATAATTTAGAATATTCCAAATTATATCTTGATTTCATTAAAATGCATGCTCCCGGATATGACTAGTTGTTGCTGCGAAGGACTTTTCTTCCCACATTCTGTAGTAACCTTTCATGAGTCAAAATTAAAAGAGAAATTTTCTTTAAAAAATTTTTACAACATTTATAATTTTATATTTGTTGCACTTGTCACACTTCCTCCATAAAAGGTTTAGTACCAAAATTGGCAACTACAAGTGGTTTAAAATTTACTTCTATTCCAGAATGTTTAAATAAATTAACGTCACTAGAGGAAAGAATGATGGCACCTTATATAAATTTTATGCAGATTCGGCCTCTAAAATCTTTTACAATTAATCCTCAACTGGGTATAAAAGGAAGCGTTATAAACATCCCTATCGAAATTAATGATGTGTTGAAAGTATTACCCCGAAATTTTGGTAATATGACCACTATTCAAATTAAGGTGAAAAGATATGCTTCATACTTCAAATTATATGTTTGACTCTGTCCGTCCTGCAGTTATTTGTGATACTTTAAAATATTTAATAAACACCCCTCTCTACAAGAAATATGACATAAAAATTGACGAATATTATTTTAGGCAATATGAACAAAATTTTAGTAAAAAAATTAAATTCATTATTGATTAAAATTATGATGATAATGATGAAAATTTATATAATAATTTTTAAAAAATTATCTGTTGAAGAAAACATTGAAATTCTAAATGGAGTTGAAGATGAAAATAACTACGGAGATGACGTCCTCTACTTAGATCAAAATAGAGATATTTCAGAAAAAAATCGCATCATTGCTCCTGGTCAAGGTAAATTTCCCGTTCCGTGGAACATTGTAGAGGATTTGGACGAATTATGCTACCCAAAAATTTTTTTGCGACTATAAATTAGATTTTCCAAAATTTATTTCTTATTGTGATAGGGCAAAATCAGAATGTAGAGAAGGGACAGGAGATCTTGTGGTCCATGTAGGGTTCTTTTTATGGCGAAGAACAAATTGGAGCAAAGTTGTCTAGCGTCATTAAAAATCTGCTTAAGAAAAACAAATCGGGTCAGCAATGTTAATGCCGGGAATATTTTGGATAAACATTTTTTGGAAAACTTATTTAAATTGGATATGGGACATCAATTTTTAAGTAATGTTCGCTCTTCACCAACTTACTCGGAATCAAAAAGATATTTACTGGCTATGATTCGTCAACTAGGTAAACCTTCTATCTTTTTAACACTTTCTACGGCAGAGAAATGGTGGCCAAAGTTATTAAAATACCTGTCAAAATTAAATAAAAATAAATTTATATCACTGGAGGAAGCTGTTAATTTGAATGAATTTGAAAAAAACAGATTTAATTCGTAATGACCCTGTAACCTGAGCACGATATTTCGATTACAAAGTTAATGGCACTTTTAAAACAAAATTCTAGTATATTTGAAAATTTTGTAGTAGAAGACAGCTATGAAAGAGTAGAATTTCAAATGCGTGGCTCTCCTCATGAGCACATGTTTCTTTGGCTGAAAGGTGCTCCAAAATTTGATGTTGCCAATTCAGCCACTTTTAATGAGTGTGTTGAATTTATTTATAAATTTATTTCTTGTCAATATGTAGAAGAAGACCCATATATGGCCGTACAGAAGCAGAGACATACGCATACTTGCTACAAAAGGAAAAAACAAATCCCGGTGCCGCTTTAATTTTCCTATTCCTGTAATACCACGGACCATGATTTTACTACCTTTATCAGAAGAAGATAAAAATTCTAATTTAAATGAGATCACATAAAAATTCAAAATTTAATGAAATGTTATTTTACGAAATACGAACTAGTATCTTTCGGCGATATTTTATCAAAATTAAATGTTTCTGAAGATGAACATATTTTGGCAATTCGTTCTTCGTTAAAGAAACCACAAGTATTTTTAAAAAGAACCAGTTTAGAAGTTGGAATAAATTGTTACAATAAAATGATTTTACATCTATTTGAAGCCAATATGGACATACAATTAATTTTGAAAGAATATGGGGTAGCTGCATTCATTATTTATTACGTTGGAAAGGTTGAAGCAGTCTTATCAAAATTATTAAGAGATGCGACAAAAGATGTCCTGAATAAAAATCATGGTATCCAGGAAAAATTTAGAAAAATTGCAAATATCTTTTTAAATGGGAATTTAATGTCTAGCCAAGAAGCATCTTACCATGTTTTGTCTTTACCTCTTTCTGAAAGCAGTCGAAAAACTATTTTCATTAACACAAGTCCAAGAAATGAACGGGCATTAATGTTAAAATCTTGTCAAGAACTTTCAAAATTGGATCCAAATTCATCTGATATATATATGTATATATTCACAAAGTACAGTACTCGACCAAATTCTTTAGAAAATATTTGTCTGGCTAGTTTTGCGTCTAATTATTATAAAAAGAAAAATATTGCGGAAAATTAAGATCAAGATGAAAATTTTAATGTTTGGCAGAAATAGGCAATTATTCGTTTTAGGCGATATAAATTATTATCGTGAACAAATTTTATTATTTTTACCATGGCGCAATGAGCACTTAGAAATTGAAAAAGTTAATTTAGAAGAAATTTATAGTCAAAATTTGAATAAAATTGAAGATAATAGGAAAGATTTTTGTACTTTGGGGGTTGAAATATTAGATGACGTATTAAATGCAGCAAATTTGGACAATCAAGATATAGAAGATGAAGATGTTGAGAACTTTTTGGCCGACGAGTTACCACCTGACCACCAAATTGATATTTTGCATCAAAAAGGAAAAGAATGTATTAAAGATAAGAAAATTATCCGTGTCAGTACTCCACCTCGGGTTTCCGATTTGCAAACATCAATTTTTAATTTAAATAGAAAACAAAAAGATACCGTCTTTCATATTTTGAATTGTTTTAAAAACAAAATTTTGCCATAAATTGTCTGTACCAAATAATTTCAAATTATTTTGACAACATTCCTGGAACGCAAAAAAAAACAATATATTTGTTCTGTTATGTGCTTCTTCTGGAAAAGCTGCTTTTCTTATTCATGGCGTCACCTTACACACAGCTTTTTCTTTACCAGAGTCTCAGTTTGGTAGTCAAATGCCTGAGCTTTCTATGGACGTGGCAAACAATATCTGTGAAAAATTATTTCATATTAAATTATTAATTATCGACGAAATTTCAATGGTGGGTAGTACTTTACTAAGTTGAGTACGATTACGTCAAATTATAGGTGTAAATCAGTCTTTTGTTGGTGTGCCCGTTCTTCTTGTTGGGGACTTAAATCTGCTACCCTCTGTTAAGGATTCATCTATTTACAAACCTTCGAAATTTAATGTTATGTCAATTCATTTAGAAGGAAATCCCCTTTGGGCGGAGTTAAAAATTTTTGAGTTGACGGACATTATGAGGCAAAAGGACGAAAAAGAATTCATTATAGTTTTAAATAACTTGCTCGTGGACGATGAAGATGTAAATTTATTAAAAACTCGGGAAGTATCTGATGAAATCAATATTCCAGTAGATGCTATCAGATAATTTTCCGAAAACAAAAACGTTGACATATAATAATACAAAAATTGATAATCATCCTGGTATTCTATATATGTCGACTGCAACAGATACCATTTTGGGAAAAATAAGTGAAAATACAAAATTACGAGTATTGGAATCTTTAAAACATAAAAAATATTCGGAAGTTAATGGCTTACCTTACAAATTAAAACTAAAATTTTGAATTAAATATATGATAACAAGTAACATCGATGTGGAAGATGGTTTAATTAATGGAGCCTGCGGAATTTTCAAACACGTAACTTTTTTTTCTAATTCAAATATCCTTTCTAAATTATGGTTGTATTTTCAAATGAAGCATGTCGGCAAAAAAGCTCGAGCAACTCTTTCGGACTATATGAAAAATAAAAACATAAATAAAATTCCAACTCCCATTTCTAAAATTAATATTTCTTTAAGTATTACTAAGAAGTTACAGTTTCAAACCATGCGATCTCAGTTTCCCATCGTTCCAGCAAAAGCTATTACCATTCACAAAAGTCAAGGCCAGATTTACAGTGAAATTTGTATTGATTTAAGAAATTCGAAAAGAATAACACGGCAAATAATGTATGTGGCTTTTAGCAGAGTGTCAAAATTATCCGGATTATATTTTCTTGGGATATTTAAGAAACCAAATATATCCAAAAATGATGAACCAGTTTTTGAAGAAATGGAAAAAATGAGAACAAAGAGGCCATTAAAAAAAATGTAAAAGTAATTGTCGTCATTTATCAAAATTTATGCTCACTGTCATCAAAATTCAAATTTATTTTAAAAGACGATTGGTATTACAAAAGCAAGAACATTATTATATTAAGCGAAACATTGACAAAATCCATTCAATCTTCCAAATTATAATATATTTCGATCAAACGTTCAGGATTGTTCACGAGGAATTATTTCTTTTGCTAGAGAAGACATAAAAATTTCAAATTTGGAGCATATATTGGATATATATAAAAACGCTACACCTTCCCACGTCGAGTTATTTGATTTCAAAGTTGAAAATTCATTTATTATTACGGGTTATAAATCTCCATCTTGCTCAAACAAATTATTTCAAACTAGTTTTGAAAAAAATATGAACAAATTCAAAATTAATTGTGAAAATTTAATTGTTATTGGGAATTTCAATTATGATATTTTAACTCTGAATTGAAAGAAGAAGGCTGGGATGTCAGTGTCATATTATTATATAAATGTTATCTAATTGTTTTGTGCTGTGTTATTAAATAAATCATTTTTGTAATAAATTAAATGATAAATTAGCCCCCAACGTGGGGACGTGTACAACTAATCGAACAATTAGTGCGGGAAAAACCGTTTTTGCAGTTGAACTTTTGAATGGAAATTTCTCAATTTTGTGACGCATACGTGAAAATTGCGAATTGGGAGGTTGAAACTAGAGACAATGACGAAAAGTAAGGCAGGAACTTCAACAGATTCCACAAATTCTACCGAATCTGCAGACGCTACGAATTTAATTACGATGTCAAACGAACAGTTTTCTAACCTAATTAAACAAATTACTGAATCATCAAGAGCTATAAATGAAGAAATCTGTTCTAATATGAATACATTTATTGTTTCCGAAACGGGTAGTTTTGCTAAATGTACAACAAGGTTTAATGGTGATGACAGTTCGGATGTCAAAGATTTTATTGATTCCATAACAATTTACAAAGACTGTACGTGCGTTTCTGATGAAAATGCCTTAAAAGGTCTGCCAATGATTCTTGAAAAGTATGCTGCCACATAGTGGCAAGGAATTAAGTCATCTATAAAGACTGGAATGATGCAATTAAAGCATTAAGAGATAGTTTTTCGAAGATGTTACCCCCATATCTAATATTCAGGGAAATTTTTCATCGAGAGCAAGATGATGGAGAAAACACTGAGATATTTGTGTGTAGAATTCGTGCATTATTCGCACAATTAGCGTATGTTATTGAAAAAAAGGTGCAAATCGATATGATTTATGGGCTTTTGTCGTGTAAAATTCGTAAACGTTTACCGCCAAGTGGGGTTAAAAACTTTTGTCACGTGCGCGGGAAATCGAACAATCAGTGAATGAAGTTAAACAAAAGCCTAATAAAGAGAACAATGTGAGAAATATCTGGAATGAAAAACTGCGATCAAAGTGTCATTACTGCAGGACTTTTGGACACGTGAAAGATGAATGCCCAAAATTGAAAAGGAAAGATAAGAATAACAAAAAATACCTATCCACAGATTCCAGTAAGAAGAAAGAAATTACATGTTATGGTTGCGGTAAACCAAATATATTCCGATCAAAGTGCCCGAAATGTTCAGGTACTAGAGCACAAGGTGTACAGAATGCGTCTGATAATGAAAGTTCAGAAACTGAAGAAGAAAATGTAGATGCGAACATTTTAAACTTTTGTCAGCTGCCGGTTACTAAATGTAAATGGATACCGTTGTTGCCTATTCAAGTATTTAAGAATAAAGGTACTGGTTATGCTGACACAGATGCACAAATCAGTATAGCAGGTGCTGGGCATAAGACAGGCATAATGTCATGCCCTAAATAAAGGAAAAGAGTACGGGACAGCAGGAAATCTTCCCTAAGCGTATTTGGACGGAGGCCAACATCAACACAGCCCGAAAATGCCACTCAGGTTATTGCAAGCTAACCGCAATAGAAGTAAAGACGCACACAATGCTACCGAATGGACTACGAGAGAGGAAAAAATCGACCTCATATTAGCTTCAGAACCAAATTACAATGTAATCTGCAATCAGAGGGGTTGGACACACCACGCAAATAAGATAAAATGCAACACTGGCATTAGAATAACCAGCAACTACCAGACTCCGGTGTACGACCGACACGCGTCTGAAGGCATCAGTTGGGTAGAGACGTACGGTATGAGAATCTTATCCTGCTATATCAGCCCCAACTGTGACATTAAAAAATACCAAGAGTTTCTAAATGAATTGGAAAACACTATAGCAGAGAGCAAACTGCCACTACTACTCTCTGGCGACTTTAACGTCAAGGACAGCGACTGGGGCTCACCAAAGACGGATACAAGAGGAAGGCTGCTCACGGAACTTTTGCACAGGGCGGACCTCTGTATATGCAATACCGGCCAAACACCAACTTTCTCTAACAAGAACGGGTCTTCATTTATAGACGTAACGGCAACCGCTGAGAGAATCACGGCCAGGTAAAAAATTGGAGGATGGACACTACGGATGTACACTTCTCACCACATAGATTCATCTTCTTCACAATTGACGATGAAGGGAATGATCAAATATTAGTTAGAGCACGAGGAAAATGGAACATCAAGTCTTTCAACCCAGAAGCAGGTGCGGAAGCCTTACAAAACCTAACCCCTTCAGAACCAACACAAGAACTCAGCAATCAGCTAAAACTGGTATGCAACAGATCTATGAGGAAGACGAATAATATTAATAAACACAAACAAGTCTACTGGTGGACAAAGCAAATAGCTACCATGAGAAGAAGTTCCCAACAAGCTAGAAGAACATACAAGAGGAGGAGAAACAGATCAGATGATCAAAATTGGATAGAAGAAGAAAGCTAAGAAATGGGAGGAGCTCATCGAGACAGTGAAGCAGGACGTATGGGGTAAACCTTACCAAATCGTCATAAAGAAAACTCACATGGCAAGTCCGATAACACCTAAACCAGAAGTTGCAAGGGAAGTCATTATGACCCTGTTTCCCCAAGGACAGCAGCCGATTCCGTGGCCACATATATGCCGCAAGATAGTCTCCCACCAATAACGATCGAGGAAGTTGCAAGTTCAGCGAGGAAAATGACGAACAACAAAGCCCCTGGACCGGATGGAGTCCCAGCCAAAATTATAAAGTTTATAGCGACATCTAAGCCAGAGCTATTTACAAGCCCTCTAAATAAAGTCCTAACCACCGGCTGCTTCCCTGATACCTGGAAAACCGCAAAAGTTATTCTGCTTCCCAAATCAGAGAAAAGCGATATGAGTAATCCTTCCTCATACCGGCCGATTTGTCTATTGAACACAGTTAGCAAATTACTAGAACACATAATATCGGCAAAAATAAACACGTATTTAGAAGAAGAAAGCCCACTGGCAGACCAGCAGTACGGTTTCCGGAGAGGGAGGTCTACTTTGGACGCCATGAAGGTTATCAGGAATAGAAAACTGGCCATTGGCATCAGCAGAGCTTACAGGACCGTCGCGACGGAGGTGGCACAGGTTTTGGCAAGACTGGCCCCCATGGAAATAATTATTGAGGAAAGGATCCTCGGGTGCGGCAAATCCCTCACCGAGAAAACACGCCTGAAACCACTGAGACCTGTAAAATGGCAAGAAAGATGGGACGAAGACCAAGGCAACATATGAACCCATAAACTCCTGACACACCTGGAAATATGGCTGAATCGAGAGCACGGCGAGGTGGGATACCACCTATCGCAATTCCTAAGTGGGCATGGCTGCTTTCAGTCTTATTTACGAAGCATTGGGAAAGCACATAGCGGCGCCTGTCTGTACTGCGGCGAGGCGGAGGATAATGCAGAACATACAGTCTTCCGGTGTGATCACTGGGAGTACCTTAGAGCGTAGCCAACAGAAGATACAGTGGAAAATATACTGGGCCTGATGCTAGAAAATAAAGAAAATTGGCAAAAGTTTGCAGACACCATCACCCGTATAATGAAACCAAGGAGGAAGACAAGAGACGCCGTCAGAGGCAGAACTAAGACGAAATTGAAAGAAAAGTAAAGTCATCAAGTAGACAACGATAAGGACGGCGACGAAATGCTTTTGCGGTACCACGTCCATATCGAGCTAGGGGACGGGAGAGTTTAGTGGGTAGGCTAGGCAAATGAAACGAAAGTGGATGCCTAGAGTCCCACACTACCCTTACCATACTGGGTGTGCATGAGCATTCTCTCCTACCCCATTAAAAAAAAAGGTGCTGGGTTATATAAAATACTACTAGACAATAAATCAACTTTTACTAAAGCAAAAATGAAAATTGCGTTTGCTGACGGAATACACAAGGAAGAGAATGTTCTAAAAATGAAAATTGAAGTGAGGATACATAGTAAAATTGTTCCAGTTACATTTGTAGTGATACCTCGTTTAACAAATAATAAAACTCTGCTTGGGATAGATTTTTTGAAACAGGCGAATATTGTGTTGAACATAGGCAACATAGGCAATATTCAAGAGAAACCGAGTAAAATTTATTAATTTTTGGATGATAATCCGTTATTGCACAGAATAGAGTTGGTAGAAAATCAAAATGTGCTTTTGAGAGATAATGAAGGAGATACTTTACACCCGATAGAGAGAACGCAGATGAACAATCTTCTTCAAGCAAATGTCAATGTTTTTGTAGAATAAGGACCTCCTACTACATTCGCTGTGCACCGTATCAAAATAACATAAAAAGAACCAATTTCTGTACCTCCTTACCCAATAAATGGTCCGAAGAGGGAGTTTCTTCGCAAAGAGTTAGATAGTCTATTGGACAAAGGAATAATCCAAGAATGTGAATCCCTTGGGCTAATCCTGTAGTTTTGGTTCCGAAGAAGAATGGTACTTATAGATTATGTGTGGACTTTAGACGGTTAAACTCAATAACGGTGGTGGATTCTTATCCGATGCCGAATATGGATCAATTGTTGCAGAGAACAAAGAAATCACCCTTTTTGAGTACTATTGATTTACAATCAGGATTTTGGCAGGTTCCAATTGCAGAGGAAGATAGTGAGAAAACATGTTTCATTACTCTATTTGAAACATTCAAATTTAATCGAATGCCATTTTGTTTAGTAAATAGCCCGGCTACATTAATGAGACTAATGGACCGATTTAGAGCAAGTTTGGGAAATCGAGCAATTTTCGTGTATCTTGACGATATACTAGTGTTGTCAGAAACTTTCGAACAACATATATACGATTTACAAGCCGTGTTTGATAAGTTAACATTTTTTAACTTACGTGCACGTCGCGAAAAATGTTTGTGTTTCTGTAAAACAATTAAATATTTCGGACCTTTAATAACACCAGATGGTTTAAAAACTGACCCGAATAAAGTTTCGGCAATTAAAAATATGTTACCGCCAACTTCAATAAAACAAGTGAGATCATTTGTGCAAACGTGTTCTTGGTTTAGCTCGACCTTTGACGAATTTATTAAAGAAAAATCAAGTATTCAAATTCGGAGAAGAAACGAAGGCGTACGATATTCTAAAAGAAAAGTTAGTGAGCGCACCCATATTAATTTAAGCAGATCAGAAGAAACCATTTGTGCTACGAACTGACGCCCACAGTTATGCTCTTGGTGCTGATTTAATGCAGGGGGAGGGAAAAGAAGAACTTCCCGTAAAGTTTGCAAGTCGTTTACTCACTTCAGCTGAAAAAAAAATCATTCAACCACGGAATGAGAAGCGTTAGCTGTTGTGTGGGCTGTAGAGAAATTCTGTTAATACTTAGAAGGAAACCAAGTAATAATAATAACAGACCACCAACCGTTACAGTGGTTTTCTAAACTGAAGACACCATCAGGAAGATTAGCCAGGTAGGCACTTCGGGTACAAGGTATGAATATGAAAATATCTTATATTCCCGGAAAAGAAAATATATTAGCTGATATGTTATGAAGGCCTATTGGCATAATTGAAGAAAATGACGCATTGCAAGTTACTGTAGAAGACAAGAAATTTTGAAGCAATATTATGACTCCGCTACAGGAGGACATTGCGTAAAATTCAGTCAAAATACTACTTCACAAATATGCGACAGTATATCGCTGATTATATCAAAAACTGTCTTGATTGTCAAACATATAAGGCAACAAACTTAAAGCCAGCAGGCTTGCTACAGACTCAGGGGCCATCAAAACGTTTCGAAATTCTTGCAACTGATTTGTTTGGGCAATTATCTGAAACAACTAGTGGAAACAGATAGGTATTAGCTGTAGAAGACGTCTGTACTAAATGGATCGAATTATTTCTTTTAAAAGAAGCAACTGCTGATATTTGTGCGAAAATACTGATAGAAGAAATTTTTCTACGATATGGAACTCCTCGCAAACTAATATGCGATAATGGAGTGCAATTCGTGAGTAATATTATGCAAAAAGTTATATATTGTTTTGGAATCACAATGCCTGTCATTCCAATGTTCTACCCAGAAAGTAATCCAATTGAGAGAAAGGACAGAGAACTCAAAACACAAATGGCGATCTTACTGAAAAAACAGCATACTTCGTGGGATAAATATCTCAGTAGTATCCTATTCGCAATGAACTGAACAGTTACCGAGTCAACCAATCTAACCCCGTCATTTCTAACATTTGGAAGAGAAATAAGAGCACCTTAAGATACAATTTACGATTTACGTAAAGTTGTTGAAAATAAAAATTTTGTCCCTCGTATTACACCGTATCTCAAAAAGAAGCAAAAGACGTTCAAAGGGGTAAACAAGATAAAAGAAAACAAACTGTTGATAAAAGCCGGAGGCTATTGAAATTTAAGCCCGGTGATCACGTGCTATTAAAAACTCATGTCCTTAGTAGTGCCGCGCGTGGTTTTACAACGAAATTCGCTCCGAAACGCGATGGACCTTATCGTATAGCGAAAGTTGTGAGCCCCACTACGTATGAATTAACCGAGTGTGGGGAACCTACTAAAAATCTGGGACGTTATCATGTGTCAGATCTCACTCCTTTTGTTAGTTCTTCAACACCAGATCCTGTATTACTCAAAAGGAAGCGAGGTCGTCCAAAACAGAATATTTCAGTCCAGCCATCGAAACGCCAGGGTCGACCCAGAAAGAATGTTGAACAGCGACGTGTTCACTCCCGCAGTTGAAAGGGGGAGAGTGTAGCGTGAAGAAAACAAAACAACTAACTATGAATTGAAAGAAGAAGGCTGGGATGTCAGTGTCATATTATTATATAAATGTTATGTAATTGTTTTGTGCTGATTAGTTGTGTTGTATTATTAAATAAATCAATTTTGGTAATAAAGTAAATGATAAAATTCTATAATATCGCCTTTATTCTCTGCTACTAAAGGAACTATCTTTTACAAATATTGGTACTCAAATCGATGTTGTATTTGGATCTCACTGTGAATTATTGGCAGGAATTTACGAGACATATTTTTCATACCACAAACCAGTATTTGTGGCGTTAAATGAACTAAAAGACTATACTGAAATAGAAATAATTTGGACAAAATTTGACCTATTTAAAATAAGCAAATATTGCAAATTATAATTATGATTATAATCTGGATGTTATCTATTCGACGTGTATTGCTGAAGACAATATTTCCAAATTCGAAATTGAAAATAATTTTTTAATTTCGGCCATCAATGCTCTAAAGGAGATTTCAAAATTAAATCCAAATGTATCTATAATTGAATTTAAAGTTGATTTGCAACAAATTTTTAATCGATTTGAAAATCTGATAAATATATCTGTTAACGAAATTTCTACTGTAGAAGGACATGAAGGACAGGTTATAGATATATATAGAATGAAGAAAATATATAAATTACTAAGGGGTAAAGCAACAGTAGTTCGTATAAGTTATGTATATCCTTGATTCTATAAACTGCGCTTTATTTATTTATTATTATTTTTTTTAATTGAGTCATTCTTATTAATCCGCAGTATAAACATTTATCTATATCTTTACTAATATAAACCTTTTAAGGAATATTTATTTGTAAGTCAATTATATTAATATGATGAAACGCATTATCTTTTAAAAACCTTTTTCAGAATATTTATTTGAATGTCAATCATATTAATGTATTATGACGTATTGAATAGTATAAATTGCTGTGTAAAGTAATTGGAGATACGATTCTCCGAGTTAACGTCTTAGAAGCAAGTCTTCTCTTCTGTATCAACCTTTGTATAAACTTCTTCGAACAAATAAATAAATTATAATTTTTAAAAACTCTAAATACGAGTTGTATTTTATAATTGGCGCAGTCTTGGTAGGATACCACAAGACGAATTATTATCGAAATTCTGTGTAAAAGAATTTATTCGTTAAAGTAATAATTTCGGTTGTTTCAACATTTACTTGTGAAGCCAAAGAAGTTAAAACAACGTCTTCGCTGATCAACAGTCACATAGAGCCACCAAGTGTAGAGCCTGTGATAAAGAAGCAGACACCGATACAGAAGCCAGAGAATCCCGGTCACAAAGAGCCACCAAGTGTAGAGCCCGTGGTCGTTATCACCAGGACAACAGAGCCCGTAGATCGAGAGCCGTCCGAGCAGTTCATTGGGAACAACAAGGCAGTTCACTGCGAACAACAATCCAGTTCATTGGGAACAACAATCCAGTTCATTGAGAACAACAATCCAATTCATTGGGAACAACAATCCAGTTCATTGGGATCAGCAATCCACTTCGTCCATCGAGACAACAATTCCATTTGCAGAGAAGTGAAAGCAACAAATGAAGATTGCAATTCTCAACATAATATTGTGCATTTTATTGTAAGTAATATTTTTATTATAAATATTCTATCATTATTTGAATTAATAATTAACAATGGCGGAAAACAATACTGCTAATATTAAATTTGCACTTGAAATCATTCCAAGTTACGATGGCAATGCAAAAACATTATCCCATTTTATCAAGTCAGTTGAAGTAATTCAACGTACATTCAGTACTTTGGAACCACCTCTTATATTATCGGCAAAGCCGCAGAAACATTAAAAAATACTACGTTTGAATCATGGAACGATTTAAAGTTACACTTGATGAATAACTTTGATGATAAGCAAAATCCTGCTAGCATCATTATAGATATTTTAAGAATGAATTCAAATAAAGATATATTTAACTATTTGAAAATAATTAAAGAAAAATTTGAACTATTTAAAGCTAAAGTAGTTTTACTAGACTTAACAGGAGAAAATAAAGCTTGTCTAATACAATTTCAAGAAGAAATAATTACTACACATTTCATTAGTAATTGCAGCACTCCTTATAGAAATAATTTGGCAACGCGTAATCCAAAAACTTTATGCGAAATTGAGGAATTATTAACAAATGACTTTCAATATTTACGTTCAAATCAAAAACCCCATATATTCAGAAACATGTGAATATACAACCAAAATTTCAAAATTCTAATTTACCCCGAGGTCCAATAAAATTGAATACAAATCAAAATAAAACAGTACAGAAACCATTCGCACCTCGTCAACAAATAAGAAATGCTGAACGTATTAAGCCTATCCCTATGTCAATTCAAACACGACAAAATTTTCAACCTAGATCACAAAATCATTTCCAACCGAGAACTCAGTATTCACCCAATTACATATCTGAAGAATTATATAATAATGAGGAATGTAATAATCAAGATGAAGATTATGAAACTCAAGAAAATTTTGAAAATCATCATGAAAACAATATCGATCAAAATTTCGAAAATTTTGATAATGATATTTCACGCCAAAATTCTTTTTTAGATTTAACAAGCCACAAAATACAGGAGAAATTTTAAACATTAACTGTAATAGCAAATTACCATTTTTAAAAGAAAGAGACTATGTAATATTATTAGATACAGGATCATCAATAAACTTAATAAATAAAAATTTTTTAATGAAAAATAAAAATCGATTCAAAATTTATAAAGAAAAATTTTCATTCACTACAGCGTTAGCAAAAACTTGCGGTAATGAATACATTATCCTAGAAATAGAAAAAGAAGAAATTAAATGTTTTCTTTTTGACTTTCATAAAAATTTTAATGTATTATTAGGAACTCCTGCATTAATACAATTACAAGCACAAATAAATCTTGGAAATAATACTGTAAAGATAAAAGATAAAATTTTCAAATTACAATACTTTAATAAAAATGAAATAAACGTTACTGAGGTCGATGAAATCAAAATTCGAGCAGATCATTTAAACAATGAAGAAAAATCCAAACTTATTAAATTAATTAGATAATATCATGACATTTTTCCAAACGAAAATCAACCATTGACTTATACCTCAACAATAAAACATGAAATAAAAACTACTGACCCATATATACAAAATCATATCGCTATCCAGAGTGTTACAAAAACGAAATTAAAACCGAAGTTAATAAGCTTTTGAAAGAAAAAATTATTCAAGAAAGTTATTCCCCGTGGAATTCACCAGTATGGATAGTACCGAAAAAATTAGATGCCCCTGGTAAACGTAAATTTAGATTGGTTATAGATTACAGAAAACTAAATTCAAATACAATAGATGACAAATTTCCCATACCCAACATCACAGATGTATTGGCCAAATTAGGTAGAAATATGTATTATACAACAGACTTAGCATCGGGTTTCCATCAAATTGAAATGCATGAAAATAGTATTCAAAAGACAGCGTTTAGTACAGAAGATGGTCATTATGAATTTAAGAGAATGCCATTTGGACTTAAGAATGCACCGTCCACTTTCCAAAGATTAATGAACTATGTTTTACGTGATTATGTTAACAAAATTTGCTTAGTATACATGGATGACATAATAATACTTGGAACTAGCTTACAAGAACATATCGAAAATATAAAGAAAATTTTTGAAAAACTCAGAGAACATAATTTAAAAATACAATTAGATAAATCAGAATTTTTAATGAAAGAAGTAGCTTATCTTGGACATATAGTTTCAGAAGAGGGAGTAAAACCTAACCCTAATAAAATTAAAGCCGTTAAGGAATATCCAATTCCAAAAACCCAAAAAGAAATCAAAACTTATTTAGGATTACTTGGATATTATCGTAAATTCATTCCAAATTTTGCGAAATTAACTAAACCTTTGACTAATTTTTTAAAGAAAAACAACAAAATTGATATAAATAATAAAGATTATCGTGAAAGTTTTGAAGAAAGTAAAAAATTATTAATTAATTCTCCAATATTGCAATATCCTGATTTTTCTAAACAATTTATTCTTACAACAGATTCTAGTAATTATGCCTTAGGTGCAGTACTCAGCCAAAATTACGAAGGTAAAGATTTATCTATCGCTTATGCTTCGAGAACTTTGAATAATCACGAAATTCACTACTCAACCACCGAAAAAGAATTATTAAGTATTGTGTGGGCAACAAAATACTTTAGACCATATTTATACGGAACGAAATTCAAAATTCGTACCGATCATTGACCATTAGTTTGGCTAATGTCACTTAAAGACCCTAATTCAAAATTGATGAGATGGAAAATCAAATTAGATGAATTCAAACAATATAAGCAAGGAAAATTAAATAGTGATGCAGATGCATTATCAAGAATAAAATCAAAATTCAAAATCATTGAAACTAATGACAATAAGTATATTTGACAAATATCAAAATTTAGTACATTGCATATCAGCAGATAAAAAGATGAGTAAAGGTTTTGCTAGACAAATTGACGAAAAATTTCATTGTAAAAATTATTTAAATAAGAAAGATAAAAATAAAACTGACATACTTACCCAACCAATTTATAACAATAAAATTTTATTTCATTTAATAAAATAAAATAAATAAATATATCATCACGGCATATTACCCATTTCTGGGTGTGCCATTATTTACAACACATGTAGATATCGGTAATGATGACGATATATTTTACCGTGTGGGCGCTTACCAGGCGTCACCTCACGGGCACTCATAGCTGGCGTGGAGAGTGTACCACAGGGGTCACTTTTGTGCCATTTAAAATTGGAAATATTTGGCGTCTGTCGGTATCGAACCCGGTACCCCCAGGTTCGCGATCAGACACTTAGGCACGCGGCCACATTTAATAACAAAACAAAATTATTTTGATAAACCAACAATCGAAAATATTAAGAAATGCTTAAATAAACTTAGAGACTTTTGCATTCAAAACGACATAACAGAATTACATATGCCAAAAATATGTTGTGGTTCAGATAAACAAAATTTTGAAGAAATAAAAAGTATAATAAATAAAATATTCCAGGAAACACATTTACAAATTTATATACATGTCATGCCAGAAGAAATTAATTTGAACAACAATGAAAGTATTATAGCTCAAGTAGATGAATCAGATTTTGAAACTATTCATTCTGACAACGGAATCGAAATAAATGGAATTACTTATAAAGAAATAGCAATAAATTTTAGAAAAAATCAACTAGTAATTTGTACACATAATAATGAAACAAAAGTTACCCTGTATGGATTATTCAATACACAAAAACAACGTTTAGTCATTCAATTAAATGATCAAAATTTAGATAATGAAATAAATAAATTTATAAAAAAAAATTAAGTACCAAACTGTAAATATTATTGTTTATTTGAAAAAGATTTACATTTAAAATTCAACGAAGTATTATCACAAAATTTTGTAAAAAATTCTTACCAGCTAATCAAATGTGAATATATATTAGAAGATATTGAAACAATTGACGATCAATTACAAGTAATAAATAATTATCATTTAGGAAAAACAAACCACAGAGGAATTTTAGAAACCTATCAAAAGCTTAAACAAAAATATTATTGGCCCAATATGTATCAAGATATTCAAAAATACATAAATAATTGTCAAATTTGCCAACTAAATAAGTATGAGAGAAATCCATTTCATTTAAAAGACAATCTAACAAAAACTCCAGATAAACCATTTCAAATAATTAATATTGATACGTTAACTTTAGAAAAAGAAAAATATTTGACAATAAATGATCAATTTTCAAAATTCGCCCAAATTTATCGTTTGAAAGATCTAAATGCTACAACTATAGTAGACACATTAGCAAGATATTTTAAGAATTATAAAATACCTGACCAAATAATTCATGACTCTGGGACCGAATTCAATAACAATTTAGTTAAAAATTTATTAAACATGTACAAAATTAAAATACAAATGACTTGCGTAGATAATCCTAAAAGCAATGGATGTATAGAAAGATTTCATTCCACTATAATTGAACATTTGAGAATAATAAATCAAAGAGAAGAATTTAAAAATGAAACTAAAGAAAGAAAAATAAATTTTGCACTAATAGGTTATAATAATTCAATCAATCATGTAACCAAATTAACACCTTTAGAAGTACTTTATGGAAAAGATAAATACAAAAGTTTTTTCGAAACAAAATCTACAGAAGAAGATTATTTAAATGATTATGAAAATAAGTTAAAAATTATTCACAATACAGTTAAGGAAAATTTGCAAGTAGAAAAGAACAAAAGATATAAGGAACAATATAATAGACCTGAAAATATACCTAACAAAGTTTTTATAAAAGAAGGTAAAAGACGTATTCAAAAAATTAAAAAGCCCTTATTCAAAATTCATAAAATTGAAGATTATAATCCCAGATTAGGAGTTATTAAAATAAATAATAATAAGAAACACAAACTAGACAAAATTAAAAAACCTCGTCTGTTTGTTGCAGATGCACAAACGGATTAGACGAATTAGAGGAGATTAACAATAACCCTGGACTTAATATCCTAGACCTAGGTAAAGTTCACTTGTATATAAATTCTCAATATAATTATTACAGATATAATCTGACTAGTATAAATATAGAATATTATAAAATTATATATCATAAAAATAATATATTTAACCATATTAAAAATAATGATTCATATCATAGAGAATTGGAATCATATATGAAACTATTAGAATTCAACTGTAACAGGTTAGAAGATAAATAGGAAACTATTTTCAATAAAAAACGAAAGAAAAGAAGTCTATTAGATGGCTTAGGTACTGTTATAAAATCAATTACTGGTAATTTGGACGCTGCAGATGGGCAACGTTATAAACAATTATTCGATGAAATTAATAAAAATCAAGAAATATTACAAAAACAAAATCTAGAAACCATTAGAATAAATAAAATAATGATTTCAAAATTCACTACCCAGTTAGAAAATATAAGACATAATGAACTTCTTTTAAAATCTAGAATTATGCAAATAGAGGATATGCTAAAAATAAGTGTAAATTGGCAAAACTTATTAATAATCAAAGATGTTTTAAACCAGCTAATTTTATTAAGTTTAAACTTAATAGAGATCGTTTCTGAAATTGAAACCAGTTTAACGTTTTGTAATTTAAATCAGATTCATTCATCAATAATAAGTCTGGAAGATTTGAAGAAAATTACTAAACAAGTTTCAAAATTAAACTTTTAGGATATATTCGCCCAAATAACAAGCCATTGTAAACTAGATAATAATATGATAGAGTATTTATTGGAAATACCAATATATGAAAATAGGCTTAATAAATTATTACAAATTACACCAATTCCTATGTATATCAATAAGAAAATGTATATGTTAGATACTAATAAAGAATTGATAATAGAAAGAGAACATAAATTATTTAAAGCAAATAGCTGCAAAAGAAACGAAAATATATATTTTTGCAAAACTAATTATTTAGAAGTAAATTTATGTTTATATGATATAATTAAAAATCAGAAAAACAAAAATTGCATGTATCATAAGATATATGATTCATTTGTTGTAATTAAAATTGAAAACTCAAATTTAATAATTATAGCAGCTAACGAAGAACAATCCTTAGATATATATTGTCAAAATTATGAAAAACATAAAAATATAATTGGTATTTATAATTTTATAACTAATAAAAATTGTGCAATTAATAATTATGTCATGGAAAATTACGCATATTATAATAAAGAAATAATATTTGAAAATGTTAATTTCAAGCTAGAAAATAAACAATTTAGCAATAAAACTCTAGAACAGAAACAAATTGATAAACAGGAAATTAAAATTAATGAAATACCAAAAATTGAAAATTTAGATATAAATATCAAATTCTGCTATCAATTCTACTTTTATAAGCATTGTATCACTATTTGTTATATTTATAATTATAAGAATATGTATTCTTAAATTTAAGAAAAGAAAAATAATTCCTAAAGACGTATCTGTAGAAATATCAAATTTACAAGAAGATAAAGCTACGTTTTAACAGGGGAGGAGTTATGTATAACCTTCTTATTAATCCGCAGTATAAACATTTATGTATATCTTTACTAATATAAACCTTTTAAGGTATATTTATTTGTAAGTCAATTATATTAATATGATGAGACGCATTATCTTTTAAAAACCTTTTTAAGAATATTTATTTGAATGTCAATCATATTAATATATTATGACGTATTGAATAGTATAAATTGCCGTGTAAAGCAATTGGGAATACGATTCTCCGAGTTAATGTCTTAGAAGCAAGTCTTCTTTTCTGTATCAACCTTTGTATAAATTACTTCGAACAAATGAATAAATTATAATTTTTAAAAACTCTAAATACGAGTTGCATTTTATAATTTATACAAGGTGATGGTTCTTATCTATTCCGCTCTATATCTCTGTGCCTTTTTGGTAAATAATCTTTACATCCCTTTCTACGCCTTTTTTCATGTTACATCTTCCACGAATACTTTGACTATTTTAATCATCCGGATCGAATGAATTACTTATACGAGTACGACTCAGTTCAAAATTTAATACTTCAAACAGCAAATCAAAATTCATGGGGACGTGCAGGACATATTAAAGCAATGTCATTAGCATCCAAACGACATATATATATATATATATATATATATATATATATATATATATATATATATATATATCTTTATTAAGCTGTAGAAGACAACGATTTTGGCAATACATTATCTTTCGAATAACTACAAAATTCTTGTAATCAAGGCTTACTAAATAAAATGCATTTGCCCTACTGCAACAAAATTGATGGAATGGAGTTACATACAACTATACCTAAAAGAGCAATAGGGATTATTTTAACCGATCCTGGAACTGGAGCAAGTCACTAGAGTGCAGTTTTGCCGAAGACCGATGAAAATTGTTTGCTTAAACTTAGATACAAGGGCGACACCCGTGCCGATCAAATAAATCAAAATGCAACAGATATCATTGATATTTTCTAATATTCCTCTTTAATTTAATTCTATGCCATTTCATATTTGTACTATATCTAAGGAAAGTTGCCGGTATGTCTGTTATACAATCATATTCTCCTTCATCTGCCAAACTCTATGGATGAAAATATTATGTTGACATTAATTTATTTTCTACGTCTAGCTTAAATGCTACCACTATGCACGGTAACTGTTATGTCTCTATATTACCCAATTCTCCGTCATCTACTAAAGTCTATGGATGAAAATCATTTTCCTGCAATTAATTTATATTTTACTGAGACGATACGCTCTAAATATTATTAGTTATTTTTATTATTTGTTATTATTATTATTATTAATATTATTGTAGTACGGTAATATATTTATTTGTTTATTGAAAATATATTTTGTTGCAATGGCCATTGCGTAAATATTTGTTGTACAGTTGTTTTTTGTGTGTTTTATGTCACTAGGAGACAAAGGATTCGAGTTCGGCCGTTAAGACAAGTGAAACCACTTAAGCCGGCGTCACAGGACTGGGACATCTGCGAAGTGTCAATCACACTTTTATGCTGTTCTAGAATTTTCTGTGAGCCACCCACACCAGTGACGTAGCGCCTACCCCCGAAACACCCTAGTTTTGGAAGGAGACAAGAGGGATATTTAAGTTTAAATACGAGATCTAAAGTTCATCAGTCTTGCTTCGGCAGGACTCCCAGATCCTGGACCTCTGGCATGGTTGACATGTTGAGCAACCCGGGCTTCTGGCATCCTAGGGCTTGGACCTCTGTCGTGGTTGACACGTTGGGTAACCCGAGTTTCTGGATTCATACAAATTTTACTCTTGGCTTGTCCGAGGTAAGTTCTTTAGGTCCCTCCTCGATACCGCTTTCCCATAGTTTTACAATTTCCACCCGTTCAGCTGCTATGGCTATATCAGGCACGTCGGGTTTCCCCTATTTATCCACCCGTTCAGCTGCTATGGCTATGTCAGGCACGTCGGGTTCCCCTCCTTTTTTCCACCCGTTCAGCTGCTATGGCTATGCCAGGCACGTCAGGTTTCCCCCCTTTATCCACCCGTTCAGCTGCTATGGCTATGTCAAGCACGTCGGGTTTCCCCCCTTTTTATCTACCCGTTCAGCTGCTATGGCTATGTCAGGCACGTCGGGTTTCCCCCCTTTTTTCACCTGTTCAGCTGCTATGGCCATGTCAGGCACGTCGGGTTCCCCCTTTTTGTCCACCCGCTCAGCTGCTATGGCTACGTCAGGCACGTCGGGTTTCTCCCCTTTCCCCCCCGTGCAGTTGCTATGGCCATGTCAGGCACGCCGGGTCTCCCCTCCTTGTACGCTCCCGGTTCACCCACGGCGAATTTATTTTGGACAAGTTGTAAACAATCTTTTTGACTTGTTGTCACAATGATATAATTAATTTTATATACATGACCTGATATTGGTTGTCAATCAAACGTAATTTTGCGGGTCTGCTGCTTTGCAGCCATCCAAGCTCAAGATGTGTGCCGTATCAGCACCGAACGCTGGCTTGTCCACGTTCACTTGGGTATAACTTACATAATACACAGCCAGCGAGTGCGACACAGGTACTCAAAGGTACATACGGCGTGGTGACTCAGTCACACGTCGGGCGAATAATCCGGCTACATCGGTTGTTCTGCCATCAGGGTGAGGCGGCTCAGCCGCGAACCCAAAATAGTGTTGCTGACCCCACACTATTACCGCCGGTAGTGTTGCTGACCCCACGCTATGTATACAAAAATCGGCATGTAGCGCCACGGTAACCTCGGAGAAACCGAGCTTACCCCACTTACACACTCACATTCACGTATACAATTACGATTGTAATTGGCTGTCAATATAGTGGTCTAATTAATGTCTATTTACAATGTTGCTCATATTAAATTATTGTGACCACCCTTCATTGTTACTATATTGAATTTGTTATAAATTATTTGTTGAAATTGTGTCTAGATGCCTCTCTGTGCGAGGTTTAAGCTGTGGTTTCCCTTATACAAGGCGAATACCGGAGAGCGGAACTACAGCAGGGTGCCATGGTCAAACCATTTCACTCAATTGTATTTCTCATATTATTTGGTATTTACTTTCATAATTAATTTTCAATAAATGCACAAGGCTTGACATATTCTGTCTGCTTTTTGGAGAGAACATTATTCTTTAATTTTGTCAAATACCTGTCCCGATTCTCCCACTTTTAACAGCTACTCTGTATTACTTATTTAATATAAACACAACGTAGGGTAAGTACAACTTTCAATGTCGCGTTACATAAAATTGGTGCCGTGACCAGGATAGGTAAGTCGCGTTAGACTACGTCTACCACAATTGTTATTATGAATAGTAACTGTTATACCTGTCATATCAAATTCTCTGTCATCTGCCAAACTCTATGGATGAAAATCATTTTCCTGTAATTAATTTATATTCTACGTCTACCACAATAATTGCTCTCATTATGAATAGTAACTGTTATATCTGCCATATTATCAAATTCTCAATTGCTGCCATTATGAATGGTAACTGTTATATCTGTCATATTATCAAATTTTCCGGCATCTGCCAAACTCTATAGATGAAAATAATTTTCCTGCAATTAATTTATATTCTACGTCTACCATAATTGCTGTCATTATGAATAGTAACTGATATATCTGTCATATTATCAAATTCTCCGTCATTAATTATTTATATTCTACGTCTACCACAATTGCTGTCATTATGAATGGTAACTGTTATATCTATCATATTATCAAATTTTCCGACATCTGCCAAACTCTGTGGATAAAAATAATTTTCCTGCAATTAATTTATATTCCACGTCTACCACAATAATTGCTCTCATTATGAATAGTAACTGTTATATCTGCCATATTATCAAATTCTCCGTCATTAATTATTTATATTCTACGTCTACCACAATTGCTGTCATTATGAATGGTAACTGTTATATCTGTCATATTATCAAATTTTCCGGCATCTGCCAAACTCTATAGATGAAAATAATTTTCCTGCAATTAATTTATATTCTACGTCTACCATAATTGCTGTCATTATGAATAGTAACTGATATATCTGTCATATTATCAAATTCTCCGTCATTAATTATTTATATTCTACGTCTACCACAATTGCTGTCATTATGAATGGTAACTGTTATATCTATCATACTATCAAATTTTCCGACATCTGCCAATCTCTATGGATGAAAATTATTTCCTACAATTAATTTATACTCTACGTCTACCACAATTGCTGTCATTATGGATTGTAACTGTTATATCTATCATATTATCAAATTATTCGTCATCTGCCAAACTTTATCGATGAAAATCATTTTCTTGCAATTAATTTATATTCTACGTCTACCACAATTGCTGTCATTATGGATTGTAACTGTTATATCTATGATATTATCAAAATCTCCGTCATCTGCCGAACACTGGATGAAAATCATTATGACGTCATTAATTTATATTCTACGTCTAGCTCAAATGATACCATTATGGATGGTAACCGTTATATCTATTATAATATCAAATTCTCCGTCATTTGCCGAACACTGGATGAAAATTATTATGCTGTCATTAATTTATATGCTACGTCTAGTTCAAATGTTGCCCTTATGGATGGTAACCGTTATATCTATTATAATATCAAATTCTTCGTCATTTGCCGAACACTGGATGAAAATCATTATGTTGAAATTAATTTATATTATACGTCTAGCTCAAATGCTGCCATTGTGGATGGTAACCGTTATATCCATCATATTACCAAATTATTCGTCATTTGCCAAACTTTATAGATGAAAATCATTTTCCTGCAATTAATTTATATTCTACGTCTACCACAATTGCTGTCATTATGGATTGTAACTGTTATATCTATGATATTATCAAAATCTCCGTCATCTGCCGAACACTGGATGAAAATCATTATGACGTCATTAATTTATATTCTACGTCTAGCTCAAATGCTACCATTATAGATGGTAACCGTTATATCTATTTTAATATCAAATTCTCCGTCCTTTGCCGAACACTGGATGAAAATCATTATGCTGTGATTAATTTATATTATACGTGTAGTTTAAATGCTACCATTATGGATGGCAACCGTTATATCTATGAAATTATCAAATTCTCAGTCATTTGCCGAACACTGGATGAAAATAATTATGTTGTCATTAATTTATATTCTACGTCTAGCTCAAATGCTGCCATTAAAAATGGAACCGTTATATCTCTTATAATATCAAATTCTCCGTCATCTGCCAAACAGTGTGAATGAATATTATTATGTTGTCATTAATTTATAATCTACGTCCAGCTCAAATGCTATCATTATGGATGGTAACCATTACATCTATTATATTATTAAATTCTCCGTCATGGGGTTCTTAATTTAAATTCGAGATTTATCAGAAAATTGAATTTATTTTCCTGTTATTATTCAACATTCTACATCTGCTTTGTTTGGTTTTATTATCAACTCTTTGGGTGAAAATCATTATCCTGTTAATAATTTAAATCCTAATAATAATAATAATAATAATAATAATAATATTTATTTTGTTATAAGGTACAAAGTCCCGTACAAAAGAAATGGTAGAATAATTATATACTAAAGAAAAATAGTTATAGTACCCGTAATTAATTACCTATATATAATCATAAATTGTTGCTTATAATAATAATAATAATAATAATAATAATAATAATAATAATAATAATACCGCAGGGGTAGACTGGCCTACAGCAGTCTATTCGGGCTTAGTGACCCCGCGTACCCGAACTAAAAGGGTGGCAAAACTATGCACTAGTCACCTCCCATATGTGTGCGCAGTGTCTGCGAAGTGTTGCCCCCCGTTGTGTGGGGGCCCACCCGCAGCCTGTATGTCTCATGAGGTCACGTCACTTGTGCACGACAGAGACCTGAATTTCTAGGGCTACAACTGGCTTCGCCGCACCTATCAGGTATCTCTGCCTTTCTCCATCAGGGTTTTAGAGGTAGAGGCTTGCTCCAGTATGGACACGGAAGTCTGGTGCCAGTATTGTGTTGCCATTGTGCCCACCTACTACCCAGCTCCTTGGGCCTGGATGCAAAAGAGGCCTGACTCAGAGGGGTTACAGCCTGGCTTCGCCGCACCCTCTGGTCCCCCTGTCCTTACCACTCGCCATCCTCCACCTGGTTACTTGGTGCAAACCCGTGCCAGGTGTGTATACCGCCGCCTCATCCTGAGTACACGGTCTGTAGGCTTACTCCACTAAGTCACCCCGACCACCTGGGTGGCTGCCCTGACCTTTTGGGCACATCGTCCGCGCCTAGCCTCTCTAGCAATTTCTGAGAGGCGGGTCAATGGTACCCAGGTTTCCTGAGGTAGTGTGCAAAAATTAAGCGGAAATAATAATAATAATAATAATAATAATAATAATAATAGTAGTGCCAATTTTGTGAAATTTCTACAATAATATAGAAAAACGACAATAATAATAATAATTATAATAATAATAATGATAATAATATTAAGAAGACAGGAACAGAAAAAATAAGAAAAAAAGGGTTTTTTTATTCATTCAAACAAAAACCTCTTAAAGCTAGACTTTTAATTGTGTATTAAAAAATATTATTGATTTTTTCACAATAAAGTGATTCAAGCAAGATGCAATTCTCTGGATGAATTACATTTGGAGGCATGTATTGAGTCAGATATACGTCTCTATAAGGTTTGTAAATGGGACAATAGAAGAAGTAATGTTCTGGATTTTCCTCAGTATTAAAGTTGCACACGGTCATGTCATACTAGTATTCCATTTATATTTAATGTTATTATATGAAACTGAGAATATTTTTTTATTTCCTAAGTGTAAATTGATTATTAAACGGATTTTTACCATAGAGATTTATTCTAATAAATATTTCTCTGTAATAAATTCCTTTTTCACTAATTTGTAATGGTCATTATAGGCACAATATTTTATACGATTCATGTCCGTATTAACAAAAATATTTTTGAACTGCTCAACTATATTTTGAATTTTAGATTTAGTTAAATTTGCACTCCAATATTCAGAGAGGTTATTTTCGGTGAAAATGGGTCTTAGTTTGTTATGCCAGTTAAATTATTTTTTATTGATATTCAAACCGTCTAAATATATTAACCTATTGAGAATTAATTTAGGATATCTAGTATCTTCCAAATTATTAATTTTATAAAACCAGTTTAAACTCCTTTTTATGATCTGACAAATAATGTGAAATGTACCGGTCTCCGAACTCAACATGTAATTAGGCGTAGTACGGAGACATCTAAAGATAATTTTAATATATTTCAACTGGCATTTTTCTAATTTTCAGATTTCTGACCCGTATAATACAGTAGCTTTAACAATAGACTCAAGTAAATTATGTTTTTCGTTCCACGTATGAGATTTACCTTTTATTAAGATGTTAGTAACTTTAGAAATAACTATTGCTGCCTTTTTTTCTGCGTGTTGGGTATTATCGAGAAACTTCCCTGAAGAAGAGAAGAACACCCCTAAATAAGAAAATTTGTCTACTATTTCAATACCGCAATTCTTGTATTTGAATACAGGTAAAGATGGTTTACGACCTCAGAAAAAAAGTAGAACATTTGTTTTTGATATATTTACTACTAAACCGTTTATATCGCAATATTGTTCTAATAGATTTAGGTTTCGTTGTAGCGATATAGGGGAGTCGGTTAATAAAAATGTTGGCGTTACTATATAAATTTTGAAGCAATCTTATAAATTTAGTACTGATACCCATGATGTACAGTTTATCCCATAGTTTGGAATGGTTAACTGAATCAAAAGCTCTTTTGTAATATACAAACGCAGCGTACATTTTACCGTATTTAAGTCTGAGTTGAAAGTGAGCTAATGAAATAAGGCAAAAAATATTTTCGTCTATTTTAGTATGCAAGGAATCTCTATCCTCAGAAATATTTGAATTAGAAAATATATTTTCCTCCTCTATTTGATTTAAATTACCAATTTTAGAATTGAAATGAGCTATTAAAATAATTTTTGAGTCGAAACGAAAGGTTACAATTGATTCTGTAATTTCGGAAAGTAAATTTAAACAACTATTATTGCATAGATTGGGACTGAGGTAAACACAACCTATTATGATAGTATTTGTATCAATACTTGCCTCCGCAATGATCCAAAGATTTGTAATTTCTAAAATTTTGATTTCGTTAAACAAATTATTCCTGAACATAAGAATGATCCCACCACTGGGGCGTCCTTTTTGTTTATCTTTGCTTGCAAAACTGTAAGTAACATTATTTGTATAGTTGTTAAGAAATTCCGGGATGATGTGTATTGGATTCATACACCAAATTTCACAAAAGCATAATACGTCTGCTTTAAGAAGTTTTTGTGCTGAATCACTGTCCAAACCATATAAATTATTGATGCCTGAAATATTCCAAAAACATATATTAGTACAGATTGAATTATTGTTTGTATTATTATTATTACTATTACTCTTACAAAAATTGGAACAATTACTTAAATTTTTTATTGAGTCAGATGTATCGATCCTGTTGTTCAATGCTGCTCTGATGGTTCCACTATGAAGTTGGAGTTGAGCTTCGAAAAAAATTGGTTGATTCCCATTTTTAGTAGCACGCATTTGTTTTGTTAGCTGCCGTGGAGTGCTAGGAAAGTCGTCTGATTTTCTGAGTTCTCTGTCTCGTTTTTGGCCAGTCTCGTTATTATTTGTTTCTACTAATTTATTTTTATAAATCTTAGAATGAACACCGTTTTCTTGTTGAGTTTTTTTAGCTACTAGTATCTTCTTTTTCTCTTTTAGAGCATGATGGGTCAGATCTTGATTTACGAAAATATTTGACCCTTTTAGATATCTTCTGATGAGATAGATATTATTTCTCATTTGAAAAGATTGAAAAGTGACTATAATTCTCCGTTTATCAATTTCCTTTTTATCGATTAGTCTAATTTCTTCGATATCGTCTTCTTTAATACTGATGTTAAAGTATTTGGAGGAAATTTCAGAAATAGCGCTTCGAATTTCTTGGATTGACTTATCCTTGGTGTTAATACCACAGAAAATTAAATTTCTTTTTTCACCTGGAATTCTAAACTGTTTATTATTTTTTCTTGCTTGCTGACTTGCAGTTGTAGACTTTTATATTTCTCATCTAATTCCTCATCTATTTCCTCATTTTTTGTTTTAAATGCGGTGATATCACATTTTGAATATCATTGCAAATTATGTCTAGTTTCTGAAGTTTCAGCAAAATTGGACATATTTTATCACTGTCTTCTGACATATTGAGGTTATAAACTTTTTTGTATACGTTTTTACTTTACAATATACGATACTTTTACATAAATTTATATCAAACTAGATACAAAAATTCACCTTTTCAAATAGAATTATTAATTTCGTAAATTTGTATCACGAAAATAGAGCTTAGAACACTTTTTCTACAGATATAATTTGAATAGCACGTGCTAGTCAAGGGTTTCGTCTACCAATCATAATTTAAATCCTACATCTGCCTGATGGTGTCATCATGGATGGTTACCGTTATATGTATATCCACAAGATTATGAAATTCTCCGTCATCTGTCAGACTCTGGATTAAAATAATTATCCTGCCATTAATATAAATTCTAGGTTTATCATACAATTGAAATTATTTTATTTCACCAGAATAATACCAACTTATAGCCATGAAAGGGTTTATATTTTTGGCGGCCTTGGCCGTTAAAAAATGTTTTTGGTTTGACGCATACAATGAATGGACGAATGTAATTGGTCCAGCAATTGCATTCGGCAATCATTGACACGCAGCGGTGCTCATCGCTGCCAGCGCTGCCGGGGTGCTGAACGCACGCAATCATACCTGCTTCGCGTAGAGTCTCATGTATTTAAATTATGTCATTCATCTGCCAAACTCTGACAGAGAAAATAATTTTCCCGCAATTAATTTAAATTCTACGACTGCTTCATGTATTATCTTTATGGATGAAACAAGTAACAACTTTATTCTACTGGTGAATGTACAATTTTAAATATTTATATAACATACATTTCATAATTAACAAACTTATTGGATTAAATTATTGACGGACAATGTTAAAATTGAACGTGCAGTTTTCGCAGTTTTGTATATTTATTCCAGAACTTGAAACAGCTGACGAGGATAAATTAGATTCTGTGTCTGTGACATTCTCACTAGAATTTTCAGTTAGTGTGGCAGTGGCAGCAGTTTGATTCACCTTGTTTGTTAAAATTTTATGCGCTACATCAATTTTATTTTTGAAACTTTCATCAACATAACCTTCTGCAACAACTGATGAACGCCAACCTCCATGACGTTTTAGAGTCATAATGGGCGCATTCAGCAAATTTCTTTGGTCCCTGAACACCTGACCAACCGGTCACCGAACAAGGAGGTCTCTGCTGAATCCACTTTTCACATTGACGTGATTGAAACGTCAAATAATCGTGACCTTAATTTTACAATAACTTTAATGTTATTTGTTAAACTAATTAAAAGATTGCATTATAAGAAAATTTTCATAATTTGAGAATAAATAGTAGTTATTTCGCTTTTCAATCAATTCACTTATTGATATATGCATAATATATGACAACAAATAATTTATTTTCGGTGCTTTACATGTAAATAAATATTATTTTGTTTTACTGCACATATAATGGATGACCTTAGTTTATTTCTACTAGCAGAAGAAAATCCAGTGAATTTAAATATTGCGCGCGAAACAAGTGACCAAGTGACCAGGAACATCTGGCAGTACTTCTTTTTACGGTCAGCTGGTAGGTGACCGGTCAGTGAACGGTCTCTAGTGAACAGTGCATTCAACAGAAAAATGGTGAACATATTCAGCGACCACATGTCTGCTGAATGCGCCCATTGTCAGCTCCAACATTAGCTAATAATGTAGCAGAGGTTCTGCGGAAACAATGGCCTGTAAATGATTTCGAATCAGGTAAATTAAGATATTGTGCAATGTTAAATGGAATTTTTCCTATAGTGTTCATTTCAACAACTTGTGCGGTACATTTGCCAACGCTTATAATTTATGAATAATCACCGAGATGATAGGTTAGAGGGTCGAAGAGAAACATATCTTCTATACATTGGTCGCGTTCAGCCGCACCTAGCTGCTAGCTCGCTAACCTAGCGAACGTCGTTGAATGGTCCGCTGACCGACCGCTAGATTTTAGCTGCTAGTCTAGCGGGCTAGCGAAAACAAAATGCGCTAAATGACCTAGCGTACTGCTATAACTGTCAAAAATAGGAAATATGGCGCTAGTAAATTCAAATTCAAATGAAATAATACAATATGAATATGAAAATATGTCATATTTGGTAAATGAAAGCAGACAAATTCACAAACATTCAATGTGGTAAACTTTTACATACTATATAATATAAAATTTCATTATGAGGTGAGAACGTTTTATTTGTAGATGTTAATGTATATAGATGGCAGTACTAGCATTATGGACCGGTCGAATTACCACGACCATTGCTATCTAGCGCTAGCTAGCAGCTAGATAGCTGCTAGATGCGGCTGAACGTGACCATTGACAAAAGATTCATTGAATTATGATCATCAACAATGAATGTTCGCTGCACATTAATTTTCGAGTCTGGAATCTGCAGTGTCTTCACAATTAACCCGGCATTTATTTATTTATTTATTTAATTAATTAACCAAGATAAACAGGATACTAAGATCCCAATTACAGGTCGGTTTTAAATACACACAATTATAACAAAAATTGTGACAAGCACGAAAGAACACTTAATGTAAACATACAAATAATACAAATAATAAAGAAGTTTGTTGTTTTAAATTACAAATACATAATAATTGCTTAAATGAAACAGTATTTAAACAGAAGACACCATTTATTGCATTAATAATAATTGCTGAATTAAGCCACTTTTAAATTTAGCCATGCAGTCACCAAAGATGTCAAGAGTACTAGAGACAGTATTGAAAGTAGAACACATAGTTTTTATAGGAGATTTTTGTTCATAATTTGTACGTGATGTACTACAGTAAAATGTACGGGTGTTCCTAGAAGTTATTCTAGGTACAAATATAGAAATTGAAGCGAGAGTGACTGGGTCATTGATGCTGTTGTGCAGTAGTTTGTACAGATAAATACAGGAATGAATTTTTCTACGAGTAACTAAAGGTAAAAGACGCTGTTCACGAAGTAAGACGTTGTGATCAAAATCAAAAGTAGGATACTGTTTATTAAGTTTCAAATATAAAAATCTTGCAAATTTACGTTGGATAGATTCAATTAAATCAACATATTTGTTATAAATTGGATTCCAAACTTGAATACAATATTCCAATTTCGATCGTACATAAGTAAAATACAACTTTTTTATTGTACATATTTTAGTAAACGACTGCGAACAACGCATTATGAATCCCAAGTTTTTATATGCAGATCTTACTACAGTACATATGTGCTCGTTAAACTTCAGTTTTGTATCGAATAGAACTCCTAAGTCTTTGAACTGGTCGACTCTTTCAAGAACATAATCTCCAATTCTATACTGAGCAGTGTAAACAAATTTTCTAACAAAATAACTCATTAATTTACACTTACTGAAGTTAAAAAATAATTTAGAGGATAAAGACCAAGCGTAAATTTATCGATATCTTTCTGTAATAATAATGTATCTTCAAATGACCTAATGGACTTGAAGATTTTCAGATCATCTGCATAAAGTAGTACTTTAGAGTTCTGCACTGAGTTAACTATGTCATTAATGAAGAGAATAAACAATAGTGGACCAAGGTTAGAACCTTGAGGAATTCCGGAGGTAGCAATATACGGTTTAGATTTGAAATTGTTGTAAAATACAGACATGTCCCGATTAGAAAGATAGGAAGAAAGGAATTCTATGAGATCAGAAGAATAATTAAATTGAGTATTCAGCTTATGTAATAATATATTGTGGTTCACACGATCAAATGCCTTTGAGAAATCAGTATATACTACATCTACCTGCGCACTGTTGGAAAATGAATTTAATGTAAATTCAGTAAAGTTCATGAGATTAGTTGTGGTTGATTTGCCAGTCATAAATCCATGTTGATGAATTGATTAGCTATATGAGAGATTCTCTCACATTTTTAGAAAAACGCGTACATCTTTAACAATAATTGGCGGGGGTACATGTCGTCTCAGTTATGCTCTTGTCCAATTTTGCGCATCATATTATATTTTGTCATTTGAGGGTAGTGTGCATAGTGGCTGCGTTACGTGAATTTTTTGTGATCCAAACCATCACCGAAGAGCGAAGTGCGGATGAGCAACTAGATTAAGGTAGCGATGCTGATAGTGAACAAAGTGATCAAAATACTGAGACAGAACAATTAAAAAATAATATTTATAAAATTAAATTATACCCACTTATTATTGTAGTAAATTTTATTTGTTCTGTTGAAAATGTTTAACATATTCAAATTTTAATTATATATTTGCTGTTAAAAAATACTTATCCCTAAAAAAAAAAATATACCTACCTATTATTCATGTACATTTGGTTTGTTTTGTTTAAAATGTTTAATAAACATATTCAACTTATATATCGGCTGTTTCATTTCATTTCGTTTACACTTTAATTTCAGATGATTTTTGTAATGTGAAAAAAGTTCTCACGCGCGAGTCATGCCGAGGGACTCGAATTAGCGAGTAATGCCGGGTTAAAATGGACCCATTATCCTCAATATCATCTACAGTCATTTTAACTAAATCATAGCGTCGGCATGCTCCATGAGAGCAACCTTCATCATAAGGAAATGATCGTCTGAAGCTTCAGTCTGGAATTTATTTATTTCATCTCTTGTTAAAGATTTAGATTTTTTTGTTCTATAACCAACTGATTTTTGTTTCAAAAAAGCAGTTAGTTTCTTGAATTTAGTGATATCAATATCGTTCTTAACTAGCTAGTGTTGATTTTAGCATGGAATAAATGGACCAAACAGAAGACGATTTCATTACATTAGATTTTTCCAAAAAGTAAGCTAGTAAAACGTTTTCACTGTAATTCCTTTATTTTTTTTTAACTCACACCATTCAATGAATAGGTTATAATTCTTTCCGTATAGTGATCTCGATTTTGCAGGTAATAAACTCAAGAAAGCATTTTGTGCAGTTTCAAATATATCTGGAGGAGTGCAAGAAATATCACTATCTTCATTATTTTTGGAGATTTTTGAGCACATATTTAATTTAGGAGTAAAAACTTTTATAAATAATGATTATTGACAACAGAATGATTTATTTATTTATTTATTTACTTGGATATCCATATCGTCATGCTTATACACAACACAAAACAGAAATTGGTTGAGGTTGAATTGAAATTACTAAATAGGTATTATTATTTTTTTATTTTGGTTAGTAAAGTCGTAGAAAAAATTATGTGTGCATCTCTAGCATAAATTATCTTTATTGCTCTCGCTCGATTGTAGCCGCTTCAATTTCCGACCGCGAGTAATAAAGATCCACTTTACGCTCTTGATACGCAAATAACTATTTCGTGCCGGATTCTCCATATACAGAGTGATGAAAAATGACTGAAGGTTAAGTAACAGCTTTTGTTCCAAAATAATGTCAAAATTATAATTGAATTTTCCATAATTTATTAAATCTATATTCCACATATGAAAGATGATGAAAGGTGCATGACATTTGATTAATATCATTGTCGTACATTGATTCACTTGATGTTTGTTTCGCATATCTTCATAAAAAAATCTTTAAGTAATTTCATTTCATTACGGCTTTTAATAGATGGAAACAGTAATGCTGTCGTACTAAGTAAGTGGCAAATGTCAAAATCGTATGAAATGCACGCTTAAGCCTTTTTTGAACACTCTGTATATATTAATTGAATTTGATTTATTATTCAAATACGAAATACTAGGTATTCTTTTTATATTGGTAACAGGATTATTTGAATATACTTCATTTCACGTAACAAAATAGCGTTGTGTAGATAGGGATATAAATTCTGTCCTTTCATTGGTCAGAATGCTAGCCTAGTTCACCAAAGTGATATAAATGTCACTTGTCAGTTGTCAATTATCAAATAAAATCTATAGAATTAAGTTATTTTCACGTAATTTTTAATATTCAAGATCTCGTACATTTTTCAAATAAAAATATTTTTAATATTTACGAAGTTTGGTTTCACGGATTTGAATTATTTATTTAATGCATGTAAAAACGGTGGGCTCCCTAGCGCCATATGTTATTTTCTTACGTTACATGAAGTATAATTTCAAAAGACATGGATTTTCATTCATAACCTGAAAACTTAGCTAAAAGTCTTTTAGCGGTTTTGCATTGCAAGTACAAATATAATTACTTACATTTAGCTCAAAAATGTGTTCATTTAAATTATAATTAACAATTTAGTATTATGAGTTTTAAAATTTTTGCTAATTCTTGTGTTGAAAATACTTATAAGTTGTCATTTCACCAGAATAATACCAACTTATATCCATAAATTCCCTATCATTTTGCCGGCCAAAGCCTGTAAAAACTGTTTCTGAACGATTTAAAATCTACGCCTGCCTTACATTATACTGTCTTTATAGATGTTAATCGTTATATAATGTTATATCATCATAATTTATGGCAAAGCAGCTCTTGGAGAGCCAAGGCCTCAAATACCGTAGATACTCGTTTCCAGCCCGACAGGTACTTATGCAGTTGGTGCATAAATTCCGTGCAACAACCCTTGATTGCTATGCATCCAGTGCTACAGTGGACATACTCCTTCTGTAGCTAGCACCATTTATGTTTGAGATGGGCAACGGGTTAGGTCGTCGCATGCGAGTGCGATTAAAGCCTGACATGCTGGCATTTTAACGACTTACGCATGTAGCCATCCAGTGAATTCGAACCGAGGAACCTCAGATTCGATCAGATTTCGCGGATTATACAGCATTGAAAGGGGGGATGTGAATACAATGAGCACCACTCAGGTGAGAACAAAAATAAAGAACAACTTAATGAGTTTATCTGAAGCGAGATGCGACGAATTGAGATTTTGATTAAAAAGAATGAAGCTTCGCAGCGATCACCAAGTGACCGCATTTTAAGGTTGCACTTTTATCACCCTAATGTCTGTATACTGAATTAATATGCCTTAAAAGACGTCAATTATTATAATGGATTTAGTGCAGTGAAGGAACACACTTGCCTTAAAATTGAGGCGCATTAATTAATCAAATCACGTACGTTGCTACCACATCAGCGCTATATCATGGCTGATTCTGTCTAATAATAAATAAATAAAACAAAATTATAATAAACACATATCTCAGTGCCAAAGTATGTTTAGACGAGATTTGATCAAACACTTTATATCGCTAGATACTTAATTTAACACTTATAGTTAGAAGTTAGAAGTTATTAAAATGCTTCAATTAATGTTAAAAAAAAATCATTTGATTTAATATGTATGTAATTATTTATTATATGTAATTTGACTTATAGCCAAGATAGGCAACAAAAATTAATGATCATTAAAGGTTACTTATAGTATGCGTACGTTAAGATGAGACTGTTGACAGATGTCAAAATTGCGTCTATTAACAAACTAGAAAATATGGACTGTAGTAAGCTCGGGCTACTTATTGTTTTGTACTGTACGAGTACAATATAATAAGTAGTACTGCTTACTACATTTAATATTTTTTTATTTGTTAATACACGCAATTTTAACATCTGTCAACAGTCTCAACTTTAGGTGCGCATACTATATATAACTCTTAATGATCATTAATTTTTGTCGTCTGTCTCGGCTATTAGGGTAATTTGTGCACTCTCTGCAGGGTATTTTTTGTATATTCTTTTTATAATCGGCCTGTAATTAAAACTATATAATTCTGTAGAGTAGTTTTAATAAATATATATATGTAGGATTTTTATTCGTTGTCTAGGGTGTGAAACACAACACAACACTTTGCTTATAACAGTTTATTACATACGTGAATGTGTTAGTAGCAACTGACATATATGTTCACGAAGATTGATAACAATGATATGATATTTTGAGAACAACAGCTTATCGTTTCACCCGTCTGGCAAAAACAAAGCGTGCGTCTTTTGAATGGCAACGAGAGCGTCTTCCCTCGTTCACGTCTTTAACCGTTCTTCTCGTTCGACCTCGTGCCACGGTGAATTCCACTGTTTCCCCACTACCCTGCTCGCGCAGCCGTACAGAGACGCACCAGCACAATGTTACCAATTGACTAAAAAAAAAAACTAAATATTATATTTAAATAATAAATTACTACACTCGGCCATACTGACTAGCAATCCGACTCGGATTCGCTACCAGCATTTTCTACCCAAGGTTTCATGAATTCTGCACAGGTAGAAGTTCGCAATGGTCCTTCATGATGACCAACCTTTATTACATCGTATCTTTCATTTTCTTTTACCTTTGAGATTTCATAGGGGCCTAAGTATTTTCTAGCCACCTTTAAACCACTTCCAAATTGCGTTCGCTTTATGGCAACAAGATCGCCTGTATTATACATTCTTGGTTTCTTTCTTCTTAAATTGTATCCTTTTCTGTTTTCTTCTTGAATCTTTATTAGACTCTCTTTACATTTTCTTCGTAATTCATCCCTGAATGTATCAAATTGTCTTCTCGCCTCTTCTTCAATCATTTCACATAAATTTATATCTTCTTTGTTCCGCATTTTCACACCTACTAATATCTCGAATGGTGTAGTATTAATACTGCGTTGGTAGGTAGAATTCATTGCTCTCTGCAATTTATCTATGTGCTTATACCATTTTGTCGGGTCATCAATACTAAGCTTAGTAAGAATTGGAATTATTGTACGATTAATCCTTTCTATTTGACCGTTACTTCGTGCAACTCCGGTAGTAATTGTAACATGAGTTATTCCTTCCTCAAGGCAATAATTATTAAACTCTTGCGACGTAAAGGCTGTTCCTTTATCTGATATTACTCTTTTTGGACTGCCGAATACTTTTTGTTGTTTAACAAGACAACTGATGACTTCTTTTGCAGTAGTAGATTTTGTAGGATAAATCCATACAAATTTAGAAAAATCATCTATGACAACGAAAAGATATTGATAACTTTTGTTCGTAGAATGTATGGGCCCTAGATGATCTATGTGATATGTGTTTAAAGGACCTTCTTGTTTCTCAATAGGATGTAAAAATCCTTCTTTCTTACCCTCTTTTCTACTACCCAATATACAATGCACGCAATTATCAACAACAATCCGAATTTTATCTTTTAACTTGGGAATAAAAAATTCTTTATTCACTATTTCCTCAGTTTTCTTGACAGAAAAATGTCCTACGTCGTGAGCTTTCCTAATAATCTCTAATTGCATAGTTTTTGGCACAACTAACAATTCTTGTCCATCAATAAGTTTATATAACAGGTCATGTTTTATAAAGTAGTTTTCATATTCTTCTGTAACTAAAATTTTTTTAATAGCTTTTATGTTTTCATCGCTTTCTTGAACTAATTTTATTCTAGAGATGAGGTCACATTCATTGTCGATCATCATAACTACTGGATAACGGCTTAATGAGTCTACGTGAGACATTCTACTTCCGCTCCTATGTTCGATCTCGTAGTCATATTCTTCCAACAATAACGCCCACCGGGCTACTCTTGTTGTCAAGCCTGCTTTCTCCATGGTTTTCTTAAAAGCTGAACAGTCTGTGACTATCTTAAATTTAGATCCAAGTAAATAGGTTCTGAACTTCTTTACTGCTTGAATTATACTGAGAACTTCTAATTCATAGGATGAATATTTTTCTTCCGCTATGGTGGTTTTCCTGCTCATATAATAAACGGGATGTAATTTCGAATCAACATTAGATATCTGCATCAGACATGCACCGTATCCATATTTACTGGCGTCCGTATGCAATTCAGTTGGACTACCCCGTTGATAAATATTTAAAACTGGATAATTAGATAGTAAATTCTTTAACGATTGAAATGCATTTCTCTGCATGTCACCAAACTCAAATGGCGTGTTCTTCTTTAGCATATCGCTTAAAGGTTTCGCAATTGTTGCATACGATGGGATGAATTTTCTAAAATATCCCGTCAACCCCAGGAATGATTGTAATTGTTTTACCGTTGACGGCTGTGGGAATTCCTTTATGGCAATACTTTTATCGTCAGAAGGTTGCACTTTTCCCTCTTCAACTATGAAACCTAGAAATGATACTCTCTTCCTTAGAAGTTGACATTTCTCTTTTTTTATCTCTAACCCGTAATCACTGGCTAAATCTAGTACCATTTTTAATCTGTCGATTCCTTCTTCTTCACTGCTACTCGGAATGATTATATCATCCATGTAATAAATTTCTATATTTTTTGTTGTAAGTGGTCGAAAAATATGGCTCACAAATCTCTGGAACACCGCTGGACTATTACAAAGACCGAATGGACATTTTAAAAATTTAAATTGCCCATGATGAGTCACAAAAGCTGTATATTTGACACTGGCTTCCTCAACAGGGACGTGAAAAAATCCATTTTTCAAATCTATGGTTGAGAAAAACATCGCACTTTCTAATGTGTCTAACACATCTTCGATCAACGGCAAAGGAAATCTATCTTTTATAATATTTTTGTTTAACTTTCTATAATCACAGCAGATTCTTGTTTGTCCGTCCTTTTTTTTCACGAGCACTATAGGGCTGGCGAAATCTGACGTACTCTCTCTAACGATCCCTTTTTCAAGCCATTAACTCACTTGGTTTTCGACTTCTATTTTCTCTGGCACTGACAATCTTCGTGGTCGGTGATACACGGGTTCATCGTTTTTTAGTACAATCTTCATCTGAATATTGGTGGTTTTATTTTGTGTCGGACTGTACTCTGCGATCATGTCACTCACTTTGTTTCGGTTTTCCAAATTTTCAATGTGTTGAATATCTACTTTTGGTACATCACTTCTTTCTTGGTCAACTGATATTCTCATAAGAAAATTATCTTTCGTTCTACTTTGTACTATAATCCCGTCTTCTCTTATGCTGACATCTGCTTGCTCTAATAAATTGGTTCCTATTATTATCCGAAAATTAGCTACGTCGTCGGGCACAACATGAAAAAGTAATTCAAATTTTTCATCATTTATTTCCACCGATTTACTGAACGTGCCTAAGGTTACAACTTGGCAGTTTCCTAATCCTTTTATCATTATAGTGTCCTTGGTTAGCGCAATATTCTTGAAATATTTTTTATATATCTCTTGTTTAACCACACTAATGTCGCTTCCTGTGTCAAACAATGCTGTCATTTCGACATCGTCAACTTTAATTTTCAAAGAGTTTTTTGATACAACCTTAATTTTACGTACATTAGCTTTATCAGATACATCTGCGGTTTCTTTTGGGCATTTAGCAGCAACATGTCCGTATTTATTACAAGCAAAACACTTTGTCCCGTTGTCACTCTCTGGACAATTATTAGATTTGTGGCCTTGTTTCCCACAATTATAGCAACTGAAAGCTTTTCCTTTCTTCTTCGGATCTCTTTGTTGACTATTTCTGTCATTGTCTTCATCTTTCGTGTTTTCTTTCTTTTGTTTATGCTGATTTATACGAGTACTTCCCTGTCTATTTTTCGAAATGCGTTCATACAACTTTATTTTTTCTTTAAATTCTGAAAAATTTCGAGCTCCATGCAAAATCAGTTTGTTAGCTGTATCATCATTAATTCCGTCAATAATGTATTGGATCACTACTTCATCTTCTATTAATATACGACTTCCTATTTCCCTCATTGTCAAAACATATTCTTGAATATCTTCGTCATACTTTTTTTTTCTTGACATAAGTAGTTTATGTATCTGTGCACTACTTACCTTCACTTCGAATTCTTCAATTAATTTTTTCTTTAATATACTCCAACTGTTTACACCTCTTAATGACTGTACATATAATTTAGCAAGACCCGTCAATGATTTCTTTGCAAATATTAATTTCTGCAGTTCATTCCATCCAGTTAGGTTAGCAATCTCTTCAAAATCTTGGATCCACTTTTTAATGGGGTAATTATCTTTGCCATCATATTTCTTGATACTATCTTCTACGTCTCGAAATGTTAAAGAGAATGTTTCTTCTTTGTTTCGTCTTCCTGAATACACTGAACAAGATGCGGCCTCACTCTGGTCACTATCGACCTTTTCAACTTCGCTTTCGGCTTCTTCATCTTCTTCTTGTTCCTCCTCTTGATCTTCTTCGTCTTTAATCAAATCATCGTATTGTAGGTCAATCAAAAAGGAACATATACGACTTACCACCTGCTCAGAAGTGCCGCTATATTTTAATTCAAGTATGGTACACACAGTAATTAAATCAGCTAATTTTACCGATTTAACATCGTTAACTTTATCAATGTACTCTTGAGAAGATTTCTCAAACCCAAAACCAGTAAAATTACGAAAAATTAAAAAAAAATCACAGGGAAACTGCTCATAGCAGGTGTAGACACGTGTTTCGCTCTTATTAGAGCTCATCAGTACAGCATAGCATGTTAACAGATGGACATTAACTGGCAATAGTGAATAGAAAATGAATATGCTATGCTGTACTGATGAGCTCTAATAAGAGCGAAACACGTGTATAAAACACAGATGAAAGAACCCCTGTCATGCTTTATATGTTATTAAAATATAATATGATGGCGCATTACAATTATAGGTATATGCATTGAGTTCAGTGGTTGTTACAATTTGTGATAAATGTAAAATTTATTGTTAAAGAAAAGTTTCTATTTTATGAAATATAATAAACATTTATTTTTGTACATTAGATTGAATAAAAAACTGTGTAATATTACTGAATTGTTCTTAAGTGTTTTAATACAAACCAAAAGATGTCATTAGTACCTACGCCATTCGGAGTTTTGTTTGTGTGATGTAGATCTATATACACAAACTACACGGCGGGAGGTTATGTCTTGGCCACATCAGATTTTCTTTATAATGATCCGTATTCAATTGACAGAGTTAAAACACTACTAGTCAACTTCTGGCTTAATCCCCCTTATATTTATGTTGCCACCCTAAGAACTTAACAAAAAAGGAAATCTATGACAATGCATAAATTATTGTATAATACGAACATGTTAATTTGAGACTAATGAAAAATGTCAAAACCACATCTCTTAACAAAACTAGAAAATATTGAATGTAGTAAGCACATACTACTTATTGTGTTGTACTAAAAGTACGTACAATACAATAAGTAGCATGTGCTTAGTATATTCCATATTTTCTGGTTTGTTAAGAGATGCAGATTTGACATCTGGCATCAGCCTCAACTTAACGTTCGCGTTTTAACACGTTTATTGCGCCTCAACTACCTTCAAAAACGGCATCTTTATAAAGTTACTTTCAGAGTATCTAGATAGTTAAAAACTATCTAAAGATATAAAAGTATCTAAAGATACAAAAAGTATCATAAGATACTTCTTTTTAAGATAAAAAATCTGATGTGGCCAACACAAAACCTCCCGCTATGTAATTTTTATTAATTTAAATACATACCTACCTACGTATTTACTAACGCTGCAAACTGTTCCATTACAGAAACCTATTGCTTTATTTACTATTTTCTTTTTAAAATGTCACTATTATTAATTTGAAGTGATAAGTTTTCTGACAGTGACATTTACTGTCAGTTACATTCATTTGAAAAATGAACTGTGTAACAAAGGAACAGTTTTTATCTTAGGCTTCGCGACTAATAAAAAAAAATATTTTTAAATTTATCTGTAAAATATATAGAAAAAGTATTGATGTATTCCTGTAGAAAATTCAATAATATTTAGTTTTCATAAGACATAAAATTCGAAAAAATGGCATTTAATGGTATTTCTTGAAGAAAAACCATTATGAGCTTCAAGTAAAGTACGATTTCCGTTTATTCGATTTACACCAAAATCTAATGGCTTCTATTCCTATTAGAATAGGGTAAGAATACAAGGTTTCAGAATTTTCTGAATAATTGTATTTGAGTTAGAGTGCAAACAAAATTCGTACACATACACACATACACACACACACACCCACACACACACACACACACACACACACACACACACACATACACACATACAGACATCATCGTGGAAATGTTAAAAATGGATTCCAGGGACCTTAAAACGTGGTCATTTACTAAAATCTCGATATCAGATTTTTAGCACGATCCCTATACCTCCCTTGCCAAGCGTAGCGGGAGGTAAAAATACTTTCAAAAAGTATCTACATTATAGATACTTTATACATAAAACTTAAAATATCTAAGATACTTTTTGTACCTTAGATACCATCACCTATATTTTTTCAACCTATTCGCTAGTAAAATAGAGCAATATGACGTTTAGCGGCGAAAATATGAACTAGTGCATGGTAGTAAGTCCTAGCCGAGGTAGCGGCGAACGCATCGTTTCTGTCACTTATTTAACAAACGGTGGAGTGAAATTTGTATGCTATACTTCATTTTACGTAAGAAAATAGTAGATTGCTCTTAAGAGCCGGCCGTTTTTACATGCATTAACTAAATAATTTAAATTTGTGAAACCAAGCTTTGTCAATAATAAATATATTTTTCCACGACCATTAAGTAATACCTTCATTATATATCTTTTTTAAATTAAACAATACAATATATTACTCACGGGCCGTGAGTTTTCACTTATTACTCACGGGCCGTGAGTAATGACACGGGAGGATCAATCAGAATCATACATTACTCAAAATTGTAATATTATCGAGTATTCTTTGGCTCAGAACAATGTTCATATCTGGTTCATATGTTTTAATTGTTTTTCCAATGCTAAAATGTCAAAAATATGAATCGCTGTAAGATGTGTAAATGAATTAAATTAAAAACATAATAAATATATAAAATTAGAAAATTAATCAAAACTGCGCCGCGCATTTGAAACGAAAATCTTAAGGTTATGGAATAAAAAAATTCAATAAAATTAAAAAAAATAATGACAGCGCATGGTATTACCAATATATATCTTGCAACAAAGGTAAAAAATTATAAATTATAAACTTTTAAATATACAATATTTATAACAATTAAGAATTTTTAATTATACCTATCCAGAGAGAAAAGTTCAAATTGCTATTGAATAGTCGTAGAAAAAGTAAAGTATTCTACTCGCATGTAATGGCTATTACTCATTCGAATAATTTACAATACTCGCCTTCGGCTCGCGTTGCAAACTTCATTCTCCTGAGTAATAGCCCACATTACATGCTCATTGAATAATATACTATTATCTGTAAAAATGTCAAAATCTAAAATTGCAACAAAATATGGTTAAACATCACTTAATTCTGTAGATTTTATTTGACAACTGACAGGTGATATTTGTTTCGTTTCTGTGAAATAGGTTTATATTCTGACCAATCAAAGGGTAGAATTTATATCTCCCTAACTAAACCAACGCTATTCTTAGGTGTAATAAAGTATAATAACAAAATCTAAAACTTCAACCACGTTTTTGTTGCGTTTGTCCTATGTACGTCATTAGCACGCAGAAATCTAGAAATAATTAATTTCCATAATTTCCAGAAAACAAGAAACTAAATTCTATAGAAAAATTTATTAGAGAAATTTACCAATTTGAAATAGTTGGTAGACGAAAGTTATGCATTCATCTTTTAAAAATGGGAAAGGAACCGAGTAAAAATATACGTGCTCCTTGCAAGCAAGATTATATTTTGCCAGGTATAACTACAAGACAATAATTACTTAGTGTCTTTATTAAAATATTCCTAATGAAATCTAAACTTGTAGACCTGCCTGCACAAAGATGACAATAAAATAATAATACTTATCTCTCCATTAATCTACCAGACTGTAATAATGCACTATGTAGATTCAAGAAAACAAAGACTCGAATCATGTAAATTCAAAATTCGAGAGAATGCTGAACATAATTTTTATATGAAACGGACTAGTTTGCAAAATTCAAAATGTTATTCATTCTAGAAACATTATTTTTTATTTAATATTAACTATAATATTAATATTACTTTGTATTTCAAACGCCGCAGTTTATAAGAATACAGTTGCGGGAAACGAAGCATCTACCTTAAACCCGCCATATTGTTACGTCACGTGCTAAGCTCCTCCTCTTCTTCACTCGCGAATAGGCCCAGCTCTATTTACTATTATCATAATCGACGTACAATAGATACTCTCAGACATGGATAGTTAGCCCCGATTATATATTGTTATATAAATATTTGTACTTTTGTTATTATTATCAATTATTTATTATTATTGTTATTGTTATAGGTATAGTTATAGTTTACAGTATATTCTTTCTTAACGGACACTCTTTTTAAGCGGACACCTCTATTAAGTGGACATATTTTCGGGAACCCAAATCCTATATAGTTTTTCTAATAAAATTGTTTCGCTGTTAAGCGGACACCCTGTTAACCGGACACGGATACTAGTTTGCTCGGTTTAACGTCACGTAATCGTCTGTTAAGCGGACAGTTTGAGTCGCAAATTCAGGAAAGTCGGGACTTCCCCTGCGAGATCCAGCGTTTCTCGACGAACTAAGTCGACCGGAGAGATATGGAACGCAGCAGCAACGCATCAAGTACAAGTATGGGCCATCCAGCGAATCAAGCGGTTTACGTCATAAATACAATATCACTAGAAACAATTACGTCATATGTTAAAAAGTTTACATGAGCATGTTAAACGGATTAAAATATGATCTGTGGGTTCTCTTCATAAGTCCAAATCTTTCTTAAAAAGGTAACACGTCTGGTATAATTTTTTTCCAGCGAAATCTAATTTTATTTAAAATATTCTGAACGATACTGCTTACGCCGTTATAAATACTTCATTCTTGTAGTATACGCAACAAACTATCTAGTATTATGTGAGACCCTTAAGAAAATACAGAATACTGCATACCATACAATTTCTCACTGTTTCTGTACATTGCGTACAACGTTTGCCAAACGCTGTACATATAGATTTAATTTTCAAATTATTACTGACAAATAGAACGAAATATTACCTCAATATTACAATTCAGTGAAAGTAAGAGCCCACCAATCTATTTTTAATTTTCAAAATAAGTCAATAAATTAACTACAAGCTCTTGAATTTGACATGATAGAGCATTTGACATTTTGTCAATGAACAACGAAACCAAAAACAAAATGAAATCACAATACAGGTTGAAAAGTATAATATAGACATATAATATTTAGTAATATACATGTTCAGAATTACCAATATTAAAAAAATATAATCAAACGTCATTTTGTAAAAATTTACAAAATTTTACTTAATAATAATATATCCAAATATAATTATTTCTATTAAAGGTGTCAAATACATAATAATAATAAAAAAATCAATAAAATATATTTAAAAATCTGTTGTGGCCAACACAAGACCTCTCGCCATTTCCATATTAGACTATATAAGTATTGTATTGCACTTTGCTATCGAACCGTCGTTTTATAACAAAATATTACAGGACTTTACCCAATTATTGTATTTAACATGTCTTCTGCACACATATAATTCTAATTATATCTATTTTTCATTGTATGAGGGAGTTTCTAAATGTCACAAATTCTTCCAATTCATTAACCAAATTGGCGGTATTTCTGATGGATATATGCATATTACCTATAATTTAAAATATTTAATTAAGAAAACAATAAAAAAGATTAAATGTACTTCCCAGAAAAAGCTATTAAAATGTCACTAAAACTGTTGATTTTTGACACTGAAATCTGTCATTTACAAATTATATTATAAACATTTGACTTTGTCAACTGGTTTCCTTAGTGTAGTTTCGCCTACTCGACTTGTTATATCCCGATATTCTATATATTATAGCATCTTTATCTCTAAATTTATAGAAGATATAATAAAAAATTTAAATGTATCAGGTGTAGAATTTTGTTCTTCAAAGTTAGTAATATCAAAAATTTTCAAATATTAATATTTGGAAGAATTTCTTTTAAAAACTACTACTTCCGGTTGTTCAATTGTTACCAAAACCTTTTCAGCTCTTCCCAGGAATGTCAGGTTGAGGATTCCCTAGTTAAACAGTTCTTAAGTCTTACAGTTTTTGAGGAATCGTGGCTACAACATCCAGACATACACACATACACACATACACACATCCACACCAGAGCTGGGCAAGTTACTTTTAAAATGAAACTAGTTACAGTTACAGTTACCTCCAAAAAAAAAGTAACTAAGTTACTTAAGTTCCAGTTACTTTGGTGAAAGAACTAAGTTATTTACTAAGTTATTTAAAAGTAACTTAGTTACTTTGAGTTACTTTCTAACTACTTTTAATGGCGTGAAGTGTAGACTTAGACTGTTGACTTAGTTATTGTGTAGGATACATATCAGGGAGTTTTTGCACTAACTACGTTAACCTAAATGTCAACGGACCTACAGGGCCTTATTACCGCCTAGGCCCACGAGGCTACGGCCTAGGGCCCGCTTTGACAAGGGGCCCGCAGGGCCCGGTTGCTGTGATTTTTTAAAAATTTATTAATTTATTTTTCAATTTTGATTTCTTATACCAAGATATAAAGAATCTACTTTCTTTCTAACATGACATGACCATTATAATGTATAAAACATGCAGACATTATTTCATACCTAGACTTATTAGTGGATAATGATTAATTTATTGGAAACCTCGGATCAGACGTCGATTTTCAATCTGAGGCCCCGCGCTCACATATATAAGAAATTTTGATGAAAAAGTATCCTTTTATAAATATTTGGGGCCCCGCTACGCTAATAACATATTCCCGAGAACCGGCAAAATCGCCAACCGTCCCTAGAAAGGAGTAACAAAATATTACGCTAAAATATCACCTCAAACTAGAATCGAGCATGCGGTACTGTATAATTGATCAGCTTTTCTCTCAGCAGGCAATTTTATTTTTTTCTTTAATAAATAAACTTACATTATAATTATACAAATATTTGTACGTACTTGTTTTTTACAATAAAGAGGGAGGGGGGCCCGAAAAAAAATTTGGCCTAGGGCCCAAAAATCTGATAAAAAGGCCCTGCGGACCTACATTATAATATAACATAAAAATTAAAAGTGACATTTTATCTTGTGAGAAGGGAATTTGCAAAAATGAGACGAATTCAAGTCTTGCAACCCTTAGAACAACGAACAAAATACACTATATTTTGTATAACCTGAAAATTGGAATAATTTTGATGATTTAGTGGCAGCTTAATTATAATTTATTAAAACGTATCATTTGTAAGCGAGGAAAATATTTGAAAATAATATATTTTATAAGTCTAATTTAACATTTAGTGACTTTTTAATTCTAGAATTAAAAGTTAAAATAATTTGTTATTTTTAGTTTTTCTGTTTACCGTACAAAAACTCTATTATTTATGAATGTAATAATTTTATTATCTATTATGGCTTGAAATCAATCAACAATAATATTGAATTTAATTATTACATACATTTATTTAAAACAAAACAGTTTTATGCCGCAATTCTGACCAAATCTGTAACTCTTACAGATCTGTAAATCTGTAAAAAACTGACAATAACGCATCTATTTTTGTTGATAAATATAAAGTTATACATAAGAGGTGCAGCTTTCGTTGCGATTTTGTTCATTTTTTACAGATTTACAAATCTGTAAGACTTACAGATTTGTTCAGAATTGCGGCATTAGTTAGTGTTTCTAAAAAAGGCATCAGCCTCAACAAAATATTTCTTAGAAATTTAAATCCCCCCGTTACTTTTTATGACTAAGTTACATTCCACTTTTTAAGTTACTCAAGTAACTAGTAACTAAAAACCGGAAAGTTACCAACTACTTTACAGCAGCAAGTTAAGTTACAGTTACAGTTACCATATTTCAAAAAGTAACTAAGTTACGTTACAAGTTACGTAAAAGTAACTAGTTAGTAACTAAGTTACTAAAGTAACTAGTTACTGCCCAGCTCTGATCCACACACACACAGACATCATTTTAAAAATGTTATAAACGGATTATAGGGACCTTAAATCGTGCTTATTCACTAAAATCTGGGTATGCGAATTTTAGCATGAATCCAATACCTCTCTTAGCGGGAGGTAAAAAAAATAAAGAAAATTTCAAAAATCCCTAAACGATGACGTAAACCGCTTGATTCGCTGGATGGCCTATAGTGTTTCTCAAGATCGTGCTCGTAACAGTCGTCACAGCTTAAGAAAAAACGCGTGCTTACTCTCAAGGAGAAAATAGATGTGATTGAAGCTTACTCTAACCAAAAAGTCGGTGTGCGTCTTCTAGCCAATAAATTTCAAATTGGTAAAACACAGGCTGCAAACATAATAAGGAAAAAAGATGAACTTTTACAAAAATGGCATACAAATGTGAATGTAAATCAAAAACGGAGTTTTTTAAAAATGAAAGCTTTAACATCGACAAACTGATTTACGAATGGTTTGTTAAAGCAAGAAGCAAAAATATTCCGCTCTCCAGGGCCTATAATAAGATCGAAGGCGAAAGAAGTTGCTGAACAGCTAAATTATCAAAAATTTAGTGCGTCATCTGGATGGTTGGAGCGTTTTAAAAGATGGCACAATATCAGTTTCAAGACAGTTTCAGATGATAGTGCTAGTGTTAACTCTAAAGATGTCGAAAATTTTAACTCAAAACTTGCATCATTATTAAGTGGTTATAATCCTAGAGACATTTTTAATGCAGATGAAACGGGACTGTTTTTTCGGGCTTTACCCAATAAAACGTACGCATTTAAAAGTGAGAAGTGCGCAGGTGGCAAAATGGCTAAGGAAAGACTGACAATTTAACCTTGTGTTAATATGGCAGGAGAATCAGAAAAATTATTTATCACTGGTAAGGCTGCCAGACCTCGTGCTTTTCGTAAACTTAATTTAAACAGTTTAGCGGTAACGTGGCGTTCGAATAAAAAAAGCATGGATGACTGCGGACTTAATGCCTGACCTTTTAGAAATGTTCGATAAAAGAATGTGACTCCAAAAAAGAAAAGTACTCTTGTTCCTCGATAATGCTACATCCCATCCAACTGATCTGAAATTCAAAAATCTGTTGTGGCCAGCACAAGACCTCTTGCCATTTCCATATTAGGCTATATAAGTACTGAATTGCACTTCCCTTTCGAACCGTCGTTTTATAACAAAAAAAATACAGAACTTTACCCAAATACTGTTTTTGTTGTATTTAACATGTCTTCTGCACACATATAATTCTAATTATATCTATTTTTCATTGTATGAGGAAGTTTCTAAATGTCAGAGATTCTTCCAATACATTAATCAGATTGGCGGTATTTCTGATGGATATAAGCATTTTACCTATAATTTCAAATATTTAATTAATAAAACAATAAGAAAGATTAAATATACTTGTTATACTGTTAATTTTTGACACTGAGATGAAGGTTTTGCTGATTACTTTTCTACTGTTTTCCGTGATACAATTAATGTCGACTATTCAAATATATTCAGTGATTCATTGACGTCAAATTTTCTTTCCATTGCTCATATTTCCGAACATGATATATCTAATGCCATTAATAGCTTAAAATCGTCCTGTTCACCTGGACCTGACAATATTCCACCTTACATTTTTAAGGGCTGTCGTGATCTATTCGTCAAACCATTGTATATCCTGTTCAATTTATGTTTAAAAACAAATACTTTTCCTTCAGTTCTTAAACATTAGCGAATTTGTCCAGTATTTAAATCAGGTGATATACATGATATTACAAATTATCGGCCTATATCAATACTGTCAAGTGTTGCTAAATGTTTTGAAAAAGTGTTATACAAATACATTTATAATCATGTGTAGCAAATTATTACCCCAGAACAACATGGTTTCATGGAAAGAAAATCGACTACCACAAATCTTGTTAACTTCACATAATTTATTTCTAATAACCTTCACAGTAATAATCAAATTGACGTACTTTACACAGATTTTAGTAAAGCTTTTGGTACAGTAGATCATAATATAATGCTTTTCAAATTACAGTACCTATACAACTTTTCACCTGGTTTAACAGAATTTTTAAGATCATATATATCAGTGATCGTCAGCAATTTGTAGGTTACAATAATTATACTTCTCGTTACTTTACGCCTAGCTCTGGCATACCACAGGGCTCGAATCTGGGTCCCTTGCTTTTTATACTGTTTGTTAATGATATCACTCGCTGTTTGCATACTGTGACTGCACTATTATATGCAGATGATTTAAAGATATTTAAAGTTATTAATAATGATGATTCTCATGACATGCAGCTTGACATAAACAATCTGTTGGATTATGTAAGATTATGACATATTCTGTCAAAAAATTTATATGTAACTACATGTATTTCATGGGTAATGATTTTTTAACACGAGTGTCAAACATCAAAGACTTGGGTGTTATACATGACCCCAAATTAATTTTTGATCTGCATGTTAATTATACTGTTAATAGAACATATAAGAATCTAGGATTTATTATTCGTAATACTCAGAGTTTCATTAACATTAACACACTCAGATCTTTGTACTTTACATTCGTACGTTCAAAACTGGAATATTGCTGTGTCGTATGGAATCCAGATTAAAAATATTTCAATTATTTTAAATATATTTATTAATGAAATGGTGTTGAATAACAAACATTACATATTATATAAAAAATGAAGAAATATTAGGAACAAAAACATATAAACAAACAATTTTTTTATAAAATAAATATTCTATCTCGCCATTTACCCATAGCTGGGTATGACATTCTGCAAATTTTTAATTTAAAATTTATTTTTTTCTACATTTTTTATTTGCGTAGTCTTTTATAACGTCGTCGTACGTGAGCGATCTGGTAATATCGTTTTCTATTGATAATATAGTAAGGAAAATTTTTTAAATTGTGTATAAATTTGTTAATGTATCTACTAGCTCTCTGACATATATTATTTTTAACATTTTGGAACAGTCTAGATATTGTACGGTACCTCTAAAAGACCAGCGGTTTCCAAATCTTTTTTAAAATGTACACTTTCATTTCCTTATAAATCTGTAATAATATCCTGATCATAATATTTATTTATTTATTTAATACTTTCAGTGTCAATATTCTCACATTCTCTGTTACCAATATCAAACAGAAATTGAATTTTTTTACTGGTTTCTTCATATATTTGACCTCTGTGGGCCAGTTTTACAATCTCTGGTTAAAATTTTAACTTTCAGTTAAATAAACAAAATTGAAACGAAATGAACTATCAAATGACATATTGATCATTGCTGTCAATAATCTGATTCAATATTGTTTATTTAACTTGTAGTTAAAATTCTAACCGGAGATTGTAAAACTGGCCCTTATTAATTAATATTAACTAGGAGTATTTTTTACTATACGATAAGTGCGCATTGTTAGTAAAAAAAAAGTATTAAAAATTCATAATATTAATTCAATTTTTGTGGGCCCTTTGACTCTTGGGGGCCCAGGGCTTAAGCCCTATTAGCCCCCATGTAGATCCGCCCCTGGTGCTACCCTAAACTGTATTTGTCTAAACGTTCCACGAATTTTCTCGAAACAAATCTGTAATTACATTTAATTTAAAAAATGTGAAAACAAATTATGAATCTAGGGCACCTTGTAGAAGAGTATGTACACTATTTAATGAAATTAACTCCACCTTGAACATTGATATGTATATTTAACTGTAGTTTGCAGAGATTTAAGAATGTAATGTTTCAGTATTTCATTAATAAGTAAATGTTTGTATTGCACATATGTAATTTTTATGTTTTACGTTTCTTACGTTGCTTTGTTATATATTTGTAAAATTTTCTCACCCCTCAGTAATTGGGATCTTCGATCCTGTTGAGTGGGTTAACAATAAATAAAAAAATAAAAATTTAAAAACTATGTTATAAACATTGGAATTTGTCAACTAGTTTCCTTAATGCCTTAACCTCAGCGATTAAATTACTCTATATACTATAGTGTCTTTATCTCTAAATCTATACAAGATATAATAAAAATTTTAAGTGTATTAGTTGGAGAATTTTATGTTCTTCAATATTTAATAACAAAAATTTCCAAAAAATTATATTTAGAAGAACTTTTCTCAGAAACTACTACTTCCGGTTGTTCAATTGTTACCAAAACCTTTTCAGCTCTTCCCAGGAATGTCAGATTGAGGAATTCATAGTTAAAAATTCTTAAGTCTTATGGTTTTTAAGGAATCGTGTCTCCAACATCCAGACATACACACTATAACAATTACTTTGTATTTGTTATTGTTTTGTTTAAAATTTGCGTGTAATTTTGAATGTCACCTTCAGGTCATCTGTCAACTCGTACGTCGAGCAGTGTATCATTTATTAAGTTCATTTTTAAATTTATTCATTTTTGTATTACTGCTTAAAATGTTTCTATATCTAAATTAATTTAACTCTTATATTAGCTATTAGCTAAAATAGTTTGGTAAATTTTATTCCGGGTTGGCCGGACTGTTGCTGTGCCTTGCTCACGCACCCACCGGGAAGAGACGAGCTTTAAAATCGCCGGTTGACGTGAAAAGAGGTTTCTCTGAGTTGTGCGTAATTATTTCTCTCACGTGTTGTGAATCAACTGAAATGCAGTAAAAGTTTAACCACTACTTCGCACTGGCGAATTTTCTGGTAAGATCATCCATTCTAATATTATTATTACAATGTTTTGTGCATCAGTTTTTGACCTATTTCTTAAATTATGCGTAGTTTCTGTCGTACCGAGTCACGTGTTAGTAAGTATGTTAGAATGGATTATCTTACCATAAAATGGCTAGTATTTTTTGTTTGGGGAATATCTCTTCACATCCTGCGATTTTGTATATATATATATATATACAGAGAATTTATTTTAAAATGCAACATATGGTCATTCACTTCCATGGTTACTCACTATTGTCAAAAAATGACAGCAATGTAATATTTGTCCATTTTAAAATGCAACATTATAAATAGTATTGCAGCACAGGAGATACCTCCAGAACACATCACAAATGGTGTCAATTCTTATTACGGCCGACTAGAATATTGCCTCAGTGTGATTGGGGGTATTTTTTAACATTTGTTACATGAAAGTTAAGAATTTTTGTAAGATAAACTTTGTTAAGATGTACAACATTCATGTTTTGATTCTTTGTTAATCGTATGTAGGCTAATTTATTGGAAATTAGTTTTGATAATACAAAACTACAAATTTTGTATGTTGCATTTTAAAATGGACAAATATTACATTGCTGTCATTTTTTGAGAATAGTGAGTAACCATGGAAGTGATTCACCATATGTTGCATGTTAAAATAAATTCCCTGTATATATATATTGTTTTCTAAATTCATGTTTGTGAGCAAGAAGCGGACTCATTCCAAATTTAGTTTCGGTTTTTTAAAAATTTGCCCGAGCTAATTAACCTGAATAGCTCTAGACCCCTGACGCCCAGGCGGCGTATTTAAATTTTTCTTTGTCATTTATCGTAATTCTGCTTAAATTTTTGCACGAGCTAGTTAACCTAAATAGCTCCAGTCCCCGAGGCCGAGTTGCCTCTTCAAATTTGTTTTCTTACATTTAGTAGTAGTTCTGCTTAAATTTTTTATGCGGGTTTCAACCCTTAACTCGCAGGCTTAGTCGCGTAAAGGTAATACGCATTCAAATTTTGCTGTATACCATTTATATTAGTAGTGCTGCTTAACTAAATTTTTCATGGGTTTAAAATTTATCTAGGTTTAAAAATTTATTTGAGGTAAAATAAATTCAAATTACCGGTCCCTACCTTCTTTTCCCTGGAATGATTGTTGAGTGAATGTAGGGTGTCGTGAGGACCTGACTTGACTTTTGACTCGACAATTTTTCGGCTCGGTATAAACCATTTTTATAGTCGGAGAGTAGTGATCTTAAATCTTAAACTTGGTCACTACCTCAATTTGTACGGGCATTATTTTTATCGCTAAATTAATTTTATTAGCTTGTGGCTTGTCGTTTGTTTTTTTTTTTTATTAGCGATTTAAAGTACGAAAACAAGTCAGTTTTACACACTTTTCCTCTAATTCTATTTACTTTCACTTCTCTATCCTGTTCTAAATTCTTCATTTCACGGCCGTCTATCTTTTTTTTATAAGTAAAATTATTTGTATCACGAATTAAAAAGTTGGAATTTGTAAATTTTTTGCTAACGTTTTGGGGTCAACTAGGGACAAAACTTTTTCTGTATAGTACCCAGCCCTTCAGGCCTCTTGTACATCAGAACTTTTTGCTGGTTTAGTTTTTTTTTTTTTTTGGACATTAGAAAGAGAACGAGTTGTCTTGTCTTTTTGGGATCGGATCTCGGAGGTCGCTGAGCTTTTTCACAGCCCCAACATTTTTATTTTGAACACCATTACGACTACTCGCCACGTGAGAAGCCGTTTTACGAAGCCTAGGAGAGGTGCTGTCGGACTAAGAGTTCTCTAAGTTCTCCCTCGCCCAGGGTTGTATTCCGCCACCATCGGCACGAGTTTACACCACCTACACCCGCCGAGCACCCTGTACCAGCGAAAACACCGACGCTTAGAGTTCATCTCGCCAAGTTGCGCATCGTGGCTGAGTGCGCCGAGTAGTTCTCGTCGCCAGTTGGACCTGCAGGAGAGCTGAGGGCTCAGCGCTTCCGAGGTGGGGTCCTGGGAGGACAAGACACTCCTCTGAGTGTACTATTAGCGAGTAGCGACCCCAACGTGTTGCAAATTAAATTTGTAAGTTGTGATTTTTTTTTTAACTTTTTATTAAACATTTATATTTTAATTTTCGGCTTGTTTCTTTGGAGTGGACCTTACTCCCTTTATTTCACCCTTATAAGGTCTGGCGCCCACGAAAATTATTTCGAGAAATTTAAATTTGAACTTTAGTTTTTTTAAAATTAAAATTGACCAATTGCGTAACTTGTACATTTGATTAAGCTACCTGTTCTCGAAAAAAGTTTCGAACCTTCACCCAGCCACCGACATTTTTTTTTTTCACAGCTAGCCGTGCCAAATTTATAGGTGTGATAGACAGGTAGGAGGAATTTTGTTTTATAGTTGTATTTATATTTTTCGTATTCCTTGTTTACGTCACAACATATACACACATCCACACACACACAGACATCATTTTAAAAATGTAATAATCGGATTCTAGGGACCTTAAATCGTGCTTATTCACTGAAATTTGGATATGCGAATTTTAGAATGAATCCAATACCTCTCTTAGCGTGAGGTAAAAACATCAAGATACATTTTCTTCCACCCAACACTACTTCTTTTTGTCAACCACTTGATCAAGGAATAATCAAAATATTCAAAACCTTTTATCGATCTGCAATTTTAAAACATATTTTGACAAGGATGGAATCCGTTGATTCTATTGAAGGACTAATAAAATCCATCAGTGTCCTAGACGTCGTTTACTTTATCGACAAGGCGTCGCAAAAAGTGACTCCATTCAAAATTGCTTCAGAAAGGCCGGATTTACAAGCTCAATCATCCCCGAACCTGACACGAATTTTGATCCTGATGATGAGTTACCGTTGTCGGTTATTGCTGAAATGTCTAAAATGATGAAGCAAATTGCACTAAATAACATTGGTTTTGAAACATATGTAAGGATAGATGAAGACTTAATTCTTGAATATGAGAGCCTTGGCATAAATTTTGAAAAAGTTGAATCACAGCAAGAAGAATTATTGGATTCAGATGATGAAGAGTAAGAGGAGGACAATAATTGCGATAATTGTGTTAAAACAAATAAAGAAGCTCTGTTAACTCTCAAGTAAATGAAATGTTTAACATTAAGAAATGGCGATAACAGAGGATTTGAGTTATTAATTACTTTGGAAGAACATTTTCAAAATGTTTTGCTTACTAAAAAAACTTTTGTCAAAAAACAATTTTAGATTTTTATCAACCATCTTCTCAACAATGGTTTTTTATTAATTTTGTTTTTGTATTAACTTTTTATTAGCAAATAAAAATATTGTATTGTAAACATGGCGTTTTTTAATATTTTATACATATGTACATAAAATATGAATGATTTTTAAAAATTTTCCGTAAACGGACAACTCTATTAAGCGGACAAATTTTCGGCGACGGCGAGTGTCCGCTTAAGAGAGAATTCACTGTAGTTATAGTTACAGTTATAGATAACTATAATAGTTTAGTTATAGTTATAATTATAGTTATAGTAATAGTTTTATATTTATAGTTATAGTTTAGTTATAGTTATAGTTATAGTTATAGTTATAGTTATAGTTATAGTTATAGTTATAGTTATAGTTATAGTTATAGTTATAGTTATAGTTATAGTTATAGTTATAGTTATAGTTATAGTTATAGTTATAGTTATAGTTATAGTTATAGTTATAGTTATAGTTATAGTTATAGTTATAGTTATAGTTATAGTTATAGTTATAGTTATAGTTATAGTTATAGTTATAGTTATAGTTATAGTTATAGTTATAGTTATAGTTATAGTTATAGTTATAGTTATAGTTATAGTTATAGTTATAGTTATAGTTATAGTTATAGTTATAGTTATAGTTATAGTTATATTTGTATATGTTTTCAATTAACTTAATTTGGACATGTTAACTTTTGCATGGAAAAATTGGGAAATGTTGAATTATGTTTCGATTTTTTTGTTAAATTATTAAGAAAATAAGTTTAATTTAAACTTTCATAAATTAAAAAAAAAAACTTATAATTAGTGTCGACATCCTTTTTATATTCAAGTTTTACAAAAAATATGAAAATTAAAAAAAAATCATTCCAGTAGGTACATAATACTTTTCGTTTAAAGGTGAACTCCTGTATCAAATTCTTCACAATCACACTCCTCATTATCTTCATTTTCATGTTTACATTCTGAAGTGTTTATTAAAACTTTTTTGTACCATTCAAACTCTTCTATCTCTTGCCAGATGGTCTACATCCGTTTTTATGTGTACTTATTTCATTAATATTTTTTAGTACATCTAATTCCAAATTTCTGTCATTCTTTCCTCTTTTCAAGAGACGTACGGATTGTTATACTAGTATTCATGTCCTTTAAGTTGAATGTATTCTCTATTCTCTCCCATACATTTCTTTATATGAATCCTTTCAGTGTCCTTTAGGCCAGTCATATTTTTATTTATATATATTTTGTTGTTCTTTGATATATATTTTTCATTCTTTCCCCAACGTCATTACTCTTCCTACACTTCTGTATAAATCTTCATATTCAATTTTATATGAACATTATATAGTGGACATTTATAGCTTCGTTTGAAATTAATAAAACTGTATTACTTATTCAAAGGACATGTTAAGATTTGGTCAAAACATAAAAAGTTTCAACCAATAGTTAACATGTCCAGTGGACATATTAACTTTTGATTGAAACTCAAGTTTTATTGTTAAGTTTATATGGGACATGTTACAGTTTTCTTGAAACCGAGCATGCCAATCGATTCGGATGACGAACACATGTATAACTCATTTTTGACAAAAAATGCACATATCAACTTTTGAATGAACACTCCTCAGTTATAGTTATAGTAATAATTATAGTTATAGTTATGGTTATAGTTATAGTTATAGTTATAGTTATAGTTATAGTCATAGTTATAGTTATAGTTATAGTTATAGTTATAGTTATAGTTATAGTTATAGTTATAGTTATAGTTATAGTTATAGTTATAGTTATAGTTATAGTTATAGTTATAGTTATAGTTATAGTTATAGTTATAGTTATAGTTATAGTTATAGTTATAGTTATAGTTATAGTTATAGTTATAGTTATAGTTATAGTTATAGTTATAGTTATAGTTATAGTTATAGTTATAGTTATAGTTATAGTTATAGTTATAGTTATAGTTATAGTTATAGTTATAGTTATAGTTATAGTTATAGTTATAGTTATAGTTATAGTTATAGTTATAGTTATAGTTATAGTTATAGTTATAGTTATAGTTATAGATATAGTTATAGTTATAGTTATAGTTATAGTTAAAGTTATAGTTATAGTTATTGTTATTGTTATTGTTATTGTTATTGTTATTGTTATTGTTATTGTTATTGTTATTGTTATTGTTATTGTTATTGTTATTGTTATTATTATTGTTATTGTTATTGTTATTGTTATTATTATTGTTATTATTATTATTGTTATTGTTATTGTTATTATTATTGTTATTGTTATTGTTATTGTTATCGTTATCGTTATTGTTATTGTTATTGTTATTGTTGTTATTGTTATTGTTATTGTTATTGTTATTGTTATAGTTATTGTTATTGTTTTGTTATTGTTATTGTTATTGTTACTGTTGTTGTTGCTATTCTGTTATTGTCATTCTTAATCTCAGAATGAGATTTAAATATAAAATTTAATAACTAAAAATCCAATTATATATCAACATACTTGATTGGTTAAAAATTTTAATCTTTTTTAAAAATTAACCATTGAGTTACAGAATAGGCCTTTTGAATAGTATAAGAGAGATAAATAGTAAGTATGTATTTACCGGTTTGCGGATATTAAGCCTTTGTTTACATATAACGAAGTAGGTTGAGAAATAAATAATAACTTTATTTTGTCGGTAATATTACCATATTAACATGTCAACATCAGCCAACAAAATGAAGATAAAATAAAATAAAAATATAAGAATATTATTAATACAGAGATAACACTGCGTGTGTCGTTCGTAACACAATTTACTTTATTCTAAAATAATAAACATGAGAAATAAAGAACATAACTTGGATACTTGTGATATTGACATATGTCAAAATAATCGTTCTGTTTATCATAGCATTCTGAAAGTAGCATTAATAAAAGAATTTCCTAAAGATATATTGCTATTAATAATATTTTCTGAAACCGATAAACTATTGAAAAAAACCACGGATGTTATGATTCATAATAGGCCTTAGAGGCTGTACGAGCTCGGATTTCAAACCGACATTTGCGGCAGTTATGATACTCGTATGTTAATAGCAACTATCAGCCGAGGACGTGTTTAAGTCAGAGACTGGTAAAAGATGTCGATTTGCATGTAAGACTTTTTCCACTCGCAATGATTTCTTTTTGTACCTGTTCATTGTTACTGCCAGAAATGTTAAGGAATACCGTTGAAACAAAGATCATATTGTTCCATGAGAAATTTAAAAATAAAAACGCTGTCATGTCACATTTTACACGTCTGTTTGAAAGAAATTAACTTCAAAATTATAATTTATAAGAAAGAGCAAATATATACCACACGTTTAAAAGTTGGTATTTCAAAAAAATGGAGGTCAGGTAGTTGCGGAATTGAGACGCTCGAGCGCTTATACGTACCGCTCATTAAACATTTAATTATTTATAGGAATGTATATTTATTTATTCAAAATCATTATAGTAATATACCGATTCCTAACCTTTTGGAGGTTGTGAAATACGTCATTCCTAACTTTAATGATATTCTCGTGGGTTGGAAATAACAAATTTCACTTCCATCTCTTGGGTTGGAAATATTTATGTAGAGGTTACTTAGCAAAATTGTCTTAGATTCTTATAATAAATAAATATAGTTATTGTAAAATAAAACACATAAACATGTATATCCTCTTATCGATTTCGCTTTTATACAGCCATCTTCAGAGTAAATACAATGAAAAATTATAAATATAAACATAAACATAAAATATTTAACATAACAAATGATAAAATGCAATTTATATATAATACGTAGTTGGTTGGTATAAAATAAAATAAATCCAAAATTATATATTAATACACTGAATATAATAAAATATAATTAAAGTATAGTATGTAAAATAAAATTAAAAATTAATAATAAAAAATATTATGTTAAATAATAATTTTTTTTAGATATTTTATTAATAATAGTAATAATAATAATAATAATAATAATAATATTACTTATAATTTTGTAAAAAGTTGTAATACATCACTCATAATTTTGGATTTAAAAATATCTAATTGTTTATTTATATTTTATGTTTATGTTTATATTTATAATTTTTCATTGTGTTTACTCTGAAGATGGTTGTATAAAACCGAAATCGATAAGAGGATATATATCTTTATGTGTTTTATTTTACAATAACTATATTTATTAAATATTGTGGTACATCATCAAGAAGATTATTAATATATATTTTTATTTAAATAATACAATGTACCATCATGGAAGAAAAACAACATAATTTAATAAACGAAGTCTTATAATAAAGTAGGCTAAAAGAATTTTAAGAGAACTGTCAAAAATATTAATAAAATTAAAGGTTATAACTCATACATTTATTTTGAAAATTATTGATTTAAAATGAAGATGACTGTGAATAAAATAATATACATAACCTCGGTGGGAGTTACATCACAACCTCGCGCTTTATTTCGCCTCTCGGTAATGTACATAAGCCCTCGGCTGTAATGAAATATCTCCCACCTCGGATGTAATAATATACTATTTACATTTAAGGTAAAGTTTTTATTAATGACGATATTTAAGCAACTCCATTACATCCCTACGCAGGTACCTGACCTCCCTTTTTTGAAATACCAACTTTTAAATGTGTGTCATATAAATATAAATATATGACACAGAAGAAAAAATGAAAACTAAGCCGATTTGCAGATGTTTAAAATTTTAGTGAAATTTCATATAAGTTTAAATTGTTAATAATTCGTTAACCACTCAGCAACGCAAAAATCGTATAACATGACATGAAGGAGAATTCCAAACTGAATTAAAATTTTTAAACCGCGGTACCGTATTTTTAACCGGGTCAGAGTGGTTGATGAATTTGTGAAAAAGGCTGACTAAAATTATTTAAAAATCGTCGATAATTTACTTCTTTTGATGCCACGACAAATGTAAACTCTTACAAATAACAAAATCTATTAGACTAAGGCCCGTATTCATAAACACTCGTAAAAATTTTAAACGGTTAGTTATAATTTTTATCCAATAAAAATAGTCGACATTGAAAGAAAAATCGAAATTTTATTTGTCAAGTTTGATTCTATTTGTCAAAAATTATAACGAACCGTTTTGAAACTTTACGAGTGTTTATGAATATGGGCATAAGTATTAAAAAATTAATATTGTGTATATTTTGAGTGGTTAAATATTCTTTCATAAATTGTTGTTCTGGTTACCTATTTTTGAACATAACTCTTTGAGAGTTTATCCTAGGTAAAAAATGTAAAAACTCTTTTTGTACAAAAAGTAACGAGCTTTAAATTTGTATTCTTGTAAAATTTTGATACGGGCCACTGTTTTTGAGATAATAGCGAAAAACTCATTTTTTGCACCTTTGATCTAAAATGGCGGCTTACGCCGAGCCTCCTCAAGGTCACAAATTTGAATTTTTCATCCCTACCTAGACCCAAACAACATAAGTTAAAATCATTTTTTCCTCACCTTCTGTAAGGCAAAGGTCTTTTTTGGTCTCCATTGAGTGGAGTAAATGGATAGTGTATAAATAACGTGACCATACGTCCCCTTTTCACGCTATCTGTCCTGTTATCCCGAACAAACACAAAATTGTCCAGTTTTAGTAAAATTTACGATGCGCTCGTATAGTGTAGTGTAGTTGAAAACAAACAAAAAAAAATGTAATAGCTTCGGCTAGGAACTCAAATTTTAAAGATAACATCAACTACGAATTAAGTGGCAATGTAAGGAATGGGGTATTTCACTCAATTTTTTTTATTATTTTAAAAAAAACTTTATTCAGTTTTGAAGCAATTCATAGTATTAAAAAAAAATTATTGTTCCTAGTTTAACAGTATTTTATTTTCGAGAAATCAGTATAACGTCACATTTCCTCTATACTTGTCTCTCTCACACACACTGCTCTGAGTACGCTATTAGTACAATTGTATGACGTCAATTTTCCCTTTTAGCAAATGTGAAATATCTCGTAAAGTAATTATTTAAAAAATATTTTCATTGTTTTAACTATTATTTATTGAGCCATACTTTGTGTTAAATTGATTTTTTTTAAAAAAATTTTGTTATGGTAGAATACCCCATTCTGCGGATATTGTATAGTAGTCGCGCCCTATTGGATTATGTTTGAACTTTAGACAGTTTATCCAGGTAAGTAAACAATACGTTAAATATATTTTCTTTTCTAAAATGTTCTGTAATCTGGCAATTTTTGTTTCTGAAAGGGGAAAATCATGCAGCTTTACATCCTTTGGAAAAATGTAATGTTCAATATAAGGCATTTGACTGTGAACAAAAAAAAAAAAATTCTAAATACGTTTACATGCCGTCCCGTTCTGGGGTAAGAAAAAAATTGTCACGTTAGTTATGCACAACTGCAAGCGTAATTCATAGTGCTTAGTAGAAAGTTTTTAGACCATTCCCAACTAATGTTTCAATTCGTAAATCAACAGTAGCAACTTCGGACTGATATCAATTGTGATGTTAAAAAATTCCTCGAATATCGATTGTAATTTGTTTGTGAACTTAGTAATACGTGCAATAATAAAACGAAATGAACTATTCTTTTTAATTCTGTTTTCGATAGAAGTTCATCAAATTATTATTATTATTGTTGTTGTTATTATTATTATTATAATAATAAATAAATATAAAATATATAATCACGGCATATTACCCATTTCTGGGTGTGCCATTATCTACACATATGTAGACATCGGTAATGATGACGATATATTTTACCGTGTGGGCGCTTACCAGGCGTCACCTCACGGGCACTCATAGCTGGTGTGGAAAGTGCACCACAGAGGTCACTTTTGTGCCATTTAAAATTATTATTATTATTATTATTATTATTATTATTATTATTATTATTATTATTGCGTAATTGAAAAATAAGATTTTATCATTCATTCTCATTTCACGAAGCGAATTTTCCCAATCGCCTTGCAACGAACGTTTTCTATTTATTAGATGAACCCACCATTTGCCCGGTTTACACCGATTTCTTGCTAGGCTTGACCAAACACTAAATTATGACTATATTCCTACTATTTAGTTTAGTACGCTTCGTGTAAACACTGACACACCAGCATAATATGAAGTGTTTCGAAGATAGTACCTAACCAAAGTAGTTAACCTGACTAAAAGACAGTTTTCCCTTGTAAACGTATGAAAACCAAGTTACACATACGCGCTCTCCGTGTAATAATAACAAATATTAACCAAATGAAACTTGACCTTGGAAAAAATATTATTGTGTAAACATACAGTAACTAAAAGTTTTGTATAGTTAAGATTTGGTTAGGTCACAATATAGTGTCACGGTGTAAAACAGGCCGATGTTTGCGACGCTTTTTACTTTTGTTTATTACATTTGCAGAAAACACACTAAGGGCCAATTGCATAAAGCGTTGTTAGCTGATCATGTGTTTAACTACAACCTGTAACCATGGATACGTATTAAAAATACATTGGAATATAAACATTATCAAAGTTAACAACGTGATTAAAGTTAACAATATTTTATGGAACAGGGCCTAAATCTTTAAACTAGTAATGGAACTGCTTTTCTTCTTTGAACTATGGCTTCACACAATGCCCCAGTTTACGCCGATATCTTGCTAAGCTGACCAAATACTAAATTATAACTATATTACTACTATTTAGTCCCAGTTGCATAATACATTGTTAACTTTAATCACGTTGTTAACTTTGACATTGCTTATTTTCCAATGTATTTTTGATACGTATCCATGGTTTCAATGTACAATTAAGCCTATGATCAGCTATTAACGGTTTATACAACTGGTTCTTAATTTAGAACGCTTCGTGTAAACACTGATACACCACCATAGTACCCTGAACATTACAATTCTTTGCTATCAATAAACTGTCGATCCTTATCCTTATCACAGCATAAAATTGACTTGATTATCATCGAATATATTATGAAATTTATTAATTTAAAATTTATATCCATAACGGAAACTTGACGTACAGTTTCAGATATTGTTTTTGTTAATTTTCCAAACTTTATTATATTTATATTTACCGATCAGACTTTATTGGAGGAGGCGTCGGTATTTGGTGCCAAAATGATTTAGAAATAACATCTATCAGTCTTACATCATTTAGTGTTGATAAACACTTCGAGATATGTGGTGTACATTGTAAATTTAAAAAAAAACTTTTCAGTTTCCATTATTTGTTGCTATAGAAGTCCAGATTCAGATTTAAATATTTTTATAAATACTTTATGTAATACCTTAGACTGTTTTTCAACCTGGTAAACATTTAATAATAGGTGGAGATTTTAATTTAAATCCTTTTAGGGACACTCAAAAATATTTAAAAGTCTGTAATATTTTATATAGCTTTAATTTAATCAATATTGTGACTAAATAAACACGCGGAAATTTTATTCTGAATCATATTTATGTAAATTTTAATAGTAATAATTGACTTAAAATCTCATTTCAAATCATAGAAGCGTCTTGTGTAGTTTAAGGCAGTGTATGCAAAGAAACAATACTTATACATTTGTAGTTCTTTCTTTTAAGAAAACTAAATTTAAAGCTTCATTTTCATATCAAGCTCCCTAATTGTATAACAATATTCTTAATTTCTTAAAATCTCTATCGGTAAGTAATTTTAAACATCAATTAAACAGTCTACATATAGCATAAAATTAAATTGTTCAAATTCTGTTTTCATGTATATTTTTGTACTTTTTGTATATTATTGTTACTGTGATTGTTCTTTTGTATTCAACTTTTTTTTGTATGTATTACATACATTATGTATCGAGGGTTAGGTGGATGAACAGCTTTTAGCTAAACCTCGCCTTTGAGTTGTATCTCAATAAAGTTTTATTATTATTATTATTATTATTATTATTATTATCATTATTATTATTAGTATTATTATTATTATTCCTTATTGTTATTATTACTATTATTCGTTATTATTATTATTATTATTATTATTACTATTATTATTAGTATTGTTAATATAATTATTACTACTATTAATTATTATTATTATTAAAATTATTATTATTATTAATTATTGCTATTTATTATTAATTATAATTAATTATTATTAATTATTATTTTTATTATTATTATTGTTATAATTATTATTGTTGTTATTATTAATTATTGTTATTTATTTTTATCATTCTTATTAGTTATTCTTATTAATTTTTATTATTATTAATTATTATTATTATTATTATTATTATTGTCATAAATTATTATTATTACTATTGTTATTAATATTTATTTCACACAATTATATCCCCGAAAATCCAACAACAATCAGATCTGTACAAGTAAACCCATTTATAATCACTAAATTACATTTACTTACATTTCAATGACATTTAATTAAGAATAATACAATACTATTAACTCATATATTTTAAGTTTTTTGTTACAATGTATTTTTATTTCTGACAGATTCAAAAACACTATTTTTTTTCTTCTTTTTTACATATGTTGTCTCGATTTTTATATATTATTTTTTTATATCTAACGGCGCTGCTACACCCTCCCTCTACCCCCCCCCCCTCCCGGTTTGGGGCTAGTATGTCCCAAACCTTCATCATTACGTCCAAATATACATATTTTGTTGAGGGGAAGAGTGTAGGAACTGGTTGATGTCCTGATGGTGACTTTTCTCCTGATAATAACAGATAAGTAAACAAGTGAATTTGTGTTTCCGGGGGAGGATAATAGGCAATCTTTTGTCGTAAGATCCAATTTCTGACTCACTCAGTCTTCCTACTATCCGTAACAGTCCTTTTTCATCAATTGCAGGATTGAGTGTATAGAGTGTACTCTGTTTTGACACCTTTTTAGCTAGATTTAACAAATCTGCAAGTTCTTCTCCGAAACACTCTTCTTGTACACGGCGAAACCACTAGTTTTCTGCCTGATTCATTTCCGCTGGATCTAGTTTTCCCACTTAGCTTCATATTCGAATGTCGTAGATTCCAGGTTATTCTATATAACCAAGTGGTTGTCCTAATTAATCGCAAATGTCGTGAGTAACGATTAATATCAATTAGATTAGAAGTTGCACACAGTAAAATATATTGTTTCTTAAGTTCCAGTTCTTCTTCTGGAATCTGCGGTTCGTTTCCGGATAGTTTAGGCCAGTTTTCCTCTGATTCTTGTAGAAATGGAGGTCCGTTTAACCATCGGCTATTAGGTAACCAATCGGAATGACCTTCGTTTCCAGTAGCTTCATCCGCTACATTTTGGCTTGTGGGAACCCATTTCCACTCAAACGGATTGGTTAGCTCTTGAATCTCACCAATTCGATTGCTTATAAATAGCTGGTATCTTCTGCTTTCTGAAGTGATCCAATATAATACTGTTCTGTTGTTTGTCCACAAATATTGTCGTCCGATTACGATGTCATGTGCTTCTCTAATTGTTTTTGTTAGCTTACTTCCCATGAGTGCGGCTAGCAGTTCCATTCTGACAATAGAAATATTTTTCAATGGTGCTACGCGGGTTTTTGCCATTGTAAATTTAGTAACCCTGTTATCTTCGACTTGATACCGAAAATATGCTACGCATCAACAAATACGTGCAGTTGTACATCGAGTGATTTTGATAACGCTGGAGAGTAACAATGGGGCATACTAAAGCTTGCGATAGTTCTTTAGTCTTCCAACCATATTTTCCATCGTTTGGCGATTGATGAGGGTATAGGATCATCCCATCCAGTTTGTAATTTCCATGTTTCTTGTAACATAATTTTTCCTTTTACCATGAAATGAGCTAGAAATCCCAATGGATCGAATACTGTCATAATGAGAGACAGAATTTCTCTTTTAGTTGGAATTTCTTCTCCGTTAACATTCTCTTTCTTGACTTTGTGAAAGTTTGTAATAAATGTAAATTTATCTTGAGATTGTTGCCAGTAGAGACCTAGTACTCGTTCTACACTATCGTTCTCTTTCTTCATGTTTGTTTTTAGTTGTACTGGAGCTATTAGTTCTGTAGGGATTTCTTCTAATATCTTCGGATTTGAAGCTATCCAATTTCTTATATTAAATCCAACCTTGGCATGAAGTAAGATGACTTCTTTAACCATCTTCTTTGCTTCTTCTATAGTGTCAAAGGAATTTAGGTAGTCATCAACATAATGTTTATGACGGATAGCTTTGCAAGCCGCTGACATCTGCTCTTCTTGTTCCAAAGCGTTTTTATTCTTTACTTCCTGGGCACAACTTGGGGAACATGTTGCGCCGAAACTCATGACAGCCATTTGATAAACTTGAGGTGGTTCCGATCGATTCATTCGACGAAAGAAGAAGCGTTGGGCTGGTAAGTCTTCCTGACGAATCCGAACTTGATGGAACATTTCAGCAATATCTGTTGTTACTGCATACTTCCGTTGTCGAAACTTGAGGAGAATTTCTTGAAGTGGAATGAGTTTGTCTGGACACTCCAGTAGCAGGTCATTGGCTTTCGATGCTGCGCCAAACACCTTTCTGAACTTTCCTGGTTTCTTGGGATTGGTAACAGCAAAATGTGGAAGAAAGTAGGAATGGGCTACTTGCGTGGGACTGAAAATCCGATTTCTATTATTATATACGTAATGTTATGTTGAAAACATATATAAAAATTAAAATTTTATTTTTAAAAAATTATTTGTTTTTTAGTAAATTAAGAAAGAAAATTGTCTTTGACGTCATTATATTGAACCGGAAAAGAAAACCATGTTTAAAAGAGTAACGTATAGATGGCATGGCGTTCGAGAAGATTTTAATTTGAATTTGACAGTAGTTCATTATTTTCTCTCTCCCTGGACTCTCAAATATGTTAATTACTTCACAAATAAACACAGAGGTAGTTACATGTAATTTAAAATATCGATACCAAAAAGACAAACTAAAATACTAACCTCCAAACTATTGTTGAAACGTCATACAGGAGATCTACATTACCCGTACAAACAAACGCTAAAGCTTTACGGTCATTCATTGCTGCGTCGTAATTCTACGTCATACATGGCGGGAATTCAAATAATCAAATTTCATTATTTAATGAAAATTTTGACAAAAGAAAAATATGGGTAGCAAGTTTTTACCTGCTCTTTAAAAATATTAAATAAAAAAAGTAAGCAAGTAGCCCATTATTGTAATCTTGGGTCACGTTCAGACTTGCCTTGTAGGCGTAACTTTTCTTTACGTACTCCTCCATCTTCTGGCAATATTGTTGCCCAAATTCTGGTTGTTAATCCATTTTCTTCTCTAGTAGTCGAAGTCTTCGCAGGGCTACAGATGTATTTTCCGGAAATGAAATTTTATCATGGCGCCAAAGTAATCCGATTTCGAATCTATTGTGTTCTACTTGCTTGAGAGTTGAATCCATAATTATCTGAGCACGTTTATCTTCTTTGGTACTGGGTTTTTCATGAGTTACTTTGACTCCAAACGACTTTACTAAGAAATATTCTTTGATAATTGCTTGCAGATTTTCTTCTTCTTCCTGCTGAGCTTGGATGAAAAAATTGGAATCAGTCTTGAATCCCTCAGTTTCTCCGGTCAACACCCACCCCAACTCTGTATGAACGGCCATGGGGAAATTGGGTGGTCCTTTTCTTCGTTCAAAAGGCATAGTTAGTTCCTTGTTATCTTGACCAATAAGGATAACTGATCTTCCTCCTATATACGTCTGCAGATCAATACCTTGCAGAAGTTTCCCTTTTTGTATTGTTCTTCTTTTAACCGACTGATATGGCAACGGCAAATTCTTGATTATTCGTACATCTTTCAGTTCAAACTTCTTGTTTCCATCGGTTGTGAGTATTTCTAAATTGACGCTGAAACTCTCTAGTTCTGATTCACGTTGAAAATCTTGCACACAAAGATTCTTTCTTTGACCTATAATTCCTAATTGGTCAGCGACATCTTTGCGTATAAACGTTGTAGTAGAACCTCCATCAAGCATGGAAAAGGTATCCAAGGTACCTTTATCACCTCTGAGTTTCGCAGGTAGAATGAGTAGGTTGATTTGACTGTCTCCTCTTTGACAAATTTCCAGCGATCGTCAATTTTCATTTTCTTGAATGCTTCACACTTAGCAAGTTTGTGGTCAGTCTTATGACACTTCAAACATACTCTAGGTTTATTTTTATTTTCCACGCATGGCTTCTCATTAGAGATGTGCCGACTAGTCGGCGACTAGTCGGTAAAGCCGACTATCCGGCCACTATCGTAGTCGGCGACTATTCGGCGACTATTCGGCAAAGAGCGCCGACTATCCGGCTTCTTACTTTGTATGTATTTCTCAATAAAATGTATCTAGGAGGAATTACATTAAATAAAAACCTTGATTGTTTATTAATATTTTTATTTTATAATCAGTCTTACACATTTTGAAATGTAAAGCAAAGCAACCTTTCCTTTGGTAATCAGTTTCTAAAATTACTTGCTTGTAAAGAAAACATATCTATGACAATTATCAAACAAAATTTGTATCTTAATTAACAAACAAAACAACATAATATCTTCTTATATTCAATAAACATTTACCTATAATGATTTCTTCTTATTTAAATAAAAGAGTAGAACACGCTCGTAGGCGGCGGTTGCGACTTGCGCGCGAATCAGCTGTAAACGAAGCGTCACGGAAATCCCCGAAAAGGTGATCGGCTTGGCCGACTAATCGGCTAGTCGGCTAGTCGGCCAAAGTCATAATCGGCACATCTCTACTTCTCATTATATTGTGCTGCTAAGAAAACATCTTTCTTTTTACCTTCCGGCTTTCTTGTCTTCCCATCCTTTTCTTTAGAAATATTGGAATTTAATAAAAGCATACGATCCCGGGCAAATTCTGTCTTCTTTTCTAGCCACTTTGAAAACCAAAAAAGATTCTTTATGCCACCGTTTGCTTCCTTCCACTTTTCTTCTAATTTGCGTATCAATATAGGATTCTCTAAATGTTGAGGCTTTTTTAATGCTGTTATGGTGGCAGTTAAATTGATTACCGTCTCCCCAAATTCATTTAGAGCATGGCACTGATACTCCCTTACAGGCGGAAGAATTTTCTACTTCATGTATCAATGCATCAAAAATATGTTTTGGCTGGCCGAAATTCTTTTCCAGTCTATCCATAATAGTGGATAAATTGTCGGGAAATAATAACGACTTCACAGACGTCAGAGCATCTCCTTTTAAACATTTTCTAAGTCGAGATATATTTTAAAGTGCACTAAATTTGCAAGCGTAAGTGTTATCTTCATATGTAGCTTTCAGAGCTGGGAAAGATACAAGATAAAAGATACTAAAAGTATCTTAGTTACAAAAAAGTAACTTAGATACAAATAACTTCGATAGTTACTTTTATATAAAAAGTATCAAAATTACTTTGTAAAGATAAAAGTTACTTTTTACATACGCCTTGGTGGTGCTACGTGCCGCATGGGCATGTTAACACTGACCGCGCACAGAAGACGATGCGCCGAGTACCGACGCGTTTCTTCGTTAGTTTTGTTTTATCTAGGAAATAACAAAGTGACCTCTGTGTAAAAAAAATTCATTGAATATAATACGTGCCTCCTATCTTCAGCTCCGGTAGAGCGACTATTTTCATTCGCAACGATGATAAATGTCCCCAAACGGTCCGATTCCAATTTTGAAAATTTGGTTTTAGCGAAAGCTAACCACTGTTAAGTGTTTATTAACGTTATACTACGTAGTACCTAGTACGTACATATAAGGTGTATAATGTTAAAAAATAAATACTTTTTCACTTTTAAGAGTATTGTTTCTTATTTTAGAATAAATGTTATTGTGTTATTAAAACTTAGACATTTGTTTGTATTTTATAAATATATATTACATGATTTTTCTTCATTATTTGTTTTCATTACCCTAAAAGATATTTTTTTTTAACATAATAAAAGTATCTCAAGTAAAGTAACTATATAAGTAACTTATAGTTACAAAGTATCTTGTACCTTTTACTTTATAAAAAAAAATATCTTTTATCTTGTAACTTCGTAACAATATTTAAAAGTATCTTTAATCTTTTAACTTTAGTTACTTTTATATAGTATCTTTTCCAGCTCTGGTAGCTTTGAAGTAAATCCATTATTCCGGTTTTCCACTGAAGTCAGGCAGCCCTTTAGCTACAGCTGCTCTTGTTATATATTTTGTAACTTCTTGAGCTGAAGTTAATGAATGAGGTTGTTGGTTAACCTTTGAAATCAATTTTGTCACTGCTTGAATAAACTGGGTGATGTCTAACTGTGGTGCAGTCACAATAGTCTCTGCAACTGCCTTTGAAAATGATAGTGATGAGGTACATTGTTGTGTGTGTTGGAATGGCCAGCATGCAGTCCAGACCTCTATCTCATTGAGCATCTATGGGATCAACTAGGACAACACATTAGAAACCGAATGAACCCACCTGTGACAATAAGAGAACTGGAAGACGCTCTGGTGGAGGAATGTCAACAGATTCCACAAAAAAAGCATACGCAGACTTATACGCAGTATGCCACGCCGGTGCCAAGCAGTATTAGATGGTAACGGGGGTAATACACGTTATTAGAGGTGTATTTCACTCTCTACTAGAGTTAAAATTAATAAACAATATGTGATTGTGTTCTTTTTTCATTTAATTTTAGTTGTGCCTATGCTCTGGATACTCCAGTTTAATGATAAACGTTTGTTATAATGTGAAATTAATAAAATTGTTAAAATAAAAATTTAAGCTACCTATAAATGAATTTTTAAATGAAGCGCACATTTAAGAAAAAAGTTATTCACAAAAAAAATTGACCCTTTAATTCTTTTGAGCAGTGTATTTAACATAACAAAAAATAATGTATGTACAAATACATACATAAATGCACTACATGTTATACTAAAATTTATTTTCTTAATATTTCATGTTTTCTAGCTTCGACATAAAAATTGATTAACAGATATTATCGAATATTATATAATATATATATAACTTAAATTTCTCGTTCGATCAAATAGGTTTTTAAAAAGTTTTATTTTTGCGAGTACAAATTATAATATGCTATAAACTACTTGATAATATGATAATAGAATACAGACTGGCTAATCTAAAGCATTACATATGTTTTTATACTAATGAAATATGAGAGAGTCACGTTCTGGCACATCGGCACTTTGTCTATTATGTAGTACAGGGGTAGCACTATAACTCCTCCCTCCTCAGATTTCAGCCTCCTGGGGGAGTTGAAGTTCGACGTCTTCTGGGGTGCGAGATGACCTTCTCAGCTTGGGTGATTTACTCTTCTTTAATTATTTACGTATGAAGTACCCAACGATGATTGCAGCAACCACGTACAGGATGATGGACCATATACTTGGGATGTGCATGTTTTTTCTGTTATCGGAACAATTGGATTGAAGGAGATATCATTTAATTTCAAGGGATTTAGGTTAATAGAGAAATTTGTAATTTTATACGGTTGGGATTTTAGGTTCAGTTTAGGAAGTAGTAGGGGTTGGCCATGGTTTTCATTTTGGAATATTAGTATTTATTGTCTGAAGTGAATTTCGCAGTTGTCTTGATTATTGATTAGGAAGATTCCCTCTAAGGTTTGGATGTTGGTTTCTTCGTGACACTTAATGGTGATTTTCTCCTCGTGTGGGAAAACGACTAGGTATTTGTTGATTTCTTGAATTACTTCGACATGATTTTCATTTAAGTTAATTTTTGTGTAATGGCAGTGACTCGAAGATTGATTTTGGAATATTTCTTCTTCACAGATCGCTGAGAAGTGGGCGTGATATTTATTAGGGTACTGCAATATTTTTGCTTGAATACACATATCATTCAGGGGCACGATCTCTTTATCAGATTTAAGAAGATATTTCGTATTAGGGATGATTTAATAAATTTTGATTTATATTTGGTTGGAATTGGGTACATGTAGTAGAGTTCAAAAGTTTTTTCGTAATTTATGGGGGTATAAATGAAATAGATTATTTGAGTCGCTTCTATTTTGCAGTTTATTTTTAACAAGGATTCGAAGTCTAAAAGGTTCTCTTGTCTGGGTTCGAATGGTAACTGCAAATGGTAAAGTTTTGATATTTATTTTAATTCTGCTAGTAGCTCCATGGGGTGTATTATACTAGGATGCAGCGTTCTTAATTTACAAAAGGTGATTGAATTTTTAATGTCTTGAAAGACGCTTAATATAGAATTGTATAATATAATAAATTGATCGTAAATATTTTTACCATACAGTATATTTTGAATGTGCGTATTGTTTATTATTTTGAAAAGTAGTAAAATGTTGGATTTTAATATTTCCTCGTTGTGTTGAATATCTGAGATTGTTTTATTAAAGTTTTGAATAATTTGGTGGTTCACCGAATATGAGAGTTTGAGTTGACTTTCCAAATTATGCTCGTTTTCTTGCATATGTGCAAACATTTCGTTATATCTTTTGCCATCTTCGGCATCTAAATTTCCTGTGACTGATTTGAATATTGTCCCCAATCCATCTATTAAGCCACGTTTAGTTTTATGATGATCAGAATGAAATCCGATGTTATTAATTTTTGTATCAATTTTTGTTCGAATAAATTCTAATATTTTATCGTAATTTTAGAGTTCATTGAAATACTGTGAATGGTTAGATATGCTTTATTTTAGTGCTGAGTATTGTGTGTTTAGATTGTTGTACTGATTAAGAAGAGCTTGAAGATTGTAGTAGTGTATGAAGGTGTGAGTCGTCTTTTCGAGTTTGGCAGGACCGAGATTGATGGGAAGGATTCCGAGGTTTTCTGTTATGTTTCTAATTATTGTTCCTTGTCCCAATGCGAACAACCTGGAATTGGTTCAAAATTGTAAGTTTTTTTTCTAGGACGTTTAATGTTAGAGAGGTGGATATTCTCTGTTGTATTACCGTGGGTGGTTTGTAATTTTCCTGTTTTAAGACGTTTATTAATTTTCTTTAGCTTTTCGGGTTTGTATTTGTTTTTAGTTTTTTGTTGTTTCTGTTTATTTTTCACGTATACCTTTTTGGGGATTTTGGGCAATTCTTCTCTATTTTCATTACATTTATTTATTACCTTTTCTTTATTCGCCTGGATTTTGTCTCTAATTGATTCGTAAAGTAATTTAGTTTTATTCTTATGATTTTCTATATAATTGTTAATAAGCAGTTTTTCGAGGTCGATATTAAATGGGGAGTTAGTGTCTAAATGGCCGGTAATAATTTCGCATGGTTTCAACTTTGTGACAGAATGAATTGTGTTATTATAAGCTAATAACGCATAATTTACTTTGGCTTCTATAGGCTCCGTTTTGTATTCTTTTTGATTGTTAAACAGTCTGATGTGTTCGATAAGAGTCGAGTGGAAACGTTCTATTATGCCGTTAGATTCTGGATGTTGTGAGCTTATGAAATGTATGTCGATTTTGTGTAGTGTCAGCAATTCTTTTACGACTGAGTTTTTAAATTCTAACCCGTTATCTGAAATAATTTGTTCTGGGATTCCATGATGTGTAAAATATTTGACTAGGTTATTACAAGATTCTATGCCTTGTCCTGAATTTAATTTGTATGCTTGAGCATATTTTGAAAATGAATCTACGATAGTCAAAAATTTAGCTTGTTCTAAAGTAATGCTGTCTATATGTAAAATTTGGAAAGGTTTCGTAGCTGTGGGTGTGATGTTTAAATTTACGTTTAAGGGTCGCCTGTCGTATTTTGTTACTTGGCATATTTCACAGCTATTAATAAATGTTTGAACGGATTTTCTTAATTTTGGCCAGTAATATTGTTGTTTTATACAAGCTTCTGTTTCATCAATACCACGGTGGTTACTTTTGCTGCAGTGGTAATTCGATATGATGTGTATGATTTCTTCTTCATTGGTAACGTCGCTTAAATATTTTGTACATTTTACTAAACATAGTTGAGAATTTTTGAAATAATTTTGAAGAATTAAACTGAATTTTTCGTATAGTTCGTTTTGAAAATAAATATGATATTTTATTTTTGGAACAAGGTATTCTTTAATAAAAGCAATCATTTCAGTTTTGTAATTATTTTTTGAAAATTTTACTTTCATTCGTAATTTTTTGTGTTCGTATAATTTTGTAATTTTTACTTGTTTGGGATTAAAATCGACTTCTGTTATAATAATTTGGTTTTTGCCATAGTTTACGGGGCATTCTACTATCGGGATTCCGATGATAGGATTTTCTTTACTTGAATGTATTGTGATATCGCTATCGCTTGTGTCGTCATCGTTTATCTCATTATGTTGTGAGTCACCTACCTCGACTGCAAGGGATTGAGTATCATCGTCTTTGTTATCTGTTTTATTCCTTAACTCTGTGTTAAAATTTTCTATGAATTTATGAAAGTGTTTCATGTTTTCTGTTTCGTTTATATTTAATTCTGTCTGGGGAATTTTGGGTTCAGGGAGTTTGTAAACGGTTATTAGTATGATGGTATTATCAAAAATATATTTTAACATTGATTTAATTTCGTTCCAAATTTGATTTTCATGACCACATGCAAATTTTGGTACACTTAAATTTTTGATATTATTATGTAAACAGAATTTAGTAAGGTATTGTTTAGTGGGTTTATTATAATAATTTACTTTTGTTATTAAGTATAATAGATATCTTTGTGGGGTTTTTAAATATACTAGGTTATGAAGTTGAGAATTTTGAGATTTTAATTTGTGTACGTTGTTAAATTTAATTTTAAAATTTTTGGCAATACCCGATGACATTTCTAAATCTTTGCTTACGCAATGAGCTAGACTAGAGTCGGATGGTGCATCGAATAGATTTCCTATTACTTCAATAATATTGTTATTATTGTGATTAAGGCAATGTTTCTTATCTAAGTAGTCTTTGAATAGAGCTAGTGGAGTGTCATATACTTGTGTTTGTGATTGTAAATTTTGAGTTTTATTAGTTTCAACAGGTATACGGCTTAAGGCTTAAGGCGTCGGCATTGGTATTAAGTTTGCCTTTCTTATAGATTATTTCGTAATCATATTCCTCTAATTTGAGGCGCCATCTTATTAATTTTTGGCTACATTGTTTTAACGAGAATAGCCATTGCAAGGGTCGGTGGTCTGTATAGATATATATATAATAAGTGAGTTCTAAAATACTGAGTCGCCCAAATGATAGCTAACATTTCTTTCTCAATTGTAGAATAGTTTATCTCTGTCTCGTTCAGTGTTCTGCTAGCGTAAGCTACTGGTAGGTCGTTGCCTAGACTACCTTGGGATAACACAGCTCCAATTGCCAGCTGGCTCGCGTCGCATGTCAAGTTAAATTCTTTGTCGTAATCTGGATATTGGAGTAGTGGTTCGTTAGTCAACAAATTCTTGCAATTTTCAAAGCATTGTCTGTACTCAGGGTCGTTAATGTCAATAACAGAATTTTTCTTTAAGCGTCTAGTCAGCGGTTTTGTTATCTTATCGACGTCTTTAATAAATTTTCGATAATAGCCTAAAAGTCCTAAGAAACCTTATTGGAAAATTTAGAACAGCCGAAATTTTGTCAGGATTTGGTTTCACGCCCTCAGAGGTTACGATATGCCCGAGATACGCTACTTCGCTTTTAAGAAATTCGCATTTATCTAGTTGTACTTTGAAATTTGAATTTTTCAAACGTTCGAAAACTAATTTTAAATTTTGAATGTGTTCTTGTAGGCTGGTGCTAAATATAATAATGTCATCGAGGTAAACAAGGCATTTTTTCTTTACTAACCCTCTCAGAACATTGTCCATAACGCGTTGGAATGTCGCGGGTGCGTTTTCTAAGCCAACAGGCATACGAGTGAACTCATAATGCCCGTCTTCCGTGTTAAATGCAGTTTTTTGAATGTCTTGTTTGTCTATTTCAATCTGGTGGAAACCAGATGCCAAGTCTAGCGTAGTGAAATACTGACAGCGTCCGAGTTTATCTAGTAAATCAGTTATGTTCGGTAATGGGTATTTGTCGCTAATAGTCTTTTCGTTCAATTTCCTGTAATCTACCACTATACGCCACTTGCGTTTACCAGATGCGTCAAGTTTTTTTGGGACAACCCAAATAGGTGATGACCATGGCGAACATGATGGTCTAATAATATTTTGATCTAACATTTTTTGTGTTTGAGAACGTACCTCTTGTCGGTGAATTTCTGGGTATCTATAAGATTTCGTATAAATAGGAATTTCGTCACTTGTTTTTATGGAATGTTTAATTTGATTAGTAAATGTTAAATTTTTGTCGTCCACGTGAAATATATCAGAATAATCGTGAATTAATTTAGTAGTAGCTGATTTTTCTTCCGAATTCATGTGATCTGACCGAATTTTTGAAATATTGAATTTAATTTTTTCTGATTGAATGAAATTAAAATTGGGTGATGAGTAGGTTTCATAGTTGGAGATGTTTTCTACAGTAATTGGTTCTAATTGTGTGAAGTTGATATGTGATTCTGAATTATTAATTGCTGTACAAAGTGCATGGTAATTATTGGCTGTGGTGACACATTCGGGGATGATTAAATTTTTCTGTTGTTGTTTTGGTATTAAAATTGTTCCGTTTTGTTGGGTTACTTGAATTTTGATTACCTTTTCGGTTTTGGGGTCTAATGTTACATTATTATTTGGCTGACAAATATTGTTTGTATTAATTTTATTTTCAGAATTTTTATGTTGAATTTTTATTTGGCAGGTGGGTGTTGTTACTACATTTTTATTCAGGTCTATAATTACTTTTAATGTACTCAGATTATCTAATCCTAATAAGAGATCAAATTCATCGTGAAAATCAAAAATGTGATATTTTAAACTTGCATTTTTCTTTAAATTAAATAATTTTGAAATAGGTACGAGTGTGCTGTAATTTTCAGTTGAAGTTCCATGCACAGTTGAAATTTGGAAAGGGTCTTTAAAAATTGAATTTTTGTAATATTTATGCGCTATGGTAGGTTTTATGAAAGATTTCGTACTTCCTGGGTCTATTAAAACTTTCAAATTATTTTCAGGGAATATAATGTAAGGTAATTTACTTTTATTTGTTAAGTTCATTAGTTCGACTCCGGGTAAAACGTTTCTATTGTTTCCGAGGCTGCGATGTCTAAAAAATTATCGTCTTCGAAATTGTCGGGGTTTTGTGGATTTTCATAATCGTTGTTATCAATTGACACTTGGTCAGTTTGTTCTTGGTTATCGTAATAAACATATGGGTCAACGGCAGATTCAGCTGACTCGTTGATATTAAATAATTCTCCCGCTGTGTTTGCGCGGTTTTGTGCAGGACGGTATTGAGTTGTATTTCGCGTGGAAATACTCATCGGAGTAGGTGCAGGAAGGTTTTATCTGGTGGATAGACCTTGGCGTGGTGTTTTCAGTGTATATTGCCTTTGTTGTTGAGGAGTATACTGTCTTTGTTGTTGAGGAGTATATTGTTTTTGTTGTTGAGGAGTATATTGTTGTCTGTATGTCGTTTGTTGCATAGGTGAAGGATGCAGAGTTTTATTGGGTGTGTAATTAAAGTAGGGTATGGCTTTAGGAATATTGTATCTTGGTTGCTGGATTTGTGGTTTTTGATTTAATTTGTGTGTATTCTGATTAGTGTTTTTGGATTTGGCATAATATTCAAATTGAAAATCATTTGCTAACATACTTAAAACTGAATTTAAATCTGTAGGGTTCTTTGCCCTCATTAATTGACCTACAGGTTCTTTTAAACCTTTTAGTAAAACGCGTAAAGCATAATGTTGAAAATAGTTAATTATTACAACGGATGCTTCGGCAGCAGCGTTTGTTGAAATATAAGAAATTTGTAAATTTAACAGGTGTTGTAAATGACCGTAAAAATCAAAAACGTTTTCATTAGAATTTTGTTTAGCTCTGTTATTTCCATGTTTAGTGTGAACCAGTCACGTTTGTCTGAATAAGCATTTTTTAGTGTTGTTTTCAAATCTTCCCACTTTGAAATTGTGGAACTTGCAATATTGATAGCAGCTTCACCTTTTATTTTGGCTAATATACTGCTCATTAAATATTCATTTTGGAAATCGTTTGTGTTTGTGGTATTATAAAATTTTGTTACTAATTTTTCACAAACGCTAGTAAACCTAGGGAGTAATTCACGTTCCCCATGGAACTCTGGCACCATGTCCAGATATTCCTTTTTTAATACAGGAGTAATCATGTTTAATAATGGCGTTCTTAATGTGATATTATTAATAGGATTTGTATTTAAATTAATTATACGATCTTCTGTTTCGAGATCGGAGTCTGCTTCTGAATTATTTGAATCTGACAAAGATTCTTGTTCTCTGAATGACATATGGTACTCACAAAAATAGTAGTGTCGGCTTCATGTGTCCTGAAGTCGAACACGGTCTCGTCTCGAAGTTGAGGCAGGAGTTGCACTGATGTCCGCTCAGCTTGGCTCGCTCGGCTCGTCGAGATGTTTCTTGCTTCTGATGTCCTCTCAGATGCAGGATACGGTGATCGAAGTATGGAGATGTTCGAATTTACCAAATTAATCACGAAGGTGAAACAATTTATATTCGCTAAATTGTTTTGGCAATCCTACCAAGACTTACCACTTAAATTTCTCTTTCGATCAAATAGGTTTTTAAAAAGTTTTATTTTTGCGAGTACAAATTATAATATGCTATAACTACTTGATAATATGATAATAGAATACAGACTGGCTAATCTAAAGCATTACATATGTTTTTATACTAATGAAATATGAGAGTCACGTTCTGGCACATCGGCACTTTGTCTATTATGTAGTACAGGGGTAGCACTATAACTTATATTTATATATATATAGTAAATTCAAGAAAATCACTTGATGTACCAAACTATTTACGTTTTAATTTTGTAATTTATTTAATAATACATTGTACACAATAAATATAAAAATATTAACTTGAACCGGGAGGGATTTGAACTAGTGAAAAATTATCATAGAGCCTTGATTTAACCAAGTCAGCTACCGAATACGTTTCCATGATTACTGTTTTTAGTGAGTTATAAGTAATAACTGTCAAGAGCATTATACTTTCGTATATATTTCAATAATAAAGCATTAAATTAGGAGTATTTAGATACTCTTCGATGCCAAATTAAATAATCTTTCTAACCATATCAAAAACTACCACTATACTCTTGCGGGACAGATAATATTTGAAAAAAACTGTTTTCCCATGTTAAACGCCTATGTCACGGTTTTCAGTGTTCACACTGTATATATATATAATATAATATAATAATATTATAATAATGATTTTTAGGAAGATAAATTTAAATAATTATTGTTTTATTTTCGGTGATAGGAAAATGTTTCAATATTACTAGTTTTTCATGCTCTTAGTAGACTCTTTTGTTAAATAACTTTTTTTTTCTCATTTTTATATAAAATATTGTATATAACACTAACTACTATTATTTATACTATTATTATTATTATTATTATTATTATTATTATTATTATTAATTTTAGCGATTTATTAAAATTAATATTTTCATCTGAGCAATTAATTTGAAATAATGTTTAACTTTTTAACGGGTGTGAAGATAACGACGCGTCTCTTATTGACGAAACATTGTGCTCCTACCGTTCGATACCCCTTCAAGTAAAGTATCAGTTCCGGTTAGACTATTTTAACCAAAATCTATTATGTTATTTCCATTGATATAAAAGTATTATATACCAAATTTGAAAAGTTTTGGATTATATTTTAATATAGTTTTTCATTAAAATCTATTATATGCTTCAAGTAAAGTACCACTTCCGGGTAGACCATTTTAACTAAAAACTATTATGTTATTTCCATTGATATAAAAGTATTATATACCAAATTTGAAAAGTTTTGGATCATATTTTAATAGTTTTTCATTAAAATCTATTATAGGCTTCAAGTAAAATACCACTTCCGGTTAGGCTATTTTGACCAAAATCTATTATGTTACTTCCATTGATATAAAAGTATTATATACCAAATTTAAAAAGTTTTGGATTATATTTTAATATAGGATTTCATTAAAATCTATTATATGCTTCTAGTAAAGTACTACTTCCGGGTAGACCATTTCAACTAAATTCTATTGTTATTTCCATTGATATAAAGGTCGTATATACTAAATTTGAAATGTTTTCGATTATATTTTAATATAGTTTTTCATTAAAATCTATTATAGGCTTCAAGTAAAGTACCACTTTCTACGGCTTCCCGTTTTTCAGTTATGCGAGATACGTTCATACGTACGTACATACATACGTACGTACCATTGACGTATTATAACTAAAATAGACCCAGCGCGGCCTATGCTGCTACACAGTTTGTTGTGTTGGAGCTAATGGCGGAAAGGTGGGACCAACGACGAAATATAACTAGACAAAACATTCCCTATCCCTCTCCATTGAATGTTTTGATTTCGGCTGGCCAGAAAGAGACACAGATATGTTTTATCTAGTCTAGTTCGTGAATTTCTCACTAGAGGCCACTTGAATATATCAGTGTAATTTGACATTTGCGGTTTTGTTTTTGAGTGACACATTGGTTTTTATTTAATATCAAAGCTTATAAATAATTAAATAAACAAATATATTGAATATTTTTATAAATTAATTTTACGCTTAAATTCATTTGGCAACACGGACAAGGTACACAAACTATAATCTTGGCAACCTTATTGAGGTGGTCCATACATGCAAATGTCAAAGCCCGCGTCTCATATGCAAAATGGATGCGTTTTCATAAGTTTTTTACAGATTTACAGATCTGTAAAACTTACAGATTTGACCTGTAATCGAAATATATGTATAACTTGATGTATATTCTAAAAAACTTTCTATTCTAAAATGTCAACGATATTGCGCCTGTTGTGAGAAATGCTCGAACTAGATAAAACATATCTCTATCTCTGTCTGGCCAGCCAAAATCAAAACAAATGAAACTATGTTTTGTCTAGTTATATTTGGTCGTTGGGTGGGACCTTCGACCATATAACTATAGGCACGTAACTGGCTATGTTAGGTTATACAATGTTTTGAAGCATAAGTGTGCGGTGCCCATATGTGGTGTTTTGTTAGTTGCAGGATTGTAGGAGATAAAAGTGCATTGCAGATTACATACGGGTAAGCATTATTACATTAGCCTTTAAAAAATGTTTGAGATATTAAATATAATATTCCATTACGAGTTATTTAAATATAAAATTTATATTGTTACTATTTTTAATATTTAATATTTAAAAAGTTACGGGTGTGAAGATAACGACGAGTCGTTCAGCGACGAAACATTGTGGTCCTACCGTTCGATGAAGTAATGCTTAATAGATTTAATGAAATTAAACGTGTTATAATATTATGATACAGCTGTTGAAAGGTGAAGGGGGTGTGTAAGGCTGGCTTGCAATGAATTCTTTTACCAAAAGAATGATTTTGGGCAATGTAACAAGTCCACACTGAAGTAAAGCCAGAGTTGATTTACAAGTTTCCTACGGGGTAGCCGGTTAGGCCAATCGACTAGAATTGTTTTTAGGGGTATCTATATAGATTATTTGATGAGATATTTATTAGACAGTAAAGAATACACTTACAAAAAAATATTAATTTTTCCAGAGTTACGCGCTTTACTTGAGGCTTGATTTACAAGTTTCCTACGATGTAAACGGTTACGGCAATGCACTAAAATTGCTCTTTGAGGTTTCTGTATTTCGTATATAATGAGATTTATATTAAACAGTGAAGAATACACATACAAAAAATTATACAGAAACCTCAAAGAGCAATTTTAGTGCATTGCCGTAACCGTATACATCGTAGGTAACTTGTAAATCAACCATCAAGTAAAGCGTGTAACCCTGGAAAAATTAATATTTTTTTTTTTGTAAGTGTACCTTTTACTGTCTAATAAATATCTTATTAAATAAACAATGTAAATACCCCTAAGAACAATTCTACTCGATTGGCGTAACCGGCTACCCCGTAGGAAACTTGTAAATCAACCCTCAAGTAGAGCGTGTAACTCTGGAAAACTTAATATTTTTTTGTAAGTGTATTCTTCACGGTCTAATATAAATCTCATTAAGTATATACGAAATACAGAAACCTCAAAGAGCAATTTTAGTACATTGCCGTAACCGTATACATCGTAGGAAACTTGTAAATCAAGCCTCAAGTAAAGCGCGTAACTCTGGAAAAATTAATATTTTTTTGTCTAATAAATATCTCATTAAATAAACAATGGAGATACCCTTAAGAACAATTCTAGTTGATTGGCGTATAACCGGCTACCTCGTAGGAAACTTGTAAATCAACCCTCAAGTAGAGCGTGTAACTCTGAAAAAAATATTAGTTTTTGTAAGTGAATCTTTTAATGTCTAATAAATATCTCATTAAGCTTCGTACAGACCTGAGCATTGCGCCGAACGACAAACAGAGCACCAAGCAGAACGGCGAACGAAACACCAGTTTGGACGGGGACACGAACGCGTTCGCGAACACATTTATGTTCGTGTTCGTGCGCGCTGTCGTTCCCATCAGTTGTCGGTTTTTTCTTAAGCATCAAAGAGAATGCGCGCAAATGTGTTTGCAGGTTTGGACGGGACGACAAACACAACGGTGAACGTGGAGAACGCAAGGGTTATAATTGTATTTTATTTACCAATTTTGTTTAATAAATAATAAAAATCAAAAGATGTCATCCTTATGAAATTTCTTTAATGTTCACTTACAGCTTGAAATTTTAATTCACTTACTAAACTGTCATTTTCTGCACTTCTTTGGCTATATAAATGTGTTTGCCACCATCTTCTTGATTTTATTTTTCTTCGTTTTTTCTTCCCGGTTAAAGCATAGTGAAAATAAATATATGCCGCTGCAGCTTCCATAGTTGTTCGCGTTCGCAAAAATTTATGGGAACACCTCAAACGCGTTTCGTTCGTTGTTCAGTTTGGTGAAATTTATATCCATTCTCCCAGTCTGTTTGTTATTCGGTTCGTTGTTCTGTTTGTCGTTCGACACAATGTTCAGGTCTGTACGAAGCTTTAAATAAACAATATAGATACCCCTATGAACAATTCTAGTCCATTGCCGCAACCGGCTACCCCGTAGGACACTTGTAAATGAACCCTGGCTTTACTTCAGTGTGGGCTTGCTACATTGGCCAAAATCATTCTTTTGGTGAGAGAATTCATTGCAAGCCAGCCTTACACACTCCCTTCACCCTTCAACAGCTGTATCATAGTATTATAAAACGTTTAATTTCATTAAATCTATTAAGCATTACTTCATCGAACAGTAGGACCACAATGTTTCGTCGCTGAGCGAAAAAAATAGTAACAATATAAATTTTATATTTAAATAATTCGTATTGGAATATTATATTTAAACATTTTTTAAAAGCTAATGTAATAATGCTTACCCGTATATAATCCGCAATGCACTTTTATCTCCTACTACAATCCTGCAACTAACAAAACACCACATATGGGCACCGCCCCCTTTCCCCGCACCACACACTTAGAAAGTTAAAATTTTGTATTTAGTTGTACACCTCCCTTTTTGGCCATTACATAACTTTCGGAAGTGGTACTTTACTTGAAGCCTATAATAGATTTTAATGAAAAACTATATTAAAATATAATCCAAAACATTTCAAATTTAGTATATACGGCTTTTATATCAATAATAACAATAACAATAGATTTTAGTTAAAATGATCTACCCGGAAGTGGTACTTTACTTGAAGTATATATAATAGATTTTAATGAAAAACTATATTAAAATATGATCCAAAACTTTTCAAATTTGGTATATAATACTTTTGTATCAATGGAAATAACATAATAGTTTTTAGTTAGAATGGTCTACTCGGAAGTGGTACTTTACTTGAAGCATATAATAGATTTTAATGAAAAACTATATTAAAATATATTCCAAAACTTTTCAAATTTGGTATATAATACTTTTATATCAATGGAAATAACATAATAGATTTTGGTTAAAATAGTCTAACCAGAAGTGATACTTTACTTGAAGCTGTTATCAGTTTTTCTTTAAAATAAATGGTGCTATTATGATTTTAATAATAAATGCTTCAAATAAAAGTTTTAGAGAATTGAATTCTGCGTCTGATTAAATTAGCTCTTTGTATAAGCGAGATATGTAAATTTAAAAATTATGTACTTTTTGGTTTCTGTAATTAAGTTTGTTATGAATTAGGACAAAAAATAACAAAAAAATAAAGAATTTAATGCCAATGTCAAATTATGTCATATTTTATGATTGGGTCTGTTATACTACATATTTTAATTATTAACAAAATATGTATAGTGTAGCAGGCGTACAAGGAAGTCATGTGGTGTCCACACCAGATAATTAAATTTACGTATCTCGCTTATACAAAGAGCTAATTTAATTAAACTTGATGTTTTAGACGCAGAATTCAATTTTCTAAAACTTTTATTTGACGCATTTATTTCTAAAATCAAAATAATACCATTTTTGTCAAGAAAAACTGATAACTGCTTCAAGTAAATTATCACTTCCGGTTAGACTATTTTAACCAAAATCTATTGTGTTATTTTCATTGATATGAAATTATTATATACTAAATTTGAAAAGTTTTGGATTATATTTTAATATAGTTTTTCATTAAAATCTATTATAGGCTTCAAGTAAAGTACCACTTCCGGATAGACAAATTTTAACTAAAATCTATTATGTTATTCCCAATGATATAAAAGTCTTAGATACTAAATTTCTCGTTTTTTAGTTATGAGAGATACATACATACGTACGTACGTACGTACAGATGTCACGGCGAAATTAGTCAAAATGGATTCAGTGATGGTCAAAATGGATATTTCCGTTGAAATCTGGAAACCAGGGCCGTATCCAGGATTTCATTTCGTAGGGGGTTCTGGTTATACATAAATATACAGGGTGTCTCAGGACGAGCTTACGCTATCTATATTTTAAATACTATTTAATATAATTTAACGAAATTTGGTATCTAGGGGTTATCCAACATGCCCGTTTTAACTAAAATATTTTCAAAGCAGTAGCACTTCCGGTTTTACCGGAAATTGACCTCAACTTTCTTATTTTAAATGGAATACGCTATATTTTATTTTACCATTGAATGCAGCGGAAAATTTTACATATGAAGCAATAAAAACATTTTACTCATGATCAACTACTTCCGGCGTTATTCAACTTTTTTTGATTTTTTGTCTGAAATCCGGCACATTTTCAAAACTCTGTATATCGGGAACGAGATCGAATTTTTATAATCTGAAAAAAGCCTTTTATAAAGGATACTTTAAGCTACATTATCCATAGAATCCTCGATTTTTTATAAAAATGTGACGGGTACGTTACACCAAAATTACAGTTGACAAACTTCAAAAAAGACAATTTTTTAAATGGAACCCCCCCTTTTTTATTACATAAATGTGTACTACGACAAAAAATAAGGGTGCTTTATGTAACATGTCCTATGTTGAAAGTTGATAGAATTTCAGTAAATTAGAGAAACATGTAATCTGGGTATAATTATTTTATTAATACGGATAAGTAAGCCATGGAAAAAACAAATAAATTCTAAATAAAAACTATGATTAATTTAATACATATTCAACTGTCCTCCATTCATATGTAAGCACATTGTTACTCTATTCAATACTTCTTCTTGTGTAGCATTTTTTATCATCCGAGGAGACATGTTGTTAACTGCTGTTCGTACCCTATGTTGGCAATCTTCTTTAGTAGTTAAAGGTTTTTGATAGACGACGTTTTTAATGTAACCCCAAATAAAAAAAATCAATTGCAGTTAAATCGGGTGGACGAGGAGGCCACTTATTTGGTCAATTATTTGCCAGCCACCTATCTTCAAAAATTGTTTCCAAAAAAGTATTTATTCTATGGCTATGGTGGGGTGGAGCGCCATCATGCTGGTACCATCCAACGGTAAATTATCTAAGAAATCAAGTAGATGAGTTTGTAAAAACAAACATTGTTTTTCCATGGCTTACTTATCCGTATTAATAAAATAATTATACACAGATTACATGTTTTTCTAATTTACTGAAATTCTATCAACTTTCAACATAGGACATGTTACATAAAGTACCCTTATTTTTTATCGTAGTATACATTTATGTAATAAAAAAGGAGGGATTCCATTTAAAAAAAAATGTCTTTTTTGAAGTTTGTCAAATGTAATTTTGGTGTAACGTACCCGTCACATTTTTATAAATAATCGAGAATTCTTCTATGGATAATGTAGCTTGAAGTCTCCTTTATAAAAGGCTTTTTTCAGATTATACAAATTCGATCTCGTTCCCGATATACAGAGTTTTGAAAATGTGCCGGATTTCAGACAAAATATCAAAAAAAGTTGAATATCGCCGGAAGTAGTTGATCATGAGTAAAATGTTTTTATTGCTTCATAGGTAAAATTTTCCGCTGCATTCAATGCTAAAATAAAATATACCGTATTCCATTTAAAACAAGAAAGTTGAGGTCAATTTCCGGTCAAACCAGAAGTGCTACTGCTTTGAAAATATTTTAGTTGAAACAGGCATGTTGAATAACCCCTAGATACCAAATTTCGTTAAATTATATTAAATAGTATTTAAAACATAGATAGCGTAAGCTCGTCCTGAGACAGCCTGTATAGCGGGTGTCATTTTTCAAGGTGTATGCATGGGTAATCAGAGTTTTGCAGACTGTTACTCCCTGCTTCGACCGATAGCCATGGTTGTGGTATCAATAGAAAGATAAAAAAATTCTGCATCAAATGATATGAAATACATGTAAAATACTCGTATGTAATATTTTAGTCCCATAAATTAATATTAAATTTATTCAATTTCGAATTAATAGTTATAGCCATGCCATGGATGGCATTTGGGTAAAAAGAAAAAACAAATGTTTGACATTTTATCTCTTCGAATTCGTTAGCTATGATTTGTTCATCTATTCACTATTAATACGAAATTGAATAAATGTAATAATTAATTTTTGTTACTAAGATATATAATTTACATTATTTTTGGTGTCATTTGATGCAGACAATTTTTATCTTTTTATTAATACCACAACCATTGTTGTCAGTTAAAACGGGGAGCAACAGTATGCAAAAAACTGATTTTTCATGTTAATCTCCTATGTACACCTCGAAAACAGAAAAACTCACGACTTTCAGGGAAATAATAAAAAAATTGGCCATTACGTACACAATTCTTGGTTAGAATTCACTTAAATTTTTTAGTCCTTTATTTTACATTTCAGGGGGGGGGGGGGGTTGAACCCCTAAATCCCCCCCCCCCCCCTTGGATACGGCCTTGCTGGAAACCGTAAATTTGGCGATTACAATACTTCCTTTACTTCGTATAAGGAAATAAAAAGCAGGGCAAAATAATTTTATCTAGACGTTTGCCCAAATTGATTCCGAACGCTCAAGTTGTTTTACTTCGACAGATTGTCTCAGGGATTTGTTAATTACTGGATGGAGCGAGTGAATCTTTACTGTGTACCCGGCCAGATCGACAGAGATAGTCATACATAATTCCGATTTGTTGTCTTTGTTTCCGTTACTTGTCAAATCTTTTGTTTGACAGGTTTGACAGATTTTAGGTTATTCTTGATATCATCATTGAAATATAATTATTTTAATATATGACACTAGTTCGAAGGTGTTGTATTGAAAATTGTGTATCAAAATACGTGATGAACGGTGCTGTGTCGTTTCATTAGTAAGTTATGATTAAAATTATGATTTCTTCTAAAAAAAATAACTTCTCTCATTGACTTTTATTCTTATATGTGTTCTAATTTAGCGTTACATTGGTTGTATTCGTACTTATTTTACGTTCCATGATCAAATATACTTAAACACAATTAATTTTTGACGTGAATTTGACAGATGTGAATATAACAGATATGAATATCAAATTCACTTGTCTAAAGTGGAATTATCTATATCTTTCTCACTCACACTTCCTGTGTTCTCTCTTAATCTAGCCGGGTACACAAGAAATACATATATCGATACACACTTGCTCCATCCAGTAGTTAACAAATCCCTGGATTGTCTAGTATAAACTCCTCTGGGCAAGGTTTCCGAACGCACCCCAGCGCTTGTACAATATATTTATGCTCAATGTAGAATTTACTACCCTTAAAATCAGCTGGGAATGCTTCTGTGCTGTATCGTTGCACAAGTTTTTATGAATTACGCACTAGCTACTATGCCCTGTTCAATACGCGTTAAAACATTAGCTGGGAATGAGGCTTTCATCTACAATATTTTATTCCAACAAACAAATACATTCGTTATTATAAAATTGTAACATTCTTATACTTCTTGTGGCGAAATGGTGGGTATACGTTGAATATTTGAATTTATTCCAACAATTCTGGTTGACAATTGACATTTTAAAACCGCTGGCAAAATAATAGTTATTGAACTATCAAGCCTGTTAAAGAGGGCGATTAATGATTGAAACATGAATTAATTATTGAGATTATTAATCGGCAATTAACACACGTGTTAGTTACAATATTTTTCCGTTGAGGTTAGTACGCTTAACACATTGTTAAGCAATGGTATTTAGTATCTATAGGCAAATTCTTTTATTCATCGACAAATTCATCGGAGAAATTCAATGCAATTTGATAATGACGTCACTGATGGATATATGATGGAACAGATAGATGGTGAAAATAGGAACTACTTGATAAAAGATTACTGGAAGTTATACATATTGTAGGTAGATTAAGAGTAAGATTTGTCGCTGTCACTAGAGAAGTTATGAAGGGTTTTTTTTTTGGAAAAAATACTAAATAAATAAACTAAATATATCATCAGGGCATATTACCCATTTCTGTGCGGGCGCTTACCAGGCGTCACCTCACAGGCAGTCATTGCTGACGTGGAGAGTGCACCACAAGGGCACTTTTGCACCATTTAAAATTGTTCCTATTCGGATTCGTTTTCCAATGAAGAAAATACTACTGATTCTCATAGTGATAATTTAGAAACTCTATTAATAAATAAAAAAAAAAGCATTATGAGATAATGGCAATGAAATCATTTCTACATTAATAATTCACGACTTTTCTTCACTGACTACCGGCTAAAATGTCAACAAACTTGTGAACATAACCTGAAAACTATACCCCCACTAATACCAATTCATCAGAAATTATCAAATAGGAACGCTATTTTGAAATTCATGGCTTTTAAAGCGCTGAATAAAAAGACGCATTGGTGAATTTCTGCTTCACGCACACGACCCGTCGGTGAATAAAAGAACTCGTCTTATGGTTACTCACTAAAATCGTTTATTAATAAAATCATGCATTAAAATGAGTCATTAATGAATGATATTCCGTACATTAACATAACCTATTAATAAACGGTCAACCGAAAAATTCTTTAAAACGCTAGCGAAATAAAATTGTTTATAAAACAACAACCCAAGGAAACAAACATGACTTTATAAGGCAAAATTGAATATTTATATTTCCATTAAGTTTCAATAATTCGATAAGAAAATATACATTTACTATATTTTAGATAATTTTTATAAATAATGAAATTTAAAAGAGAGTTATACTTGATAACACTAAAGATGTATTTACAAGTACCTACACTTTTTTAATTGCTAGAAATTAATAACTTAAACTACTTACCAAATAATTATTGACAATATCGCTAATAAATAGTTAAACCGTTGACAGAACATTATACTTTTCATTCGTAGAACTTCATTGATTAAACTTAGATATAACATTAAATAAATTTTGTTTGCAAAACTTATCTATTTACTTATTTATAAGATATAAACTTCTTTTAAAGCGAATATTTTTTAACATTATAGGTATACTGGGTGTTTCAGAGCACCTGTCCCAGGCTTTTTTCAGAACAACGACATCCTATAGGTTCAGGAAAATAATTAGCATAACATAATCCTATCTGGGAATTTAGGCAGTAGTCTCGATTTCCGGAATTTACCGGAAGTAGGGGTAACTACACTCAGGTTCAGAATTTCTATCTAGGTCACGTGTAGTATCGTTGGATGGGTATTCTAAATACAAACAACTTTTGTGGGAAACATTTTTTATATTAAGTGTTATTTGCGAAATAAATTCTAAAAATTGTTCAAATGTTCAAAGTAGGGGAGACCGGGATTGATGTCACAATTTTTGCTTTTGAATTTTTTACAGTTTATCATAAGCCTATCTTTTAGTGTGTACTCTTATTTCTGTTTTCCTACAGTTTTGAGACCATAGCTTTAAGAGGTTATTAAATATTTCTTTTCTTGCCTATTGACAATTTGTCTTTAATCCGGGTTAGTTGTCACAGACTTTGGAGTTAGTTGTCACGGGTTATTTAAATGAAAAAAAAATCAAAATTTAACAAATTTTATTTAGGACAGACCAAAGCTAAAAATTAAGATTGATAAAGAAAAACATTAATAGGATGCCAGTAATTTAAATTTAATATTCATTTTGTGATTGAAATAAAAATTTAAGTGAATATTTAATGGCGAATAATACATTAGTCACTTTCCACCGCACTTTACAATTTTGACAAGTATAAAATATATTAAGTCCGGGGATGAGCCCAGTTATACACACTGACAACTATCCCTGAGGTTTTGTGGCAACTAGCCCTATACTGACATTTCAGACAAATCACGATTTGGCGGAAATACCATATGACCTAACCTCAAAGTTAATACAGAGTAACATCATGCAACCTTATAGATTCAGAGAAAAATAGTTGAGACATTGATTTCATTGAAAAGAGAGTTAATAATCAGAGTTAATTATATCGTTCAACGAATACTTGCAGCAGCAAAAAACACAAAAGAACCAATAAAATCCATAGAATTGTCGCATTGCACATGAAACTGCGTGCACACACACGCCCACTATTACTAATACCTAATGTGAAAAAAAGTTTCCAACAAAAGTAGTTTGTTTTTAGAATATACATCCAGCGATGCCACATATGAACTAGGTTCCCATTTGAAATTCTAACTATAGTTATGCCTACTTCCGGTAAATTCCGGATATCGAAACTACTACCATTAAATTCTTCAGATAGGATTATATCATGCTAATTTTTTTCTGAACCACTTGGACGCCGTATTCTGAAACAAAAGCCTGAGACGAGTGCTGTGAAACACCCGGTATAATATTTGTTTCGAAATGAACAGCTGCGTTATATGTAATAGTTATGTCAACGAAATAATCTGTACGAATGCTTATCTTCAGGAATTTTCTGATATCACATCACTTTTATTTTCATTTTGTATATATATATTTGAACGAAATCATGCGAATTAATTTATATTAATTTTTGTTTTCAACAAAACTAATACAATGAATCTTTGTCATAAACCAACAAAATATATTGCAATAAAATTTATCACGTATTTGTGTGTACAATGAACTGTAATGTTATTATTTAAAGATAAAAGGTTTGAAGTGATAAAACTACTAGTAACTTCGTTATTTAAAATTAGTAATGAATTGGATAATGGAGCATAAATAATAGTGAATAAATGACTAGTAGTCACACGATTAAACGTTCAAGCGAAAGAGACAGAGAGTAGATATAAAATAAAAATCCTAATCCTAATACAAACCTACAAAATGTACAGGAATAAAACTTATCAGGAATTTGTTTTTTCAGTGAAGCATGAATCATTGTTATTTAGACTAGATTAAAAAGTTTCAAATGAAAAACTAATATCTCAATGGGGTCCTCCACTGTAGTAACAAATTAGAACATGGATTATATATATTAAAATTAGAGTTTTTAATACCATTTCCTCAGCTCTATATGTACGTTACACACAGTTATGTCAGTGTCAAGTGTCATTTTACATAGTAAGTCATACGTTACTGCAACACTCCAACCTTTACCACAGGTATACAGGTTGTCTCAATAAGCTTGCTAACTATTGGTAACTTTTTAAATTGAAAAGATACGACGTTGGTTGAATGAGCAAAATTGTGCCATGTTATAATAGAAAATGGGTCACGTTGATAAACAAAAAATTGTATCAGCGGTTCCCAAAATTTAGGACAAAATATATATTTTTTAAATGGAACCATATAATTTTTTCGCTTTTCAGTAACATAATGTTGTTTATGTACAATTTTTCAAATAACCAAGTTATTTACGCTTAAAAATAAAATTTTGTAAACTTTTATTACTTTATTTAGCCAGGTAAATCATGAAAATAATTGATTCTTTGTTTGTTTGACGTTTAATAAATTTTCTTGTAAAGTTCTCTGTGTTTAATAATGTTTAATAACTTTACAAATGAAGAAAAGTTAGATATGATCTTGCTATATGGAAAGTAATATGAATTCTGTTCAAGCGATTAGCATTGTCTTTAAACACTTGTGGTTCTTTCTCTAAAAAGAATAATAATACTAGGACCAGAATTGTTAATAACGAAGAAAATGAAATTGATGTCTTAGCCGCTGTAACCTTGAATCCAACATCATCAACAAGGGAGATAAGTCATAATTGTGGTATAACTCGATCTTCTGCTAACAGAATTTAAAAAAAAAAACAAATTTAAACCATACAAAATTAATTCATTACATTATTTAAGACCCGGTGATGAGAATAGACGGATCGAATTTTGTAATTGGTTTTCACAACAGACAGTAAATACCGCTGAAGAATTACGAGAAAGAGTTTTACAGGCTTGCTAAGATTTATCTAGACACCATTTACGTAGAACAAGTGTAGAACGGTTGGATTTTTTTTTGAAAAGAGAAAAAAAACTTTTTTCCGATAAAAGAATAAAAAATATATGGTTCCATTTAAAAAATATATATTTTGTCTCAAATTTTGGGAACCACTCATAATTTTTTTGTCTACATGACCAATTTTCTAATATAAAATGGCACAATTTTTCTCATTTAACCAACCTCGTATCTCTTCAAATAAAAGAGTTACCAATAGTGAGCAAGCTTAGTGAGAACTCTGTATGTCTTTATTGTGCGACCAAGCAATATGTGCCCCTGATAACGACGCGGAAGGCAAGCGCTGACGTAAATATTCAACAAATAGCATTTGAGAATTTTGCCGCGAACGCGTAAGTATATACAGAATAAAAGTAGGAGTGTAGTGGCGACGGTGGCAGGCGTACTAAATAAATAAAATAAATAAATATATCATCACGGCATATTACCCATTTCTGGGTGTGCCAGTATCTACAACACATGTAGACATCGGTAATGATGACGATATATTTTACCGTGTGGGCGCTTACCAGGCGTCACCTCACGGGCACTCATTGCTGGCGTGGAGAGTGCACCATAGGGGTCACTTTTGTGCCATTTAAAATTCGAAATATTTGGTGCCGGTCGGGATCGAACCCGGTTAGACGTACTAATAAATGAATTATAATTATGGAGAAGGTATAATATGTATATAATAAACGACATTTAAAAAAATGTTTATGTATTTCATTTGTGTTCTAAATAAATCAAGTCGAAACCGAGGTCACATATTGCTTGGTCGCACTATATCAACCAAAACTCGTCTCACAGAGCGTTTTTTTTTTTATCATAAACAAACAGACAACAAATTTAATAATAACAATACCAAAATTTCTTAAAACCGAACATTAATAATAACAATAATAATAATAATAATATATTTATTTCCAATAGACATCAGGCCAATTAGTAGAGAAGCGTTAGCTCAAAAAAAGTGCATTGTCTCGAGACCGGTCAAAACAGCTCCTATTTTAATAATTTTTTTTTAATTGTCCGTAAATTAAAGATACTTTAACCTTTATAGGTTAAAAATTGACGCTCTAGCCAAAAAAAATCAAAATTCGAAAGTCAAAATTTTTAGAAAAAAAAATATTCTTGGTGAAAAAAATAAATTATAAATAAAATATGTTTTAAAAATACGTTTATTATATTAACTAGTCTTCGAAGATCAAGATAATGAGTGCAATGCAGCAAAAAATGATGACTACTTTAATTCGTTGTCAATAGAAATTTATTACAAAATACATTTTAAAAATATTTTGAATTATTTTGTACATTCTCTTTGTCTTCTATTTCGTCATCATTATCTGTAGTCATTGGTAGTGGAGGACAATTCCCAGTATAGTCAGATTTACATCTGCAGAATATTATCTTCAATATCTGCTCCGGAGCAGGTAACTGGTCCATTGGATTTGGTATTAAAAAATTTGTAAGCTTCCACCCCCATTCAATCGGTAATACCCAGCAACAACGGCACTTGTAAGTAAACTTTTTTCAGATGTTCCATCGCTGTATCTGCTATGCACGGTAAATTGGCCAATAATATAACAAATGGATTATCCAAAATTCAAATATCAAAAATTCTACTATGTTATACTAATTGTTATAAATTTTCATTACGGCTAAGTGTCTCCCCACATATGAAGCACAATGTTAGTTTGCAAAGAAGAAGCATCAGGCGTTGCACACAGTGGAGTTATGGATGAAATACGAGTAGTCGTTGAATGTCACCAAACTGGGCGCATGAAAAATAAAGATATCCAAAACTCCCTAATTTCGCACAAGATTAGATAATTAGGGCAGCCCTCAGCGCACATGGATGAGTGAAAAGGCGGTTGATGGATTGCCTACGAGAAGACAAGACATTTGAATTGTAGACTCTCTACGAGAAGGAAGACGATATTTAAATGTTATAAACACAAGATGAAAGTAAATTTAAAAAAAATATACTTACGGCCGAATTCACCATTCCTTGATCGTGAATTGACCCACAGAACAACACTGTTTCTGAATCAATCCAATTCACCATTAAAAATCAAGCTAATCTACTAATCAAAATCAAGGATCAACTGATTCGTCCTATTCCATGAACCAAGCTTTGATCCAATCTTTGAATCCAAATTTTCACATTTATAGCTATGTCAGAATTCTGTCTGTTGTACTCATTTGTAATTTTGCGTCATGCTTCTTCTTTATCTTTATTTAAAACCTCAAAGGTATCATTATTTTTAAATATACTTTTATTTCTTTCATTTTCACTATATTTAAGAACATTCCTTTATTAGAATCTGTGTAAATTTCTACCTACATCAAAATAAAAATATAATATTATTATAGAAAAATTATAAAATAAATAAATATAAATAAATATAGCATCACGGCATATTACCCATTTCTGAGTGTGCCACAATCTGCTTTATCGCAGACATCGGTAATGATGACGACATATTTGTACCATGCTGGCGCTTACCAGGCATCACCTCACGGGCACTCATTGCTCGCGTGGAGAGTGCACTACAGGGGTCACTTTTGTGCCATTTAAAATTCGAAATATTTGGCGTCGGTCGGGATCAAACCCGGTTCGATATTATAAAATATATTTTTCAAATCAATTAAAAACTTACATATTAATACTTTTTGATGGAAAGTACAATTACTACAAATAAAATTATATGACAGTTACATTAACTGTCAAAAACCAAAACAAAACTGTGAATCTGTTGATCATGATTACTTTGTACAGAAATCAAGTTGGTGAATTAAAACAAACGCTGATTTACGAATCAGCTTGATTCCCTAATCAGTTGATCATTAATCAACGGAATAATGGTGAATTCGGTCGTTAGAGAATCTCTTAATTATTGGTTTGTCCTGCGACTATTGTTGAGGTGACAAGACTACAAGGACTGTTAGATCAAATTCTTCTTAAATAAGATATAATATTGACGGCATTACACATCGATATTAGTATAAAAAGAGCGCAATCTCACCATCACTTTATTGAAATAAAATCAATGTGTTATTTAGATACATGCATGAAAAAAGAAAATTTGATAGAAGTTATGTACGAATATATGCACAATTCCAGATATAACTTATACAATTGAGACTGCTCAAAATTAATGTTTTCACTACATGTATGTAGAGAAGACAAACATTGTTCGAATTAATAATCCCTGTTATCTGCATAAAATTTTAATATGGTAAAATACATTTTGAAATTTGTTGTATATAATTTATATTAAAATAACCTACAGATTTTGTAAACATATGTGAAAAATATATAAACAAGTTTGAACGTCAAAGACTTATACATGAATATATTTGTATTTGTAAAAATAATCTTCGTTTTATGCACACAGGCAGGTAAACTATCCGGCGAGAGGTTATGTGCTGGCCACATCAGATTATATACTCCAATCATTTTAGAATAGATCTTACTTCTCAGTAATCAATATACAAGGTCACTGGATGTCGTTTTTAAATATTATACTTTCATAAATAACATTATTTTAACGACGATATTAATAATTTTTAAAAATTAAGTAATTTAATAAATAACAAAGAGCGTCAATTTTCAAACTATAAAGGTTGAAGTATTTGGAATTACCGACATTTAAAAAAAAAATCATCAAAATCGGAGTTGTTTGAACAGGTTCCGAGATAATTATGTAAATGAATACAAAAAAAAAACTATAATATGAATCATAATACAGATAATGTTTTACAAATCGAATACAGTCATTTGATAAATAAAATCTAACAATGTTTTAAGAGTACAGAAAAATATGTCGGTGTTAGCAGAAATCAAGTTATAATTATTGCACATTATGTGTTAGGTGATTTTGATAAAGCGTTTGTACGTCTACACGGCAAATAGAAAACAAAATTGAATCTAAAGCTGATCCGAGTGGTGTAAAAGTTTAATTCAGAGAGAAGATATGAGCAATTAATTTTATTGTAAATAATTTTAAAAAGAAAAGGTATGGATATACTTCGTCGTCTATTTTTGAGAAGTAAATCGAACAGTGTCTAGTAGTTCACCGTAATCACTGCCTTGAGGGTGCCCCAAGCAAACCTTGACACAGGCGTTTAAGATGGGAAAACAGTTTTTGTAAATAAAAAGTCTCCAGCAAAAAAATTAAGCCATGATATTAAACAAGATAAGAGTACATTACATCTTGTACATTATTTAATATTACTTACTATAATATTATTGCATAAATTACAAAAAAAAAGTTTCACTTTTTTATTGTGTAATATGAGGAGATTTTCAAATATCAGCGTGGCGCATTGCTTAGCATAGCTGCATTTAAAATTTTAAACTTGGGTTCGATTCCCCTTTAGGGTAATTATTTTATTTTTTACATTAAAATTGTTGAACTTGCAAACGGTCTCTGAACAAAGTCGCCTTCAACACCATGGGTGTCCCAAACAATACCGCATTCATTAGGAATGCAGAGTAAGGGTTTTTCGGGAACTTGCTGAGCCTGAACAGAGATTCGAGACACTCGAGCATCTGACACGATTGCAAGAACATCCCAATTGATCATAATCATTAATTAATTGTAATTGTTCGACATTAATTATTGTGAAGGGTAGCCAGATTGGACTACTTTTCGCAAATTGGGCTATCTTTTTATTGTATTCGCTACTGAAAGTTAAAAGCTATCGCCCGGCTACTTATTTGGGCTAGACATGAAAGTAGGAAATTATCACACTGTTATCATTCCTGCCTGTATTCAGTTCCATAATATTTGATTTATTTACATCACAAATTTATTTAAATTTAAGTACAATTACTGACACCGAGGATGAGACATGAGACTGAAACAGAATATTAAGTTGAAATAATTAATAATTGTTCTTTCTGAATATTTTATGTTGATGTTTTATTATGAATTTGTTTTTTAATTTAATACGTGCAACACATGCATATTTATTTTTGGTATTAATAATTAACTTTTTGTATACTTTATTTTTATATGTATTATCCGTTATATGTTCCATGTACAGGTCTCTCATTTTCGATGTTTATTTAGCGTTTCTCGGAAAACATTACTGATAGAGCAAAATCGTTTGCACGTTCCAGGGTCAACTTTTTCAAAAAAGTTTAATAGTCACCACAGGAATTTTCGATCTTCTTTTGTTTCTGTGCAACAGACTAAAACTTGTTTTTCGCGAATTTCTAAAATATCTCATATATATTTAAAAAAATCATGTTTGTGTTATATCTCGAGAATTATGAAGGTTTAGAAAAATCTAATTACTCCATTTTATTTTACACGAAAAACGATACAAAATTTGTGTAAACAATTTTTCTCCAACTTCCATAATAAATAAAATATGAGATATTTTCGAAATTCGCGAAAAACAAGTTTTAATCTGTAGCTCAGAAACAAGAGAAGATCGAAAATTCCTGTGGTGACTATTAAACTTTTCTCAAAAAGTTGACGTTGGGACGTGCAAAAGATTTTGCTCTATCAGTAATATTTCCCGAGATACCCTAATTTTGTTCTTGTTTTTGGAGAAAGAATTTTTAAAAAGAAAACTTACAAGGTTTGGACATTTATTATACAACGTTATGCACAATAAAAGCAAGTAAAAACTATTACAACGTCTTATATACTATAAATGTGCTGATATAGCACTGTCGTCTTTTATCATAGACGTAGGCATGTTATTTTCCATAACTCCTCCGGCCCTAGATGAGAACTATGGGGTTTTAGCCACAGAGTTCGGTGAAAATGGGATGTTTTGGATTGTAGACGTGGATGCCTCGATGTCCATCGCTGGCCTGCAAATTCTGGGCTTTTTTATTTTAATAAAATATAATAAAATACAAATAATGCAAATGATTAAGAAACAATACAAAATAATAGTAAAAACACTTATTCTATTATAGTATACGGGTGAATTGCTAATATCATCTAAATTTTTCTTTTGTTTACTAATAAGTGAAAATATATGTTTAGTATCATCTAAGTTTACAGAGTCTAGCTTAAATGTTTTAAAACTTAAAATGTCTTTATCGTGGAAAGCTTCTGGCAGGGGTACACTGGGCAAATTAATATTTTTTAAACTTGATTTTTGGGAATGGTATGATTTAAGCACTGTGTTTTGCACTTTCACTTCACACTCACTATTAAGTTCAATGAGGTAGCTGCCGGATAAGAGGATGTTGTCGATATTTTTGCCGCACTTTTGGGTGGCTACGATGCTGCTCGGGGCGATGACAATCCATTGATGTCCCTCGATTTTCTGGATTTTGGTGTCGGGGATACTGGTAGCTATTTGCTTGCAATTTGTAGAATTAATTGTGTAATTTAAAAGTTGAATTTCACATGTAATATTCGTGCTTATTGTTGATGTATGCACTTCGTTGCACAGGAACTCTTCAGGGAGAATTTCATGGCATTTGTTTTCAAAGAATGCGTAAGCATGCTCATTGGTAACAAGGAATTTAGATCGAGGTATAATTGTTTTAAACATATTTTGATGTGGGGTTGGCAAGGGATATAAATGATAGTAGGCGTAGCTAGCAGTTTCAACTATAAGAATTTCAATTAGAAATTTAAATAAAAGTATATTTTCTAAAACTGGTTCAAATGGAAATTTATTATTTTGCAATAATTTATTTATTTGGACAATTTCGGATAATAAATCTTTCGGTTCAGTTATCGAATTATGAAATGTGTTAAGTTTCGAAAATGAAATAGCCACTTCTAATTTTTCTAATAAATCATAAATAATTTGTAAACTTGTTATATATTGAGTAAGGACAGTTTGTAGAAATAAACAATTAGCTGTTTCCGTTTGTTTAATGTAGGTGCTGTTTATAAGCATTTCTAATTCAATAATTTTTGTACTTAGAGATTTTTGGTTATTAAAAAGCGTTTTTACATTGTCATCGAATTTTTTAATTGATGTTTCTAAAATAGTTATTTGTTCGTCAATTATAGTTTTAAATTTATTTTGGTTGTTTGTCAATTTTGATATCGCCTTATCGTATTTTTCAGCATCATTTTGATCTAGATTTCCGGTAATTGCTTTAATTACTGAGCCAAGGCCATCTAATATGCCCCTTTTGTTTCTTTTTATTAACAGTGGGTTTAGTTGTTGAATTTGAAGTGATACTTTATTTTTTAGAATGTTAATTATTTGATAACTTTCTTTATTTTCAGTAGAATTGCTAAGGTTGTGTTTGATTTTTGAAAATGAATTCTTTAAAGTGTTATACTCACTTATGATGTCTGAAATGTCATATATTTGAACGAAAGTCCAGTGGTCAGTGGTAATTTGTGCATATCCGAGTTTTAACAGTAAAAGTTCAGGATTTAAATTTAAGTTGTGGAACTGTGGTATTTCTGAGGTTGCGACGATGATGATGAGGGAAAGGGATCTAAAACAGGTGGTTGTCTCAGTTCTTTGATATGTATAATTTCTGTTTTTTTTTCTTTTTTTTTTTCATTTGTAATTTCGACTCTATTCCGATCTAAAAGTTTCGTAATTTTAAATGGTCCTAAAAATTTTAATGATTTTTTACTTCTGTTTAATGGATTTTGTTTATAAACAATTTGTCCAATTTTAAAAGCATAATTAGTATCTCCATGGGTATTATGTTTTGCTACAACTTTTTCTTTATTAGTTTGTAAATTATTTGAGACATCTTAGTAGACGTGTTTTAATCTCTCTTTATGATTTTCAATATATTCGTTATAAAATGAATTTGAAAGAAAAATTTCGTTTGGATTTCTAGAATTTGTGTGTCCGAATGCTAGTTCAAAAGGGGTGTAATTTGTAGCACTGTAAATTGAGTCATTATATCCGATAATTGCGTAATTCATTTGATCTGTATTATCGTCGGGGTATATTTCCTGAAGTATTCTTATGTGTTCAATAATTGAGGAATGGAATCTTTCTACAATGGAATTTGATTCATGGTATATGGGGGTAGTGAAATGAACTTTAATTTTGTGTAGTTTTAATAATTCTTTAATTGTACTATTATTGAACTCTTTACCATTATCCAATATTAAATTTTCGGGTACGCCGAATGATGCAAAATATTATTAATGCGTTACTAGTGTGTATTGCTGTTTTTCCTTCAATATATATAGCTTGTGCGAATTTAGTAAAAGAATCTACGAGTGTTAAGTAATTTCTTTTATCAAAGGTGAAAATGTCTATGTGCACAATCTGGAATGGACGTGTGGCTGTATCGGTGAGCATGAGCGGAACATATGGTTTTTATCTAGCGTATTTTGCTCTCTGGCAGATTTGAATGGTGGTTTTCATATGTCTCCAATAATAATTTCTTTTCAAGTATTCTAAAGTTTTATTGATACCTCTGTGATTGGTATGGCTCTCGTGATGATTTTTGATTAATAAAATTTGCTCTTCTTTGTCCGTTACCGTGTTAATAATTTTAGTGCATTTAATTAATTTTGGTCCTTGTAATGAGAATTTGTTTAAATAAACTCTAGAGAAATCCCGAAATAATTTATCAGTGTGAAAATATAAGTGATATACATTTTTTGAATCACTATAATCTCTTAAAAATTCAAATATTATTTGTTCATTGTTTTTTTCTGGTAATTTTATTTTAATAATTTTTTGATGTTCATAATTGTTTTAGGTTATATGAGGTTTTTTATGGATATGTGGAAATACATGGATTTGGTTTGTTTTATTGTTAATAATTTCATCTAAAATAGTAATACCGATGTTTGTGTTATCATTTGCGGTAGAGTGTTGTGTGTTTGATTCCGAGTCTCTTTCTAAGTCTACGCCTATGAGGTCGTTATCATTTTGTTGAGGATTTGTATTTATAATTTTCTGAGGATTAGGAGGTTTGATTTGAACATTTGATAGGATTTTAATTTTCGGTTTAGGTTTTGTGTCTTTACTTGTGGATGGCACTGATGTTTCATTTTCAACTGGTATTAAATTTTCTGCGAGGTTTCGAAAATAGTCAACAATTTCGTCGTTTATTTCACCAGGATTATTTTTTGTTGATTCTGTTTCTACAGAATTTAAATTTATTCGGGAGAGACAATCTGCATTTGTGTTTCCTTTTTTATATTTTATGTCATAGTCAAATTCCTCTAACTTTAATCGCCAACGTACTAGTCGCGATTTGGTTCTTTTAGGTTGAATAGCCAAAGTAGTGGACGATGATCTGTCACTATTGTGAATTTTCTGCCATAAAGAAACGGACGAAAATGCTTACATGCCCAGACTATCGTTAATAATTCTTTTCCGATAGTGGAGTAGGGTGTCTCTGTATCATTTAAAGTTCTTGATGCATATGCTATAGGTCTGTCACGTGAAATTTCACCTTGCGTAAGTACTGAGCCTAATGCGAAGCTGCTGGCGTCTGTCGTTAATATAAAGGGTTTGTCATAATCAGGGTATTGTAGTATAGGGTCGTTTGTAAGTAAATGTTCGCAAGTATTGAAGCTATTTATGAAATCTTGATCGTGTACAAATTTTGAGTTCTTTTTTAAGCATTTTGTCATAGGTTTTGTGATTTTAGCGAAGTCTTTAATGAAACGTCTATAATAACCGAGTAGGCCTAAAAAGCTTTTGATTTCTTTTGTAGTTCTAGGAATTGGAAAATTTTTAATTACGGAAATTTTGTCTGGGTTAGGTTTTACGCCTTCTGGTGTTATAATGTGTCCTAAATATTGTACTGATTTTTGAAGGAATTCACTTTTATCGAGTTGAATTTTGAAGTTACTTTTACGTAATCGATCAAATATAGATTTTAATCTTTCAATGTGTTCTTGTAATGATGAGCCAAACGGCATGCGTTTAAATTCATAGTGTCCGCCTTCTACTGAAAATGCTGTTTTTTGAATATCGTTAGGATCTACCTCTATTTGGTGAAATCCACTGGATAGGTCTAAGGTCGTAAAGTAATTTGCTTTGCCAAGATTGTCAAGTATGTCATAAATATTTGGTAAGGGGTATTTATCGTCATTTGTGCGGTCATTCAACTTTCTATAGTCTATTACTACACGCCACTTTTCCTCGCCTGAAGCGTCTAATTTTTTGGGAACGATCCAGATAGAACTGGACCAGGGTGATATGCTATTGTTATTCCTTGTTTAAACATTTTATTTGATTTTATGAGATTTAACTTCTTCCTTATGTATTTCCGGGAATCGGTATGATTTGACATGAATCGGGGTATCGTCTTTCAATTTAATTTTATGAGTAATTTAGTTTGAAAAGCTTAAGGGTATTTTATCGCAATATAATATGTCTCTGTAATCAAAGCACAATTTTCTTATCTCTTCTTTTTCCTCTTTATTACAATGATCAACTCTAATATTTTTTAAATTTTGTTTAAGTAAATTATCTTGTTCTTTATCAATTTCATCATCTACTTCCATTTTTGCTACAAAATTAATTTCGATGGGCTCTAAAGGTTAAATTTCGATAGGTTCTAATGTATTCACTTGCACAGGATTTTCATTTATATTGGTTAAAGTAGTGATTGCGAAATTGTTAGAAACGTTTACAAGTGCTTTAGGCATTTCTACAGCGTTTTCAAAATCTGTATAATTTAGGATACCTAAGCCGTTTGTCATTTGATCAGGTATTTTAGTAACCATTGAAGTTCGGGGTGGTACAGTGATGGAATGTACAGGGATTGGTTTGTAAGTATAAATTTGTTTCTCATTATCGGGGTTGAAAATGATAGGAATCATTGCATATGGTATTGTGAGTTGTTTATTTGTTACATTTACATTAGCATTGAGCTGTTTTAAAAGGTCAACGCCGATAAGACCATCATATTTGGAACTGAATTTGAATAAATAGAATTTGTGAAAATCTGGAATATTAAAAATTTTGAAAATAGGCATTTCTGCTACTTCATTATGATATGATACGTCATGATCTGTTTGTATATTAAAATTTTGATTATGTATGCAATTTGAAGAAAATTTATATGCTAGTTCTGGATATATTAAACTTTTAGTGCTTCCGGTGTCAATCAAAAAGTTGGCGTTAATTTTGGGAATATAAATGTGTGGTAAATTTGCTTTTAAGACGTTTAATTGTATTAAGTCTGGTTATTCGTATTGCTGGTTATGGGAAAATTTACATCTTTATCAGTATCTTTGCATAGATCTGTGAGCGGTTCAGACTCGGTGTTATCATTTGTGTAATAAGAGTCGTCATACTGTAAAGCATGTGAATCGTCATAGTACGTATCATAATCGCCGTATGCTGGTTGATTCTCATAGGTTTCATATTCATTGCCATATGAAAATTCATAGGAATTTTGAAGTGATTGTTCACGGTCAGGATGTATATTTTGATTGAATAAGTGGTTCGATGTGAATGGTTTTTAAGTTATACTCCTTCTAGTACGTATGGAAGATGTATCCATGGGTTCTGGTTGATAAGGTTAGGGTTGATTTGAATAATTTAGTTTTTGTTGGAAATTCGGGCGTTGCTGATTTTGTGTTATATTAGGACGTGGGAAATTTTGTGGCAAATTCATGGGTTTTTGGACATGCTGGAAAGTGGGTGGTCGCATTTGAACTTGAGGTTGTCTTTGTGCATAATACACAGGTCTGTAATTAGGTTGATTGTTAATATTTTGGAATGGATTTATTCTGTGTCTCCCAAACTGAATTGGTTGAGAAGATTTGATAAAGCTGTTAGTTCGGTTTCAGACATAAATTGGTTTGAAATTTATATTAGTTGGTGGAAATAAAAATGTTTTTTTATTCTAGTTGAACTGTTTGCTTTGTAGGACGGGTTCTTATCCTAGTGCCTATAGGTTCGGACGATGCTGTTCTTCCCCCAGGACTTCCTATTCTACGGTCTGGCTACGGCGATGCTGTCCTTCACCAAGTCTGGCTTTGGCGATGCTGTCCTCCACCAGGTTGCAGTTCCTCTTCAAAAAGCTTTCTCCGTGTTCGGTGGTTGGGTTGGTGGTAAACCGATATGCCTTCGATTTATTGCACTCCCGCACCGCGTTTTTTTACTCGATTAACTGTTGAAACAGAAGTTTTCCGTGCGATACGAATCACTTCGAGTATCCTACCGAGACTGCGCCAATTTTGTTCTTGTTTTTGGAGAAAGAATTTTTAAAAAGAAAACTTACAAGGTTTGGACATTTATTATACAATGTTATGCACAATAAAAGCAAGTAAAAACTATTACAATGTCTTATATACTATAAATGTGCTAATATAGCACTGACGTCTTTTACCATAGACGTAGGCATGTTATTTTCCATAACTCTGTATAAAAACTTCGAAAATGAGACATCCTGTACATGTCATATAAATAAATTATTAGAATTATATGGTATTTTTTCCCTTAAAATAAAGAAACGCGCTACTTTGGGCAACTTTTCGTTTGGTTGTTAGCAACATTGAGAAATTAACATCTGGAAACCCTGTTTATTAAATAAATAGGTATTCTGTATGGTTGAAATTGATTCCGCTTTTGTTTTATTAATTTAATTCTAACAAACTATTAAAAATCTGTCCCATGTTTCATATTACAGTCATTTAAAAATAATAATAACATAAATAAATAAAATATATATATATCATCACGGCATATTACCCATTTCTGGGTGTGCCAGTATCTACAACACATGTAGACATCGGTAATGATGACGATATATTTTACCGCGTGGGTGCTTACCAGGCGTCACCTCACGGGCACTCACTCCACTGGTGTGGAGAGTGCCTGAGTGTCTGGTCGTGAACCCGGGGGAACCGGGTTCGATCCCGACAGACGCCAAATATTTCCAATTTTAAATGGCACAAAGTAATAATAACATTGTAAATAAAAAGAAAATAATTGACGATAATTGATTACAATATTCAAAGCATTGATATTGTTAATAAATATGATGTTTATTTTCGCGGGTTTTACTTAACTTCACTTGTCATAAAGAATTAGAATGGACTGTATCTCAAGTTATTTAATGATTCTGCATATAAGAATACAAATTACAAACTGTTTTAATTACAAATTAATTAATTCAATGTCATCTTTCACAAAACAAAACTATTACACACACTTGTTTTTTATTGTCGTATTTTTTATCACTTGATTCAAAAGTCTTTAATATTTTGCATTAAAATGAAATATCTCAAACACACTGGCGCCCTTGAAAGGTCCTTTTCAACAGTATTTGTCTTCAATTGGAAGAAGGCACAATTTTGTTAGAGGTCTTTTATACACACCACTCGCGGTTTTAATTATTACTACACGCACTAATCCATCTTGACCTGGAATTGTTTTTAGAATGCGACCAAGCATCCAGTTCATTGGTGGGACGTTATCTTCTTTTATTAATACAATTGCACCGATTGGAATGTTTGGTACAATTTTGTTCCATTTGGTACGTTGTTGTAGAGTATTTAGGTAATCGTGTGACCATTGTTGCCAGAGTGATTGCACGCGTTTTTGTACAGTCTGATATTGTGAAAGTCTGTTATTTGTTACGTCAGTCAGTTGTACTTCTGGTATTGTCATGAGAGAGGTTCCGATTAAGAAATGGGCTGGGGCTAGAACAGAATAATCTGAAGGATCGTCTGATAGAGGACATAATGGTATAGAATTTACACAGGCTTCTATTTGCGTTAATAACGTATAAAATTGTTCAAAATTAAATGCTGAATTAGTTGCAACTCTTCGTAGATGATGCTTTATTGCCTTAATACCAGCCTCCCAAATTCTACCAAAATGAGGAGAGTTTGGAGGAATGAACTTCCATGTGATTTCTAGATTAGCTGCTTGATCTATTATCTTGTTTTTAAAAGTTTTTTCTTGAAACAGGTTATAAAGTTCGTGCAATTCATTATTAGCCCCTTTGAAATTTGTAGCGTTATCGCTAAAAATGTTTTTACATTTTCCTCTTCGAGCAATGAATAGTTTGAAGGCATTTAGAAAATCTTCTGTAGATAAACTTGACACTAGTTCTAAATGTATCGCTCGTGTCGATAAACATATAAATAAAGCCACATATACTTTCATTTTTGGCGAATTTCTTCTTGATGATTGTTTAATTATAAATGGTCCACCGTAATCAACTCCAGTGTTTGTAAAGGCTCTTGTAGTTTCACCACGATATGACGGTATGTTTCCCATTAACTGGTTTGTTTGCTTTGCTTTTAGTTTAAAACATATTATGCACTGGTGCATTAATTTTCTTATAGTGCTTCTACCTTGAATAGGCCAATATCTCTCTCTAATATTAGATAATACTGTTTGGATTCCCGCATGACATAATTTGATATGTTCATGTTTAAAAATTAGTTTTGTTAAAATGTGACCTTTGGGTAATATTAGAGGATGTTTCTTATCAAAATTAACGTTCAAATTCTCTAATCTACCACCCACTCTAAGTATACCATTGTGATCTAAAAAACTACTTGTTCTGAATTGGCTAGTGTCTTAATTTCATTTGCAAATTGTTCATTTTGTGCTATTTTTATAAGAGTATGCAGTGATGTTTTCAGTTCATGTGTCGTTAAATTTCTTGTAAATTTCGTTTTATTCGCCCTACAATTATTGATAAATCGCAATACGTACGCGAAAACTCTTTGTAATTTTGTTAAATCTGAGAATTTATCCATTATGTTGAGTTTAAAAGTGCAAACCAATGATGTTTCCTTTTGTCTCATTTCTAAATTATGTGACTCCAATTGCATATTGTTATCATGAGGCCAATTTTTCTCATCCTTTAAGAGCCACTGTGGTCCTTTCCACCATAATTGATTATGTTGTAACTCTGTAGCTGATAAACCTCGAGAAAGATGATCTGATGGATTGTCTGAACTTAATATGTGATGCCACACGCAATGATTAGTGAGTTCTTGTATTTCATTAACACGATGTGATACGAATTGTTTCCATCTTGTAGGTTCTGCGGCTATCCAATGCAAAACAATTGTTGAGTCTGTCCACAAATGGATTGCTGATATATTTTGTTGAAGACTGGTCACGATCGTTCTTTGTAGTTTGGCCAGGATCACAGCTCCGCACAGTTCTAACCGAGGACGAGTGACGGTCTTGACAGGTACTATTCTTGACTTAGCACACACCAAATTGACAGTTGAGTTGTTCTTTTCATCTATACATTTTAGATAAACGCAAGCCCCGTAAGCACTTTGGGATGCGTCGCAGAAGCCATGAAGTTCATATATCAGCTTTTCAGAATTTAAATCTGTTATTCTACAGTTTATTTCAAAATTCGTTAATTGTTTTACTTGCTCTTTCAAAATACACCATTCTCTTGCAATATCTTGATTTAAATTTGAATCCTTCCACAACTGTTGGAGAAATTGTTTTGCTCGAATAATTAACGGTCCGAGAAATCCTAACGGATCAAATATACTTGCAATATCTGATAATATTGCACGTTTTGTGAGAACACTGGATTCAGTTAAGTTTGTGTTTATTCTAAATTTGATTTTATCTTCGGCCGGGAACCAAAGTAATCCTAATGTCTTGACAACTGTTTTACCGACAGCCAATGGTAATTGTGTTTCTCTTTCATCAGGTTCAACTGCTTGCAATATCTCTTGGCTATTTGAGCACCATTTACGTAATCTAAAATCTCCACGTTGTAATAATTCGATTAATTCTTGTTGTAGTTTTAGTGCCAAATTCAAGTTATTGTTACCTGACATAACATCGTCAACATAGAAATCTTCTAACACTACTGACTGTGCCAATGGATACTCATCTTTGTGGTCTAAAGCTACTTGTTGCAAGCATTTGGTTGCTAAATATGGTGCACATGCAGTGCCGTACGTTATTGTTTTTAGTCTGTATATTCCTAACTTCTCCTCTGCGTTGTCAGTGTTTTCCTTAAACCAAATAATCCGTTGCAAATCTGTTTGTGCATGATTTATGAGTATTTGTCTGTACATTTTTTCTATGTCTGCCGTAAAGGCATGTTTATATAGCCTAAATCGTAGTACAATGTTTAGTAACTCTTGTTGTACAACAGGTCCAACCTTCAAAAGATCGTTTAAAGATAAATGATTTGCGCCTTTCATAGATGCGTCAAAGACTACGCGTAATTTAGTCGTTGAACTTGACTCCTTTATCACGGCGTGATGTGGAATGTAATATTTGAGTCTATCTGGCGTATCTTCGTCAATTGCTTCCATATGATTGAGATCATTATATTCCTTCATAAATTGTCTATATTGTTTATTCAATTCTTCATTGTATTTCAACCTTCGTTCAAGTGACTTAAATCTGGCTAATGCAAGCTCATAAGTATCACCAAGTGTATTTATACATTCTTTTAAAGGTAGACTTACGATGTATCTTCCTGACTCATCTCTTGTTGTAGTTGCTTCAAAATATCTTTCGCACTCTTGCTCTTGTTTTGTTTTAATTGGAACACTTGAAATCTCTTCTAATTTCCAAAATTTTTCTAAATTGTTATGTAGATTTTGATTCGTTCCTACAAACAATGATGTTACAAGTGAACTTGTTTGTTGTTTGAAATAGTGTTTATCTTGTATTAAATTGCCTGATATTACCCATCCAAACAATGTGTCTTGCATTATTGGCAAATGTTTTCCAAATTTTACTTGATTTGGTTTTAGAATGTCATAAAATATTTCTGCTCCTAATAATAAGTCTATTGAACTAGGAGTATTGAATGTAGGATCAGCAAGGATTACATTTTCTGGAATAATCCATGAATCATAATTGAGCAAATTATGTGGAAGATAACAAGTGATGTTGTTCATGACTAAAAAGTTTAACTTTCTTTGTTGATTATTTATTCTCGAGTAAATTGTTAAATTAGCTGATTGATTTACATCTTTGTGTATGTTATTAATACCTGATAATTGTATATTAATTGTATATGTTGGCAGATTGAGTTTTTTCACAAAATCATTTGTAATAAAATTGGATTGCGATCCACTGTCCAAAAGTGCTCTAGCATTATGCCATTTTCCGGTATTATCTTTAACCCTTAACATCACTGTTCCCAATAAAATCTGTTTCTCGGTTTCGGATGCATTAAAACATGATATTTGTTTTTGTGTTATATTTTCTGAATCATTTTCTTGTGAAACATCTCTTGGTTGTTCCTGCGTATATTCAATATGTATTAGAGTATTGTGCTTTTTATTGCAAATCTTACATCTTCGTGCCATACACTGTTTTGCTGTATGTGACGATTTTAAACAGTTGAAGCAAACTTTACGATCTTTGACAGCCTTTATTTTATCATTAGTATTTAACCTTAAAAAATTGTCACAATGGTATAAATAGTGTGTTTTATTGCATAATTTACACGAGAAATTACACTGATATGCGCGTGATTTATTTGCATTATTATTGTTAATATTGTTTACATTCTTGCTTGTTGAAACGTAAGCTCTTTGTTTAACTTTAACATTGCTATTAGAAATTGGTTTATTAAAATTTATATCTTGACTAAATGACTCTAATGAGACGCAGCGATTTTCTAAATATTTATATAAATCTTTAAGTGATGTTGATTTATTATCAGCTTTATGTAATTCCCAAGCTCGACGTGTTGAATTGTCCAATTTTTGTGTTATCATGTATATAATTAAATGGTCCCAATGTTCCGTTGGTAATTTTAAAGTATTTAGTGACCGTAAGTGCTGTTTGACTTCAGAAATAAGAGCTCGTAAACCGCTGATTGAATCTTTTGACACTACAGGTAAATTAAATAAGGCCTGTATGTGTGCATTGATTATATAAGCTTCGTTATCGTATCTATCAACTAATAATTGTAAAGCCAGTTCATAGTTTTCATTCGATATGATATGATATAATTTTGAGTGCTTCACCTTTTAGAGATGATCGTAAATAGAATAATTTCTCAATGTCTGAAATAGCTTTATTTTCATGCACAACACTTGTAAATATATCATGAAAGCTTTTCCAATTCTCGTATTTGCCTTCAAAACACGGGATAATTAATTTAGGAAGTCTGACATTACCTGAAGTTGTAGATTGCCCTGCATCACTTGTATTTAGAATTGCCACTTCTTGTGATTTATCTTTAAGTGCTCGTTCCTTCTGGTTCTTTTTAATTAATGCCTTTGTTGTTAAATACATATCTTCAACCGATCTTCTTAACTCATCATGTGTATCTGGTTCCATCGTCTCTAAATTTCCTTGATCTGCATCGAACTCAGTCCACAAGTCTTCTAACCTCTCAAGTCTCACATTTAATTGTTCTATATCTGTGTTTTCTGTATATGTTTTAGTAACGTAAGTGTTAATTTGCGTTATTCGTTTCTTTAAACTCATTGTCTTTTTCTTTAAATCGGCAGCCATTGTAGGATGGAATATTTGAAAGATGGGAAAAATTTGATTAGATGCTCACTTACCTAGGACTGTCAAATGTCACAGGTCTTGTCTTGTCAGTGAACGTGCTCTGGCCTGGAACTCACACCTTATGTTGTGTTGTACAGACTTTCACTGGATCACACACTCCTCGTTGTGTTGTATGTTCTTTGGCTGGATATCACACCCTTCGTTGTGTTATAGGTTCTTTGGCTGGATGTCACACCCTTCGTTGTGTTGTTTTACGGAAGATCTTCGCTCCACTTGTTGTATGGTATTTTCTTCCTCTTGTTTTACTCACACTGTTTTCGATCCGGCTCGAAGGACCAAAAAAAAATGTTAATAAATATGATGTATATTTTCGCGGGTTTTACTTAACTTCACTTGTCATAAAGAATTAGAATGGACTGTATCTCAAGTTATTTAATGATTCTGCATATAAGAATACAAATTACAAACTGTTTTAATTACAAATTAATTAATTCAATGTCATCTTTCACAAAACAAAACTACACACTTGTTTTTTATTGTCTTATTTTTTATCACTTGATTCAAAAGTCTTTAATATTGTGCATTAAAATGAAATATCTCTAACAGATATATTAAGGTGAAATGGTACCCCAGCCCAAATTACCAAAAAGGTTTTTCATTTTTACCTCCCGTAAGGGAGGTATAGAAATCGTGCTAAAAATCACATATCGAGATTTTAGTAAATGACCACGGTTTAACATTTTCACGATGATGTCTGTATGTGAATGTGTATGTGTGTGTGTGTGTGGATTTTGTTAACGCTCTAACTCAAATACTATCTTTTTTCTAATTTCTGGTACCTTGTATGAAGATTCTAAATGTCGAACTTATTTCGCCTACTCAAGGTGTCGAGAAGAGGGATAATTCATGTTCACAATTCTCTTGATTTTAACATTTATTTGGACGTTTCGAAGGTCCAAAAACCTCCATCTTCAGCATTTTACATTACTGTGTTCTATAAATATTATTTTCTGTATCATGTTATTATTATTATTATTTTTTTTTTCCTCAATAAATATTTTTACAAAAACTTACCTAAGTTTTACATTTAATGTTGTGTGGTAAGATGTGTTCTCTTACAAAACCTCGTAAATTTGATAAGAGGGTGGGACTTTACCACCATCCTACATAATAATAGTTTATAATTATTATTATTTATTATTATTTATTATTATTATTTATTATTATTATTTATTATTATTATTATTATTATTTTTATTATAATTATTTATTATTATTACTATTATTATTATTATTTATTATTATTAGTATTATTATTATTTATTATTATTATTTATTATTATTATTATTATTATTTATTATTATTATTTATTATTATTATTATTATTTATTATTATTTATTATTGTTATTATTATTATTATTATTATTATTATTATTATTATTATTATTATTTATTATTATTATTATTATTATTATTTTTATTATTATTATTATTATTATTATAAATGTCGAACTTAATTCGCGTACTCAAGGTGTCGAGAAGAGGGATAATTCATGTTCACAATTCTCTTGATTTTAACATTTATTTGGACGTTTCGGAGGTCCAAAAACCTCCATCTTCAGCATTTTACATTACTGTGTTCTATAAATATTATTTTCTGTATCATGTTATTATTATTATTATTTTTTTTTTCCTCAATAAATATTTTTACAAAAACTTACCTAAGTTTTACATTTAATGTTGTGTGGTAAGATGTGTTCTCATACAAAACCTCGTAAATTTGATAAGAGGGTGGGTCTTCACCTCCATCCTACATAATAATTGTCAAAAAAGCGTATAAAGTCAAACTTGATTTTTGTTACCTGGGTTGTTTGAGTGATTAAGGCGTGAAAGTTATTTAAAAAATGAAAGTGACCTACACTTTTGTTACCTGGACCACATGGTGACAGGTTTGAATTTAAATTTGAAAGTGAAAATTTTTTGGATACAATGTTAAAAACACTAAGATACTTTGTTAAAAGTTTGACTAATACATGACCTGTTTTATGGGTGATTAGGTAATTCCTGTCCCCATGTGGTCGAGGTAACAAAAGTGTCGTTCACTTTCATTATTTAAAAAAGAAATTTCTATTCAAGCCTTAATCCCTCAAAAAACCAGGATGGAGGTGAAGATCAACCCTCTTATAAAATTTACGGGGTTTTTGTAAGAGAACACATCTTACCACAAAACATACAATGTAAAAACTTAGATAATAATGTAAAATGCTGAAGATGGAGGTTTTTGGATCTCCGAAACGTCCAAACAAATGTTAAAATCAAGAGAATTGTGAACATGAATTATCCCTCTTCTCGACACCTTGAGTAGGCAATTCAAGTTCGACATTTAGAATCTTCATACAAGGTACCAGAAATTAGAAAAAATATTATTATTATTATTATTAAAATAAACTTCCCGAAATTTAACCATTTTAACTACTTTGGTTCCATTTCAATGAAACATGAAACCTGTTTCAATAACGCTTGGTAAGCACTTTATTTAAAAAAGAATAGCTATTTATCATATATGTATTTATGTTAAAAGTAACATTTTAATTTGGTGAAGCAGTGTGGTCCAAACCTTCAAATGCATATATGGATATAACCGCTGTAATTCATATTAAATTGTTTTTAGTTTCAAACAAATGAATTTTTATTAGAAATATTAAAAATGTTATGGAATATGTAATGTGTATGTATTAAAAATAAATGAATAATTAAATTAAATTTCTCTGAAGAAATGACGAAACAAATTAATTGGCTCCGCCTGAGGCCCCGCCCGCCGACGAGTTCTATCATGCTGCTATCTAGTAGCGAATTAAACACATGTATAATAGACAACCGCCACACAGATGGCTCTCATTCTTACAGAATAAAAATTTTTAGTTTAATCAATGATAAAACTCTTGTTTTGACCTTATGTCGAGTTTAGTTATAGTAGAGAGACTGTTTGTCACTTTGAATTAATTATTGTATCTTGAATAATAATATTTTTGTTGTAATCACTTATAAATATTCTTTTTTAATAAACGAAAATAACGTTTACTTAATTTGTATGTATAGTAGTTAAATAATAATAATTAATGAATAATAATGTCACAGATTATTTATTTAATGTATGTCATAAGTATTTAATTTTAGAATTCTTGTTGTAGTATAATAGTTACTATTTAATTATCAGGCATTATAATAAATAAACGGGCTTACGCAAACTGTCAATTATTTATATTCTTCGTCAGATTTCTTACGTTAGTTCCATTCTTACTTTTGTGCAGCGAAGTTGTAGTGTGCTCCAGTAATGATTCAGTTCTAGTTAAAGTCTGTGGAATTTTTGGATTTACGGGTTTTGTACAGGTGAGGTAGTTAATCTAGCGCGTGTATGATTGGCTGTATGCTAGCAGTTCCGTGTACTGTAGTGACCTCTCCCTTCCCCTAATAAGCGAAATTAATATTAATCAAGGCGAGTTGTCTCAATCACATGCTACACTTCTAAATAATTTACTTTATGAATTCAACGAGGTAATAGCAGGAACAAATTTTAAATCACTAGGTAAAACTCATAGTGTTACTATGGATATTGAGTTAACTTCTAGCAAACCAGTATCATTTAGACCATACCGTCTGTCAGAAGACCAAAGAAAAATTTGTAGGGAAATAATAAGTAACTTATTAGATGCAAAAATTATTAGGGAAAGTCACTCGCCCTATGCTAGCCCGGTACTTTTGGTTAATAAGAAAAATAATGAAAAACGTCTTTGTGTAGACTACAGAGCGTTAAATAAAATAACCGTGAAAAACAAATACCCTCTTCCCTTAATCGAAGATCAATTAGATAGATTAAAAGAGTGCAAGTATTTCACAAGTCTCGATCTTGCTAGCGGATACTATCAGATCCCTATGAACGAAAAGTCAATCAATAAAACAGCCTTCATAACCCCAGATGGCCACTATGAATTTTTGCGCATGCCATTTGGGCTAACAAATGCTCCGGCGGTCTTCCAAGAAATGATTAATTGCGTACTGGGTCAGTTAAGATTCATTAAAGTCATAGCCTACTTAGATGACATTCTAATACCATCTACAACTATAGAAGAAGGTCTAGAACTTTTACGAGAAATTCTAATTATTCTAAAAACCCATGGATTAAGATTAAATATATCGAAATGTTTCTTTCTAAAATCCAAAATAACGTTTTTAGGTTATGACATAACACATAATTCAATTCAACCGAGCCCAGTAAAAGTAGAAGCAGTAGAAAAGTTCCCTAACCCTAAGAATGTACATCAATTGAGACAGTTATTAGGGTTGATCGGATATTTTAGGAAGTTTATTCCAAATTATGCAAAACTTGTACAACCCCTAACACATTTATTAAAAAAGGACACTACTTGGACTTGGAATGGGCAACATGAAAAGATAGTTAATGAATTAAAATCAAAGATAGTATCAAAACCAATATTAACTATATTCAACCCCAATTTAGAATCTGTGGTCTATACGGACGCTAGTAGGGAAGGTTTAGGAGGTATTTTAATGCAAGTAACCGAGCACGGTGAAAAACCAATCTCTTACTATAGTGTTCAAACAAATAGTTATGAAAAAAATTATCATTCTTTCGAACTAGAACTGCTAGCAATAGTAAAAACATTACAAAAATTTAGACATTACTTACTAGGTTCAAAATTTAAAATAATAACAGATTGCAATGCCGTTAAAAACGCTATAAGCAAAAAGGATATTTTGCCGAAAATTGCGAGATGGGTGTTTGCCCTTCAAGAATTTAATTTCGAAATCGCGCATAGAAGTGGGTCACAAATGAAGCATGTGGACGCTTTGAGTCGTAACCCTGTAAAAATTAATACACGCAATACAGTTGAAAATATATTAATAATCAAAGATAGCGATTGGATTGTTTCAGCACAAAACAGAGACCCAGAAATTCTAAAAATTAAAAATATATTGTTGTCAGGGGAGGCCGATTCAAATAAAGATATATTTAATAATTACGATCTTCGTGCGGGTAGAGTATTCCGATTAACAAATTACGGTAGACGTTGGGTCGTACCTGTTAATTGTCGTTTTCAAATTTTGAGGGCAAATCACGATGACATTGGCCACTTTTCAGTTGATAAAACACTCTCAAGAATACGGGAAAGGTATCGGTTTCCCAAAATGAGACATTTCGTTAAAAAATACATTAAGTCATGCTTAAATTGCCTGTACCATAAAATTCCTGGAGGGAAAAAACCGGGCCTGTTACATTCCATCCCCAAACATTCACGTCCATTTCATACAAAACATTTGGATCATTTAGGTCCTTTCGTTGAAACTAAAAATGGTAATAACTACATATTAGTGATCATTGATGCTTTTTCCAAATTTACTTTTATAAAGGCGGTACCCAGCACCAAAAGCAAATATGTGATAAGTGAGTTGATAGAAATATTTGCAATATTCGGGAACCCCAGAAGAATTATTGCCGACGCGGGAAAAGCATTTGTTTCTCGAAAATTTAAAGATTTTTGTTCTCAAAAAGGCATCAAACTGTTTATAAACACTGTGGGGATGCCGCGGGGAAACGGCCAAGTGGAACGAGCAAATCGCACAGTGCTCGATGCATTAGCAACTATGGGAGCTGATGTAGAAGCTAATGAATGGGATATACATGTAAAAACTGTTCAGCAAGGCATTAACAGTACGGTCCAGAAAACTATAGATACCAGCCCAGCAGAAGTAATGTTTGGGTACCCTTTAGCAACTGATGGAGACCGACTAAACCCAGATTCCGGAAGTGAAGATCCTATGGATGTAACCAGATTAAGGAATGAAGTAAAAATGAAGTTAGAAAAAAATAGATTCAACCAGAATGAACGTTTCAACAAAACTAGAGCACATGCACCTACCTACAAAGTCGGTGATGAAGTGTTGGCAAAAATATCAAGTCAAGCTGGTGAGGGGTCAAGCAAGAAGTTATTGGAAAAATATAAAGGTCCTTTTAGGGTCGCGGAAGTTTTGGGAAACGACAGGTATAAGATAAAAGATGAAAAGTTCTCTGATAGATGTAGAGTACCATATGAGGGAGTGTTCAGCGTAGAGCAGTTAAAGCCATTTACTATTGAACGTAAGTTAAATATAGTTGACCGGATGTTAAGTATGTTGTAGGTATAATGAGATGAATTTAAGACAGAATCTCTAGAGCAGATTGCTGTTAAAAGAGAGAATCACAGACTCGAATGTTTAAAGAACATTGCGAGTGTTGGTTATGAAAGCCTGATTCAGGACTATGGACCTGGTTCAGGGGTGTTCACTGAAGCTATATTGAGATAAGCTCTGAATAGCGAACACCTATTGAAACACAGTCTCGATATTGGACTAGATCAATCTAGTATGCGAGGGCTTGTGTAACAGTGTGGGGGACCACAAGAGTTGATCCTGGCCAGATCAACTCGCGTGTGTACATATCACTGTTAAGAATAAGATATTAGTATGTAAATACTGATGGAGGTGTACTAATTTTGTTTTGTCTTAGGGTCCTAAGGTTAGCCGAAGTCAATGCCGGTATAAGAGTCGGGGAGGAAGCTTAAGAGTGCGTGCGAGGACGCACGCATGTCAGTATGGCCGGATGTTATCGACTATTTAATACAATGAAGGAATTATGATGTTAATTAATTGTATAAGCATATTGTTTATTTAATTACGGTAGTTATGATTTGGGATTCATTCGTTTGTAAACCATTGTGGAATAAAGGTGTAAAGTTAATATCTCTGAGTTTTTGACTGGTGTGCGTGGTACGTGTGTGTGCGTGGTGCGTATTGATAACATACATGATGTGTGAATGCTGAATGCTGGTTTAACTACTCACTGAGTTTTTACTTACACTTTTGTTCTTTATAAGAGCTAAGTGAGAACTTCCATTTTCTTTTATTTTGTATTGGGATAATTTTTGGGTGAGTTGGTTTAACAATATATTATTTTCAAATTAGTGCTCCTTCTTTTTACACTCAACTTTAACAATAATAAGTAATTTGTAAAAAAAAAAATATATAATATAATACAGTGGTCTATCATTAAGAGTACATTCGGAGACAAAAGTTTTCTATACAAATTTTACTGGTTCATGTATTGTTCGACCAAGCAATATGTGCCCCTGGCCTTGACGCGGAAGGCACGCGTCGTCGTAAATATTCAATCAATAACAATTTATAATTTTGCCGCGAACGCGTAAGTACAAACAGAATAAAAGTAGAAGTGTAGTGTCGGAGGCGGCAGGCGTACTAATAAATGAATTATGGAGAAGGTATAATATGTATAAATTATATTATTTAATTAAAGATTACAGTTTTTAAAAACAAACTTTATTGAGAAGAGACAGTTATAGAATGGTTACAGTATAGCCACAGAATGAATTGTCTTATAGATAAGAGCGTTATATATGTTTATAATATGCAAGCTTAGCATCTAGTGAAGAGAAAAGGAAAATATTTATCTTATCAATTATGATTAGGGTGAATCTCTCACATAACTCCTCCACCCTTAAAAGTGAGCATCCCCTGGAAGATTGAGGGTTGCTACAGGAATGGTATAATGTCCCTGTTTCTTGAACAAATTACATTTAAATTTGTTTTTCAACAATATTACAATTATGACAATAATAATAATAGCAATCATAACATATTTAATTATATTGTGTTTATTTATTTCAGGGATGTTCTTGATTGGTTGTAAATCGTGTCTAATTATCTTCATTTCTTTAAAATTTTGTAATTCAATTTCAGAATTCAATTTCTGACTTCGAGTAATATTAAATTTATAATTTGAAATTATTATTGGTTCGCCCTGCAAGTTTTCATTTATCAGTAATTTATTAGTCAATTTACATTTATTATTTTCTAATAAATATATTCCTTTTAATATTATAAATTCTTCATTTTCATTTTGACACTTAATATTTAATTTATAACTATCTGGATAACATAATATAAATTTGTTAGTATTACTTATTTCTATCATATTAGTAACATTACTATTTATTTTAATATAAGTACAATTAATTAAATCTATATTAAATAATATTTAATAGACAAATTCGGTTTCTTTTAATATGTCGTTATTGGTGTGTCTGCAGTAATATAGTTCACTAACCCCTTTGCAATTATTTATCACGGAATACACTTTATTATTATCTTTTAATAAGAGGTGTTCACTTTGAAAGGTTGTTAACATTTCATTATTTTGAATTGTAGGCACAGGTGTGTACTGTAATAATTCTAATGAATTTTTAAAGAATAATTCACTAATTTTAAATAGTCTATTTCATAATTTTCTACTTTACAATGTTTTGAAATTAGTTTTTTCAATTCATTATATTTTAGATTATCTGGAAATTCAAATTTATTATTTTTATTAATATCAATTAAATTCTGCTTTAATAAAATGTGAGGCATTATACTTTCATGCAATAATCCTAGATTACAAAAACTAATAGATATTTCTAAATTGTTTAACGTATTCTGAATAATATTGTATAAATGAATAATTTGGTTTATTATATCTTTAAAGAATAAATGATCAATTCTCGTACATTGTTTCATCAAAAATTGCTGTACATATTTTTTCTTTTAAGATTATTTGATTGTTTTATATTTCCAATAGTTTCGTTAAATTGTTCAATAATTTGGGTATTAGTATTGTAATTCTCTAACACATTTTTCTCCAAAATTCTCTGATTTTCTAATTTTCCTCGATTAATTTATTATATTTTTGCGCGTCTTCATAATCTAAATTTCCTGTTATACTTTTTACTACTGTACCTAGGCCATTTAAAAGTCCTCTTTTATCTCTTTTGTGAATGTTTAAATTTTCAAATTTCAATCATATTTCATCTTGGTAATAATTTAATATTTTCCCATAATTTTCAAATTCTTTCATGTCCTTGCTTCCATGTTTATTTAATTCCAAATTTAATAATTTAGATTGATCGTTCAAAAATAAATACTTTGTGTAGAGTGTTTTAAAGTTATTATAGAAATGAATAGTATACAGGATGTCCCATTTAAGGTACAAATGCATTGGTATCTCGAGAACCATAAGAGCTACGAGGTTGGTTAAATTAAACAAAAGTTGCCCCATTAGGAGGCTATTTTAATGGTGTTTTGTTATTTGCGAAAAAATGCATAGGTCACTAGATATAGGTGAAAATGTAAATTTAGCGATTTTCTTTTCTTGCTTATAACTTTGTTATATGAAATAATACGAGATTCTAGTTTGCACTTTCTTAAGGCAGTTTTGTATGGTGAATTTGCAGAAGTACTCAAATTTTTTTTATATCTAACCATTTACGAGTTACTGATAGCAACTTTTATTTTTCATATGGAGGTCATATTAAGCTATGGCATTTTTAAATAGAGATTTTTTTTAGCTTTACAATGATATAAAACAGTAATAATTTATTTTTATAATTAACAGAAAAATTAACAAAAATTGTTATTTATACTAAAATTGAATTGAAAAAAGTAAATCGAAGGCTGCTATGGAAGAAAATAACTATTTCATAACAAATATTCCAACAAGTTTATTTGATTAAATTAAAAAATACAAAAATAATTTGCGAAAACTTTACAATAAATTTTCAATTAACCCGCCATTACGTTCCACACACTTCTGCGCCCTTCGTTCTGTTTCTTCTATAACTTTTCTCAGCATTCTTGGCCTAATTTGATTTAGAATTCTTACAGTGGCATTTCGTAATTCATTTTCGTTCTGATATTCCCGAATAAAAAGTTTATTTTTTAAATATCCCCATAAAAAAAATCTAAAGGTGTTAAATCGGGAGATCTAGCAGGCCAACTAATTTCGCTGCTGGTCCCTATCCATTGTCTTCCAAATCTAATATTTAAATATTGTATTGTGGCCTGTGAATTGTGAGCAGGAGCTCCGTCCTGCTGAAACCACATATTCTGTATTTGACGAAGTGGCAATGTATCCAGAATATCTTCAATATCGTTTTGTAACATATTTAAATATCTTGGGCCATTTAAATTTTCGTTAAATATGATTGGGCCAATTAGGCGAGTTCCTAGTATACCACACCATACATTGAAACCAAATCTAACTTGATGGCGTGATTCTTTTAATAAATGTGGATTTTCTGTAGACCAGTTATGGTTGTTGTGTCTATTAAATAAGCCATTATTTGAAACGTTGCATTCGTCAGAAAATAAAACATTGAATTTAAATTGTGGATTATTTGCACATTGGTTTATAAACCACTGACAATAACCTAATCGTCTCATATTATCACCTGTCCTAAGTCCTTGACAAATTCTGAATTTATAGGGGTGGTACTTGTGTTTTCTTAAAATTCTATGAGCAGTAGATTTAGGAATATTAAAATTATTTTCAATTTTTCTCACTGATGTTTCCGGCTTTTCTACTACAGCTTGAACCACAGTGTTTTCTTGATCTTCATCCGTTGACCTTGCATCTCTTTTAGGCTTTGTAAAAGATCCATATTCAAGTAAATTATGACGTAATCTTGAAAATATTTGTATATTCGGTTGCCGTCTTTCTGGATATAAGTCAAAATACATTTCTGCAGCATGAACTGCGTTACTTTGACAACGAATGTAACAACTCAACATATCATATTTTTCCCAACGAGAAAAATTCATTTTTATTACTCGTAATAATCTACTTTTGACAAGTAAAATTCAGAAATTCAATTGTTGCACTTTTTTGTTGTTCGTTGTTTCCATAGCAGCCTTCGATTTACTTTTTTCAATTCAATTTTAGTATAAATAACAATTTTTATTAATTTTTCTGTTAATTATAAAAATAAATTATTACTGTTTTATATCATTGTAAAGCTAAAAAAAATCTCTATTTAAAAATGCCATAGCTTAATATGACCTCCATATGAAAAATAAAAGTTGCTATCAGTAACTCGTAAATGGTTAGATATAAAAAAATTTTGAGTACTTCTGCAAATTCACCATACAAAACTGCCTTAAGAAAGTGCAAACTAGAATCTCGTATTATTTCATATAACAAAGTTATAAGCAAAAAAAGAAAATCACTAAATTTACATTTTCACCTATATCTAGTGACCTATGCATTTTTTCGCAAATAACAAAACACCATTAAAATAGCCTCCTAATGGGTCAACTTTTGTCTAATTTAACCAACCTCGTAGCTCTTACGGTTCTCGAGATACCAATGCATTCGTACCTTAAATGGGACACCCTGTATATCCGCCGAGTATTCCCTAGGGCTCCGCCGATAGTGTTTTATAATAGTTTTACATACATCCGATCCGTCTAGGAACAATTTAAACGCAAAGTGCTAATGCTTAGAGTCTGTCAAAATATTTTTTTCCCGCCCACCCAAACAGCCCACGAAACCTACCTACCCAAACTGCCCACGCAACCTACCCACCCAACCTGCCCACCCAAAATACCCACGCAACCTGCTCACCCAAAATGCGCACGTAACCTGCCCACCCAAAATGGCCACGCAACTTGCCCACCCAAAATGCCTACGCAACCTGCCCACCCAATCTGCGTGGCAGCCCTCGACGATACCACTCATTTGATACCAAACACGAGATGGTTCTGACAACTTTAAGCAAAAAACAAAAGCCGATCTATCTGTCAAATTTTTCACATTCACATGAATCTTTAAAAATTAATATTTTAAATATAATGTTTTAGGTCTCTTTAATCACTTTGGAATAACCGCCAATTGACAATGTATATTTATCAATTTAACCTCTTTTAAATTGTCCTCATTTCATGAATAATTCCATTTAGATTTTTTGATTGACATGTCAAAGAAACGTTCTTCGTCTTAAAATTTTCAAGGAAATATTCGATCGATTATTTCAAAAAGCCAAATTTCCACTTTCAAAAATGTTTTACACAAAAACTATGCATCGTACAGAAAAATGACCTATTACCAGGAAATCAAGTTGTTATGCCCTACAACCTGCAACAATTTTCATTAAAATCACTCGTACCGTTTAGTCTGTACATGTGAATAAAATTTCCCCGATCATCGTGATGAATTCAAATATATAAAGATAGTGAATTTACCTACTTAGTATAGAAGACTAGCATAAACTCGGCTACGCCGAGTATTTCCTGGGACTCCGCCGATAGTGTTTTATAGTAATTTTACGTACGTCCAATCCGTCTAGGAACAATTTAAACGCAAAGTGTTAACGCTAAGAGTCTTTCAAAATATTTTTTTCCCGCCCACCCAAACAGCCCACGCAACCTACCCACACAAACTGCTCACCCAAGCTACCCACGCAATATGCCCACACAAGCGGCCCACCTAAAATTCCCACGCAACCTCCCAACTCAAACTACCCACGCAACTTGCCCACCTAAAATGCCTACGCAACCTGCCCACACAATCTGCATGGCAGCCCTCGACGGTACCTCTCATTTGGTACCAAACACGACATGGTTCTGGCAACTTTAAGCACAAAACTAAAACCGATCGAGCTGTCAAATTTTTGACATTTCTGCATGACAGCCCTCGACGATACTTCTCATTTGATACCAAACACGACATGGTTCTGACAACTTAAAAAAAAGAAAAAGCCGATCGAGCTGTCAAATTTTTGACATTTCTGCATGACAACCCTTGACGATACCTCTCATTTGATACCAAACACAACATAATTCTAACAACTTTAAGCAAAAAAAAGCCGAGCGAGCTGTCAAATGTTTGATATTTCTGCAAAGGGAAACTTTGACAATACCTCTCATTTGATACTAAACTCGACATGGTTCAGAAATTTTCTTAATAAAACAAAAGCCGATCGAACTGTCAAACTTATTACACTTCTGCATGGCAGTTCATGACGATACCTCTCATTTGATACCAAACACGACAAGGTTCTGATAACTTTTAGGTACAATTAAAACCCATAATGCTGTCATCAGGCTTCTCGCATACTCAAACGATTTATATTTATGCAAAAAACAAAAGCCGATCGAGCTGTCAAATTTTTAACATTTCTGCATAGCAGCCCTTAACGTTACCTTTTATTTGATACCAAACACGACATGGTTCTGACAATCTTATGCAAAAAACAAAAGCCGATCGAGCTGTCAAATTCCTGACATGTTTAGCAACACTTTTGAAATACATATGAATCACGGACATGAACCTTCAAAAATTATAATTTTTAAATATATTTCAGGCCTTTTCAACTATTGTGGAATTATTGCCCATTGTCATAATTTATCTTTATGAATTTAACTTCTTTCAAATTGTCCTCATTTCATGAATAATTCCATTTATATGTCTAATTGACATGTCACGTTCTTCGTCTTAAAATTTTCAACACGGACATGAACCATCAAAAATTATAAATTTTAGGCCATTTTTACTATTGTGAAATAATTGCCCATTCTTATAATTCATGTTTATGAATTTAACTTCTTTCAAATTGTCATAATTTCAAAAATATATCCATTTAAAGGTTCTGAATGACATGTCAAACAATCTTTCTCCTAGGGCTCCGCCGATAGTGTATTATAATAGTTTTACGTACGTCCATTCCGTCTAGTCACCATTTTTATCAATTTCATATCCAAATTAGATTCCATTTAAATACATGCCTTTTTCTTCGTTCAGCAACTATTTTGTGAATGGAAACATGCGTACATATGTTATTGTACGTTCATATTAGTTATATATCACTGAATTGTCACCTTTTCAACTTCTCTGTCATAAAAAGCAAACAGTTTTACCTATGGATGGACATATTTTAAAATTTAACTGCAAAGTTATATATGAATTATTAATAACCATTTAAATAGAGAAAATAATTATAAAATACCTTTAATTATACTATTATATGCATAATAATCGTTCCATAAAAATATATATATCCACTTTTAACTAATCTTTATACATTTCTTATAATGATTTATCACTAACATTGACATGTCAAATGTGACAGATGATATCGTTTTTCTTATTAATTTTGTACATGTAGACTTCGATCGATTGTTTCAAAAAGCCAAATTTCCATCTTTAAAAATGTTTTACACAAAAACGATGCAGCGTACAGAAAAATGACCTATTACCAGAAAATCAAGTTGAGTTATTATCTACATCCCAGAAAAAATTTCATTAAAATCGCTTGTACCGTTTAGGCTGTAGAGGCGAACAAAATTTTCGCGATCGTCGAGATGAATTCAAATATATAGGGAACGCATTCAACACACTAAAATATTCTCCGTGCTTAATGCATACACTGCTTCGTGCAACACCATATCATTCAAAACTTGCCATCGAGAAACACCAAATCATGCAGATCTATAAAATGCATGTACTGCTTTTGTCAGAAGTTGCCTTTCGTTTGAATTTACCGCGTTTTGTTCGAACACCAAATCATGCAAATCTATAAAATGCAAATGCTGCTTTTGTCAGAAATTGCCTTTCGTTTGAATTTACCGCGTTTTGTAGGAACACCAAATCATGCAAATCTATAAAATTCATATACTGCTTAATACAAAAGTTGTATTTCAGAATCACAGAATCATGCAGATCTATAAAATGCATACACTGCTTTTGTCAGAAAGTGTTTTTTTGTTCAAATTTACCGCGTCTTCTTCCGACACAAAATCATGCAAAACTATAAAATGCATGCACTGCTTCATAAACAGCCACAATCCACAAATTTCAAATGTTGTAGCTTCTACTCAAAAGATGGCAATCGTATGAAAAATGAAATAATAGTTATTTTTCTTTTGAATTTTAATATATTAAATTGTAAAAACGTACTTCAAGTGGTAAATAAAATTATGTATTATTAATAAAGAAAATATATTTTAATTATTTACCTTTTTTACAAATTAATATTGAATATAAGTAATTTTAAAAACAAAAAAGTAAGATAATATACAATACATCGTTAAAGTATAACTTTATTAATGTATTAACAATTTTTCTACCACGGGCTATATTTAAATATATAATCAGCAAATAATGTACAGATTACTAGAATACTGTAGGTAGTTCAGGCTAAACAAAATATCTTCATTTTGGATTTTGGAAGGTTTTCACGATTTACAAATTTTGGCATTACGTTTGCCTTTCTGAAGATAAAGTTGATGAAACATTAACAGTTTTCAATAATTTGCAATTCACAGTACAAATTGAAAACAATAGATTACTAATGAATAATGCCACGAACCTTATTTCTCAAGCAATTAAATTATCCTCAAAATAGTATCAAAATTCACAAATAAATATATGAATATGTTGAGATACTTGCTTATACAAAAGGCATTGTCAACGGAGTAATAAATAATGTTAAAAGCAAAACAATATAACAAATAAAAACAACACCAAAATAATAAAGAAAATAAATATTACTCTTTAACATAAATGATGGCATGAGAATGGATTTAAAAAACCTCGAAAAATAGTATTCATTAACAATTTAAATATGGATATTGCTTTCAAATAAACAAAAAAGTAGGGAATTTAATATGTAAATTAAAAGCCGATACAGACAAAATATATACAAAATACCTTGTGATGATAGCCGCTCCCGGTGCTCAGGTCATACTCAGCTATATTTAAAAACAAGAATTGAGGAGCATAAAAGAAATTGTAACAAAAATAACAATGGCAAAGGTGCTCTCGTAGAACATAATACAAACAATAGGCCAGTTTTAATTTTGAAAATGTTAAAATACATAATATAACTTACACAAACGTTTAACACTTGAAATGTTTCCTGATGAAAACAATATTAAGTTAAAAACAGATACTGCCAAACAAAGTACTATATGTACAACATTTTAAAATATAATAAAAACAATAAATTAAAATAATGTGTTTGATCGCGAATCTGGGGAACCGGGTTCGATCCCAACCGACGCCAAAAAGAAATATTTCGAATTTTAAATTGCACAAAAGTGACCCTTGTGATGCGCTCTCTACGCCGGCAATGAGTGCCCGTGAGGTGACGCCTGGTAAACGCTCACATGGTACAAATATGTTATATCATTACCGACTGGGTACAAAGATTGGTACACCCAGAAATGGGTAATTTTGGAAATTATTTAATATTAATCTTTTGATGTGAAGCTCTCTTCCCATATGTGCGGTTCTCAAGGGATGGAAATACGTTTCTCCAACACTATTTTGGAAACTATACATTCCACAACTAAAAATTATGTTGGAATCAATATCATTCCAACAAACTGTGTGGAATAATTCCCTACTGCTTTCGACCAATCAGAATCTGTTTAGCTGCATATTAGCGCGGTAGGTATAACAAATATCTTGGAGTTTTTAACCGTTCTGGAGTTTTCTGTTAACTTTTACAGGTTTTTGGAGATCTTTAGAGCAGTAAGTTTATATAAATAATAATATATTACTTAGAAATTTAACTAAATAAAATTTTAGAGAAAAATTTCTAGTGGTAATGAAGCAATTTATGGACTGGCGTTCATTTTAACAAAATAATTATTTGATTGTATATAATAATATATTGTAATGAATCAACGTCATTATTTGTATAATTTCTAAAATCTTGTTGGAGAACGTATAGTCTACAACACGTTTGAAATGGCATAATCCACACTCGTAAACCGTAGTCGTAGTCCTCGCCTTCGGTTTGAAAAAGATTCTATATATCCTGTAAAATTGTAACACGAACATTAAAAGTTCCAATCTTGAGGCGAGGCTGCAACTGCAAGACACTTGCGAGGGACACTATGCCACTTATATCACTTTCTGATCCTATACTTTCCACTATTATATGTATGATACATTTGAAACATTTTGATATTTATTAAATATATATATGTATGTATGTATATACTTTGTTTCTTTACACAAAAAAGAAAATCTAATGAATGAAATTTTGGATTTAAATAATTCTCCTTTATTAGATCCTAATATTTTTTCAAAATTTTAGTAATATATTAAGAAATTTTCAATTTTGTTATCTTTATTAATTTTTAATTTGTTTCACGCTTTTGTTATTTGTTTATATTTATATCATTTTTTTTTTCTACCTGATGATGAGGTAATACCTCGAAATGTACATTGTACAATATTTTTAAATAAAATATAATTTTGAAACAAAGTACATATATTTAATAAATACTATACTTTCCACTTTGGTTTTGCACTTAAAACTGACATATATCAATTAGAATTTTTGAATATATCTGCTGTTTCCATAATTTTAGCAAAGCTGACTGATTTTTGAAAGATTATCTCTCTATAACTCTATATCTATTAAATATGAAGGAAACTTCTGACAAAAGCAGTACATGCATTTTATAGATCTGCATGATTTGGTGTTTCTCGATGGCAAGTTTTGAATGATATGGTGTTGCACGAAGCAGTGTATGCATTAAGCAAGGAGAATATTTTAGTGTGTTGCATAGCTACCCAAATATATACATATATATATATATATATATATATATATATATATATATATATATATATATATATATTGATACCTGTTAAGGAGTCACTTCCGTGACGTTGATAGGGCGTCCTGACTTCCATATTAATTAATGAATATATATTATTAAAAATTATATATATAGGCTTAGGGGAACTTCTAAATTAAGGTTTTCAAAAGAGGGGTAAGAAAATATTATATTAAAAATTTATATACAATTGCACATACTAAAAATACGAAGGTACTTCCATCACTGTAATTGTATACAAGATATTGAAGCGTAGGGCTGACTTCCGCAGCGTTGCCAAATTTCATATCGGCTAACCTAGCAAGCACATATCAGCAAAACACCAAATAAAGTATATGATGAATAAGGGTCTCACTCTGTGTGAATGAAGTGCCACAATGTCGAATTTTGGACTATTATCTTTGTTTAAACAATGATAATTTTGTTGTCTTGGCGGAACCGCTCCAAACCACCATGCATGCCCAATTCTGATTTTTTTTACAAAAAATTATGATTTGTGTGCTATTTAAGTGCCCAATTTGGTCTATTATATTATTTAAAAAATATTAAATAAATACTAGATTGTTTGCAATGCAGCAGATCCGCTCCAAACCAGTCAACTTCAACTCTAAGTAATTTGGGACAATGTACGACATAAGGGCTTATTAAATGGGGATATACCTTATTTTGGGCTATGAAATTTATAACATTAAACTTTATGGCCAGGATAGAAGTTAACCGTAAAATTGTATTTATTGTATATATTAACAACAGATGACACAGTTATTCCAACTTTTAAATTTACAAATTTAAGGTGTTATGTTTACTAGTCACTAATTAAATTAATTACTTTACAAAAAAAACCTAGTCCAAAAATGATGCAGAATTTGAACAATCAGAAAATAAAATATCAAAGACGAAAGACGTTTCATGTAATGAAAAATATTTCATATTTATCTTACATCCAGCAATACACATGTTGTACAACTTTTGGGGTTCACATATAATATTTAAGTGTGATAAAGTCTACTGTAAAAAATAATAATAAAAAAACTGAAATTTATTTATAGATAGGAGTAGTAATTGAAATGATGGTACTCTAAAGCTTGATGGTTTAAACTTAGTAAATTTGTAAAGATTTGTCAAATTACTATTTATTTATAAAAAAAATCTGTTGTGGCCAGCACAATACCTCTCGCCATTTCCATTTTATGTTATACAGGGTGTAAATTTTAAAACGGCTATAGGACTATAACAGAAAAATAGTTTTTTAGATGCCGAATTCGATATTAATTTATTGAAAAAAGAATTAGTGCATATTTATAAAGAAAAACATTACGAATTTTTTTATACCAAACACATTAAATTTCTTTTTCACATAAAGCCAGAAAATAAATTTAAAAATTTACACAATTAAGAAAATATATCAATAGCCGTGAAACTGACACAAACAAAACAAAACAATTGTTGACTTGAGACGCTCATTAATAAACGTTTCATACACATTATTTTTTAAATTATTATTATTTTCGTTTTATTAAGAAGAAATCATGGGTAATGTCTCATGAAGAAAAATTATTAAATGGTTTTAATTGTTACCTCGTAATTTGCATTTTTTCTCGTTTCTTACAACTTATTACTTACTACATGTACATCATCTTTAATTTGTAAATACTTGTTACAATAAATAATAATTGTTTCTTAAATAAATATCATAGTGTTTACTTTATTTTGTGTTATTTTGTATTAGTTAATAAATTAATAACTTCAATCTTTAATTGTCCCCTATCATGTTAATAAAAAATGGCAATGTTTTGTTACTGTTAGTTTCATGGCTAATGATATTTTTCTTAATTTCGCAAATTTTTAAATTCATTTTCTGGCTTTATATGAAACAGAAATGGAAGGTGTTTTGTATTAAAAAATTTGTAATACGCACCAATTATTTTTTCAATAAATTAATATAGAAACTTTCGACGTCTAAAAAACTGTTTTTCTATGTTACAGCCCAATGACCCATTTTAAAATTTACACCCTGAATAAGTATTGTATTGACCTTCGCTATCGAACCATCGTTTTATAACAAAAAAAAAAAAAATACAGTACTTTACCCAAATATTGTTTTTATTATATTTAACATGTCTTCTGCACACGCACAATTCTAATTATATTTATTTTTCATTGTCTGAGGAAGTTCCTAATTATCAGAGATTCTTCCAATTCATTAACTAGATTGGCGGTATTTCTGATGGATATATGCATTTTATTTACAATTTTAAATATTTAATTAATATAACAATAAGAAAGATTAAATGTACTTCCTAGAAAAAGCTTTCAGAATGTCAGTAATACTGTTGATATTTGGCACTAACATCTGTTATTTACAAACTATGTTATAAACATTACTATGTTATAAACATTTGAATATGTCAACTGGTTTCCTTAGTGCCTTAGCCTCTGCGATGTTCTACATTAAATTATTCTATATATTACAGTGCCTTTATCCCTAAATATATACAAGATATAATAAAATTTCAGATGTAGAATTTTATGTTCTTCAATATATGTAATATACATATTTTCAAAAAATAATATTTACAAGATATCTTTAAAGAAACTATTACTTCCGGTTGTCCAATTTTAGCAAAATCTAATCAGCTTTTCCCAGGAATGTCAAATTGAGGAAACTACAGTTATTTTTTAAATCTTAAAGTATTTGAGAAATCGTGGATCCAACATCCACACATACATCCACACATCCACGCACACACACACACACGCACACACACATACACACGGACATAATCGTAAAATGTTATAATCGGATTCTAGGGACCTTAAAACGTGCTTATCTACTAAAATCTGGATATGCGATTTTTAGCATGATTCCAATACCTCTCTAAGCGAGAGGTAAAAAACTAAAATTTTACTTCTTGTATATTGTGGAGAAGGTAGGTAAATGAAGCACTCAATTAGAGAACAATTTCGCTAATAATTAATATTTAACTATATACATATTTCACGTTATTGGTTTTAGTTATCAAATGAAAATTACAAATTTCATTTACAGAAAAATAATTTGTAAGTAACATGATGTAATTGGGAATTATTTAAAACTGTAATAATCTCCAAGACAGTAAATAAGTTAATGTCAGCACTTTTGCAATTTATGTCTGGTTTTATAACCGTTTGTTCAAAAATTAATACATCCAACCAAATTAAGTAGTACTTTACAAAACAGTAAAATGACGTGCAAAATTCATTTCTATTTATTAAAAATTATATCAATATGGTAATTTTTTAACATACCCTTTTGAAACCGGGCATTAGTTGTAAAATTAAGCAACTTTGTCAAAAAAATTCACCAATCGCGAATACTGACATATGACAAAAAAATAAATTGTCACCTGAAATTTTATTGCTTATTGCTTACAGAATGTTAAAAACTTGCTAAAAATTAATAAATCATCTTAACAGAATTACCTCGATTGAAATTTAGAAACTTGTTAAAAATTATCACAAATAAATTTTAATATATAACAACGAGATATTTAATTGTTATTTGTTATTAATACTTATTGGCTAAATTTTTTAAATAGATGCTAAAAATAATCATTAATTCACAGAAACACTGCGTTTGTGCTATAGATAACACAGGTAATTATTTTTACATTTTATTGTGAATTTTTCACTTATTAATTTTTAATACTTTTTTAATTGTAAATTGTTAATAAAAATTTATTATATTAATAAAGAGTTTCCATAAACTACAATAACGTACTGCAATACACTGTTGCCAAGTTTTGGAAGTGACTAAATACCTTCAAGTGCTATATACACTTCGGAAGTAACTTCGCACTGTGCGTACCTGTCACTAATAGCGACTACAGCGCCAGCGGTAAACTCTTGAACTAAAGTGACAATTTTGAGGGTATGGGGGGTACTATTTGACTTCCAACAAAATTTTCGTATTTAGACTTGTTTTGCCTTATAATGCTAGAAAAAATAAAATTACATAGGGAAACGTTGTCACTTCCATTTTCGGAAGTCACAACGGTATATATGAAGTCACAGCGTTGAGCAAATTCCCGTATATGAAGTGACCACGTACCATGTATACATATATATATATATATATATATATATATATATATATATATATATATATATATATATATATAGTGAATTAAATTATTTTGTATAAAAGATTCGAATAAATTTTGGCATCGCCTAATTCGGTTATTAGTGCGCCAGGGTTGTGCGTTATCTCATTTAGGTATTTGGTCAATTCTCCTGATCCGAGCAGGATGAGCCTGGAACAATAGATTCTAGAGTATCTTATATTTTGTTTCATTCTAGCTTCCTCTAAATTTTCGGGAATTTCTTCAATTTTGTCTTTATTTAAATATTTCTGCTGTATTTATTTTTCTTTCATTCAATTTTTGGTTTAAATCTCTATGACTTGCATTTTTTTCTTATGATTTTACACATAATTTTGACTAAGTTACTTCCCTAAATCCAAATTTATTTCGCTACTTTTAAAGGGTCCGAAAAATATATCAATGGGTTTATAATTTGTTACCGAATGAATAGTATTATTGTATCCTATCATGGCATACTTTATCTTTTAATGGTAGATTTTTATACTCTTTTTGTAAATTTAGTAATTTTAGATGTTCAATCAGGGTTGAATAGAATCGTTCGATTTGATCATTTGAATTTGGGTTATCTATACTAGTGAAATGAATATTAATTTTATGTAAAGCCAAAAATTATTTTATTACTACATTATTAAACTCTGCCATTGTCGTATATTATTTTATCAGGAATACTATATTGTGATACAAATTTTAATAATTTATTTGCAATTTCTATTGGTCATATTTTTCGGTCTATAAACTTGTGTGAATTTTGAAAAACTATCAATGATCGTTAGCTATTTATCCTTCTCTAATGAAACAACATCCATATGTAAAGTTTCTAAAGGTTTTGAACTTGTTTGAGTAACTCTTAGTTTTAGCTGAATTGGATTTCTTTCTTGTTTTGGAGGCATATCTCGCAAGTGTTAATATAATTTTGTACTGAGACGTGGAGATTTGGCCAATAATATTTTTCTTTAATTCTTTTTATAGTTTCAGTAATTCCGCGGTGATTGGTTTTCCCTTCATGATATAAAGTGATTGTTTCAATTTGTTGATCTTCTCTTGTAATATATTTTACTTTATTTTTACAACTAATAAAATCTAAACTTTTGTTTTGAAAGAATTTTTGTAATATTTCGTTTACGCTGAAATATAAGTTATTATTGAAAATACAAAAATATCTAGCATTTGGTTTACAATAGTCTTTTATAAATGATAATATATATTCTACTACTTTTATTTTTGGTATATAAGCGTCTAATCTGGTTTTTCCATCGAATGGTTTAGTTATATCTACTTTCAAATGTGGGAAGCCTGTTGTATTAAAATTTATTTGATTTTCACCTGTATTCACCGGTGCATCTAGGAATCTTATTCCAGAAATTGGGTTTTCGTCGTCTGAATGACATGTTCTTTCTGAATCGAATACGTTCGTATCTGCCATATTACTCTCATTTTCGGTATCTATTGCAAAATTTTCAATTTTTTGAGGTAATAACTATACTATTATTTTTATATTTGAATCTGAAAAAATTTCTTGTAATACTGTTTTTACTCTTTCCCATGATAATTATGTTTTCCGCTTTCGATTTCAGGGATAGAAATACTATCTATGTTATTACTTATCAAGTATCCTTTTAATGTTTCTCTGAAATTTTTATAAGATGGTTTACCATTGAATTTTTCTTTGGTTACTAAATGATATAATAATTTTTCGTTAGGTAATTTTTGCATTAATATATCCGTAATTTTTGGTTCTTTGAATTTTAATAAATAACTTTTACTATCAAATTTTGAATTTATTTCTGTCGCTATTCCACTTCCAAGTTTTCCATCTACACTTATGCAGTGAGCTAGGTTGTCGTTGATGTTTAGTAAATTTCCTTCTTTTTCTATTATTTCGAAATTGTTTATTTTAATTCTAGATAATGCGTCCGCCTTTGTGTTTAATTTTCCTTTTTTGTATTCTACAGTATAATCGAATTCTTGTAATTTAATTTTCCATCGTAGTAATTTTGAATTTGGTTCTTCAAGGTTAAACAGCCATACTAAGGGTTTATGGTCAGTAACTATTTTGAATTTTCTACCGTAAATATAATCTCTAAACTGTTTTGTTACGGCCCATACAATGGCTAGTAACTCTTTCCCATATGTAGAGTAATTTTCTTCGTGATCGTTTAGAGTTCTACTGGCAATGGGTAATTCTTTGCCGTTAATATGTTGGGATAATACTGCGCCTATAGCCATATTACTAGCGCCTGTTGTTACTATAATTGTTTCGTATAATCCGGGTATTGTAAAATGGGATCATTCATAAAAAGGTTTTTACATATCTCAAACTTTCTTTATATTCTGCATTATTAATATCAATTTTTGAGCCTTTCTTTAATGCTTTAGTTAGGGGTTTTGTAATTTTTGCAAATTTGTCTATAAAGCGTCAATAATAACCGATTAATCCGAGAAATGATTTTATTTCTGTCTGATTTTTAGGGATAGGGAAGTTTTGAATAGCTTCAATTTTGTTTGGATTAGGTTTTACTCCATTTTCAGTTACTATATGTCCGAGATATTCTAGTTCTTTCCTTAAAAAATCTGACTTATCCAATTGTATTTTCAAATTGGCTTGACGTAATGTTTCAAATATTTTTCGAATGTTTTCTAAATGTTCTTCTAAACTATTTCCTAATATGATAATATCATCCAAATAAACTAAGCATATAGTTCCAATATATTCTCTTAATACGTAATTCATTAAACGCTGGAAGGTACTAGGGGTGTTTTTCAATCCGAACGGCATTCGAATAAATTCATAATGACCGTTTTCGACGTAAAATGCTGTTTTGGGAATATTATTGGGTGTTACTTCAATTTGGTGATAACCTGAGACTAGATCGAGAGTGGTGAAATACTTACATCTCCCTAATTTATCTAATATGTCGTTAATATTCGGAATAGGGTATTTTTCATCTATAGTTTTTTCATTAAGTTTCCGATAGTCAATGACCATACGGAATTTTTTCTTTCCTGAAGCGTCAGGCTTCTTTGGGACTATCCACACTGGAGACGACCAGGGTGAATAACTAGGCCTTATAATACCGTCTTCTAATAACTTTTTAATTAGATTTTGGACCTCTTCTTTATAACAATTTGGATAGCGGTAGGTTTTTGCATGTACGGGAATTTCGTCATAAATTTTTATCTCATGTTTTATCTCATTCGTAAATTTTAGTTTATCTTTTTCTCTATGAAATATGTAGCGAAATTTTTGAATTACTTTTACTAATTTTTCCTTTTCATGTTCGTTTAAATGATCTGTTCTAAAATTTGAGAGATCAATTGGTTCTTGCGGTGGATTACTAATTTTGAAATTTTTGGTAAAATTTGGAATAGTCAAATTATTTATTTCAATTTCTTTGTCTGATTTGTTTATCAAGGGTACTACTAATGTTTTATCTTTTATTTTTACAAGACTATCAGGAATTTTGAAATGGGCGTTAATATTATTATTCTCTAATAATACGTCGGAATCTTCTTCATTAATAAAATAACTTACCAATTTTGTTTCTTTCGGTTTTAGGGTTATTTTGTTCGTATTATATTTTAATTTATACTCGTGTCCTAGTAAATAAATTTTATCATTTACAAATAATATATCAAACTGATTATTGAAGTTAAAAACATAAAATTTTATCGGCATCTTGTCAAAATATATATTTGTATAATTTTTACCTTTTGAAATACCATGAGCCGTAGATAATGTAAAATTTTCATTAAATATTTCGTATTCATTTTTATTTTCTTGTAAAATTTTGGAATTTATAAAGTATCTGGTACTACCTGAATCAACTAAATATTTATATTTACCAAGTTGCAAATATGGCAATTGTATACGATTTTCTATATTCATAATTTCTCCAAATTTTGATTCTGGCCTAATTCTAAAAGAGAATAATTATCTTCATTTTGAATTTCTTCCGGAATTTCTATTTCTTGTTTGTAATAATTTCGCTCATCATAATTTTGATCAATTTCGTCATCTTCATCATTTATATTTTCTACATTATTTAATTCATTACGAGTACGAGTAGTAGGTCTAGTTTGGAAAGTATTTCTTGTAGAGATTGACATAGGAGTCGGTTCTAGGTTTTGGATTAACTGGACCTCTGGGAATGAAGTCGGTTGTCTTGGTGGTGTAAACTGAGGAATATGTACTGGCTGTACAAATTGTTGTTTTTTGATATTGTTGCTGTGTGTTTATTTTGATATAAAGGAATATTTGGTTTCTTGACAGGAAGTGTAGATGTTGTTCTAGTGCTTCCATTTGATAATCATTAGTTCAAATTTTTAAAGCACCATTTAAACTTTGTGGATTTCTAGTTTGCATAAAATATCTTAAATGATCGCGTAATCCTCTCAAAAATGAACGAACTGCTAAATTTTGTCCATAGATAATTATAGATTGTCTATGGGCTGCATCTACCTGTGTTTCAGTGTATGATGTGTGTGCGTTTAGTAGTCTTAGCATTTTGTCGTAATATTCGAAGGCATTTTTCGAGCCTTGCCGTAAATTTGACATTTCAATCGCTAAGGTATAACAATCGCGTTTGTCTGCATAAGTTGTTACTAACGCAGTCCAACTATTGATTGTATAATGAGAGATTGCTTTTGAGGCATTTCCTCTTATTTTATTTCTTATGTTTGCTAGTAATACGAAGTTTTCGTAATCATTAAGATCGTTCTAGTAATGAGTGCTTCACCCATACGTATGAAATAAGCTAATTCATTTGAATTTCCAGAGAATACACAAATTGTGTCTAAATAACGTTGTTTACATTGTTGTGCCATTTTCACTGACTTTTAAATTTACCTAGTATTACAATCCTTAGGAGGATAGAGAGAAGTTGTTAGTTGGTGTACACGTGTCAGTGTAGTATTCAAAGAAAAACTACTAAATATTGAGCTAAATACATATATACTTGTACCAGAACATTAGCAAAGTGAGAAAAAAAGCTTTATCATCAGCTGAAAAAAGAAAAATACCAGAAAGGAAAAGGAAGAAGGCATAAAACTGTATCCTTTTTTGAAATAATTGAAACTGAGGTTAACAAATCAAACTATCACAAGGTTAAAAAAAGGAAAGTAATTTTTAATGCTTTTGCACGGTAACGACATCTGTCGCACATAAGCAGAAGCTTACTGAATAGACATCTAGTAGTAACATATTTAATTTTGTAGGAAAATAAAATAGGAACCTTTATAGTAGCAGAGACATCTGTCGCAAAATAGCAGAAACTAATAGAAGCGACACCTAGCAGTAACACTCAAATTTGTATGAAAAGAAAACAGAAACCTGTATGAAGAGATTCGAAGAGAAGAGAAATACAAAATAAACGAGGTTGAAGGTAGGGTGCGCGCCATAGATAAAATAATACTATATTATATATAGTATTATTTTGTCTATGGTACGCGCCTCCGAAGTGCTAAACTGGGCAAGTTCCCTGACGCCAAATCCTATGTACGAAACAGAAACCGAGAGCGACGACAATAAAAGGAAACGAGAAACGGAAGATCCAGAAAGTATTTTCAAAAGAAGCAAAAAACTAACAAGAACACCACCAAGAAAAAAGGGTAGAGAAATGGACGAATTAACGAGAATGATGACAGAAGCATTAAAGGAAATAAGAGCAGGAAATCAGGAATTCAGAAACATGATAGAAGAAGTAAAAGTAGAAAATGTTCATCTAAAAGAAGAAATAATAGAACTCAAAACAAAATTACTAAACATGCAAATACTAGAAGAAAGAATGGAAAAAATAGATAAAAAAAATAGAAAGAACAATATAATAATTAGCGGAATAGAAATACCCGCACAAGGGGAAACAGAAATGGCTGAAAAAATTTCAAAGCTATTGCATTTACATATGCAAATAGATGTGAAGATAAAAAATGTACCAAGAATCAAAGAAAATATGTACGTAGTGAAAATGGAAAATATTGGAAATAAAATAGAAATATTAAAGAACAAAGCGAAACTCAAAGACGGACCATTAAATAATGTCTATATAAACTCCGACTATACATTCCGAGAAAGGAACATTCAGAAGCAAATTAAAATGAAAGCAGATGCGGAAAAGAAAAAAGGAAGCAATGTGAAAATAAAATATCAACATCTATTTATAAATAATGAAAAATGGATATGGAATAAAAACGAAAACACTTTAGAAAAGGAGTCAAAAAACGGAAAAAACTCAAAAAACCGAAATATATGACAACAACGCAGAAAATTTGGACTGATAACACGGTACTAAATAAGCAAGGCAAAGGCACAACGAAAAATGAACATACAATAATTACAAAAAAACGTAAAAAGATACAAAAGAGAAACAATTTAAATAGTAAAGAAATAGAAACAAGAGGAAACTTTTTTTGTTGGCTGCTGGAATGTAAAAACGATGAGAGCAATAAATAAAGCAGAACAAATAGCCGAAGAAATGAACAAAAACAATATTAAAATATTAGGAGTAAGTGAAACAAGATGGAATGGCACAGGTCACGCCAAATTGGCAAATGGTAATTCCCTATTATATTCTGGAAATGTTGACACAAATTCATGTAGAGAAAGGGGAGTAAGAATTATGGTTCATCATACAGCAATAAAATCACTATTAGATTGGGAAGGAATTTCAGAGAGAGTAATGTGGGCCCGTTTTAAAGCAAAGTATAGGAATATAATAATTTTAAGTGTATATGCTCCCACAAACAAACAGGAAGCAGAAGAAAAAGACCAATTTTATGAAGAACTAGAAGCAATACTTCACAAACTGGAAAAAAATTATAAGAGAGATATGAAGTTAATAATAGGAGATCTGAATGCTAGAGTTGGAACAGATAATACAGATAGGGAAGAAATAATGGGTAAACATGGATTAGAAGATATAAATGACAATGGTGAAAGATTGATAGAGTTTTGTAGTTTGAAGAACTTTGTAATAGGAGGCACATTATTTAAACACAAGAACAAACACAAAGAAACATGGACTTCACCGGATGGAAAAACGAAAACGCAACTAGACCACATTCTCATCGACAGAAAATGGAGGAACACACTTAAAGACGTGCGAGCTATGAGAGGAGCCGACATTGGCTCTGATCACACTTGTTAGAGCAAAAATGAGAATTAGCCTCAAAATATACAAAAACCAAGCACTAAGAAGACAAAATTTTAACAATAAATGGTTAGAAGAGGATAAAAATATAATGTAAACATATAAGGAAAAACTAAGGAATGAAATAGGGAACGTAAATGAACTATGGATGGATAGTTACGAAGATGTATGGAACAAATTCAAGAAAGCTATGGCAATAGCGGCAAACGAAACTATCGGATTAAAAAGGAAGAATGATAAAAGATGGTTATCAAAAGAAACAGATAGATTAATTGAAGAAAGGAAAAATATTGAAATGAAGATATTACGTACAACAAACGAAACAAATAAAAAGACTCTTGAAAGAAAATAATGGGAGAAAAATAAAGAAATACAGAAAAGCACTCGAAAAGACAAAAGAATATTTATAGAAGAAATTACAAAAGAAGCAGAAGCAGCAGCAGTAACAAATGACATAAAAACACTGTTCCGAATCACAAAAGAATTAACGGGAAAGAAAAATAGACAAAGTAGAAATCTTAGAAGCAAAACGGGAGAACAGATTCATGGAACAGAAGAAGAAACTAGAAATAGATGGATAGAACATTTCACAGATATATACAAAAATACCGAAGTGATAAATACAAATGAAAAAGCAAGAAGAGAAAGATTCTATTTAGACATAAATCAAGAAAAGTTCTCCAAAGAAGAAATAAAAAACGCGGTATACAAACTAAAAAACGGAAAAGCAGCTGGCATCGATAACATACCAGCGGAGCTACTAAAGGCAGATCCAGAAACAACAGTTGAGGTCATGTACATACTACTCAACAAAGTATGGGAATAAGAATACATTCCAGAAGACTGGTCGGAAGGAATAATTGTAAAATTACCAAAAAAATGAGAACAGTCAGTATGCGAAAATTGGCGACCTATTACATTACTTTGTAGTGCTAGCAAAATAATGACAAGAATCATGCTGAAAATAATGAAAGAAGCAATAGACAATACACTCAGGGAAAATCAGGCAGGTTTCAGAGCACAAAGATCTTGCATCGATCAAATATGTACTTTGAGAAAATTTTGGAACAAATCAAGGAAATGAATGGTGACGTATATATAAATTTTATAGACTTTGAAAAGGCCTTTGACAAAATTAATAGAAACAAAATGTGGAACATACTAGAAGAATATGGCATACAAGAAAAATACATAAGATTAATTAAACTGTTATACAATAAATATTCTGCTATAATCAAACATGAAGGAAAACTTACAGAGAAAATTAATATACATAGTGGCGTAAGGCAAGGATGTATTCTTTCACCACTACTATTTTTAATCGTAATGGATTGGATAATGACTAAAACTGCGGACAGCAAGACTGGTATCCAGTGGAACCCATTCAAGAAACTAGAAGACCTTGAATTTGCTGATGATTTGTGTCTAATAGCGGAGAAAAGGGGACATATCGAGGTGAAAACTAATAAGTTAATAACCGTAGCTAGCGAAGTAGGCTTGAAAATAAACGAGAAGAAAACAATACTATTAGCTAGGAAAAAAGAATATACGCAAAGAGTAAAAATAGGGAGTGAAGAAATAGAAGAAGTAGAAGAATTCTGTTATTTAGGAAGAGTGATTAGCATAGATGGAGGGACAAAAAATGATATAAACAGGAAACTAATCCAAGCACAAAAATCTTTCAACATGCTTTGAAATGTATGGTTATCAAACGAAATATCCCAACGTACAAAATTAAGACTCTTCAAGACAAATGTGAAAAGCGGCGCTCAAACATGGAATAATAACAAACAAGATTTAAAAAGATTACAAACATTTTCGAATAAATGCTTAAGAATTATATGCAGGATAGTTTGGCCTCAGAAAATATCTAACGAAGAGTTAATGAAAATAACGGAAGAAGAAGATACCATAAAGAATCTAAAATGGAGATGGATAGGACACACACTAAGGAAAAGCACAGAAAACATAACAAGACAAGCCTTAGATTTTAACATAGCAGGAGAGCGACGAATAAGCAGACCAGCAGAAACATGGAGAAGAACTGTCAACAAAGAACTAAAATCAATAAACATAACATGGAAGCAGGTTAAAAGGGTAGCAAGAAACAGAGAAGAATGGAAAGAATTAACGAAGAGAATCATCCAACAACCAGCACAAGAATAAGAAGAGGAAAAAAGTGCGCAGACCTAGCAAGTCGGCCACCACAATTACAGCTTTGAAACGACAATATTACTTTGTCGCCCTATGTTCCAGCAGGAGCAAGAGGAAAAGAAGAAGTATTACAATACACACTGTACTTACAATATTGTAGTAATGAACATAGGATTTCTTTCCGTAGTGTCGCTTACGTTCCTTCGTCGCAGGTTGGGCACTATGGACGATGATTCTGCGGTTGTGGGTCGCTTACTTTTCCTTAGAAGGACTGGGCTCACGAACAGGAACTGCTCTGTCGAAAGATGTGTTGTGGAAGTCTGGACCCGTTGTCGTTGTCGACTTGGACTGAGGTTGCGTAGCTAATGGCCTGGTGATGGCTTTTGGATTCGTTGCAAATTAATCGTTAAAACGAACCAGAGTGTTTATTTGTAAATTTGCTCTTTACAACTCTGTTACGCAGAAAGCACTTATACACAGCTTTTTCACTATTTTTATGAAGTCAGTTGCCGGTATATTTTGGACACTCAGTTTTGCTGGTATCCCATCCTCGTCGCCAATTATACCTATTATTTAATTAAAGATTACCGTTTTTAAAAATAAACTTTATTGACAAGAAACAGTTATAGAATGGTTACAGTATAGCCAAAGAATGAATTGTCTTATAGATAAGAGCGTTATATATGTTTATAATATGCAAGCATAGCATCTAGTGAAGAACAAAGGAATATTTATCTTATCAATTATGATTAGGGTGAATCTCTCACATAACTTAAATAATAAATGACATTTAAAGAAATGTTTGTGTATTTCATTTGTGTTCTAAACTAAATCCATTTTATACATGAACCGCTAAAATTTGTATAGAAAACTTCTGTCTCCCAATGTACTCTTAATGATAGACCACATTTCCTAAGTCGATACCAGGGGCGCAAATCGCTTGGTCGCACTAAAACGTGCCTTCGCGTCGGGGTCAGGGGCACATATTGCTTGAACGCACAATATGATCTAAATGCAACATTAAGGAATTTTTTAAAAATTTGCCCTGTTTGAAGCGCTGTATCTCGCTATCTATTAGTTATAGAAAAAATGTATTACATGAAAGTTGTAGGAAATTCGAAAATAACTATTTTTTCCCAAGTTGGCGGTGCTTCCCGGAGGCCCCCGAGGAGGAAAAATTGTATTTTTATTAGGACCCCTAAATATATAATATATCTAAAAATCAAAAATACCCAACCTTTTGTGGAATAAACCCTTATTTTTTTTACCTAATGTGGGGATTTACCCCGCATGCGACACCCATGGTGCCAAGAGAGAGGGGCCGATGTGCGCGGACTAAGAGAGCAGGGCAGAGGAGGAAGAAGCCAACCGCCAGTGTGTGCCAGTCGTAGAAGAGAGTGAGTGTGAGACGACGCCATAAATGACAAGTGACGACGAACGAAGATTGAAAAGACTGAATATCTAATACAAAACTCTATTGTTATTAATTTAAACTGATATGTACTAATTCACAATAAACCATCTTTCATCCCACAATATTTATGGGGGCTCGCACCGGGATAAACAAAAGTGAATTTATAGCATGCATCTATAGCATGCATCTATAGTATACATCCCAATATCTTTGAGAATAAATATAAGAAAAATATCAAGTAAGGTTTTAGGAATTGTTGGGTGACTAGACAACAGAAAATAAATAAACATTCATTCCTATTTCGACTTCAAACTAGTCAACATAAATGTATTTTTTATATTAGAATAAATTGTTATTATTGTTCATATTATATATATATATATATATATATATATATATATATATATCTACAATTTAATTAAAACTTATTTTTACGACGGTGACAGCTCCAGCCGCCACAACTGGTGACCCCTTGATTATTTTGAACACCTACCCTTCAGTATGAGCGAAGAAGAAGAACATACCTCACCTAATCCTCCTGCGCAAGAATTACAATATATTTCTGCTATAACTTCAAATAAATTTCCCGAATATTATCCTGAAGATCCTGAACTTTGGTTTAAACAAATCGAAATAATTTTCAATTCTCACCATATTATTTCTGAAAGCAGCAAATACAACGCATTGATTACAGCTTTACGTCCAGAACATGCCGTTGATATACGAGATCTCATTCTTGAACGACCTCTGGATAAACCATATACTACTACCAAAGCAGCACTACTTCAGGGAACCATTCCTACGGAAGTACAATTCAATTCTCAGCATATTATTTCTGAAAGCAGCAAATACAACGCATTGATTACAGCTTTACGTCCAGAACATGCCGTTGATATACGAGATCTCATCCTTGAACGACCTCTGGATAAACCATATACTACTACCAAAGCAGCACTACTTCAGGGAACCATTCCTACGGAAGTACAAAATTTTAACACCTTGTTATGTATTAATGCCTTAAATTATGACAAACCTTCTCATCTGTTACGAAAAATGAAGCAACTTGCAGGAACAAGTCAACAAGATAACAAAATTTTAGAGCATTTCTTTCTTCAAAAGCTACCACCAAACATTCAATTAATCCTAACTTCCTCCACCTTGTCAAACATTGAAGAAAAAGCTAATATTGCAGACAAATTAGTGGAAATAGCTCAACCTGTCATCACTCCATCTCAACCTGTCAATACAAACGAAATTAGAGAATTACAAACAGAACTTCAAAATGTCAAAAAGTTACTCACCGATTTAACCAGCTCTCCTCGAAATGGGACATCGACACCTACAACTCCTCATTTCCCTAGACAGGAATACTGGCCCTCTCTCTCCACTTCCCATGACGGTAGAAATATCTGCTGGTATCACTACAACTTCAATGAAAAAGCAAGAAGATGTCAACCAGGCTGTCAATGGCAGAAGAATAATTTAAAGTTTGCTCCTAATAAAACGATTAATATTCACACCATTATTAAATGTAAACAGCCTAATTCTTATATTTGTTGCAGCACTAGTCCTTCCGTTTCCAGTCCTCTCTTCTTTGTAACTGACAAATTGTCAGGTTGTCGTTTTCTAATTGACACTGGTGCAGAAGTGAGTATTATCCCACCTAAATTCACACAAATACACAGTATACAAAAACATTCACTCAGTGCAATCAATCAGACAAAAATTCAAACGTATGGTACTGTCAATTTGATACTTGACATTGGACTTAAAACCATTTTTAACTGGAAATTTATTATCGCAAACGTTAAACACGCAATTATAGGAGCAGATTTTTTACAACACTTCCGTATAACCATCAATATGACTAATCGAGAACTTCATATTAACACTTCATTTTTCAGAAGACCTTGTATATATTTATTTTGAACGAATTTCCCTCTTTAACTAACCCCTTTGACTCCAAAACAGTCATTAAATATCATGTCACTCACCGTATCATCACAAACGGTTCTCCTGTTTTTAGTAGACCCCGTCGATTACCTCCACAAAAACTCATTGCAGCCAAAGAAGAACTTAACAAATTATTAGAACTCGGTTTTATACGACAATCATCAAGTAATTGGTCATCAGCTTTACATATGGTTAAAAAGAAAACCCCGAACACTAGGCGTCCCTACGGAGACTACCGCGCATTAAACAGCATAATACTCCCCGATCGTTATCCAATTCCTCACATACAAGACTTCACTACAAATTTAGAAAACGCAATTATTTTTTCTAAAATTGACTTATAGGCCATCCAGCGAATCAAGCGGTTTACGTCATCGTTTAGGGATTTTTGAAATTTTCTTTATTTTTTAAAATATATTTTATTAACGGTATTTTATTGGTTTTTTTATTATCATGTATTTGACACCTTTAATAGAAATAATTATATTTGGATATATTATTAAGTAAAATTTTGTAAATTTTTGCAAAATGACGTTTGATTATATTTTTTTTAATATTGGTAATTCTGAACATATATATTACTAAATATTATATGTCTATATTATACTTTTCAACGTGTATTGTGATTTCATTTTGTTTTTGGTTTCGTTGTTCATTGTCAAAATGTCAAATGCTCGGTCATGTCAAATTCAAGAGCTTGTAGTTAATTTATTGACTTATTTTGAAAATGAAAAATAGATTGGTGGGTTTTTACTTTCACTGAAATCTAATATTGAGGTAATATTTGGTTCTATTTGTTAGTAATAATTTGAAAATTAAATCTATACAGGCTGTCCCATTTAAGGTACTAATGCATTGGTATCTCGAGAACCGTAAGAGCTACGAGGTTGGTTAAGTTAGACAAAAGTTGCCCCATTAGGAGGCTATTTTAATGGTGTTTTGTTATTTGCGAAAAAATGCATAGGTCACTAGACACAGGTGAAAATGTAAATTTCGCGATTTTCTTTTATTGCTTATAACTTTGTTTTATGAAATAGTACGAGATTCTGGTTTGCACTTTCTTAAGGCACTTTTGTATGGTGAATTTGTAGAAGTACTCAATTTTTTTTATATCTAACCATTTACGAGTTACTGATAGCAACTTTTATTTTTCAAATGGAGGTCATATTAAGCTATTGCATTTTTAAATAGAGATTTTTTTTAGCTTTACAATGATATAAAACAATAATAATTTATTTCTATAATTAACAGAAAAATTAACAAAAATTGTTATTTATACTAAAATTAAATTGAAAAAAGTAAATCGAAAGCTGCTATGGAAACAACGAACAACGAAAAAGTGCAACAATTGAATTTCTGAATTTTACTTGACAATAGTAGATTATTACGAGTAAAAAACGAACTTTGACAACGAATGTAACAACTCAACATATCATATTTTTCCCAACGAGAAAAATTCATTTTTATTACTCGTAATAATCTACTATTGTCAAGTAAAATTCAGAAATTCAATTGTTGCATTTTTTTGTTGTTTGTTGTTTCCATAGCAGCCTTCGATTTACTTTTTTCAATTTAATTTTAGTATAAATAACAATTTTTATTAATTTTTCTGTTAATTATAAAAATAAATTATTATTGTTTTACATCATTGTAAAGCTAAAAAAAATCTCTATTTAAAAATGCCATAGCTTAATATGACCTCCATATGAAAAATAAAAGTTGCTATCAGTAACTCGTAAATGGTTAGATATAAAAAAAAATTGAGTACTTCTGCAAATTCACCATACAAAAATGCCTTAAGAAAGTGCAAACCAGAATCTCGTATTATTTCATATAACAAAGTTATAAGCAAAAAAAGAAAATCGCGAAATTTACATTTTCACCTTTATCTAGTGACCTATGCATTTTTTAGCAAATAACAAAACACCATTAAAATAGCCTCCTAATGGGGCAACTTTTGTCTAATTTAACCAACCTCGTAGCTCTTACGGTTCTCGAGATACCAATGCATTCGTACCTTAAATGGGACACCCTGTATATGTACAGCGTGTGGCAAACGCTATACGCAATGTACAGAAACAGTGAGAAATTGTATGATATGCAGTATTCTGTATTTTTTTAAGGATCTCACATAATACTACATAGTTTGTTGTATATACTACAAGAATGAAGTATTTATAACGGCGTAAGCAGTATCGTTCGGAATATTTTAAATAAAATTGGATTTCGCTGGAAAAATATTATACCAGATGTGTTTTTAAGAAAAATTTGGGTTTATGAAGGCAACCCACAGATTTTAATCCGTTTTACATGCTCATGTAAACTTTTTATCATATGACGTCATTGTTTCTAGTGATATTGTATTTATGACGTAAACCGCTTGATTCGCTGGATGGCCTATAGTTAAAGCATATGGGCCATCCAGCGAATCAAGCGGTTTACGTCATAAATACAATATCACTAGAAACAATGACGTCATGTGTTAAAAAATTTACATGAGCATGTAAGACGGATTAAAATATGATCTGTGGGTTGTCTTCATAAATCCAAATCTTTCTTAAAAAGGTAACACCTCTGGTATATTTTTTTTCCAGCAAAATCCAATTTTATTTAAAATATTCTGAACGATACTGCTTACGCCGTTATAAATACTTCATTCTTGTAGTATCTATATGCAACAAAATATCTAGTATTATGTGAGATCCTAAAAAAATACAGAATACTGTATACCATACAATTTCTCACTGTTTCTGTACATTGCGTATAGCGTTTGCGATACGATGTACATATAGATATAATTTTCAAATTATTACTAACCAATAGAACACAATGTTATTTATTTATTTATTTATTTGACAATCTATCCAACAGGAAAATATCCCAATTATAGGACGATTACATGAAAATTAACAAAGAATAAGAAATCAATAGTGTGTAATACATTTTGAACATAGACGTGATTAAAATAACAAAAACTTTATACATATAGTAATAAAGGCTGATTTTATCTTACAAAATAATTTTGTAATGCTTGTTTGTATTTTATTAATGAATCCGAAAAAATATCACTGTAAGACGATGTACAATTGTAAATATTCGTCATTTGTCTAATAGGTAATTTCGTTTCATAATTCGTACGTACAGGAGGACAGTAAAAAGTTATATGGTTTCTAGTATTCTGACGGGGTATATGAATGGATAAACTTTCAAGAGAAAAACAATCATCGATTATTCCGTGACAAATTTTGTATAAATAAATACATGACTGTATTTTCCGACGAGTTTCTAAGGTAGAGTAAAGTCGGGGATTATGGAATACCACTTTTATTTTTGGAATTATTTCGAAACATATTCTGTGAAAAATAAATACAAAAATGCCAATGACTGCGCCAAAGTGTTTATTATATCGGAACATGGTCACAAAATTACAAAAAAATATAAATAAAAAAATATTTCTAATAATGGAAAAAAGTGCTTTTCTGCCGGCCGAAAAAATGGTCGGGTAATATGAAATACGTATATGAGGTAATATGGAATACTATTATTTTGAATATGAAAAGTTCTAACGACAAAAATCGCAAATATAGCAATCTCGATCGGAATCAGCGCACAGTTCGTGTGCCCAAAGCTCGCATCTTAGGCACTGGATCCAAATTTCTCCTCTTGAGTCAGTCGTAAAACGTTCTGAACAGAAAAGACATTCTGCATCATCTTTTGGGTTACTGTTGCTGTTCCGAAAATCTTCATCATCAGTCGAGTCATCTAAGGGTGGCATATCTTCATCTGAATCAACAGAAGATTCGTCGTCTTCTGCAAGTTGCTTTCTCGGTTTTTTTCTAACACCACTCGAACTTGGTTTGGCGTTATCATCCATTTTGCTGGTATGAGGTTTTGCATCTTTGGATGCCTCTTTCTTTCCGCCGAACTCAATTTTTCTTTTTAGTTTATTTTTTTCATTTTTAGATATGAATGACTCTTCTAGTTCATCCTTGTTTGGGGTTGAAGTCAAAATTTTGGCTGTTCCTGATTTTCGACCTCTTGTGCCTTGTCGTTTTTTAAGAACAGGAATAGGAACTATGTCTCTTGGTAAAACTGGTTGTTCCACAGGTTGTTCAGCCGCCCCATCTTCCTGGGCACGCTGTGAGTTTATCTGATTATCATATTCAACAGGCCCTTCTTCACTTTTGTGTGCTTCCATTAGGAAATCTTCTTCAGTAAAAACATTTCTGTTTACTGGAAACAAACCTGTTTTTCGAAATCCATTGACTGCTCTTTCGCCAGTTTGTATTTTCAGAAAAGCTTTACCAAACAGTTCACTGATGTCAAAATGAGATATTGGACGATTATTTTGCCTTACAAATTGGCGAATTTCTTCATTGTAATAGGTTTTCAAGGCCCCCATTACGGACTTGTCGAGCGGTTGCATCTTGTGCGTTGTATGAGGTGGTAAGCATAATAAGGTTACGTGGTTTTCTCTAGCAGCGACAATAACATCCAAGTTTCTAGTGTGGGTGTGATGTCCGTCCAATATCAAAAGGACAGGGCTTTCAGCACTTGGTCTTACATAATCTATGAAATGGTTGAACCACTGCGTGAAAATATCTGTCTGAATCCACCCAGATGGATGGAAGGCAAAAACACTTCCTGGTGGAGCTCCCTTCTTTATCAATTCGCTGGCATTCTTGCGAGGGAATATAAGCAAAGGAGGTACATAATTACCACTCGCACTCATGCACAAGACGCAAGTCACCAGAGAGCCTCGCTCTGCAGATGTCAGCGCTCCTATTTGCCGTTTTCCCCTTTGAGAAAAAACTTCAGGGCATTTTGATTGTACTATGCTAAGACCACTTTCATCGACATTGAAAATCTGATTAGTTGAAAAGTTTTTTTCTTCCATTTGTTTCTCTAACAGATCAAAAAATTCGTAAACATTTTTCTTGTTAAAGCCCAGTGCTCGTGCAAACGAAGTTCCCGTCGGTTTTCTTAGACTTAACACATCCTTATGCCTCAATCTAAAACGATTTAGCCAGTCCTTCCCAGCCGCTCTTATTAGTAATGAGAAAGAATTTGGAATGTTATTTCTTCTTGCTAACTGGAATGCGAGATTACAGACATCCCGCCTTGTTAATCCATAAAAGGTTTTCTCCATTGCCAGGCAATGCTTTACTAGCTCTTTTTCCAAATGGTGTGACAAAATAGGTTTCCTCCCTAGTTTTGTTTGGCATACCACACTAGCAGTTCCATCCTTCTTACAAAGTCTAAAAAGGGTAGCACGAGGTACATTGAACGTTTTACAAGCCTTCAAATAACCCATTCTCTTGCTTCTAACTGCTATTACTGCTTTTTTCATGTCTTCTTCATTCCACTTTTTACGTTGTGGCGATATGGTTTTGGCCTTTCTTTGAATTGTCTTGGGCATTTCTAAAAAAGATCGTATTTTAAGATTTTAATTTTTTAATCAGGTAATATGGAATACTATTTCATAATTCCCGCCCATATAAGTTTGGGGGTTAGGACGGATCAAACATAAAAGATGTCTAATATGGGCGATATCTCGATACTAAAGCTTTCCTACATCTTTCATCTACTTAATTAACCAATAAAATCAAATATACTTACTTTCCAAGAGGTATAAAATAAAATTTTAATGCACTTACATAAAAATATCACGTTCGTCGAAATTCACTTCAACTATCTGAACAGCCAAATGATTAATGCTCTTAGACTACGCATTCTTGCGGAAGAACTCTGAACTTATTCTAGTGTTATTTTAGCAAATGAGTGTAGATGGCGCTAGTAGTTTTATCAAAAACATAGTATTTCATATTACCGGGTATATTTCATAATCCCCTCCGTTACTCTATACATATTGAATTCAGTTAATAAATCAGAATAGTTATAATCAAAAGAAGGATAATGACGATGGGCTTTATAATAACAGAATTTTACAAATTTCTTCTGCACTGTCTCTATGTAGGATTTGTATTTATCATATATAGGATTCCAAACTTGAGAACAGTATTCAAGTTTAGACCTGATATATGCAAAATATAAACTTTTTAGAGTTTTAATTCTGCAAAAAGAACGTGAGCTACGTATTAGAAATCCCAATGTCTTGAAAGAAGATGTAACAATCAAATTTATGTGAATACTAAAAGTTAATTTTTCATCAAACAAGACACCAAGATCACGGACTTGTCTCACCCTTTCTAACAAAGAGTCGTTTATTTTATACTGATAGCTGTAGACATACTTTTTCACGAAGTAGCTCATAATTTTGCATTTGCTGTAATTGAAAAATAATTTAGATGCTTGAGTCCAGGCAAATAAATTATTAATATCCTCCTGTATTAATTTACAATCATGTAATGAATTGACAGTTTTAAATATTTTCAAATCATCTGCATAAAGTAATATTTGAGAGTGCTTGACTGAATCGACAATGTCATTAATGAAAAGTATAAATAACAATGGACCTAAATTTGACCCTTGTGGTATACCAGACGTGGCAAAATAAGGGCGGGATTTATAATTGTTATAGTGTACATACAATTCACGATCACGGAGATAGGAAGAAAAAAGTTCAAGAAGGTTATTTGAAAAGTGGAAGTTAAAGGACAATTTGTGCAAGAGAACTTTATGATTAATTCGGTCGAAGGCTTTTGAGAAATCTGTATAGACAACATCAATCTGAGTGTTATTTCGTAACGAACCAAGTGTATTTTCTGTGAAGTTAATTAAATTAGTGGCAGTAGATCTTCCACTAACAAAACCATGTTGGTGAATTGATATCATATTACTTACAGAAAAATAAATTTGTTTATAAATAATTGACTCAAATATTTTTGCGATATTAGAAAGTATTGCAATGGGCCGATAGTTCGATATATCTGATGTGTCACCAGATTTGTGAATAGGACATATAAAAGTTGTTTTCAAACAAGATGGAAATGTGTTTTTATTTAAACATAAATTAAATAGAAAGTATAGTGGCGGGATAAATAATTCACTACAACCTTTTATAATATAAGCTGGTATGTTATCAGGCCCAGGATTTCGTGACGGTTTTAGTTTTTGAATTGCTGATGAAATATCATTTTCACTTATATGTGATATATTAATAATACTGCCAATGGCTCCATCCTCCACTAAATTATCAACCTCATCATTAAAATATACACTTGCAAAGAAATCAGCAAAGCCCTGAACTATACTAGATGTAGAATCAAATTTCTTACCATTCAATTGCATATATCCTGGAATTCTCGAAGAACGCTTTTTTGTATTTATGTATGACCATAGTTTATTAGGGTCTTGCGAAATTGAGTTTTCAACATTGATTAAATATCTTGAATGTTCAGTTTGTATGTCACTCTTAATGACAGTACGTAAACGTTTAAATTCCTGGAAGTGTAAGATATCATTAGTTTGTTTAAATAATTTATGATGTTTGCTCTTAAGTTTGATGTTACTGATGATTGAACTAGTAAACCATGGTGGATAAGATGATGGTTTAGGTTTTACACGAGGGATGCAAGAATCCATGATATTATGCAATATCTCGTAAAATTTATTAAATGCTAAGTTTACATCATCACAAGCATAAACAGTATCCCAGTTAATATTTTGAAGCAGAATATACAACATCTCAAAATTTCCTCGACGAAAATGATATGATTCAGAATTTAAGTTAAAAATAGAATAGTTTAGATTAGGTGAACATGAAATTGATGGGATTACTGTTATAGTGGGATGATATTTATCTTCGCTGACTAAAGGATCAAGATTATATGTTACAGTACAAGGAATATTTGATATAACTGCATCAAGAATTTTACCAAAGGAGTTTACATTTAAATTATATTGAGTAGCGTTGAATTGAGAAATAAAGTTTTCATAATGATTTAGAATATTGTCACGATAACCAGAATTAGTAAAATCTACCAATTTATTAATGTTAAAATCTCCTAGGATTATGAACTTGTTATGTATTAAAGGATGATAAGATTCAAAAGATTCAAATAAATACTGTAACTGAAGAGCAGATATAGGAGGTGGACAGTAGACAACAATAATATAGACGAATGAAGTAGGAGTATTGAAAACTTTAACACAAATAAGATCACTAGTTGATAGGGGGTGAAGTGTGAGCTTTATAGAAAAAGACTTAAGTTTATTACTTACAGCACAAAGAACACCACCACCTCTATTTGTACCACATCTGGATATTTCTCTGTCAGATCTGTAAATCGATGGCTTAACTGCAATACCACGTATCTGACATTTTTTGAATTTTTGACTTATTTACACCACTGTGCGTAGAATCATTGTGCGCTTCGAATGAACAGTAACTAGTATGTAAAGAAAATTTGAGCGGGCTTAAATCATATCTATGTATTAACATATTATATATTAAAACAAATTAAAAATAAAACAGTTTTTTTGCTCTCCTGCAAAATCAGGTATTATTCACTTACGCGGTATTACAGTTAAGCCATCGAAATGTTGTAGTGCGATGGAAACAATTCAGCATTAAATACACTGTTATTCAGCCAAGTTTCAGTCAAGCATATTAAATCATAAGTAGATGAACAGCAATTATTATAAAATATATCAGTTTTTGTATTCAACCCTCTTACATTTTGGTAATAAATATTCATGATATAAAATTATAAGAATAAAAACAAATAATCTATAAAGAAAGTGATCGAAGAAATTTACAGTGTACAATTTTGTAGAAATGAAGGATTCAACTTGCAAAATAAGAAATAACTTTGAGCTGTCGACGTATGAATTAAGTCACGACTCACTACTAAAAGAATGACTTGCAAAAAGTGAAGATAAAATCAGCTTTTATATATAAAGATAAATTACAACAGATACCAATAACAAAATTAATCGATACTTTAGGCAAAAAATTAATTAGTAATTTAACAAAATGTGAAATAGTCACTACCGTTAGTAATATATAACATTGTATACAAGGTATGCGATAAAAATGTAATTAAGTGTCAATATCATTTGAATTTACACGTTTGATCACACCATCTATATTGGCAAAGATAACACCATCACGGGACCACACTTTTCTATTACCATATTTTAATGATGCTTTTTTCAAAAGTTCTAAACGCTCTTTGGCTAGATCTTCGGCAATCATAATTTTAGTACCTTTGAGTTTTTTTCGATTTTGTAGAATATTTGATCTAATTTTGTAATTAGTGAATTTAATTATAATTGGACGGGGTCTAGACTGCTGAGGATTTTTAGAATTAGAAGAGCGGGTACCTGTTCTGTGGCATCTGTCTATATCACAAGGTTTCACAGACACTGACATTTTTTCACTAAGCACGTGGCACACAACCTGTTCGGTATTTTCGTTGGCCAACTCTGGAATTCCAAAAACTCGAATGTTGTTCCTTCGGGAGTATTGTTCAAGCTGGCAAATTTTCTCCTTCTGTCGCTGGTTTTCCGAAGAGAGGTTTGCAATTATAACTTCGTATTCGCGTTTCTGTTCTTCAAGTTTTTGGTTAACTTGTTCAAAAACAAGGGTCACCAAAGACTCCAGAAACTCCTGGTTAGTTAACAGCGATGTTACTGTGTCTTGCAGAATCGTGGTGAGAGCTCTGGTTGAAGCCATGGTGAAAATATATCACTTTAGAAAAAGGTGTACTATGCAAGCAATAGAATTTAACGGAGCAACAATACACACGTCTACTCTCGACGACGCATCACCACATTACCTCAATAATACAATTCAGTATGAGTAAGAACCTACCATTCTACTTTTCATTTTCAAAATAAGTCAATAAATTAACTACAAGCTCTTGAATTTGACATGACAGAGCATTTGACATTTTGTCAATGAACAACGAAACCAAAAACAAAATGAAATCGCAATGCAGGTTGAAAAGTATAATATAGACATATAATATTTAGTAATATACATGTACAGAATTACCAATATTAAAAAAATATAATCAAACGTCATTTTTCAAAAATTTACAAAATTTTACTTAATAATAATATATCCAAATATAATTATTTCTATTAAAGGTGTCAAATACATAATAATAAGAAAAAACCAATAAAATACAGTTAATAAAATATATTTAAAAAAAAGAAAATTTCAAAAATCCCTAAACGATGACGTAAACCGCTTGATTCGCTGGATACCCTATACCATCAAATTCCTTGGACTCTTCGAGTATACACACATGCCTTTCGGTCTTCGCAACGCAGCACAAACATTTCAAAGATTTATTGACGAGATAACACAAGGCTTAAATTTCTGTTTCGCATACATTGATGACATACTCATTGCTAGTAATACACCAGAAGAACACGAAGAACATTTAAGAACTCTCTTCAATAGACTACAACAATACGGTGTTGTCATCAACCCGGAAAAATGTCAATTTGGCAAAACAGAAATTGAATTTCTTGGACATCACTTAGACCAAAACGGAATCAAACCTTTAACAGACGCAATACAAACAATTAAAACCTTTCCAATACCTGCAACTCAAAAACAACTACGCAAATTCCTCGGCCTTATAAATTTCTACCACAGATTCATACCAAATTGCGCAACAATTCTTCAACCACTTAACAAATTGATTGATAATAAACGTCCAAACACAAAAAACAGACACTTAATACACAAGAATTGACAGCTGTCAAAAACATAAAAAATGCATTAATAAACGTCACAAAATTATCTATACCTAAACAAAACTCTCCTACCAGCATTATGGTCGACGCATCTAACACGGGAGCAGGGGCGGTTTTACAACAACTTGAAAATAACGTTTGGAAACCATTAGCATTCTTTTCAACTACTTTCAACGAAACAGAAAAAAAAATACAGAAGAGAATTATATGCAATATATTTAGCCATCAAAAAATTCCGTTTTTTCATTGAAGGACAAGAATTTTTCATCCTAACCGACCATAAGCCACTCACATACACTTTTAATAAAAATTCATCAAAATATTCCCCTAGAGAACTCCGACTTTTAGATTACATTACCCAATTCACAACTGACATAAGACACGTATCAGGTAAAGATAATAACGCTGCGGACGCACTTTCAATTTAATTCCGTCACAAGCAAACCTAATACCTCCTATGATGAACTAGCAAAATGCCAGGAATTCGACCCTGAACTAAAATCACTATTAAACAATACAAAAAACTTCTTACGTTTCAAAAAAATCAAATTACCAAACACATCACTGCAATTATACTGTGACACATCTACTAAAAATTTCCGACCTTTTGTACCACAAAAATTCCGACGTATTTCCTCTAAATTCATTTGGCCAAATATGCATACAGATATTAAAAATTGGACACAAACATGCCAAAAATGTCAAACCTGTAAAATCATTAGACATACAAAAGCTCCACTTAAAAAATTTAAAATCCCTACAGCACGTTTTGACAACATACATATAGACATAGTTGGCCCATTACCCATTTCCAAAGGATGTCGCTACATACGCTACGGAATTACGGAATGAGTAGTTGACATCACGTGTGTGAAGGTTATAGTAAAGTTGGGAAAGTTATTTTAGAAATAAAAGACTTTTAAAAAAGGAAAATATTAGCGGAAGTATATTAGCAGAAGAAGCCAAATAAAGAAGATCCAGTAAAATAACAAATCAACTCCAGGAAGTTGCAAAGAAGTTAAAAAATATCCTTTTAAATAGAATCAAGTGATTTAGGTTAAGACAAAACAGAAAATAATCTTAACTCAAGTATTAGATTGTTGGGCTGATATCTGAAGAAGCCAAAAAGGGAAAATTCTAGCAAAATAAAAAGCTAATCACAGAAAGTTATAGAGAAGCCAAAAATATCCTTTTTGATAGATATTAAGAAATATAGGTTAAGACAAACTAGTAAACAATCTTAACTCAAGTATTAGAATTAAAGTCACTAGATATATAAAGTACCGCAATTCATTGTACCAATGTGTTAGAGAGAGAAGAACGTCCTTTAGACACTATGGCTCGTAGTATGATCACGGTTTTAACTAAAACACTGTTTTTAGAAATGTCAAATTCAAATTTAAATATTTAATTTCACCCGTATGTTTAAAGAACGATTTTTTTAAAAATATTTGTTTGAATACAAACTATGTCCTGCTTTAAATTCATATTTAGATACATTTGTTATTATTTATTTTTGTTATTAAATAATGAAATTTGACATTTCTTAAAACAGAGTTTTAGTTAAAACCGTGATCATACTACCAGCCTATGGCTCGTAGTATGATCACGGTTTTAACTAAAACACTGTTTTTAGAAATGTCAAATTCAAATTTAAATATTTAATTTCACCCGTATGTTTAAAGAACGATTTTTTTTAAAAATATTTGCTTGAATACAAACTATGTCCTGCTTTAAATTCATATTTTGATACATTTGTTATTATTTATTTTTGTTATTAAATAATGAAATTTGACATTTCTTAAAACAGAGTTTTAGTTAAAACCGTGACCATACTACCAGCCAATATGGCGGAATCAGGCCAATCAGGGTCATATCAGGATCTAGTTGTAGTTGGCTGTGCCTATAAAAGTCACTATGTCTGGGGACTTTAGCGTCAATGCTGTCATCATGTCAAACAACCTGAAGAAAATTAACCTTAATTGTATTTATTTTTTATTTTCTTTATAATTTTGATCAGTTATGTTTTGTACTTATATGTATGCATATTATAAAAATTATGAACCTAAAATCAATATTAATTACTTGCCTTCATAGATTTATTTCACTGTCGATTATTATTATTTTTTTTTTTTTTAATAACGCACTCTTTTTAAGATAATCCATTTTAAATTTGGCGCCGAAGCTAGACACAATATGGCGGTCAATTGCGGTACTTTATATATCTAGTGACTTTAATTAGAATTTATCTGGGGTGACATCTGTTGAGCAAAGGAGGATATCGTAAAAGTGCTGCCATCTAGGGTCAAGCGGGACGAAAAAGCACAGTTACCTGTAATAAGCTTGTACAATCAAGTATTTAGAATTAAAGTCACTAGATATATAAAGTACCGCAATTGGCCGCCATATTGTGTCGAGCTTCGGCGCCAAATTTAAAATGGATTATCTTGAAACGAGTGTGTTCTTACAAAGAAAAATAATCGGCAGTGGAATAAATCTATGAAGGTAATTAATTAATAGTGATTTTATGTTCATAATTTTTATAATATGCATACATATAAATACAAAACATAACTAATCAAAATTATAAAGAAAATAATAAAAAATAAGTACAATTAAGGTTAATTTTCTTCAGGTCGTTTGACACGATGACAGCATTGACGCTAAAGTCCCCAGATAAAGTGACTTTTATAGGCACAGCCAACTACAACTAGACCCTGATTGGCCTGATTCCACCATATTGTGTCTAAAAAACGTTCTTCTCTCTCTAACACATTGGTACAACGAATTGCGGTACTTTATATATCTAGTGACTTTATTTAGAATAAGTTTGGGACGACATCTACTAAGTAAGGAAGATACTATAGGGTACTGCCATCTGTCGTACAACGGGACGAAAAGAGCACAGTTATCTGTAATTAAATTGCATTAAACATGTCAGATAGTGAAGATTCAAAACAACATAACAGAGACCGCTCCTGCAGTTCTGAAGAATTCGGAATTTTTAGCAAAATTAGGAAAACTGCACGCTCCCCGACGAGAAAGAGGAAGCAAACAGAGGATGATGTGGAGATGATGATAATCCTGTTGGATGTACAAAATGAGGTAAAAGAGGCAAGAAAAGAAAATGCTGCATTTAGAACAGAATTGATGAATGAAAACTCGGCACTAAAAAAAGAACTAACAGACACCAAAAAACTACTAGAAGATATGATGTCTCACACAAGAAGAGATATAGAATCCATTAAGCAAAAAAGAAAGAGAATGGGAGGTAGAAAAACAGGAAATGAAGATACAAATCCAACAATTAGAGAATTTCAAAGAAAAATAACTTCAGCAGGAAAAAAGGAACAATATTGTAATAAAAGGCCTGGCAACAAAGAAGGATACCGTAATAGAGGACACAAAAAAACTTTATAAAAGGAAAAATTACAGATAAATGCAAACATAGTGGAGGCATACCTAGTGGGAAAAAATGAAAATAAAAAAGCAATTATAGTTAAGCTTGCAGACAGAAAAAAAAGATATAATGAACAGCAAAAATAAACTAAAAGGAGAAAAAATTTACATCGAAAACGAACTGACAGAAGAGGAAAAGAAAATACAGGGCAAATTATTAGAGATTGCCAGAAAAGAGAAAGAGGAAGTTAATTCACACGTAAAAGTTGCTTACAAAAAAATAATAAATGGAAAAGTATATAAATGGAATGCATCTAACAATACAATAGAATTGCAAGGTGAAGATGAAAAATTTCGGTACGGAGATGCAGGCAAAGAACAGGCGAAAAAATAAACAAAAAAATTAAGATTGGATTTTGGAACATTGCAGGCATAAAGAACAAGGATGAAGATTTTTGGAATATGATCAATAATTACAAAATAGTTGGATTCACAGAAACATGGCTAGAAGAAAAACATTGGGAAAAATGGGTAAATAAATTTCCAAATAATTTTAATTGAAGTGTTAAACACGCAACAAGAATAAAGAAAAAAGGCAGAGCAAAAGGAGGTATTATTATGGGAATAAAAAACTATATTAGCGAAATTGTAGATAACAATGCTAACTATGGGGAAAACATATGCGGAAGAGTCATTAAAGTTGAGGAGGAAATTTGGAAAGTACTTTCAGTATATAATAATAACAAACTCGAGGATATAATAGCGGAGATAGAAAAGCATATAGAGGAGACGGGAGAAGAAAATTTAATAATAGGAGGGGACTTTATGCGAGAATAGGCCAGGAAGGAGGATTGATAGATTTAAGCACTGGTGAACAAATCACAAGAAAATCAAAAGACAAAGTGATTAACAAAGAAGGAAAAATATTAATAAGATTTTGTGAAGAAAAGGGATGGAACATATTGAATGGAAATATCACAGGAGACGAAAACGGAGAATACACATATATAAATAGTAGAGGAGAAAAATCGGTCATAGATTACATAATTACAAATTGCGAGGGTCTTAAAAGAGTAGAGAGAATGGAAGTAAAAGATAGAACGGAATCGGACCATATGTCTGTAGAACTAGAACTAAAAACAATGATAGGTAGAGCAGTTAAAGGCAAACAATACATCCAATACACAGTTTGGGGTGATAAGGAAATTAAAATATACAAAGATAATATAAAAAAAATAGTGTTGGGAGGTGAAAATATAGAAGAAGTAGACGACTTAATAGAGAAAATAGTGCAGTCAACACAAAGAGTGTGTAAAGAAATAAAACCTAATCGTAAAAGAAAAAACCAATGGTGGGACAAAGAATGCCGCGAAAAGAAAGTAAATGCAAGGAGAACATTACATTTCTGGAAGAACGGCATATGCACACAAGATGAATACAAACAAGAAATTAAAGAATACAAAGAGCTTTGTGAAAATAAGAAGAATAAAAAGAAACAAGAGATACAAGAACAATTAGAAAATATAAGAAAGGAGTATGAAGCATGGAAATTCATAAACGAAGAGAGAATAAATAATTCAGAAATATCTTCAAAAGTGACAGATAAAGAGTGGAAAACCCACTTTATAACGCTGCTGGAAGGGAGTGAAACACAAACATTAAGATCACAAGAAAGGATAGAGATAAAAGAGAAAATAGAAAACATAACCGTTGAAGACGTTAAGAGGCAAATAATAAAACTAAAGAAAAATAAAGCACCTGGAGAAGATAAAGTAAGTAATGAGGCATGGATATATGCAAACGAAGATGTGATCGCGAGGATTACAGATCTGTTAAATAAAATTTGGAAAAATAGAGAAATACCATACCGTTGGAGGAAAGGAGTAATAGTTCCAATACATAAAAAAGAGAATAAACATCTAGTGGAAAACTACCGAGGAATTACGCTGTTAGACACATTATTTAAAATATATTTGATGATAATTGCGGAGAAACTCAAAGAAGAACTGGACTCAAAAGAGATTATACCGGAAAATCAAGCCGGATTCAGAAAAGGTAGGCAAACAGTAGATAATATTTACATATTGAATATTATAGCCGAAAAAGAAATTAGGAAAGAACGAGGAAAACTTTTCACATTCTTCATTGATCTTAAAGCGGCGTTCGATAGTGTAGAAAAGGGAAAACTCTTCCAAATGATGAAGGAAAAAGGATTTAACAAGCAGCTCACAAGTGTCCTGGAAAATATATATAGAGACAGTGTCAGTAATTAGGACAAAGGAAGGTTTATCAGACCAATTCTGGACAGGAAAGGGTCTGAGACAAGGATGCCCATTAAGCCCGCTACTCTTCTGGTTATATATATATATATATATATATATATATATATATATATATATATATATATATATATATATATCAGATTTAGAAGATTTCATGGCAAAAGATCAGGAAAGTGGCATCGTGGTGGGAAATAAAAAGATCTGGTAATTAGCGTACACGGATGACATTGCTGTACTAGCCAAAGATGTAAGAGGAATGAAATCAGCAATAAAAAGGATGGAAAAATATTTAGCAGGAAAGAAATTAATATTGAATGTGGGAAAATCAAAAATATTAAGGTTTAAAAAGGGAGGTGGCAGAGAGGCAAAGGAAGACTGGATGTGGCATAACCAGGAAATAGAAGAATTGAAAGAATTTACTTATCTAGGCTACACATTCCAGCAGAACAATTACCCCACAGCACATATAAGGAGAATGAAGAAGAAAAGCATGGTGGCAATGAGACAGGTATGGGGGAATAGGGGAATGAAAATTTAAAGACGATGTAAAAGTAAGATGGATGATGTTCCAAACAATAATTGAAAGTATTATGATGTATGGAGCTAAGATATACGGCTGGGAAGAGATAAAAGAATTGGAAGATCTGCAAATCAAGTACATTAAATGGATACTAGACCTGGATACTACAACACCTTCATACATAGTATTAGAAGAAATGAAAGCACATAAATTAAGAATAGAAACCGGAAAAAGAGCAATGAAATATGAAACCAAACAAAGAAATAATGGAAATTCAACAATACAAGAATGTATAAAAGAAATAAAAAGTGGAAACGATTATGAACACAAACAAACACGATGGGGACGAAAGAGGAAAGCGTACTGTGAAAGGAATGGATATTCAGTAATAGAGACGGAGAATAAGATAAGAGAGGGAGCGAATATGGCAGAAATCTTAAGTACAAGGGACGTAGATACTCAAAAGCAATTACAACAAAATAAAATAAATACATCGAGATACAATCAGTTGTATGGAAAAGTAAATACGCTAACGATGTCCAGATATCTGACAGAAAGAAAAAGAAGACACAGAGTAAAAATGATAGCCCGTTTCAGGTGTGGGAATGAGGAAAACGGGAACAAATTTTGGCTACCGGAAGAAAACCCGATGTGCAGATTATGTGGAAGAGAGAAGGAAACTATGCTCCACCTGAAGAATAACTACAGAGAGATGGAAAAAGATAGTAGGAAAGACACAGAAATACTGGACGATGTAGGTTCAGGAGAGGATTGGATGAAAAAAGTAATAAAAAAAAGAAGAAGAAATCTAAATAAAAATAAAAAGTTGATATATTTAGCACACAATTGTCAATATTTTGTTATGTAAAATTTTTGTAAGATTCAAATCCGATTAGGCAAGAATAAATAAATACATACATACTTACTTATATTGATAGATTTACACGATGGCCGGAAGCCATAGCCATGCCTGACATCAAAATTTAAACCATCGTAAAAACATTTATATCAAGATGGATTTCCAGATTTGGAATACTTTCAACAGTAACAACAGACCGCAGAGCACAATTCGAATCATCATTCTTCCGCCAATTACTTACACTCATTGACTCCACAAGACTACGTACATCTTACCATCCGGAAACTAACGGTATAATCGAACGATTCCATGGACAACATAAAACAGCTTTAAAAGCCTGTGACCATCCGGATGAGTGGCATGATAATTTACCTTTCGTACTTTTAGAAATTAGAACCTCTTATAAAGAACCTTTACAATGTAGCTGAGCAGAACTTGTTTACGGAGCAAAGTTACGATTACCCGGGGAAATTCACAAATCCTTTTCCACCGAATTCATTAACAATATAAACTTACCTCTATATTTAAGAAAATTAAAGAAATACATGTCTCAGTTGACAGCTGTAGCCCCTAAAGAAAACACATCTAACGAACACCCTTACACAAATCCAAATCTTTACCGCACTAACTTTGTTTCCATACGGACAGATTCCATCAAAACCCCTTTACAACCACCTTACACAGGCCCATACAAAATCGTCGCAAGATCAGATAAATATTTTACCATTCTAAAAGACAATACATATGAAAACATATCAACTGACGGACTAAAACCCGCCTTCCTACATCCTCAACCCACATCAAAAAACAAACAAACTCAAACTGCATGCACCAGTCGTCACCAAGGAACCGAAAACGAAGGATTAGAGTTCCAATAGTTTTTTTATTTAAGTATTATTATTAATATTAGATTTGTAAAATGTTTATTTATCTTTCGTCTAGGGGGGGAGTAATATAGCATGCATCTATAGCATGCATCTATGGTATACATCCCAATATCCTTGAGAATAAATATAAGAAAAATATCAAGTAAGGTTTTGGGAATTGTTGGGTGACTAGACAACAGAAAATAAATAAACATTCATTCCTATTTGGACTTCAAACTAGTCAACATAAATGTATTTTTTATATTAGAATAAATTGTTATTATTGTTCGTATTATATATATCTTTCTACAATTTAATTAAAACTTATTTTTACAACGGTGACAGCTCCAGCCGCCACAAATTAACCAAGTGTGTAGTGCTACAAGTGTAAAGTTCGAGAGTGTAAAAACGTAAAATAAAATAAGTTAACGGGTAACATAAAATAGTCAGTTAATGCAAAATACATTAAAACGTTTGTGAAATAACGGAGAATATTGTTCCCATGTGTAGAGCAAAGACCACGTCTCCAACCATGGAGGTATGAAACAAATATGGAGGTAGCTTATGCGAACTCAAATGAAGCCAACTGCTCCCCACTACCAGTCGGGACCATCTGTCATTTTGTGTCGTGTACAATACAAAGTTTTGTTGAGATTTAATTTTCTGGTGTGTTGTGCGAAGTAATATATTGTGGACTATTTTTATTATTGTTACTTCTTTATTAAAAAGGAATTTACAAAAAATTAGAGTAGAATTTGCTAATCCAAAAATGAGGATTAGCTTAAACTTAAATGTTTTAAAAAATGTATAAATACAGACATTTTTTTTACTTTGCATGAACATTGTTTTGAACATGGGCCCCTGGAAAATCATATAGCTCATTTAATTAAATCTATATTCCATAATTATTTTAAAGTTAGTTTGCATTTTTTAACAAAATCAAATATTGATAAATCCCAAAATATTAGAATTTGAAATAACAAAATGACATTGTTTACAAGCTACTAAAAGACTGGTTTTTTATAATAAAAATGATATAAATCAATTGTTTATTTTTTAATGTACTCTTATACCTTTTCCATTTAATTTAGACGTAACATATTTTATTTTATTTAATTTTTACAAATTGTAGTGAATAAAAGATTAGTAATTATTTACTACTGTAATTTAATGTCTAGTATATATTTCAAGTAACTTTTTACTATTTAATATTTCCAAATAGTTTTAAATTTATTTTCATAAGAAATATAATTATCAGTAAATCAGTTTTTTTTTAAAAAAAAAAAGTAATGATATTGTTTCAGTTACACGTTTTTCGCATTTCGTACTTCAAAAATACCGCGAGATCCCCACTCTAGCTCGGGACCAATACATGTATGCGTCCGTCCCCACTAGGCTTCACTCCCCTCGCCAATAGTATCGCTTTACGCTCTCTCCATATTTATTTCATACCTCCATGTCTCCAACCGTGCTTTGTGCTTTCCCACTTCGCGTTCAGAGTTCTTGATCCGCGCATGCGTATAACGTTTGTTGCTAGCATCGCGTTTTCACCAGTGGCGGAACAATTATAACTTGCAATAGGGCGCAAAAAAAATAATAAAATGACGACTCTTGGCGACATTAGTAAAATTTCATATAATACGAGTATTAGTAATATAAAATTAAAAGCACTACATACTATAGCATTTGACAAAGACGTACAACCGCGTTTTATAAGACGACAACTAAAAAATTCACCGGGTTTAACTTTAAAGTCGATTCGGAAGATTTTATAAATAAAATTGAAAGTGTACAAAAAACATTTACATTAGCTGAACTGATATCGGTATGCCACATACTGGGCATTGATTATGAAGGAACGAAAGAAGAAATTTTGCACAGAATATGCGTGTATTTGTGTAATTTAAAACGGATGAAGAGTAAACCAAAAGAAGAAAGAGAAAACAACTCACACTTAGAAGAAGAAGACGAAGAAGAAGTAAATCACACCAGGGAAGAAGATGATGCTCACAATATCGCTGGCTATGATGAAGAGGAAGACGGAGAAGAACAGGGGAAAGAAGACGAAGAAGAAGAAGGCGGAGAAGACTAAGAAGAAGAAGACGAAGACGACGAAGAAGAAGAAGACGAAGAAAAAGATGAAGAGAAAAGGCGACGCGAAAAGAAAACGACAAAATGTAATTCCCAACGAAAGCTCTCTTCGTCACAGAAGAAGAAACCAAACAATACTCTGATAGTCAGGAAGTCTGGAAGAAAATTGGAAACATTCGGAATAACATTCCGTGACATCGAAGACTCACTTAGAAAATTCGACGGTAAAGATCGATATCCTGTGAAAAAGTGGATAGAAGAATTTGAAGAAATGGCTGAAATAATGGAGTGGAGTGATCTGCAGAAGTTTATATTTGCTAAAAAAAATCCCTACAAGGCTTAGCGAAAATTTTAATACAAGCTGAACAAGGAGCAACATCGTGGCCCAAGTTGAAGAAAGTACTGATGAAAGAATTTGAGGTGCGTACAAGCAGTGCAGTAGTACATAAATTACATAAAGGAAATAACAAATCGGGCAAATATAGAAGAAGAAGTGGTAACTCAGTATATCGTAGATGGTATTCCTGATGATCCAATTAACAAAGCAATGTTGTACGAAGCAAAGAATTATAGCGAAATGAAAGACAAATCCAAATTATACGAGCTAGTGAAATCAAGATCGACGCATTAGGGTCCGAAATACGAGAAACGAACACACCAACCACACAAAGAGAGAGTTAAGCAAAAGACACAAAAATCAAATAGTAGTAATGGAAATGCTGACAACTGAACCGCGTTGTTTTAATTGCGGGCAAGTGGATCATCGTGCAAGAAATGAATGCAATGAAAGAAGAGAAAACGCAAATCAGAAGTCCAAACTGTAGATGTGAACAGGAATACTCAGAAACAAGACAAGAGATGCAAGTTAGTAATAATAGAGAATAAGGAATGTAACGCCGTTATTGACACTGGAAGTGAGGTGAACGTAGTTACTGAAGATTTTTATAAGACTTTGCAATGAACTGTATTACACGAATCAAACTTAACTTTAAATGGATTAGGAAGAACAAGCGTAAAACCTTTAAGCCGGCGACTGACTGTAGCCAAAATGCTGTTATGTAATGTAACACGAGCATTCTTTAGTCATTACAGGAAAACGAGCGTCGAACCGAGCCGCTCAAGTTAAACAGTAGTGCTCCACTGGACTGTCGGTGTTTTCCCGAAACCCTTTGATTGTTACATTACAAGTCAGTGCAGGTCGGTTTGCTCGTTCTGAGCGTACTTTTCATGTCGATTCAATATCATTTAGTCGTCATAGTTCCATCGCGTATGTATTGTTTTTGTATATACACGAGCAGATATTCAAAATCGGTGAACGTCGTTCGAACAAAATTTTTGTACTGTTCACTAATTTCTTGATTTTTTAAAATATTCAATAATGTCACTTCATCATGAACATTTCTTTGTCGAAATAACATTGTCTGCCACCACCTTTTTGATTTTTTTCTTGATCATTAAATAGTTGTAGCCCATTGTAATAAATGCAGCACTCGCAACTCATAGGTCCGATATTTTGAACGAATTAGAGTGGAGCACTGTTGAACTGAGCATTCATGTGTGTTTTTTGAAACGTTCAATACGTGCATTACATTACAATATTTTGGCTCCAGTCAGTCGCCGGCTTTAGGCTTTTTCCACGGGTCTATTGTTATCGATGAAGAGAAATACACCACCAAAATATATGTAATACCGAATGTAGCCCCAACGGTAAAGGGAATAATCGGTAACGAATTACTGGACCAAGTGGATATGCTAAAAAATAAAGAAGGTATACAAATTATAAAGAGAAAACAAGAAGCAGACATATTGAACATCGAAGTTGAAGATACAAATTAAATTAATATCGGTACGGAAGTAAAACATGATGTTAGGGTGCAAGTTCAGGAAATAATTTCCTCTTATCACCCAAACAAAACGAAAAATACAAATTTAAGAATGAAAATAGTAGTGAAGAACGAAGAACCTACATTCTGTCATCCTCGGCGCCTGCCTTTGGTTGAAAGAGATATCGTCGATAAACAAGTTGAACAATGGCTGGAAGGCGGAATAATTGAACCTTCAGTAGTGGTAGCACGCATTTTAGAATTCTATCATAGAAAGTAGGCGAATGCGATTTTACTTTTACGAATTTTGGTAGCATGCACTTTAGAATTCTATATTTTATTTTTATTTATTTTTATTTACCAAGAAGGGCTACACAACAGGACAAGTCCGAATTACAGTGTAGCACTAACAACATTAAACATTACATATTACAACATTGAGGCGAGTATACACAGTAAACACTTACATAATAAAGTTTTACATAAAAATTGGTGTGAAAATCAAAAAAAGTAGGAAGGTATTAGTTAATATACAAATTGTGGAGATAATATGTAACAAAAGATTTAAATCTACGTAAACTACAGCAAAAAATATCTGGTACATTAGGTACAGAAGCTAAATTATTGTAAGTATATACTAATCTAACTAGTGGTGAATTCATGGCAGACTTTGTCCTACAATGTTTAACAAAGAAGAGATCAGAAGATCGAGTAGAATGAGAAGGAATCCGTAAAGAAAATTTATTTAAAAGTACAGGGCTGTCAATATAGTTATTTAATACTCTAAATAGAAAGGACAAATCTAAAAGTATTCGCCTTTTTTGCAAAGACATTAACATAATCGAATTATGTGGATATCTATAATTAAATATAGAAATAAATTTTCTTTAGATACTCTCGATTCTGTTTATATATACATTGTAGTACGGTGACCAACAAATAGTGGAGAATTCTAATTGCGATCGGACAAGAGAGTAATAAAGAAATAAAAAAGTCTTGTAATTGCTGAAACTCGAACTAATTCTAGAAATGAAGCCAAGCTTTTTTAACAATATAATCAACATGTAAGTCAAACAATAGCTTACTAAGATGACACCAAGGTCTTTAATATGGGAGACACGACTCATGTTGTTACCGTCAATGAAATAATTAAACATATGTACAATTCTGTTACGAGAAAAAGTAATGCATGAGCATTTACCAAAATTGAAAGATAAATCATTCATTTTAAGGTAAGAACATAGTTTGTCAAGATCTTTCTGAATGGCTGAAGAGTCAGATGTCGTTTTGACAGATTTGTATACTTTAAGATCGTCAGCATACATAATAAATTTAGACTTAGCAAAGCAATTCTTAATATCATTAATGAATATTAGGAAAAGGAGAGGCCCGAGATGTAATCCCTGTAGTACACCAGAAGTAACAGAGAAGTACTCCGATGTGTGTCCATTAATAGCTACACATTGTTGTCTGTCAGTACGATATGATTTGCACCACTGTAAAAACTGACCGTGTACACCGTACATCTCTAATTTAGAAATAAGAATAGAATGAGTAATTCGGTCAAATGCCGTACTAAAATCGGTGTACACTGCGTCTACCTGTGTTTTATCATCCATTGTATGAAAAATAAAATCTGTAAATTCAACAAGATTTGAATCAACAGAACGGCCTGGAAAAAAACCATGTTGCTCTATATTTATAATATTTTTAAATGAAGCAAATAAAGTTTTGTAAATTATTTTTTCAAAAACTTTTTCAATAATACAAAGTTTAGATATAGGTCGATAACTTTCAACCAAGTTTTTGTTGCCATTTTTAAAAATGGGAACTACTACGGTTTTTTTCCAAACACCAGGACAGTGACCTTCAATCAAAGATTTGTTAAATATTAAGGTTAGTGGGGTGCTAAGCAAAGTAACACAATATTTAATAAATAAACTAGGGATCCCACAGAGCCCGCACCTTTACTAATATCAAGGGATGACAACAAATCAAATACTTCACTCTCGTCAGTTGATAAGCTACAAAGATTAACGTTAAGTATTGTGATGCATTTGAAATTGTGAAATATTAGATAGGTTTGGGTTGTTGTTTATAAACAATGAATTAAAATAATTTGCAAACATATTGCTTATCTCAACACCATCATTTGAAGTGTTACCATTAAAACTCATACTAGCTGGTATGCCTTGCTTCTTGACAGAGGAAACATAAGACCAAAATTTTTGTTATGTTATTAGGATTTTCTTCTTCGCTATTACTAATATATTTCAAATAACAGGTTCGAGTTAATTCTTTAACCTCTTTCCTCAAAGAAGAAAATTCCTTATAATTAGATGAGTTATTAAAACGTATAAATTTAACGTGTGACTTATATTTCTCTTTAATTAAATGAATTAATTCAGTTGAATACCAAGAAGGGTAAGTTCTTTTAGTGAGCAACTTTTTAGGTACATAAGAATTGATGGTAATATGCAGTATATTATAAAACTCAGTGACCGAATCTTCCGTATTCAAAGAGGAAAATTTTTGTGACTAGTTTATATTAGATAAATGCTCATTAATAGCGTTATAATCAGCCTTTTTAAACAGAAACAACTCACTATAATTGCATTTCAAATTTGAATGATATTCACAATCAAAATCAATAGATAAGGGTGGGTAATGCGAGTCAACCCTACTTAGAGGGAGATCACAAACATTGACACTCACATTGTTATTAGGATTAAGTACACCATTAAATTGTTTAAAGTTACAATAAGATTAAGTATCCAGGAAATCAGATTATATACTGTTGTAGACATTACTTGAAATAAAATAATTATGAGTTTTACACCACTGTAGATGCGGCAAATTAAAGTCTCCACATATCAAAAATTTATCATCAGGTGATGAGTCCACAATTATGGACAAGTTATATAAGAATATATTCATAGCATCAATACACAAAGGAGGTATGTATACACAACAAATATGTAGTTTAAATGACTTTAAATTAACAGTAATCCAGACATCTTCACTAGAGGTGGACCACTCCGGTCGGTGAAAAAATTCAAGTTCCTTTTAATGCCGATTAACACTCCACCACCATCATACTTCTGAGAATCGGTAGAATTCATATCACGGCGCACAACACAAAAGCTATCACTCACGATCTCATGATCGTATACAGACGAGTTTAAAAACGTTTCAGTCAAACACAAAATGTCGAATCACAAGAAAACGATGCAGATCTAATATCATGTGTTTTGGTTCGCAAACCCCTAACGTTCTGATAATAAATACTTAAACCCATAAAAAATGTGTTTATAATATATAAAGACAGATTGTGAATATTAATTTAAGTTATTAATAATCCGCTCAGATGTTATAGCGATTATTCGTGAAGTGTCTGTTTTGCGAGCAAAAATTTTATTATTTTTCGTCCAAATAAATTTGTAATTCTTTGTATGCAGATTATCCCGAGCCATTTTAAAAAGTATCATGTTATTTTTAGTCAAATGATCGTTGGCGTAAATCTTAGTTTCGTTACCATCAAAACCTAATTTTTTAGTGTTTAAACCGCTCAGTCTTAAAGCCCGCATGAAGTTATCTTTCATTACGCGAGATACAAATTTAACGATAATATTTTTAGGTTTTGAGTTACTATTTCTAATGAAATGAGGTACTCGATGTGCAGCGTCAATATCATCGAATTTTATAGGAATATTTATAGCTTTACCGATATTAGAGACAATGTCATTCATATCTTCATTAGCTTTCTCAGGAATAATCTGAATGACAACATTATTACTTCGGGAGTACTGTTCAAGTTCCTGGATCTTAGCATCTAGATGACTCACAGTAAGTTTTAAATCGTTATTTTCATTTTTAACAGCTTCCAATTCTTTAACTTTATCATTCATTTCCTTGAGATTTTTCTCGAAGTCTGTAATTTTGTCAGCAAAAATTAACAGATTTTAATAAAGTATCAAATTTCAGATCAATGGCTGCCAAAAGTTCCGATTTTAAAGAGTTTATGCTGAGCTGTACGTCACGCAAAGAATTCGGTGAAGGTGCAGAAAAATCCACATTTGCGGCGGTTGTAGTGCTGACATCCATATTCACTTTTGATTTCGGAAATTATCAGATTTTATGCTATTAAAATAAAAAATATTATGACATTTGTATATAATAAAAGTATAAATTATATAAAAATAGGCTTTGAATGGAATTTTGGCAAAATAATGACATTACTTTGACAGTTTCGCCTCGAGTCGTACGCTTGCAGGCGAATATGCATGCTACCAAATTTTCGCTTCGTGGCGAAAAGCGAAAACAAATGCCTCATTTGATAGAATTCTAAAGTGCGTGCTACCACTACTGATTCGGAATTTTCTAGTCAAGTAGTAGTGACTAAAAAGAAGAATGGTTCACCACGAATCTGTATAGATTATCACAAGATAAATAAGGTGATAGTCAAGGACCGTTATCCCTTGCCTCTCATCGAGGACCAATTAGACAAGCTACAAAATGCGGAAATATTTATTACAATCGACTTGAAGAACGGAATTTTACATGTCAGTATTGAAGAAAGTAGTCGTAAATATACCTCGTTTGTGACTCACATGGGGCAGTACCAGTTTATCAAAATGCCGTTTGGGCTTTCTAATTCGCCCTCTATGTACCAACGTTATATCAACCACATATTTAGGAGTTTAATCAATCAGAACGTAGTCATGCAATATCTGGATGATTTAATAATTCCAGCCACGAACGAGGAAGAGGCTGTGGCTAAATTGAGGAAAGTTTTAAATGTTGCCGAAGAGTATGGACTCCAGATAAACCAAAAGAAGTGCCATTTTCTGAAAAGACGTATTAAATTTTTGGGTTACGTAATAGAACAAGGCAAAATGAGGAGTGTTCATTCAAAAGTTGATATGTCCATTTTTTGTCAAAAATGAGTTATACATGTGTTCGCCTTAAATCTAGTCATCCGAATCGATTGTCATGCTCGGTTTCAAGAAAACTGTAACATGTCTCATATAAACTTAACAATAAAAATTGAGTTTCAACAAAAAGTTAATATGTCCTCTGGACATGTTAACTATTGGTTGAAATTTTTTATGTTTTGACCAAATCTTAACATGTCCTTTGAATAAGTAAACAGTTTTATTAATTTCAAACGAAGCCATAAATGTCCACTATATAATGTTCATATAAAATTGAATATGAAGATTTATACAGAAGTTTAGGAAGAGTAATGAGGTTAGGGAAAGAATGGAAAATATATAATATCAAAGAACTACAAAATATATATATATATATATATATATATATATAACTTAAAGGACCTGAATACTAGTATTATAGTTTAGTGATTTGGAACAATCCGTACGTCTCTTGAAAAGAGGAAGGAATGACAGAAATTTGGAATTGGATGTACTAAAAAATATTAATAAAATAAGTACACATAAAAAAGGATGTAGACCATCTGGCAAGAGATAGAAGAGTTTGAATGGTACAAAAAAGTTTTAATAAACACTTCAGAATGTAAACATGAAAATGAAGATAATGAAGAGTATGATTGTGAAGAATTTGATGCAGGAGTTCACCTTTAAACGAAAAGTATTATGTACCTACTGGAATGATTTTCTTTTAATTTTCATATTTTTTGTAAAACTTGAATATAAAAAGGATGTCGACACTAATTATAAGGTTTTTTTTTTTTAATTCATGAAAGTTTAAATTAAACTTAATTTCTTAATAATTTAACAAAAAAATCCAAACATAATTCAACATTTCCCAATTTTTCCAAGCAAAAGTTAATATGTCCAAATTTTTCCATACAAAAGTTAACATGTCCAAATATTTTTTTCAAATTTAAGCTAATTGAAAACATATACAAATATTATATTATCGGATATTTAATAACATTTACTAACTGAATTATATATGAAGTAATCGAATTCAAAAAATATATAGCAAGGACATAGTAAGTTTTTCGCGTTTTTCTCAAAACTGTTTATGATGGACATATTAAGTTTTGAATGAACACTCCTCAAATATTCCCGTCTACTGAGAAAACAAAAGCGATTTTGAAAGTTCAGAGCTACTTAAGACTGACAAGCTATTTTCGGAAATTTATACCGTTCTATTCAATAATTGCCAGACCACTAAGTGACCTTTTAAAGAACAATAATAAATTCAAATTTGGTGAGGAAGAGCGACAATTTTTTGAAAAGTTAAAAGAACTGCTAAGTAACAAACCGGTTCTCAGCATATATAGACAAGATGGAGACATAGAACTGCACACAGATGCCAGTAAGGAAGGTTACGGTGCAATTTTATTGCAACGATCGCAAACAGATAACCAGTTACATCCGGTTTACTATACAAGTCGAAAAACAACTGACGCAGGAAAGAAATACAGTTCTTATGAGTTGGAAGTGGTAGCAATCGTAGAAGCTCTGAAGATGTTCCGTGTATACCTCCTTGGCCGCAGATTCAAAATAGTGACAGACTGTTCCGCATTCACTAAAACAATGGAGAAAAAGGATTTAGGAACGAGAGTTGCTCGGTGGGCAATGCTCCTAGAAGAATATGACTATGTAATTGAACACCGTTTAGGCAAAAGAATGCGACACGTAGATTCTCTGAGCCGCTATCCAGTAAACTTAATAACGGTGACTGATAATATTTTATCATCAATAAAGAGTACTCAGGAGATCGATTCAGATATAAGAGACATAAAAGAAGCATTGAAGGAATCGAACTATGAAGACTACTTAATAAAAAAATAACATCCTATATAAGTATTGAAGGAAAAGAACTCCTAGTGCTACCTAAATCTCTTCAGTTTGAGATGATACAAAGGATACATGGAGACGGACACCTGAGTGCAAGAAAAATCCAACAGTTACTAAAAGAAGATTACCATATACCACAATTAAGGTGTGTGCCATGCATTTTGGCAAAAAAGGGGTAAACAGGAAGGGTTCTTACACCCTTTAATCAAGAAAGATATTCCCTTATATACTTACCATATTGATAATCTAGGACCATTAGAATCAACGAACAAGAATTATAAATATATATTTGCCGCCTGACGCATTCACGAAATTTATATGGTTGTATCCGGTAAAGACTGTTACATCCAAAGAGACTATTACCAAATTAGAGGACCAAAAACATATATTTGGTAATCCAGTAAATATTATATTTGATAAAGGTACAGCGTTTACCTCTGAAGAATTTCGAGTTTATGTCACCAACGAAGGAATTAAACATTTTACAATCACTACAGGTTTGTCTAGAGCAAACGGAAAAATAGAAAGGGTTAATTCAACGATCATATTTGTACTAACAAGATTAAGTATAGATGATCTGACGAAATGGTATCGTTTTATAAAACAAGTCCAGCAAATATTGAATTCGAGTTATCATCGTAGTATAGAGACTACACCGTTCGAATTATTAATAGGACCAAGAGTGAAAAAGAAAAATGAAGAAAACATTAAGGCCCCTTTGGAGCAAGAAATGCGAAATCAATATAATGAAGACCGGGTGAAGATAAGAAATAAAGAAAAAGCCCAAATAAAGAAGACACAAGAAGAAAACAAGAAATATTATAACTTGAGAAGAAGGCCGCCAAGATTGTACAAGAAGAATGACCTTGTAGCCACCAAGAGGACCCAGTACGGGGTTGGGTTAAAAATAAAACCTAAATTTTATGGTCCTTACAGGGTCATAAGTGCCAAACCAAGAAACACCTATGACGTACAGAAAGGGGGGTTCCATGAAAGTCCCGTATCCACCACGACTTGCGCTGAATTCATGAAACCGTGGGCGCGGTTCCATCCAGAGGCATCGTCCGGGTCGGACGACGACGATCAGGACGGCCGAGATGTGGGGATTTACCCCGCATGCGACACCCATGGTGCCAGGAGAGAGGGGCCGATGTGCGTGGACTCAGAGAGCAAAGCAGAGGAGGAGGAAGAAGCCAACCGCCAGTGCCAGTCGTAGGAGCGAGTGAGTGTGAGACTACGCCATAAGTGACAAGTGACGACGAACGAAGATTGAAAAGACTGAATATCTAATTCTGTCTCCGAATGTACTCTTAACGATAGGCCATATTTCCCAAGTCGATGCCACATATCGCTTGGTCGCACTATAGTGGATTTAGTTAGAACACAAATGAAATACATAAACATTTCTTTCAATGTCATTTATTATATAGTATTATACCTTCTCCATAATTCATTTATTAGTACGCCTGCCGCCGCCGCCACTACACTTCTACTTTTATTCTATTTGTACTTAACGCATTCGCGGCAAAATCTCAAATGTTATTGGTTGAGGATTTACATGAACGCGTGCCTTGCACGTCGAGGTCAGGGGCACATATTGCTTGATCGCACAATATGATCTAAATGCAGCATTAGGGAATTTTTCAAAAATTTGCCCTGTTTGAAGCGCTGTATCTCGCTATCTATTAGGTATAGAAAAAAATGTATTACATGAAAATTGTAGGAAATTCGAAAATAACTATTTTTGCCCTAATGTAAATAGGTGAAGAGATATTTAGAAAATACGCTTTTTTGCGCCTTTTTTCCCAAGTTGACGGTGCTTCACCCCCGAGGAGGGAAAATTGTATTTTTATTAGGACCTCTAAATATATAATATATCTAAAAATTAAAAATACCCGATTTTTGTGGAATAAACCCTTATTTTTCTACTTAATGTGGGGATTTACCCCGCATGCGACATCCATGGTGCCAGGAGAGAGGGGCCGATATGCGCGGACTCAGAGAGCAGGGCAGAGGAGGAAGAAGTTAACCGCCAGTGTGTGCCAGTCGTAAGAGCGAGTGAGTGTGAGACGACGCCGTAAGTGACAAGTGACGACGAACGAAGATTGAAAAGACTGAATATCTAATACAAAACTCAATTGTTATTAATTTAAACACCTATATATTAATTCACAATAAACTATCTTTCATCCCACACTAATGACTGGACTGTTATTACATAATTCCAGAAAGTTCTTAGCTATAGTTCCTTTATGTCACCACCGCTTGCTCCTGCTACCAATGGGCGCATTCACTTGGGACGCAGCGATGCGAGCGCTGAAATGCAGCGCTGCGTGAGCGCTTCAACTCGTCAGTGAACGGCACCGAGCGGTAACCATAGCAACATTTGAACATCAAAACAAACCTCTATTCCCGCTATTTGTCAGCTTATATCAAATTTGTCTTTTATAGAAGTGTACTTGAAAAATGCATTAAATCAAGCATTTAAGTATGGAAATCGACGACATAATAGAAGAATTATTAGACGATGATTTAAATTTAAATATCGTACAAGTTGTAATAAATGAACTCGCAGGTATTAAAAACAAGTAAATAATTAAAATTAAAAGTTAAAAAAATAAATTTCAGTTAATCAAATCCTACAACCAAATGACAGTAATATAAATAAGAAGTATTATGAAGAAACCGTGGCTAATTATAGTCCTGATGATTTTCGCGCTCATTTTAGAATGAATCGAGAAACAAATCGACAACAAATTTCACGACGATTTTCAAATAAATGCGGTAGTTTATTATGAAATACAATGTTAATTTTAAGTTTTTAAACTTTATAATTCTTTCTAAATAGTATATTAAACATTTATTCCTGGTAAATTAAGGACATTTCAATCTATTAGTGTTACTCAACACTTGAAATAATAATAATAATAATAATAATAATAATTTATTAACCAGTATAAAAGTTACATAAAATAACATATAGGCTGAGTCAGAAAAGAGCAAATGCAAAGTACAAGAAACTAAATTTATAATTAATTACAAGAGTTTAAATATTCACTAACATTGTAAAAACATTTATCAATAAGATATGTCTTAATTTTGGCTTTGTAAACATTTAATGATATTACATCTTTGAAATTTGCTGGTAACTTATTATACATAATAGCACACATATAAAGAGGGTTATTACATGATAAAGATAGATTACATTTATTTACATGGTAGTGGTTTGCTTGACGAGTAGAATATTTATGTACATCGGAATTATTAACAAATAAATTTGGATTCTTATGAGCAAAAATAAGACATTCATATATATACAAACATGGAAGTGGAAGAATATTTAAAGTATTAAAGGAAGTTTTACATGATGTCCTGCTACTAACGTTCATAATTAATCTAATTATTCGCTTTTGTAAAACAAACAATCTATTTGCTGATGGCGAATTACCCCACAAGGTAATGGCATAGGATATGACAGATTGAAACTTTGCAAAATATAACATAGTAAGTGTTTCAACTGATACAAATGTAAATCAAATATAATAATAAAATACCTTTCTTCACAAATTATATTTTTATTTTCAATAAAAATTTGAAATAATTTTGACATATATATAAATATTATGTTTATTATTGTAGTACAACTGACGATGATTGCATTGCAATCGAAATGTACATATTGAAAATAAAAATATAATTTGTGAAGAAAGGTATTTTATTATTATATTTGATTTAAATTATATATCTTCACGTATACTCAAATAATTATATGATACAAATGTTCTTAATTTACAAACAAGGTAACATAAAGATTTTAGTTTTAATATTGTAAAATCAATATGGGTGGACCAATCCATATCTTCTTTTAAAAAAACTCCCAAGTATTTTCGTGTTATCAGATATTTGAATACTTTTGTTATTATAGTACTTATGAATTAATAAACGTGAGTTTTGTTTATTTAATTGAGTGTGAAAATGCATTATGATAGTTTTTTCACAATTTATTAATAGTTTATTGACGTCACACCAGTTAAAGACACACTCTACGAAATTTTGAACTGTTTCACGAACAATATCCACTTTATTTGTTCTAATTATCTGGCAAATGTCATCTGCATACACAAATGTTTCACATTGGAATTTATCTTTGTTTTTGATTTGGTTAGAAGATGCATTTAAAAAGTCATTCACAAATATAATAAATAAAAGAGGACCCAGTTTTGAGCCCTGTGGTACACCAATATTATTAAGTTTACGTTCAGAAAGAATTGTTTTAGTAATGTTGTCTTTTTTATGTATTATTGACACAGCCTGGTCACGATGTGTTAGGTAACTTCTTATTAATTTATTTGCAACATCACGAATACCAACAGTGTTAAGTTTTTGTAACAAATCTTGATGAGTAACACAATCGAAGGCTTTAGTTAAGTCATAAAACGTCCCGTAAGTCTGTTCATGGTTGCCAATTCCTTTATATATATATATATATATATATATATATATATATATATATATATATATATATATTGTAACGATTTCAAAAATCGTTACGCGGTTTTTTTCAAAATCTTAGTGTTCAATTTGATTAGCGACATATTTTGTGTTTCCGCGTGATTGAACGGTACCCGGAGCACATGTTGTCAATTCACTTCACTTCGATACGAGTCGTGTTCTTGGCGTGACGGAGACTACACGTGTGAGCTGACTGTATTTTTCCAAATTTTGCTGTGATATTTTTTTATCTTGTATCATCGGTGTTATGATACACTTTTGTTATCTTTTATTCATTTATTTGGCTAGTTTAACATCTGATTTGGTAAGTTTCAATTATATTTTTTGTTCCTATCAGTTGTTTGTCAAAATTTTACATCCACCGTCAGCACATGCCGTAGCTGCACCGCCAATAACTCGAACGGCTATCGCCTCACATTTGGCTTATGGTTATTCAAAATTAAGGTTTTTTTGTAATACGAGGCGATAATAGTTTTTCTGTTTAACTATTACTTTTTATGCTGAACCAATAACCAGTACGGTTCACCGGTCCCCAGCGTTTAACGCGTTCACTTTTGCTTTAAATTCCCTTTTTTGTTTCGTAATATTCTGCTTAACTTTTTATGTTTTAGGCATCCTTCCAAAACATGGTTGTAGCGCCGAGTTTGGCGCATTCAATTTTTGTGAGTACACCATACCTATAGTAATTCTGTATCGCTTTATTTTTAATGATTTTTCGGGATTTAATATTTTTAATGGGATTAAAAATTAGCTATTTGTCATGTTTTTTTCATGGTTCAAATTTATATAAATTATTTTTTGTCCAATAATTTTTGTCTAAAAATTTATCTCTAAATTTATCTATCTATTTTTTTATAATTTTGGATAAATTGGTTGGGAAATTTATATAAATTCTTTAATAGGTTTTTGGGATCATATAACAAATTTGTTATTCACTTTTACTACATTTTTATACAGCTCGTTAGCTATCTTATACGGTGGAGTTGGAGACGTGGCTAACGCTGATTTGACGTCACAGTAACACAATTGTATTGTTGCTCGTTCAAGTTTGTACGAGTTTATCTTAAACTATCTCAAAGTATCTTCGACTTCTGGGTAAGCCGTTTATTTATCTTAACTTTTATCTAGTAATTTTTAGGCTACCTAGATTAATAATTTTGTTACTATAAAATTTCGCCGAGTAGAGAATTTTCTCTTAAAGCTAGAGCTCAATCATTTTACTAACCATAAAACCCTATCTTGTTCTAATCTCCTCTCTCACTGTCCACTACAGCTTGGCCAGCTGTTTTCTTGTTTTTTTGTGCACAGTTTTTTTTTTTAAAGGAAAATTTATTTTTGACAAGTAGTTTCACATTTTTATCCGAAATATTTTTACTATTACGATTGTTGTAGATACGATTGTATTGTATTTTTGTACTAAAATTTTTGTAGTAACGCCTAAAATTTATGGTCTTTTTTTATGATTTTTCAACGTCCCGGTCCGGATGAGTTGTTTGGATCGCTGGGGCGGGGAATCATCTCCGCAAAGTTCACATTGAGACGAGAGACCGCTTCCGCAAGCTATACACACTCGCTGCCTGAAATTGCCGTTCCTAAGACTTAGAGCGATCACCACTACGCCTAAGCCCTACGTGCTCTGGATGCCGCCCTGCGTTTTTAACGTCACCATCAGCGTGAACCTGCTCTGACGAGAGCTGGACAACGTTTTGGCATATTCAGAGAGAAGGACTTGGCAGATCGTAGCCGTCATCAGCGAGGCGGACTTGGCAGATCGTAGCATCATCAGCGAGGCAGTCGGTCCGAACTTACCACGACGCCGTGCGACAGGTTTCCCCCCTCCAGCGGCCCACTCATCTCTAGGATCCATCATTTTTTTGTAACCCCAAATCAGGTCTTCAACCAGGTGTGTACGACCATATTTTTTTAGGTTGTTTTTTTTGCAACTAATAATTTGAATTAAAAATTATCTTAAAAACTATTTACTAAATATTTTAAATAAACTTAAAATTTTATTGTAACTTCTTTTGAATTGTTGTGTCTTCTCTTAACCCGACATAACTGGCGCCCATCATTTCATCCCTGCACAACCACCCTTTAGGAACCCTCGACCTCGCGCAACCACGACCAACCATTGAGCTGCTGAGGGTAAGTGCGACGCGTGATTTTCCCTCAGAAAATCACGTCAAAATTTTTTTGTTAATTTTTTACTTTATCTATTACGTCACAATATATATATATTGTTCGTAATATTTACTAATGCCGATGTAGTTGACCTTGATTCGCGAAATCCAAATTGGTTGGGGTGGAGTATATTATTTTTTTCGAGGAAAGTGTATATTCTAGTATATATAACTTCTTCGAAAATTTTTGAAAAACATGATTGCACAGCAATTGGCCTGTAGTCATTAAGATGTTCAGCTGAGTGTTTTTTGTAAACTGGAACAATACGAGATGTTTTTAGTTTGTCAGGGAAAACACCTTCTTGTAAGCAGGAATTAATTATTTCTGTAAGTGGTTCTACAATTTGGTCTGCCACATAGTAAAGAATGTTGCATGGAATTTCATCAATACCATGAGATGTTTTTTTTCAATTTTACAGATGATTTGATATATTTCATTCTTAGTAGCGGGAAACAAATATAAGCTGTGGATATGTTGTTCATTTGAATTACTATATTTAGGGTTATTTTCAGAATTAATATTTTGTGTGATGCGTTTAACTTCATTAATGAAAAAGTCATTAAATGTATTTCCTATAATTTTTGGATCGCTAATTAGGTTATCTCTAATCAAGATGTTTAAGTTCTTGTTAGTGTTGCTCTTTGAACTATTTATTATATTCCATGAGGTCTTAGTGGGATTATTAGATGTACGGATAATATTGTCGAAGTATCTTTTTTTATTATCTGAAATAAGTCTTTTATATTCAATTTTAGCTCTTTTGTATGCTGTCCAGTCATCTTGATTGTCAGTTTTCGTAGCAATCATGTACAACATATCAATGTAATTATTAAAACTTTTAATATCCTCTGTTATCCACTGAGCTTCTTTAGGATGATAATAATTGATTTTGCAAATCGGAAAGGCACACTGAAATGCATGTAGAAATATGTCGTAAAACTGATTGAATTTGTTGTTACAATCCCTTATGTTATAAATAGAATTAAAAGATTGGAGTTTAATTAGATGAATAGTTTATATTAATGCCATTATAGACGCGACCGAAACGATAATTATTAGTCTTTTTTGTTTCACTAATATTTTTAATTTCAAAATAAAGTGGACTATGGTCTGAGAGAGAGTTTTTTTGTAGTACACCACTATCATAGTTTTCCTTTTCTATATTTGTTATAAAGTAGTCAATAAGTGAGGAACTATGTTTGGTTATTCTGGTGGAAGTCTTCGTTGTAATTGTAAGGCCAAAAGAAGAGAGAAGATCAATGAATGAACTTTTTATTGTTGAAGCCTCATGATGGTTTATGTTAAAATCGCCACATAATATTAAGGAAGAAGTTTTATTATCTTTTTCATAGTTTTTCTAAAATATCATCCATATATTGTAAGAATTCTTTTGGGCTCATAGATGGTGCTCTATAAAAACATGAAATATAAATATCCTTATTTTCAATTGTACCTAGCACACCACAACATTCGAAAATTTTTCAATGCTCATATCACTGCAGAACTTTAAATTTGTTGTCTTTATTTCTGGTTTAGCGAGAATCATTACACCTCCAGATTTGCTGTGAGTTCAACAATAGTTACTCGAAATTATAAAGTTTTTTATTTTAAAATATTTGAAATTTTCTTCTGTCAACCAATGTTCGTTAAAACAGATGAAATCGAAATTCCTTTCATTTAGAAAAATTTCCAAAGAGTCCGATTTATTTACCGCAGATTGAATGTTCCAATTTAGTATATTTATTGAGTTTAATTTAGGATCAATATTATGATTGTTTTTTATCCTAAAAAAGGATCTGCTTTTTCAATATTATTTGATTGTGACAGGGGTTTCTTCCTGTAAAATTTATTGATAAATGTACCTTTGGGCCAATTATCAGTATTTAACACTAAATCTGTAAATTGATTAGGAATGCTAATTTTAAATGATTTATAATGTTCATATTTTGATTTTAAATTAGCGCATGAGCTGTTTAAAATATTTAATTTATTTAAGTGATTTAAAACATTTTCACATGTGGAATTTGGATGTAAGAGAGAAATGAAGAAATGTTCATATTTTTGGATTGCACTTAAATTAGAGATATTTTCTTTAGATCCCGTGCCGTATAAAATTTTACTTTTGTAGTTATTTCTTTTAGCGTTTCTTCTTTTAACTAGAATAAAATTATCATCATCAACAGTATTCTTTTTATCTTCACTGTTAATTGGTGCAGCGTGGTTCTTATGTTTTTCTTCTAAAGTTGTTGATTTAGATCTAGTTTTTATAGCATATGTATTCTTTGACACTTTGTTGTTACCTGTCATCTGTGAGCTCATTTTTATTTTAGTACCGGTTGGGCCATCTTCAGTGTTTATTTTTAATTGATTATTCTCGGCAGGTAAGTTATTATTTATTAGATTTTGGTTTGAGTTCTCGCTAATTCTCACATTGGAAGATTTATTTATATTTGCAAGGTTAGTGTTTATTTTGGTTATCTCTAGTTTAAATTCACTTACTTGTAAGTTAAGATTGGTTATTAAACTTTCTTGATCACTAATTTTTTGAAACACTTTTCATATATGTAATGTCCCGGCATCTAGCCGCTATATCTTTATTGTTACTCTTTAATATAAATACTTGGCGCTGGTCGTCAAGAAAATGTTTTGTAAGTAGAATATTAATGATTTTTGTTATGTCAATATATAGTAATAAATTTCTTCCGTCTTTATCATGTTTTATAGTTTTACAATTTAAGTTTAGTATATTTTTACATTGGTGACCCCGATATAACTACTCGTACCTTACTTTTTTAACAAATGCCTTTGTCGGAAGTCAGGACTTCGACGGAGGGCAGTGCAGTTGAAGTATCCGCCCTTTCATCTTCGTTTAAAATACCTGAATACCCGCTGATCCCGAATTATGGTTCTCACAGCTGGAAGCCATATTCGTTTCTCAAAGGATAACTAGTGAGTTCTAGAAGTTTCACAAGCTCATTGGTGCCTTAAGTCCACAATATGCTAAGGAAGTTAGGGATATCATAGTTGCACCTTTAGAAGATACTCCGTACACAACCATCAAGAATGCCTTAATTCAGCGAATCGGCTCGCCTGAGAAAAAAAAAATTACAGCAATTATTAAATCTAACTTTTGATTGAGACATAAAACCTACACAAATTTTACGTTTCATGAAGCAGCTAATCGGCACTAAATCTCTGGATAACACAATTCTTGAAGAACTTTTCCTCCAAAAGTTGCCAACTCATACACAGGTTATTCTTTCTTCGTTAGTCAACTCTTCTTTAGAAGAAAAGGCAGAAGTTGCTGATAAGATTGCAAGCATTAACCAACCTTCGGCTTCTTCAATCAATCAAGACTTGGTTACTCTACAAAAGTTATCACAGGAATTAAAAGAACTTAAACATCAAGTTACTGCTCTAGCACCTAAATCGTCTTCACTCTGTTGGTACCATCAACTTCGGAGCCAAGGCGAAGAAATGTGTTCCCCTTGTCAAGGAAAATTTATTGATAATTCAAAAGTGATTCGCAATCAATATTGTAATAATTCGTTTTTTTAAAAAAAGAACTATCATTACCATCAATTTCTAGCAATAATTTCGTTACTTCATCTTCACGTCTTCTTTATTTGACGGACAAGATCTCCGGACATCGCTTCGTAGTGGATTCCGAAGCAGAAGTAAGTGTTCTCAGGGTTTCATTATGTGAAAGATGATCAAAACAAAATTTAACTTTACAAGCTGCTAATAATTCTTTAATCCAAACCTATGGGACAAAAAATTTGACTTTAGATTTTGGTTTGAAAAATAAATTTAGTTGGAAATTTATTGTAGCAAATGTCAAACATTCAATTATCGGTGCTGATTTTCTTAAACATTATAAATTACTAATTGACTTAAGTTCCAATCGTGTTATTCAAAATTCCCAAATTAACACCATTATTTCTGAATCAACACAAAATAATTCTGTTCCAGTTAACTCAAATAAAACTTATACACGTCAGATGATATTTTACTACTTTTATCGAAATTTCCTACTTTGACAAATCAGTTCAGTCCGCAACGCAGAATTTCTCATAATGTTAAACATTTTATTATTACTAATAGTTCTCCTGTATTTCAACGCCCTAGACGTTTGGCACCAGATAAGTTACAAATTGCAAAAAGGGAATTTGATAAACTGTTAAAAATGGGAATTATCCGTCCATCGTCCAGTAACTGGGCCTCACCTTTACATTTAGTTAAAAAGAAAGAGGCCGGGGCATGGCGACCTTGCGGTGATTATCGCGCCTTGAACGCTACTACTATCCCAGATAGGTACCCAATTTCCCATATGCAGGATTTTACAGCCAATTTACATTGTAAAATCCATATTCTCCAAATTAGACTTAGTTAAAGCCTATAATCAGTTGCCTATGGACGAAGAATCAATTTATAAAACTGCAATCATTACCCCTTTTGGTTTATTTGAATATCTAGTCATGCCTTTTGGTTTGCGTAATAGTGCACAGACCTTTCAACGTTTTATCAATGAAGTAACAAAAGGTTTAGATTTGTTTCGCTTATATTAACGACATTCTCAGCCAGTGAATCCCGTGAAATACATTTAAAACACTTGAATACAATTTTTGACAGACTTAAACAATATGACATTTTAATCAATAAAAACAAATGTCAATTTTGTGTCAAAGAAATCTAATTTCTTGGACATTAAATTTCTTCAAAGGGTGTAGAACCTCTAAAAGACAAAATTGATGCTATTTTAAATTTTCCTTTGCCCAATTCTCAACGGAAATTAAGGGAATTTTTAGGTTTAATTAATTTTTACCATCGTTTCATTTAAAACTGTGCAAATATTCTACAACCGATAAACAACCTTTTAACTAATAAGCTCAATAGTTCTATAGAAATTTCTTGGTCTCGAGAAGCCAAAACTGCTTTCCACCAAATTAAGCACAAACTGGCAAATAATATGACACTTTCTTTTCCGAAACATTACGCCAAAACATCCATAATGGTAGACGCCTCTGACACTGGTATTGGGGCTACTTTACAACAATTTATAAACAATAACTGGGTACCTATAGCATTCCACTCTAGAGCTTTATCTTCAGCTGAAAAGAAATACAGCACGTTTGGCGGAGAGCTATTAGCAATTTACTCAGCTGTCAAAAAATTTCGTTATTTTATTGAAGGTAGAAATTTTACAATTTTTACCGATCACAAACCTTTAACTTATATTTCAAAGAAAATATCTGACACTTATTCACCTCGAGAAATTAGACACCTCGATTTCATACTTCAATTCACGAATGACATTAAACACATCTCCGGCAAGGACAACGCAGTAGCTGACGCACTATCTAGAATACATACTTTACATTTAAATACTAGCATTAATTATTCTAACATAGCTTCAGCACAACAACAAGACAGTCAACTGAAAATGTTAATACAGTCAAGGAAAACCAATTTACAATTTCAAAATGTCAAAATTCCAGATTCCAACCTTACCTTGTCATGTGACATTTCGAGAGGAACTTCCAGACCATATATTCCAAAACAATTCCGTCAACAAATATTCAATCTTTTACATTCACTTTCTCATCCTGGAGTTAAAGCATCCATTAAGTTAATTGGCTCTAAATTTGTTTGGCTTGGCATGAATAAAGATATTCAAAATTGGGTAAAAAGTTGTCTAACTTGTCAATCATCAAAAGTAACTAAACATACCAAGTCTGTAATTACCCCTTGTTCTCAAACAAATTTCCGTTTTGAAAAGGTTCATATCGATTTAGTACATCTCCCTCTTTCAAATGGTTATTCTAGTGTTCTAACATGTATTGATCATTTTTCCCGTTGGACCGAAGTCGTGCCTGTCAAAGATTGCACCGCAGAAACAGTGTCTAAGGCTTTTGTTACTACATGGGTGTCTAGATTCGGCTGCCCATCTGTCATTACTACGGATAGGGGTAAACAGATTGAATCCGCTCTATTTAGAAATTTATTGTCACTATTGGGAACTGAACACATAAAACAAAGGCTTATCACCCTCAAGCGAACGGATTGATCGAAAGATTCCATCGGCAACTAAAAACTTCCTTAAAAACTTACAACAATCCCTCAGAATGGTATAATTATCTACCTCTTGTTTTATTAGGCTTACGCACAGCATTCAAAGAGCCTATTAAATGTTCTTCGGCCAAACTGGTTTACGGAACTTCCCTACGCGTGCCAGGAGAAGTTCCAAAGCAAACAAAAATATTACCAGTTTCAGAAATACCTTTTTATTTGCAACAACTCAAAGATTACATCAACAAATTTTCTTTCAGCTTTCCGAAAATTAGTTCTCAAAAGTATTACGTCAACCCAGACCTATTTCGTACTTCGCATGTTTTCGTAAAACACAATGCAATAGGTCCTCCTTTACAACAACCTTACGACGGCCCGTTCAAGGTCGTGAAACGTTACAATAATTTTTTAAAAATTATTCTAAATGAAAAATTAGAAACAATTTCCATCGATCGCCTAAAATCAACTTACTTTAATAGCACGATTAGTTCTTTCACATTAAACCATTAGGCCATTTATTTCTAATCCTTTTTCTAGGGGAGGAATAATGTAATGTCCCGGCATCTAGCCGCTATATCTTTATTGTTACTCTTTAATATAAATACTTGGCGCTGGTCGTCAAGAAAATGTTTTGTAAATAGAATATTAATGATTTTTGTTATGTCAATATATAGTAATAAATTTCTTCCGTCTTTATCATATTTTATAGTTTTACAATTTAAGTTTAGTATATTTTTACATTGGTAACCCCGAGCTAACTATTCGTACCTTACTTTTTTAACAAATGCCTTTGTCGGAAGTCAGGACTTCGACGGAGGGCAGTGCAGTTGAAGTATCCGCCCTTTCATCTTCGTTTAAAATACCTGAATACCCGCTGATCCCGAATTATGGTTCTCACAGCTGGAAGCCATATTCGTTTCTCAAAGGATAACTAGTGAGTTCTAGAAGTTTCACAAGCTCATTGGTGCCTTAAGTCCACAATATGCTAAGGAAGTTAGGGATATCATAGTTGCACCTTTAGAAGATACTCCGTACACAACCATCAAGAATGCCTTAATTCAGCGAATCGGCTCGCCTGAGAAAAAAAAATTACAGCAATTATTAAATCTAACTTTTGATTGAGACATAAAACCTACACAAATTTTACGTTTCATGAAGCAGCTAATCGGCACTAAATCTCTGGATAACACAATTCTTGAAGAACTTTTCCTCTAAAAGTTGCCAACTCATACACAGGTTATTCTTTCTTCGTTAGTCAACTCTTCTTTAGAAGAAAAGGCAGAAGTTGCTGATAAGATTGCAAGCATTAACCAACCTTCGGCTTCTTCAATCAATCAAGACTTGGTTACTCTACAAAAGTTATCACAGGAATTAAAAGAACTTAAACATCAAGTTACTGCTCTAGCACCTAAATCGTCTTCACTCTGTTGGTACCATCAACTTCGGAGCCAAGGCGAAGAAATGTGTTCCCCTTGTCAAGGAAAATTTATTGATAATTCAAAAGTGATTCGCAATCAATATTGTAATAATTCGTTTTTTAAAAAAAAATAACTATCATTACCATCAATTTCTAGCAATAATTTCGTTACTTCATCTTCACGTCTTCTTTATTTGACGGACAAGATCTCCGGACATCGCTTCGTAGTGGATTCCGAAGCAGAAGTAAGTGTTCTCAGGGTTTCATTATGTGAAAGATGATCAAAACAAAATTTAACTTTACAAGCTGCTAATAATTCTTTAATCCAAACCTATGGGACAAAAAATTTGACTTTAGATTTTGGTTTGAAAAATAAATTTAGTTGGAAATTTATTGTAGCAAATGTCAAACATTCAATTATCGGTGCTGATTTTCTTAAACATTATAAATTACTAATTGACTTAAGTTCCAATCGTGTTATTCAAAATTCCCAAATTAACACCATTATTTCTGAATGAACACAAAATAATTCTGTTCCAGTTAACTCAAATAAAACTTATACACGTCAGATGATATTTTACTACTTTTATCGAAATTTCCTACTTTGACAAATCAGTTCAGTCCGCAACGCAGAATTTCTCATAATGTTAAACATTTTATTATTACTAATAGTTCTCCTGTATTTCAACGCCCTAGACGTTTGGCACCAGATAAGTTACAAATTGCAAAAAGGGAATTTGATAAACTGTTAAAAATGGGAATTATCCGTCCATCGTCCAGTAACTGGGCCTCACCTTTACATTTAGTTAAAAAGAAAGAGGCCGGGGCATGGCGACCTTGCGGTGATTATCGCGCCTTGAACGCTACTACTATCCCAGATAGGTACCCAATTTCCCATATGCAGGATTTTACAGCCAATTTACATTGTAAAACCATATTCTCCAAATTAGACTTAGTTAAAGCCTATAATCAGTTGCCTATGGACGAAGAATCAATTTATAAAACTGCAATCATTACCCCTTTTGGTTTATTTGAATATCTAGTCATGCCTTTTGGTTTGCGTAATAGTGCACAGACCTTTCAACGTTTTATCAATGAAGTAACAAAAGGTTTAGATTTGTTTCGCTTATATTAACGACATTCTCAGCCAGTGAATCCCGTGAAATACATTTAAAACACTTGAATACAATTTTTGACAGACTTAAACAATATGACATTTTAATCAATAAAAACAAATGTCAATTTTGTGTCAAAGAAATCTAATTTCTTGGACATTAAATTTCTTCAAAGGGTGTAGAACCTCTAAAAGACAAAATTGATGCTATTTTAAATTTTCCTTTGCCCAATTCTCAACGGAAATTAAGGGAATTTTTAGGTTTAATTAATTTTTACCATCGTTTCATTTAAAACTGTGCAAATATTCTACAACCGATAAACAACCTTTTAACTAATAAGCTCAATAGTTCTATAGAAATTTCTTGGTCTCGAGAAGCCAAAACTGCTTTCCACCAAATTAAGCACAAACTGGCAAATAATATGACACTTTCTTTTCCGAAACATTACGCCAAAACATCCATAATGGTAGACGCCTCTGACACTGGTATTGGGGCTACTTTACAACAATTTATAAACAATAACTGGGTACCTATAGCATTCCACTCTAGAGCTTTATCTTCAGCTGAAAAGAAATACAGCACGTTTGGCGGAGAGCTATTAGCAATTTACTCAGCTGTCAAAAAATTTCGTTATTTTATTGAAGGTAGAAATTTTACAATTTTTACCGATCACAAACCTTTAACTTATATTTCAAAGAAAATATCTGACACTTATTCACCTCGAGAAATTAGACACCTCGATTTCATACTTCAATTCACGAATGACATTAAACACATCTCCGGCAAGGACAACGTAGTAGCTGACGCACTATCTAGAATACATACTTTACATTTAAATACTAGCATTAATTATTCTAACATAGCTTCAGCACAACAACAAGACAGTCAACTGAAAATGTTAATACAGTCAAGGAAAACCAATTTACAATTTCAAAATGTCAAAATTCCAGATTCCAACCTTACCTTGTCATGTGACATTTCGAGAGGAACTTCCAGACCATATATTCCAAAACAATTCCGTCAACAAATATTCAATCTTTTACATTCACTTTCTCATCCTGGAGTTAAAGCATCCATTAAGTTAATTGGCTCTAAATTTGTTTGGCTTGGCATGAATAAAGATATTCAAAATTGGGTAAAAAGTTGTCTAACTTGTCAATCATCAAAAGTAACTAAACATACCAAGTCTGTAATTACCCCTTGTTCTCAAACAAATTTCCGTTTTGAAAAGGTTCATATCGATTTAGTACATCTCCCTCTTTCAAATGGTTATTCTAGTGTTCTAACATGTATTGATCATTTTTCCCGTTGGACCGAAGTCGTGCCTGTCAAAGATTGCACCGCAGAAACAGTGTCTAAGGCTTTTGTTACTACATGGGTGTCTAGATTCGGCTGCCCATCTGTCATTACTACGGATAGGGGTAAACAGATTGAATCCGCTCTATTTAGAAATTTATTGTCACTATTGGGAACTGAACACATAAAACAAAGGCTTATCACCCTCAAGCGAACGGATTGATCGAAAGATTCCATCGGCAACTAAAAACTTCCTTAAAAACTTACAACAATCCCTCAGAATGGTATAATTATCTACCTCTTGTTTTATTAGGCTTACGCACAGCATTCAAAGAGCCTATTAAATGTTCTTCGGCCAAACTGGTTTACGGAACTTCCCTACGCGTGCCAGGAGAAGTTCCAAAGCAAACAAAAATATTACCAGTTTCAGAAATACCTTTTTATTTGCAACAACTCCAAGATTACATCAACAAATTTTCTTTCAGCTTTCCGAAAATTAGTTCTCAAAAGTATTACGTCAACCCAGACCTATTTCGTACTTCGCATGTTTTCGTAAAACACAATGCAATAGGTCCTCCTTTACAACAACCTTACGACGGCCCGTTCAAGGTCGTGAAACGTTACAATAATTTTTTAAAAATTATTCTAAATGAAAAATTAGAAACAATTTCCATCGATCGCCTAAAATCAACTTACTTTAATAGCACGATTAGTTCTTTCACATTAAACCATTAGGCCATTTATTTCTAATCCTTTTTCTAGGGGAGGAATAATGTAATGTCCCGGCATCTAGCCGCTATATCTTTATTGTTACTCTTTAATATAAATACTTGGCGCTGGTCGTCAAGAAAATGTTTTGTAAATAGAATATTAATGATTTTTGTTATGTCAATATATAGTAATAAATTTCTTCCGTCTTTATCATATTTTATAGTTTTACAATTTAAGTTTAGTATATTTTTACATTGGTAACCCCGAGCTAACTATTCGTACCTTACTTTTTTAACAAATGCCTTTGTCGGAAGTCAGGACTTCGACGGAGGGCAGTGCAGTTGAAGTATCCGCCCTTTCATCTTCGTTTAAAATACCTGAATACCCGCTGATCCCGAATTATGGTTCTCACAGCTGGAAGCCATATTCGTTTCTCAAAGGATAACTAGTGAGTTCTAGAAGTTTCACAAGCTCATTGGTGCCTTAAGTCCACAATATGCTAAGGAAGTTAGGGATATCATAGTTGCACCTTTAGAAGATACTCCGTACACAACCATCAAGAATGCCTTAATTCAGCGAATCGGCTCGCCTGAGAAAAAAAAATTACAGCAATTATTAAATCTAACTTTTGATTGAGACATAAAACCTACACAAATTTTACGTTTCATGAAGCAGCTAATCGGCACTAAATCTCTGGATAACACAATTCTTGAAGAACTTTTCCTCTAAAAGTTGCCAACTCATACACAGGTTATTCTTTCTTCGTTAGTCAACTCTTCTTTAGAAGAAAAGGCAGAAGTTGCTGATAAGATTGCAAGCATTAACCAACCTTCGGCTTCTTCAATCAATCAAGACTTGGTTACTCTACAAAAGTTATCACAGGAATTAAAAGAACTTAAACATCAAGTTACTGCTCTAGCACCTAAATCGTCTTCACTCTGTTGGTACCATCAACTTCGGAGCCAAGGCGAAGAAATGTGTTCCCCTTGTCAAGGAAAATTTATTGATAATTCAAAAGTGATTCGCAATCAATATTGTAATAATTCGTTTTTTAAAAAAAAATAACTATCATTACCATCAATTTCTAGCAATAATTTCGTTACTTCATCTTCACGTCTTCTTTATTTGACGGACAAGATCTCCGGACATCGCTTCGTAGTGGATTCCGAAGCAGAAGTAAGTGTTCTCAGGGTTTCATTATGTGAAAGATGATCAAAACAAAATTTAACTTTACAAGCTGCTAATAATTCTTTAATCCAAACCTATGGGACAAAAAATTTGACTTTAGATTTTGGTTTGAAAAATAAATTTAGTTGGAAATTTATTGTAGCAAATGTCAAACATTCAATTATCGGTGCTGATTTTCTTAAACATTATAAATTACTAATTGACTTAAGTTCCAATCGTGTTATTCAAAATTCCCAAATTAACACCATTATTTCTGAATGAACACAAAATAATTCTGTTCCAGTTAACTCAAATAAAACTTATACACGTCAGATGATATTTTACTACTTTTATCGAAATTTCCTACTTTGACAAATCAGTTCAGTCCGCAACGCAGAATTTCTCATAATGTTAAACATTTTATTATTACTAATAGTTCTCCTGTATTTCAACGCCCTAGACGTTTGGCACCAGATAAGTTACAAATTGCAAAAAGGGAATTTGATAAACTGTTAAAAATGGGAATTATCCGTCCATCGTCCAGTAACTGGGCCTCACCTTTACATTTAGTTAAAAAGAAAGAGGCCGGGGCATGGCGACCTTGCGGTGATTATCGCGCCTTGAACGCTACTACTATCCCAGATAGGTACCCAATTTCCCATATGCAGGATTTTACAGCCAATTTACATTGTAAAACCATATTCTCCAAATTAGACTTAGTTAAAGCCTATAATCAGTTGCCTATGGACGAAGAATCAATTTATAAAACTGCAATCATTACCCCTTTTGGTTTATTTGAATATCTAGTCATGCCTTTTGGTTTGCGTAATAGTGCACAGACCTTTCAACGTTTTATCAATGAAGTAACAAAAGGTTTAGATTTGTTTCGCTTATATTAACGACATTCTCAGCCAGTGAATCCCGTGAAATACATTTAAAACACTTGAATACAATTTTTGACAGACTTAAACAATATGACATTTTAATCAATAAAAACAAATGTCAATTTTGTGTCAAAGAAATCTAATTTCTTGGACATTAAATTTCTTCAAAGGGTGTAGAACCTCTAAAAGACAAAATTGATGCTATTTTAAATTTTCCTTTGCCCAATTCTCAACGGAAATTAAGGGAATTTTTAGGTTTAATTAATTTTTACCATCGTTTCATTTAAAACTGTGCAAATATTCTACAACCGATAAACAACCTTTTAACTAATAAGCTCAATAGTTCTATAGAAATTTCTTGGTCTCGAGAAGCCAAAACTGCTTTCCACCAAATTAAGCACAAACTGGCAAATAATATGACACTTTCTTTTCCGAAACATTACGCCAAAACATCCATAATGGTAGACGCCTCTGACACTGGTATTGGGGCTACTTTACAACAATTTATAAACAATAACTGGGTACCTATAGCATTCCACTCTAGAGCTTTATCTTCAGCTGAAAAGAAATACAGCACGTTTGGCGGAGAGCTATTAGCAATTTACTCAGCTGTCAAAAAATTTCGTTATTTTATTGAAGGTAGAAATTTTACAATTTTTACCGATCACAAACCTTTAACTTATATTTCAAAGAAAATATCTGACACTTATTCACCTCGAGAAATTAGACACCTCGATTTCATACTTCAATTCACGAATGACATTAAACACATCTCCGGCAAGGACAACGCAGTAGCTGACGCACTATCTAGAATACATACTTTACATTTAAATACTAGCATTAATTATTCTAACATAGCTTCAGCACAACAACAAGACAGTCAACTGAAAATGTTAATACAGTCAAGGAAAACCAATTTACAATTTCAAAATGTCAAAATTCCAGATTCCAACCTTACCTTGTCATGTGACATTTCGAGAGGAACTTCCAGACCATATATTCCAAAACAATTCCGTCAACAAATATTCAATCTTTTACATTCACTTTCTCATCCTGGAGTTAAAGCATCCATTAAGTTAATTGGCTCTAAATTTGTTTGGCTTGGCATGAATAAAGATATTCAAAATTGGGTAAAAAGTTGTCTAACTTGTCAATCATCAAAAGTAACTAAACATACCAAGTCTGTAATTACCCCTTGTTCTCAAACAAATTTCCGTTTTGAAAAGGTTCATATCGATTTAGTACATCTCCCTCTTTCAAATGGTTATTCTAGTGTTCTAACATGTATTGATCATTTTTCCCGTTGGACCGAAGTCGTGCCTGTCAAAGATTGCACCGCAGAAACAGTGTCTAAGGCTTTTGTTACTACATGGGTGTCTAGATTCGGCTGCCCATCTGTCATTACTACGGATAGGGGTAAACAGATTGAATCCGCTCTATTTAGAAATTTATTGTCACTATTGGGAACTGAACACATAAAACAAAGGCTTATCACCCTCAAGCGAACGGATTGATCGAAAGATTCCATCGGCAACTAAAAACTTCCTTAAAAACTTACAACAATCCCTCAGAATGGTATAATTATCTACCTCTTGTTTTATTAGGCTTACGCACAGCATTCAAAGAGCCTATTAAATGTTCTTCGGCCAAACTGGTTTACGGAACTTCCCTACGCGTGCCAGGAGAAGTTCCAAAGCAAACAAAAATATTACCAGTTTCAGAAATACCTTTTTATTTGCAACAACTCAAAGATTACATCAACAAATTTTCTTTCAGCTTTCCGAAAATTAGTTCTCAAAAGTATTACGTCAACCCAGACCTATTTCGTACTTCGCATGTTTTCGTAAAACACAATGCAATAGGTCCTCCTTTACAACAACCTTACGACGGCCCGTTCAAGGTCGTGAAACGTTACAATAATTTTTTAAAAATTATTCTAAATGAAAAATTAGAAACAATTTCCATCGATCGCCTAAAATCAACTTACTTTAATAGCTCGATTAGTTGTTTCACATTAAACCATTAGGCCATTTATTTCTAATCCTTTTTCTAGGGGAGGAATAATGTAATGTCCCGGCATCTAGCCGCTATATCTTTATTGTTACTCTTTAATATAAATACTTGGCGCTGGTCGTCAAGAAAATGTTTTGTAAATAGAATATTAATGATTTTTGTTATGTCAATATATAGTAATAAATTTCTTCCGTCTTTATCATATTTTATAGTTTTACAATTTAAGGTTTAGTATATTTTTACATTGGTAACCCCGAGCTAACTATTCGTACCTTACTTTTTTAACAAATGCCTTTGTCGGAAGTCAGGACTTCGACGGAGGGTAGTGCAGTTGAAGTATCCGCCCTTTCATCTTCGTTTAAAATACCTGAATACCCGCTGATCCCGAATTATGGTTCTCACAGCTGGAAGCCATATTCGTTTCTCAAAGGATAACTAGTGAGTTCTAGAAGTTTCACAAGCTCATTGGTGCCTTAAGTCCACAATATGCTAAGGAAGTTAGGGATATCATAGTTGCACCTTTAGAAGATACTCCGTACACAACCATCAAGAATGCCTTAATTCAGCGAATCGGCTCGCCTGAGAAAAAAAAATTACAGCAATTATTAAATCTAACTTTTGATTGAGACATAAAACCTACACAAATTTTACGTTTCATGAAGCAGCTAATCGGCACTAAATCTCTGGATAACACAATTCTTGAAGAACTTTTCCTCTAAAAGTTGCCAACTCATACACAGGTTATTCTTTCTTCGTTAGTCAACTCTTCTTTAGAAGAAAAGGCAGAAGTTGCTGATAAGATTGCAAGCATTAACCAACCTTCGGCTTCTTCAATCAATCAAGACTTGGTTACTCTACAAAAGTTATCACAGGAATTAAAAGAACTTAAACATCAAGTTACTGCTCTAGCACCTAAATCGTCTTCACTCTGTTGGTACCATCAACTTCGGAGCCAAGGCGAAGAAATGTGTTCCCCTTGTCAAGGAAAATTTATTGATAATTCAAAAGTGATTCGCAATCAATATTGTAATAATTCGTTTTTTAAAAAAAATAACTATCATTACCATCAATTTCTAGCAATAATTTCGTTACTTCATCTTCACGTCTTCTTTATTTGACGGACAAGATCTCCGGACATCGCTTCGTAGTGGATTCCGAAGCAGAAGTAAGTGTTCTCAGGGTTTCATTATGTGAAAGATGATCAAAACAAAATTTAACTTTACAAGCTGCTAATAATTCTTTAATCCAAACCTATGGGACAAAAAATTTGACTTTAGATTTTGGTTTGAAAAATAAATTTAGTTGGAAATTTATTGTAGCAAATGTCAAACATTCAATTATCGGTGCTGATTTTCTTAAACATTATAAATTACTAATTGACTTAAGTTCCAATCGTGTTATTCAAAATTCCCAAATTAACACCATTATTTCTGAATGAACACAAAATAATTCTGTTCCAGTTAACTCAAATAAAACTTATACACGTCAGATGATATTTTACTACTTTTATCGAAATTTCCTACTTTGACAAATCAGTTCAGTCCGCAACGCAGAATTTCTCATAATGTTAAACATTTTATTATTACTAATAGTTCTCCTGTATTTCAACGCCCTAGACGTTTGGCACCAGATAAGTTACAAATTGCAAAAAGGGAATTTGATAAACTGTTAAAAATGGGAATTATCCGTCCATCGTCCAGTAACTGGGCCTCACCTTTACATTTAGTTAAAAAGAAAGAGGCCGGGGCATGGCGACCTTGCGGTGATTATCGCGCCTTGAACGCTACTACTATCCCAGATGGTACCCAATTTCCCATATGCAGGATTTTACAGCCAATTTACATTGTAAAACCATATTCTCCAAATTAGACTTAGTTAAAGCCTATAATCAGTTGCCTATGGACGAAGAATCAATTTATAAAACTGCAATCATTACCCCTTTTGGTTTATTTGAATATCTAGTCATGCCTTTTGGTTTGCGTAATAGTGCACAGACCTTTCAACGTTTTATCAATGAAGTAACAAAAGGTTTAGATTTGTTTCGCTTATATTAACGACATTCTCAGCCAGTGAATCCCGTGAAATACATTTAAAACACTTGAATACAATTTTTGACAGACTTAAACAATATGACATTTTAATCAATAAAAACAAATGTCAATTTTGTGTCAAAGAAATCTAATTTCTTGGACATTAAATTTCTTCAAAGGGTGTAGAACCTCTAAAAGACAAAATTGATGCTATTTTAAATTTTCCTTTGCCCAATTCTCAACGGAAATTAAGGGAATTTTTAGGTTTAATTAATTTTTACCATCGTTTCATTTAAAACTGTGCAAATATTCTACAACCGATAAACAACCTTTTAACTAATAAGCTCAATAGTTCTATAGAAATTTCTTGGTCTCGAGAAGCCAAAACTGCTTTCCACCAAATTAAGCACAAACTGGCAAATAATATGACACTTTCTTTTCCGAAACATTACGCCAAAACATCCATAATGGTAGACGCCTCTGACACTGGTATTGGGGCTACTTTACAACAATTTATAAACAATAACTGGGTACCTATAGCATTCCACTCTAGAGCTTTATCTTCAGCTGAAAAGAAATACAGCACGTTTGGCGGAGAGCTATTAGCAATTTACTCAGCTGTCAAAAAATTTCGTTATTTTATTGAAGGTAGAAATTTTACAATTTTTACCGATCACAAACCTTTAACTTATATTTCAAAGAAAATATCTGACACTTATTCACCTCGAGAAATTAGACACCTCGATTTCATACTTCAATTCACGAATGACATTAAACACATCTCCGGCAAGGACAACGCAGTAGCTGACGCACTATCTAGAATACATACTTTACATTTAAATACTAGCATTAATTATTCTAACATAGCTTCAGCACAACAACAAGACAGTCAACTGAAAATGTTAATACAGTCAAGGAAAACCAATTTACAATTTCAAAATGTCAAAATTCCAGATTCCAACCTTACCTTGTCATGTGACATTTCGAGAGGAACTTCCAGACCATATATTCCAAAACAATTCCGTCAACAAATATTCAATCTTTTACATTCACTTTCTCATCCTGGAGTTAAAGCATCCATTAAGTTAATTGGCTCTAAATTTGTTTGGCTTGGCATGAATAAAGATATTCAAAATTGGGTAAAAAGTTGTCTAACTTGTCAATCATCAAAAGTAACTAAACATACCAAGTCTGTAATTACCCCTTGTTCTCAAACAAATTTCCGTTTTGAAAAGGTTCATATCGATTTAGTACATCTCCCTCTTTCAAATGGTTATTCTAGTGTTCTAACATGTATTGATCATTTTTCCCGTTGGACCGAAGTCGTGCCTGTCAAAGATTGCACCGCAGAAACAGTGTCTAAGGCTTTTGTTACTACATGGGTGTCTAGATTCGGCTGCCCATCTGTCATTACTACGGATAGGGGTAAACAGATTGAATCCGCTCTATTTAGAAATTTATTGTCACTATTGGGAACTGAACACATAAAACAAAGGCTTATCACCCTCAAGCGAACGGATTGATCGAAAGATTCCATCGGCAACTAAAAACTTCCTTAAAAACTTACAACAATCCCTCAGAATGGTATAATTATCTACCTCTTGTTTTATTAGGCTTACGCACAGCATTCAAAGAGCCTATTAAATGTTCTTCGGCCAAACTGGTTTACGGAACTTCCCTACGCGTGCCAGGAGAAGTTCCAAAGCAAACAAAAATATTACCAGTTTCAGAAATACCTTTTTATTTGCAACAACTCAAAGATTACATCAACAAATTTTCTTTCAGCTTTCCGAAAATTAGTTCTCAAAAGTATTACGTCAACCCAGACCTATTTCGTACTTCGCATGTTTTCGTAAAACACAATGCAATAGGTCCTCCTTTACAACAACCTTACGACGGCCCGTTCAAGGTCGTGAAACGTTACAATAATTTTTTAAAAATTATTCTAAATGAAAAATTAGAAACAATTTCCATCGATCGCCTAAAATCAACTTACTTTAATAGCTCGATTAGTTGTTTCACATTAAACCCTTAGGCCATTTATTTCTAATCCTTTTTCTAGGGGAGGAATAATGTAATGTCCCGGCATCTAGCCGCTATATCTTTATTGTTACTCTTTAATATAAATACTTGGCGCTGGTCGTCAAGAAAATGTTTTGTAAATAGAATATTAATGATTTTTGTTATGTCAATATATAGTAATAAATTTCTTCCGTCTTTATCATATTTTATAGTTTTACAATTTAAGTTTAGTATATTTTTACATTGGTAACCCCGAGCTAACTATTCGTACCTTACTTTTTTAACAAATGCCTTTGTCGGAAGTCAGGACTTCGACGGAGGGCAGTGCAGTTGAAGTATCCGCCCTTTCATCTTCGTTTAAAATACCTGAATACCCGCTGATCCCGAATTATGGTTCTCACAGCTGGAAGCCATATTCGTTTCTCAAAGGATAACTAGTGAGTTCTAGAAGTTTCACAAGCTCATTGGTGCCTTAAGTCCACAATATGCTAAGGAAGTTAGGGATATCATAGTTGCACCTTTAGAAGATACTCCGTACACAACCATCAAGAATGCCTTAATTCAGCGAATCGGCTCGCCTGAGAAAAAAAAATTACAGCAATTATTAAATCTAACTTTTGATTGAGACATAAAACCTACACAAATTTTACGTTTCATGAAGCAGCTAATCGGCACTAAATCTCTGGATAACACAATTCTTGAAGAACTTTTCCTCTAAAAGTTGCCAACTCATACACAGGTTATTCTTTCTTCGTTAGTCAACTCTTCTTTAGAAGAAAAGGCAGAAGTTGCTGATAAGATTGCAAGCATTAACCAACCTTCGGCTTCTTCAATCAATCAAGACTTGGTTACTCTACAAAAGTTATCACAGGAATTAAAAGAACTTAAACATCAAGTTACTGCTCTAGCACCTAAATCGTCTTCACTCTGTTGGTACCATCAACTTCGGAGCCAAGGCGAAGAAATGTGTTCCCCTTGTCAAGGAAAATTTATTGATAATTCAAAAGTGATTCGCAATCAATATTGTAATAATTCGTTTTTAAAAAAAAAATAACTATCATTACCATCAATTTCTAGCAATAATTTCGTTACTTCATCTTCACGTCTTCTTTATTTGACGGACAAGATCTCCGGACATCGCTTCGTAGTGGATTCCGAAGCAGAAGTAAGTGTTCTCAGGGTTTCATTATGTGAAAGATGATCAAAACAAAATTTAACTTTACAAGCTGCTAATAATTCTTTAATCCAAACCTATGGGACAAAAAATTTGACTTTAGATTTTGGTTTGAAAAATAAATTTAGTTGGAAATTTATTGTAGCAAATGTCAAACATTCAATTATCGGTGCTGATTTTCTTAAACATTATAAATTACTAATTGACTTAAGTTCCAATCGTGTTATTCAAAATTCCCAAATTAACACCATTATTTCTGAATCAACACAAAATAATTCTGTTCCAGTTAACTCAAATAAAACTTATACACGTCAGATGATATTTTACTACTTTTATCGAAATTTCCTACTTTGACAAATCAGTTCAGTCCGCAACGCAGAATTTCTCATAATGTTAAACATTTTATTATTACTAATAGTTCTCCTGTATTTCAACGCCCTAGACGTTTGGCACCAGATAAGTTACAAATTGCAAAAAGGGAATTTGATAAACTGTTAAAAATGGGAATTATCCGTCCATCGTCCAGTAACTGGGCCTCACCTTTACATTTAGTTAAAAAGAAAGAGGCCGGGGCATGGCGACCTTGCGGTGATTATCGCGCCTTGAACGCTACTACTATCCCAGATAGGTACCCAATTTCCCATATGCAGGATTTTACAGCCAATTTACATTGTAAAACCATATTCTCCAAATTAGACTTAGTTAAAGCCTATAATCAGTTGCCTATGGACGAAGAATCAATTTATAAAACTGCAATCATTACCCCTTTTGGTTTATTTGAATATCTAGTCATGCCTTTTGGTTTGCGTAATAGTGCACAGACCTTTCAACGTTTTATCAATGAAGTAACAAAAGGTTTAGATTTGTTTCGCTTATATTAACGACATTCTCAGCCAGTGAATCCCGTGAAATACATTTAAAACACTTGAATACAATTTTTGACAGACTTAAACAATATGACATTTTAATCAATAAAAACAAATGTCAATTTTGTGTCAAAGAAATCTAATTTCTTGGACATTAAATTTCTTCAAAGGGTGTAGAACCTCTAAAAGACAAAATTGATGCTATTTTAAATTTTCCTTTGCCCAATTCTCAACGGAAATTAAGGGAATTTTTAGGTTTAATTAATTTTTACCATCGTTTCATTTAAAACTGTGCAAATATTCTACAACCGATAAACAACCTTTTAACTAATAAGCTCAATAGTTCTATAGAAATTTCTTGGTCTCGAGAAGCCAAAACTGCTTTCCACCAAATTAAGCACAAACTGGCAAATAATATGACACTTTCTTTTCCGAAACATTACGCCAAAACATCCATAATGGTAGACGCCTCTGAAACTGGTATTGGGGCTACTTTACAACAATTTATAAACAATAACTGGGTACCTATAGCATTCCACTCTAGAGCTTTATCTTCAGCTGAAAAGAAATACAGCACGTTTGGCGGAGAGCTATTAGCAATTTACTCAGCTGTCAAAAAATTTCGTTATTTTATTGAAGGTAGAAATTTTACAATTTTTACCGATCACAAACCTTTAACTTATATTTCAAAGAAAATATCTGACACTTATTCACCTCGAGAAATTAGACACCTCGATTTCATACTTCAATTCACGAATGACATTAAACACATCTCCGGCAAGGACAACGCAGTAGCTGACGCACTATCTAGAATACATACTTTACATTTAAATACTAGCATTAATTATTCTAACATAGCTTCAGCACAACAACAAGACAGTCAACTGAAAATGTTAATACAGTCAAGGAAAACCAATTTACAATTTCAAAATGTCAAAATTCCAGATTCCAACCTTACCTTGTCATGTGACATTTCGAGAGGAACTTCCAGACCATATATTCCAAAACAATTCCGTCAACAAATATTCAATCTTTTACATTCACTTTCTCATCCTGGAGTTAAAGCATCCATTAAGTTAATTGGCTCTAAATTTGTTTGGCTTGGCATGAATAAAGATATTCAAAATTGGGTAAAAAGTTGTCTAACTTGTCAATCATCAAAAGTAACTAAACATACCAAGTCTGTAATTACCCCTTGTTCTCAAACAAATTTCCGTTTTGAAAAGGTTCATATCGATTTAGTACATCTCCCTCTTTCAAATGGTTATTCTAGTGTTCTAACATGTATTGATCATTTTTCCCGTTGGACCGAAGTCGTGCCTGTCAAAGATTGCACCGCAGAAACAGTGTCTAAGGCTTTTGTTACTACATGGGTGTCTAGATTCGGCTGCCCATCTGTCATTACTACGGATAGGGGTAAACAGATTGAATCCGCTCTATTTAGAAATTTATTGTCACTATTGGGAACTGAACACATAAAACAAAGGCTTATCACCCTCAAGCGAACGGATTGATCGAAAGATTCCATCGGCAACTAAAAACTTCCTTAAAAACTTACAACAATCCCTCAGAATGGTATAATTATCTACCTCTTGTTTTATTAGGCTTACGCACAGCATTCAAAGAGCCTATTAAATGTTCTTCGGCCAAACTGGTTTACGGAACTTCCCTACGCGTGCCAGGAGAAGTTCCAAAGCAAACAAAAATATTACCAGTTTCAGAAATACCTTTTTATTTGCAACAACTCAAAGATTACATCAACAAATTTTCTTTCAGCTTTCCGAAAATTAGTTCTCAAAAGTATTACGTCAACCCAGACCTATTTCGTACTTCGCATGTTTTCGTAAAACACAATGCAATAGGTCCTCCTTTACAACAACCTTACGACGGCCCGTTCAAGGTCGTGAAACGTTACAATAATTTTTTAAAAATTATTCTAAATGAAAAATTAGAAACAATTTCCATCGATCGCCTAAAATCAACTTACTTTAATAGCTCGATTAGTTGTTTCACATTAAACCCTTAGGCCATTTATTTCTAATCCTTTTTCTAGGGGAGGAATAATGTAATGTCCCGGCATCTAGCCGCTATATCTTTATTGTTACTCTTTAATATAAATACTTGGCGCTGGTCGTCAAGAAAATGTTTTGTAAATAGAATATTAATGATTTTTGTTATGTCAATATATAGTAATAAATTTCTTCCGTCTTTATCATATTTTATAGTTTTACAATTTAAGTTTAGTATATTTTTACATTGGTAACCCCGAGCTAACTATTCGTACCTTACTTTTTTAACAAATGCCTTTGTCGGAAGTCAGGACTTCGACGGAGGGCAGTGCAGTTGAAGTATCCGCCCTTTCATCTTCGTTTAAAATACCTGAATACCCGCTGATCCCGAATTATGGTTCTCACAGCTGGAAGCCATATTCGTTTCTCAAAGGATAACTAGTGAGTTCTAGAAGTTTCACAAGCTCATTGGTGCCTTAAGTCCACAATATGCTAAGGAAGTTAGGGATATCATAGTTGCACCTTTAGAAGATACTCCGTACACAACCATCAAGAATGCCTTAATTCAGCGAATCGGCTCGCCTGAGAAAAAAAAATTACAGCAATTATTAAATCTAACTTTTGATTGAGACATAAAACCTACACAAATTTTACGTTTCATGAAGCAGCTAATCGGCACTAAATCTCTGGATAACACAATTCTTGAAGAACTTTTCCTCTAAAAGTTGCCAACTCATACACAGGTTATTCTTTCTTCGTTAGTCAACTCTTCTTTAGAAGAAAAGGCAGAAGTTGCTGATAAGATTGCAAGCATTAACCAACCTTCGGCTTCTTCAATCAATCAAGACTTGGTTACTCTACAAAAGTTATCACAGGAATTAAAAGAACTTAAACATCAAGTTACTGCTCTAGCACCTAAATCGTCTTCACTCTGTTGGTACCATCAACTTCGGAGCCAAGGCGAAGAAATGTGTTCCCCTTGTCAAGGAAAATTTATTGATAATTCAAAAGTGATTCGCAATCAATATTGTAATAATTCGTTTTTAAAAAAAAAATAACTATCATTACCATCAATTTCTAGCAATAATTTCGTTACTTCATCTTCACGTCTTCTTTATTTGACGGACAAGATCTCCGGACATCGCTTCGTAGTGGATTCCGAAGCAGAAGTAAGTGTTCTCAGGGTTTCATTATGTGAAAGATGATCAAAACAAAATTTAACTTTACAAGCTGCTAATAATTCTTTAATCCAAACCTATGGGACAAAAAATTTGACTTTAGATTTTGGTTTGAAAAATAAATTTAGTTGGAAATTTATTGTAGCAAATGTCAAACATTCAATTATCGGTGCTGATTTTCTTAAACATTATAAATTACTAATTGACTTAAGTTCCAATCGTGTTATTCAAAATTCCCAAATTAACACCATTATTTCTGAATCAACACAAAATAATTCTGTTCCAGTTAACTCAAATAAAACTTATACACGTCAGATGATATTTTACTACTTTTATCGAAATTTCCTACTTTGACAAATCAGTTCAGTCCGCAACGCAGAATTTCTCATAATGTTAAACATTTTATTATTACTAATAGTTCTCCTGTATTTCAACGCCCTAGACGTTTGGCACCAGATAAGTTACAAATTGCAAAAAGGGAATTTGATAAACTGTTAAAAATGGGAATTATCCGTCCATCGTCCAGTAACTGGGCCTCACCTTTACATTTAGTTAAAAAGAAAGAGGCCGGGGCATGGCGACCTTGCGGTGATTATCGCGCCTTGAACGCTACTACTATCCCAGATAGGTACCCAATTTCCCATATGCAGGATTTTACAGCCAATTTACATTGTAAAACCATATTCTCCAAATTAGACTTAGTTAAAGCCTATAATCAGTTGCCTATGGACGAAGAATCAATTTATAAAACTGCAATCATTACCCCTTTTGGTTTATTTGAATATCTAGTCATGCCTTTTGGTTTGCGTAATAGTGCACAGACCTTTCAACGTTTTATCAATGAAGTAACAAAAGGTTTAGATTTGTTTCGCTTATATTAACGACATTCTCAGCCAGTGAATCCCGTGAAATACATTTAAAACACTTGAATACAATTTTTGACAGACTTAAACAATATGACATTTTAATCAATAAAAACAAATGTCAATTTTGTGTCAAAGAAATCTAATTTCTTGGACATTAAATTTCTTCAAAGGGTGTAGAACCTCTAAAAGACAAAATTGATGCTATTTTAAATTTTCCTTTGCCCAATTCTCAACGGAAATTAAGGGAATTTTTAGGTTTAATTAATTTTTACCATCGTTTCATTTAAAACTGTGCAAATATTCTACAACCGATAAACAACCTTTTAACTAATAAGCTCAATAGTTCTATAGAAATTTCTTGGTCTCGAGAAGCCAAAACTGCTTTCCACCAAATTAAGCACAAACTGGCAAATAATATGACACTTTCTTTTCCGAAACATTACGCCAAAACATCCATAATGGTAGACGCCTCTGACACTGGTATTGGGGCTACTTTACAACAATTTATAAACAATAACTGGGTACCTATAGCATTCCACTCTAGAGCTTTATCTTCAGCTGAAAAGAAATACAGCACGTTTGGCGGAGAGCTATTAGCAATTTACTCAGCTGTCAAAAAATTTCGTTATTTTATTGAAGGTAGAAATTTTACAATTTTTACCGATCACAAACCTTTAACTTATATTTCAAAGAAAATATCTGACACTTATTCACCTCGAGAAATTAGACACCTCGATTTCATACTTCAATTCACGAATGACATTAAACACATCTCCGGCAAGGACAACGCAGTAGCTGACGCACTATCTAGAATACATACTTTACATTTAAATACTAGCATTAATTATTCTAACATAGCTTCAGCACAACAACAAGACAGTCAACTGAAAATGTTAATACAGTCAAGGAAAACCAATTTACAATTTCAAAATGTCAAAATTCCAGATTCCAACCTTACCTTGTCATGTGACATTTCGAGAGGAACTTCCAGACCATATATTCCAAAACAATTCCGTCAACAAATATTCAATCTTTTACATTCACTTTCTCATCCTGGAGTTAAAGCATCCATTAAGTTAATTGGCTCTAAATTTGTTTGGCTTGGCATGAATAAAGATATTCAAAATTGGGTAAAAAGTTGTCTAACTTGTCAATCATCAAAAGTAACTAAACATACCAAGTCTGTAATTACCCCTTGTTCTCAAACAAATTTCCGTTTTGAAAAGGTTCATATCGATTTAGTACATCTCCCTCTTTCAAATGGTTATTCTAGTGTTCTAACATGTATTGATCATTTTTCCCGTTGGACCGAAGTCGTGCCTGTCAAAGATTGCACCGCAGAAACAGTGTCTAAGGCTTTTGTTACTACATGGGTGTCTAGATTCGGCTGCCCATCTGTCATTACTACGGATAGGGGTAAACAGATTGAATCCGCTCTATTTAGAAATTTATTGTCACTATTGGGAACTGAACACATAAAACAAAGGCTTATCACCCTCAAGCGAACGGATTGATCGAAAGATTCCATCGGCAACTAAAAACTTCCTTAAAAACTTACAACAATCCCTCAGAATGGTATAATTATCTACCTCTTGTTTTATTAGGCTTACGCACAGCATTCAAAGAGCCTATTAAATGTTCTTCGGCCAAACTGGTTTACGGAACTTCCCTACGCGTGCCAGGAGAAGTTCCAAAGCAAACAAAAATATTACCAGTTTCAGAAATACCTTTTTATTTGCAACAACTCAAAGATTACATCAACAAATTTTCTTTCAGCTTTCCGAAAATTAGTTCTCAAAAGTATTACGTCAACCCAGACCTATTTCGTACTTCGCATGTTTTCGTAAAACACAATGCAATAGGTCCTCCTTTACAACAACCTTACGACGGCCCGTTCAAGGTCGTGAAACGTTACAATAATTTTTTAAAAATTATTCTAAATGAAAAATTAGAAACAATTTCCATCGATCGCCTAAAATCAACTTACTTTAATAGCTCGATTAGTTGTTTCACATTAAACCCTTAGGCCATTTATTTCTAATCCTTTTTCTAGGGGAGGAATAATGTAATGTCCCGGCATCTAGCCGCTATATCTTTATTGTTACTCTTTAATATAAATACTTGGCGCTGGTCGTCAAGAAAATGTTTTGTAAATAGAATATTAATGATTTTTGTTATGTCAATATATAGTAATAAATTTCTTCCGTCTTTATCATATTTTATAGTTTTACAATTTAAGTTTAGTATATTTTTACATTGGTAACCCCGAGCTAACTATTCGTACCTTACTTTTTTAACAAATGCCTTTGTCGGAAGTCAGGACTTCGACGGAGGGCAGTGCAGTTGAAGTATCCGCCCTTTCATCTTCGTTTAAAATACCTGAATACCCGCTGATCCCGAATTATGGTTCTCACAGCTGGAAGCCATATTCGTTTCTCAAAGGATAACTAGTGAGTTCTAGAAGTTTCACAAGCTCATTGGTGCCTTAAGTCCACAATATGCTAAGGAAGTTAGGGATATCATAGTTGCACCTTTAGAAGATACTCCGTACACAACCATCAAGAATGCCTTAATTCAGCGAATCGGCTCGCCTGAGAAAAAAAAATTACAGCAATTATTAAATCTAACTTTTGATTGAGACATAAAACCTACACAAATTTTACGTTTCATGAAGCAGCTAATCGGCACTAAATCTCTGGATAACACAATTCTTGAAGAACTTTTCCTCTAAAAGTTGCCAACTCATACACAGGTTATTCTTTCTTCGTTAGTCAACTCTTCTTTAGAAGAAAAGGCAGAAGTTGCTGATAAGATTGCAAGCATTAACCAACCTTCGGCTTCTTCAATCAATCAAGACTTGGTTACTCTACAAAAGTTATCACAGGAATTAAAAGAACTTAAACATCAAGTTACTGCTCTAGCACCTAAATCGTCTTCACTCTGTTGGTACCATCAACTTCGGAGCCAAGGCGAAGAAATGTGTTCCCCTTGTCAAGGAAAATTTATTGATAATTCAAAAGTGATTCGCAATCAATATTGTAATAATTCGTTTTTAAAAAAAAAATAACTATCATTACCATCAATTTCTAGCAATAATTTCGTTACTTCATCTTCACGTCTTCTTTATTTGACGGACAAGATCTCCGGACATCGCTTCGTAGTGGATTCCGAAGCAGAAGTAAGTGTTCTCAGGGTTTCATTATGTGAAAGATGATCAAAACAAAATTTAACTTTACAAGCTGCTAATAATTCTTTAATCCAAACCTATGGGACAAAAAATTTGACTTTAGATTTTGGTTTGAAAAATAAATTTAGTTGGAAATTTATTGTAGCAAATGTCAAACATTCAATTATCGGTGCTGATTTTCTTAAACATTATAAATTACTAATTGACTTAAGTTCCAATCGTGTTATTCAAAATTCCCAAATTAACACCATTATTTCTGAATCAACACAAAATAATTCTGTTCCAGTTAACTCAAATAAAACTTATACACGTCAGATGATATTTTACTACTTTTATCGAAATTTCCTACTTTGACAAATCAGTTCAGTCCGCAACGCAGAATTTCTCATAATGTTAAACATTTTATTATTACTAATAGTTCTCCTGTATTTCAACGCCCTAGACGTTTGGCACCAGATAAGTTACAAATTGCAAAAAGGGAATTTGATAAACTGTTAAAAATGGGAATTATCCGTCCATCGTCCAGTAACTGGGCCTCACCTTTACATTTAGTTAAAAAGAAAGAGGCCGGGGCATGGCGACCTTGCGGTGATTATCGCGCCTTGAACGCTACTACTATCCCAGATAGGTACCCAATTTCCCATATGCAGGATTTTACAGCCAATTTACATTGTAAAACCATATTCTCCAAATTAGACTTAGTTAAAGCCTATAATCAGTTGCCTATGGACGAAGAATCAATTTATAAAACTGCAATCATTACCCCTTTTGGTTTATTTGAATATCTAGTCATGCCTTTTGGTTTGCGTAATAGTGCACAGACCTTTCAACGTTTTATCAATGAAGTAACAAAAGGTTTAGATTTGTTTCGCTTATATTAACGACATTCTCAGCCAGTGAATCCCGTGAAATACATTTAAAACACTTGAATACAATTTTTGGCAGACTTAAACAATATGACATTTTAATCAATAAAAACAAATGTCAATTTTGTGTCAAAGAAATCTAATTTCTTGGACATTAAATTTCTTCAAAGGGTGTAGAACCTCTAAAAGACAAAATTGATGCTATTTTAAATTTTCCTTTGCCCAATTCTCAACGGAAATTAAGGGAATTTTTAGGTTTAATTAATTTTTACCATCGTTTCATTTAAAACTGTGCAAATATTCTACAACCGATAAACAACCTTTTAACTAATAAGCTCAATAGTTCTATAGAAATTTCTTGGTCTCGAGAAGCCAAAACTGCTTTCCACCAAATTAAGCACAAACTGGCAAATAATATGACACTTTCTTTTCCGAAACATTACGCCAAAACATCCATAATGGTAGACGCCTCTGACACTGGTATTGGGGCTACTTTACAACAATTTATAAACAATAACTGGGTACCTATAGCATTCCACTCTAGAGCTTTATCTTCAGCTGAAAAGAAATACAGCACGTTTGGCGGAGAGCTATTAGCAATTTACTCAGCTGTCAAAAAATTTCGTTATTTTATTGAAGGTAGAAATTTTACAATTTTTACCGATCACAAACCTTTAACTTATATTTCAAAGAAAATATCTGACACTTATTCACCTCGAGAAATTAGACACCTCGATTTCATACTTCAATTCACGAATGACATTAAACACATCTCCGGCAAGGACAACGCAGTAGCTGACGCACTATCTAGAATACATACTTTACATTTAAATACTAGCATTAATTATTCTAACATAGCTTCAGCACAACAACAAGACAGTCAACTGAAAATGTTAATACAGTCAAGGAAAACCAATTTACAATTTCAAAATGTCAAAATTCCAGATTCCAACCTTACCTTGTCATGTGACATTTCGAGAGGAACTTCCAGACCATATATTCCAAAACAATTCCGTCAACAAATATTCAATCTTTTACATTCACTTTCTCATCCTGGAGTTAAAGCATCCATTAAGTTAATTGGCTCTAAATTTGTTTGGCTTGGCATGAATAAAGATATTCAAAATTGGGTAAAAAGTTGTCTAACTTGTCAATCATCAAAAGTAACTAAACATACCAAGTCTGTAATTACCCCTTGTTCTCAAACAAATTTCCGTTTTGAAAAGGTTCATATCGATTTAGTACATCTCCCTCTTTCAAATGGTTATTCTAGTGTTCTAACATGTATTGATCATTTTTCCCGTTGGACCGAAGTCGTGCCTGTCAAAGATTGCACCGCAGAAACAGTGTCTAAGGCTTTTGTTACTACATGGGTGTCTAGATTCGGCTGCCCATCTGTCATTACTACGGATAGGGGTAAACAGATTGAATCCGCTCTATTTAGAAATTTATTGTCACTATTGGGAACTGAACACATAAAACAAAGGCTTATCACCCTCAAGCGAACGGATTGATCGAAAGATTCCATCGGCAACTAAAAACTTCCTTAAAAACTTACAACAATCCCTCAGAATGGTATAATTATCTACCTCTTGTTTTATTAGGCTTACGCACAGCATTCAAAGAGCCTATTAAATGTTCTTCGGCCAAACTGGTTTACGGAACTTCCCTACGCGTGCCAGGATAAGTTCCAAAGCAAACAAAAATATTACCAGTTTCAGAAATACCTTTTTATTTGCAACAACTCAAAGATTACATCAACAAATTTTCTTTCAGCTTTCCGAAAATTAGTTCTCAAAAGTATTACGTCAACCCAGACCTATTTCGTACTTCGCATGTTTTCGTAAAACACAATGCAATAGGTCCTCCTTCACAACAACCTTACGACGGCCCGTTCAAGGTCGTGAAACGTTACAATAATTTTTTAAAAATTATTCTAAATGAAAAATTAGAAACAATTTCCATCGATCGCCTAAAATCAACTTACTTTAATAGCTCGATTAGTTCTTTCACATTAAACCCTTAGGCCATTTATTTCTAATCCTTTTTCTAGGGGAGGAATAATGTAATGTCCCGGCATCTAGCCGCTATATCTTTATTGTTACTCTTTAATATAAATACTTGGCGCTGGTCGTCAAGAAAATGTTTTGTAAATAGAATATTAATGATTTTTGTTATGTCAATATATAGTAATAAATTTCTTCCGTCTTTATCATATTTTATAGTTTTACAATTTAAGTTTAGTATATTTTTACATTGGTAACCCCGAGCTAACTATTCGTACCTTACTTTTTTAACAAATGCCTTTGTCGGAAGTCAGGACTTCGACGGAGGGCAGTGCAGTTGAAGTATCCGCCCTTTCATCTTCGTTTAAAATACCTGAATACCCGCTGATCCCGAATTATGGTTCTCACAGCTGGAAGCCATATTCGTTTCTCAAAGGATAACTAGTGAGTTCTAGAAGTTTCACAAGCTCATTGGTGCCTTAAGTCCACAATATGCTAAGGAAGTTAGGGATATCATAGTTGCACCTTTAGAAGATACTCCGTACACAACCATCAAGAATGCCTTAATTCAGCGAATCGGCTCGCCTGAGAAAAAAAAATTACAGCAATTATTAAATCTAACTTTTGATTGAGACATAAAACCTACACAAATTTTACGTTTCATGAAGCAGCTAATCGGCACTAAATCTCTGGATAACACAATTCTTGAAGAACTTTTCCTCCAAAAGTTGCCAACTCATACACAGGTTATTCTTTCTTCGTTAGTCAACTCTTCTTTAGAAGAAAAGGCAGAAGTTGCTGATAAGATTGCAAGCATTAACCAACCTTCGGCTTCTTCAATCAATCAAGACTTGGTTACTCTACAAAAGTTATCACAGGAATTAAAAGAACTTAAACATCAAGTTACTGCTCTAACACCTAAATCGTCTTCACTCTGTTGGTACCATCAACTTCGGAGCCAAGGCGAAGAAATGTGTTCCCCTTGTCAAGGAAAATTTATTGATAATTCAAAAGTGATTCGCAATCAATATTGTAATAATTCGTTTTTTAAAAAAAAAACTATCATTACCATCAATTTCTAGCAATAATTTCGTTACTTCATCTTCACGTCTTCTTTATTTGACGGACAAGATCTCGGGACATCGCTTCCTAGTGGATTCCGGATAGATATATATATATATATATATATATATATATATATATATATATATATATATATATATATATATAAAATATCGAACTCTTCTCATTTACATGTTTAAATTTCTTATTAAATGTAATATTTAAATGATGTTACAGATATTAATATTATTTACTATTTAGGTATATCTGGCATGTGCTCCTTCGTCCAGAAAAGGTTTTCTCGTCTTTTGAAAATATCAAGATGACAGCCGCAGTTAATAATGATAAAATAAGGAATACTCACATATACGCACACAAATACAGATATAATCATAAAAATGTTATATATGATTTAATAGTAAAAACAATTTTATAAAAATAAATATAACTAAGCATGTAATTTTATTTATAAAAAAATAATTAAATGATCAAAATAAAAATAATTATTTTTCATCTTTTTTTAATTTCAATGCTTCTTCTAATAACTGCACTTTTCTTAAATTTATATCATTACTCCTTTTAATTTCTTCGTGGATTTTTTTAATTTTTCCACTCTTTTAATTTCCAATTTTATAAGTTTATCTTTAAAATTCTCAATCTTTTTTTTTTTCTTGGGAGGATTTGGAGGAGACACGGAAGGATCAAGAAGTGTAGATGGAGATTGAGAAGGCTACATATAGAAAAACAGATGTAAAATATAATATTAAACTTAAAATTTCACTCGCAAGCGTACTTCAGGTATAAGGACTTCTAGACTCGTAGGATTTTCGGATTCGGGAATTAGGGAAGCCATGGTCCTCCTGGGTAAATTTATAGTTCTGTCGTCTTCATATAATGTATTAAAAAAATTGTAATATTTCCACGTAATAGTACCCCTCCCCTTTGATTTTTTGTTATCTTTTATTTGTTTGTACCTCCCCCGTAAATTCCGAATTTTTCTGTCTAGTGCTTCATTTTGCAGTATCATCCCCTTTTCCCCAAATTCTTTCCTAATTTTATCCCATATCTCTTTTTTTTCAATTTTAGATCCCGGAAAGATGGGTAATGCTTGTTATACTCAGATAATAATAATAATAATAATAATAATAATAATAATAATTTGGAATTCTGATCCCACACAAAAGTACCTTCATCTAGAAGTGAAAACACATTTTTAAAATGAAATAATATAAGTGGAAATACTGTCATATGATAAGTGTTGTTTAGCAACACATTCTTGTTATATTATCTGTCATAAGTGACATGTAGAATTTTGTTGAATAGCCTAGCTTATGAAGGTTTAACTGGTCTTAATTATTACAATTTATTTAACAAAATTAGATGATGGATCGCCTTCTTCGTCCAGATATACTTGATGTTGATCCTAATTCAACAAACGCATCACTAGCATGGAACCACTGGTTTAAGACTTTTGAAAATTTTATCGGAGGAGTAAGTGAAACATTGGATGAAGTAGGTAAACTCAATTTACTCACTAACCATGTCTCCCCGTCGATCTTTTCATTATTTAGTGAAGCAGATTCTTATAAAAATGCAGTCGACATTCTTAAAGCTGCATTTGTCAAACCTATTAATGAAATTTTTGCACGTCATAAATTAGCCACTACATCACAAGTCTTCAACTTCTGGGTAAAGAATGTACATTTAAAGCTGTAACTGCAGAAGAGAATAAGAATGACTACATCCGGGATGCTTTCATTAGAGGATTATTATCAAATGAAATACGGCAACGTTTATTACAAAACAATACTTTGTCTCTAAGTCAAGATTATAGACAAGCTCTTTCCCTGAAGACAACACACAGACAGTCAGCTTCGTATAATGCGTCTAATATAGTTATTAATGCGATACCTAATGTACCTGATAGTCTTAATTATACTAAAACTCAAACGCAGTCAGACTCAGTAGCTGTCACTACATCAACCCAAAAATGTTTCCTTTGTGGGAGAGAGAGGCACTCCCGTACTTTATGTCCGGCAAAGGAAGCAAAATATAGATCGTGCGGAAAAAACGGGCACCTTGCATCAGTTTGCCGATGTAGAAAGAAAATTGTTGCAATGTCACAGGATGCGGATACTATTACTGCTGCACCGAAATGTCTATCTAAGTCTACTGTTAACGTCAAAGTTAATGGTGTCAATGCAAATGCTCTCATTGATAGTGGAAGCTCGTCAACATATATAGACGAACACTTTGCACAAAAAAATGGCTTCTCTTTGTTGCAAGAACGTAATAATATTTCAATTGCATCGAAATTGCTGTGTAGCTGATCTGCAATTAGGAAATCAATTGTTTAGTAAAGTAAAAATTTCGGTGCTCCCTGACTCTTTTGCAGACCTCATTATTGGTCATGATGTTCTGCAGGAATATGAATCAGTAGAAATCAAATTTGATGGAATTAGGCCTGCGCTTGAAATCTGCAATTTAGCTATTGCTAATGTGCCTGAAGTTTCATTATTTCAAAATTTACTTCCATCTATCAAACCCATAGCTATTCGATCTCGTCGTTTCTCTCAGGACGATCAAAAATTTATTAAGCAGAAAATCGAAAATCTACTAAAAAATGATATTATCGAAGAAAGTACCTCTCCGTGGCGTGCACAAGTTGTCATAGTTTCTAACGATAAACATAAAAAACGTATGTGTGGTTTACTCTCAAACAATTAATAAATATACACTTCTAGAAGCATTTCCACTTCCCCGAATTAAAGATAATTGTAAACAATGTAGCAAAGTACAGTGTGTTTAGTACAATCGACTTGAAAAGTGCATATCACCAGGTTCCGATTCGTAAAGAAGATAGATCTTACACAGCTTTCGAAGCTAATGGGAGACTATCAATTTTGTAGAATTCCCTTTGGGGTTACTAATGGAGTCTCATGTTTTCAACGATTTATGGATAATACAATTAGCGTAGAAAAAGGTGCATATGCTTATTTAGACGATGCCACTGTATGTGATCATGATCAAGATGAACATGACATAAACTTAAATAAGTTTATGGAAGTAGCAGAAGAATATGGTTTAACTCTGAACGAAGAGAAATGCAAATTTTCAACATCCTCTATCAATTTACTAAGTCATTCGATTGTTAACCATGAAATAAAACCTGATCCAGATAGACTACGACCTCTACTTGAATATCCTGTACCAACAGATACTGCTTCTTTAAAGCGTGCTATGGGTATGTTTGCCCATTATGCGCATTGGATACAAAATTTTTCAAAACAAATAAGGCCCCTGGTTGATTGTAAAACTTTTCCTCTAAATGCAAAGGCACTTCATGCATTTGAAGAAATGAAGTCTTCAATAGCCACCTCAGTTTTCATAGCATTGATGAAAAGGCCGAGTTCATAGTAGAAACGGATGCCTCTGACCACGCAATCGGGGCTATTCTTTTACAATTAGGACGTCCTGTCGCGTTTTTCTCTCGTTCACTCTCGCAATCTAAACAGCGTCATTCGGCAGTAGAGCGAGAAGCCTATGCAATTGTGGAATTATTAAGAGTGTGGAAACATCTTTTAATTGGTCGCTATTTCAAATTAATCACAGACCCACAATCAGTAGCGTTCATGTTTAATTCTAAAATTAGTAATAAAATCAAAAATGAAAAAAATTTACGATGGCGTCTCGAGTCTAATGAGCGTTCTTTAAAGGATTTGCAAATCATGCTATGTCACCCAGGAGTCAGACGCATGTATCACTGGGTAAATTGTAAGAATCTTCCGTTTTCTATTAATGAAATCCGTGAAATGACGAGAAATTGTCAAGTTTGCTGTGAAGTTAAACCCCGTTTTGTTAAATATGAAGGCAAGTTGATAAAGGCTACAACACCATTTGAACGACTAAATGTTGATTTTAAAGGACCTCTACCTTCGCGTAGAAATAATCGCTATATTCTCACGGTTGTAGATGAATTTTCGAGGTTTCCATTCGCGTTCCCTTGTCCCGACATGTCATCATCTACTGTAATTAAAAATTTGAAACTCTTATTCACACTTTTTGACATGCCGTGCTATATACATTCGGACCGAGGCACTTCCTTTATGTCAGATGAAATCAAAAGATTCTTATCATCAAATGAAATAGGCACCAGTCGATCCACAGCATTTAATCCTAGAGGAAACGGGCAAGTTGAAAGATACAATGGGATTATCTGGAAGACCGTTTTGTTTGCACTCCGTTCTAAAGATTTAAATGTGGAACAATGAGAAACTGTTCTCCCTGAGCTTCTCCATCCTATACGATCACTACTCTGCACTGAAATTAATGAGACACCTCATGAGCGAATGTTTAAACATTCACGAAGAAGTTCTACTGGTTCATCGCTGCCAACCTGGTTGGCAACTCCTGGCCCTATTTTTATGCGAAGACATAATCGAAGTAGTAAATATGAACCGCTTGTAGATGAAGTTGATCTTCTGGAAGACACTCCTAATTATGCACATATACGACTTTCAGATGGAAAAGAAACTATTGTTTCATTGAGACATTTGACACCTCTGGGAGAGGATTATAACCCACTAGAGTTGAATGCGAATAGCCCAATACGACAATCAAAAGATGCTGAGACTAGTAAAGAATTTTTTAATCCTGTTACCTCCACACCTAATGACAATTCTCCTTCTGAAAATGATACAGAAGATAGAACTCGCCTTTCAAGTTTCGAAGAGTCAACCCGTCATCCTCAGCAAACGAACAGAGAGTCGTCCCCTCGTCCTCAGCGCATAAGGAAACTACTCAGTTATCTAAAGGACTATGATCTTAAATAAAGATGGGGGGGGGGGAAATGTCATACTATAAGTGTTGTTTAGCAACACATTCTTGTTATATTATCTGTCAAAAGTGACATGTATAATTTTGTTGAATAGCCTAGCTTATGAAGGTTTAACTGGTCTTAATTATTACGAATACCATACAATTATAAGTGGAAATTCAAAATTTGTGTTATAAAATAATTTACAAAATAACTACATACGGTAAAATAATTCAAACTGTAAAAAGGAAGATAGTATTACCATTCGTTTCTGAAGTACTTTGTTGGGGATCAGGATCAGGATTAGGATTTTGAATTAGTTCTGGTACTGTCATTTGATTTCCTTTTTAATATCAATAATGTTAATATTTTTTTATAGTATTCATAATGTGCAAAATACTTACCACTAACACTGACAATTCTTGATAAATAATGTCTAGTGGATTCCTCATCTGGAAAAATATATTGTAGTAACACAAATTTGATAGTTTTCGAACTCGTACATATACGACACTTGATGTTCAGCCGCCATTTTTCGATAAACTGACAGCTGATGACCTAGCTGCATCACCCCTATGAGTTTGAAGCGTAAAAATACTTCGCTACTTTTTTCTGCAGCGCTGCAAAGTAGCGCTACATAAAAACAAGCGTTCACTGCGCACAGCGCTGCGTTGCGATACGTAGCGCTCGCATCGCTGTATACTCTAAACAGTGGCGACAATAGAGACATCGCTTTTGATTGGTTAGTGGGAAAATCCGCCATTAAGAGGTGAGTGAGTCTGGTCTTGACTCAATATATACTCTCTTTTCTATGGTCTTATCTGTCTTGTCGTTTAGTTTGTTGGTTACGATACGTTGTATTTTGACAAAAACTTAAGAGAAAATGCCTGGATGTGCAGCAATGAGGTACTTGCACGTGACGTTTCAATATGGCGGATATGTCAGTTTAACAGCTGATTGTGGGTAGCTAAACGTCTATTGCTCATTACGTTTTATGGGATGTTGCATCCTCCAAATTATATATAACGTTTTATTTGGATTTTATGTGCATTACTTTCAAACCAAGTGGTAGAAGAGTAACAGATGACCCTATATCAAGATTTAAAATATACTGGTTGTGCCACTCTGCACCAAACGAGGGTCCAAAGCGATACGTGTGATACGGGCATTTTGCGGGTTTTGAAGCGGTTGGCGGGTGCGGTTGCGTGTCAGGGTGACTCCTCGACGAATAAAAGTGCGGCGGCTAGCGGTTGCGATTGCGGGTGAAGGAATAACAGACAGGCTATTTTCTCACCCGTCATCCGCACCCGCAGCGAATCACAGAGCCTAATATTGTCACGTGACTGTTTTGGTTTGACATGTGCTATAGTTTTCGTCTGTGCCGGTGCAGCATTTTTCTGTTATTTTGGATTTGTGAACTTGAGGCGAAATGGACAAGAATTTGTTTTCTTTATAAAAGGAATTTTTACTCCGACCCATATTATGGGACACTACGGTCAAGTGCTACAAAAGGTCTGATCTACAAAGGCAGATTTTCATAAAACTTAGTGTAAAATTAAATGAACGAACCTGCGATATTTGTTGGGGTCTTCCAGCTGCAACTCCATAAATAAATTATGATGATGTCCTGTTCTCTCCTTCTATAAACCCAATGTTATACCCAAATGTTCCTGTCGGGAAGGCTATCATAATATTTAGAGATAATTAGCAGCAAAACTGCTAATTTGCATCTCCTCTGTCTCCGAAAAACTCTTAATTTATCCATTAGTTTTTCACGAGTTCACCGCCGTCTCGAACTGTCACCTGTCACCACTTTCGATAGAAACGTCAAGCTAAGCTGAATAAACGTGGGCGGTGGAGTGAAGCGGGAGCGGCAACCGCACCGCGCAGTGTGATTGCAAGAACCGTCACCCGCACACGCAACCGCACCCGCCAACCGCTTGAAAACCCGCTAGTGTGATACGGGCATTTCCTCGTTTTTTCCGCTAGAGGCGCAATGTGAGAACGACTCAACTGACACCTGTCATTTGTATGTCATTTTGAAAATATTACATGTTATATCTTATAGAAAGGTAAATAAAACACGTTTTTAAGTACATATTCGTATTATATGTTATGTAATATAAATATTTTGTTGAAAGATATTGCAATTAATTCAAAATGAAAAGAAAATTAAATAGAAAATATTTCATTCCTGGATGTGAAACCGGTTACAAGAAATCCAGTGAAAAAGAATCTCTGTTTGCTGCTCTACTCGATATGTCACTTTTTAAAAAATGTCAATGTGCAATTAGTAGAGATGATCGCGAATTAAGATTGAATGATGTTTGTCGAAAATATTTTCGGGAAGAAGATATTATTACCGAATGGAAATCTGGAAGCGAACGGTTCTATCAATTTATTTAGTTTTACTAGTGTTTTGCCGTTATAATTGCATATATAATTTACACAAACGTTCACATAAATAATTATTTCAGATTTTTTGATATGTAAACACGAATTCTCCATTTGACTCCATGTTAATATTTGGTTTATTTGCCCGCGATCAGTTGTTCGACCGCCATGATGAATGGCCTTGAGTGACGTACGTGCAAGTACCTCATTGGTTGTTTAAATTAGCAAAAAAAAGGTTTTTTTAATGAAAAAGTTCCCTGAAGATCATAAAATAAGAAAAGCATGGCTGGCAAAAATGAAAAGAGAAGTGGAAACCTACGGATTATTCATGTTTATGTGAGGTAAGTTGCTTTGTATAATAACTTCAAAGTACATATTCTACAAATAGCATCATTTGTAGATTCATTTTGAAGAAAATATGTGGGAAAAAACGCGGGAAGATGGAACAAGAAAGATAAAAAGAAATGCAGTACCTTCTTTATTTATATTTTCATCACAGAAATCAACAAGAAAACCTCCAGTAATTCGATAAATTGAAAATAAATCTGCAAAACATCGTAATATTTCACCAGTATAGTGCGACCAAGCGATATGTGCCCCTGCCCTCGACTTGGGAGCGTAGTCCATCATTAAGAGTACATGTTTGAAATGGATTTAATTAGAACACAAATAAAATACACAAACATTTCTTTAAATATCATTTATTATATATATATTATACTTTCTCCAAAATTATAATTCATTATTCATTTATTAGTATACCGCCGCCACTACACGTGTAATTTTATTCCGCATGTACTTACGCGTTCACGGCAAAATTCTCAAATGTTATTGGTCGAGTATATACGCCAGCGCGTGCCTTCCAAGTCAAGGCCAGAGGCACATATTGCTTGGTCGTACAATAGTAGATATCGACAATAATACAACTTCAGATCCAACAGAAACATCATCAAATTTTAGAGATACTTCATCTACCTACAATGATAAATGATGTAATATTTTTGACTAATAATTTATGCTTTATACACGCTGGTTTCTTGATGAAAAACTAATTTTAATTTGATTATAATTGACTTATTAATATAATAACAATAATATTTATTTTGTTATAAGGTACAAAGTCCCGTACAAAAGAAATGGTAGAATAATTATATACTAAAGAAAAATAGTTATAGTACCCGTAATTAATTACCTATATATATAATCATAAATTGTTGCTTATAATAATAATAATAATAACAATAATAATAGAACCAATTTTGTGAAATTTCTACAATAATATAGAAAAACGGCAATAATAATAATAATAATAATAATATGTATTGAGAAGACAGGAACAGAAAAGAGTATTTTTATTCATTCAAACAAAAACTTCTTAAAGCTAGACTTTTAATTGTATAATAAAAAATATTATTGATTTTTTCACAATTAAGTGATTCAAGTAAGGTGCAAATCTCTGGATGAGTTACATTTGGAGGCATGTATTGAGTCAGATATACGTCTCTGTAAAGCTTGTAAATGGGACAATAAAAGAAGTAATGTTCAAGACTTTCCTCAGTATTAAGGTTGCACACGGTACATGTCATACTAGTATTCCATTTATATTTAATGTTATTATACGACACTGACAATATTTTTTTTATTTCCTAAGTATAAATTGATTATTAAACGAATTTTTACCATAGAGATTTTTTCTAATAAATGTTTTTCTGTAATAAATTCCTTTTTCACTAATTTGTAGTGGTCATTATAAGCAAAAAAATTTTATACGACTCATGTCCGTATTAACAAAGATATTTTTGAACTGCTCAACTATATTTTGAATTTTAGATTTAGTTAAATTTGCACTCCAATATTCAGAGAGGTTATTTTCGGTGAAAATGGCTCTTAGTTGGGTATACCAGTTAAATTCTTTTTTATTGATATTCAAACCGTCTAAATATATTAACCTATTGAGAATTAATTTGGGATATCTAGTATCTTCCAAATTATTAATTTTATAAAAACAGTTTAAACTCCTTTTTATGATCTGACAAATAATGTGAAATGTACCTGTCTCCGCCCTCAGCATATAATTAGGCGTAGTACGGAGACATCTAAAGATAATTTTAATATATTTCAAATGGCATTTTTCTAATTTTTCTACATACCGAAGACCCCAGATTTCTGACCCGTATAAATACAGCAGCTTTAACAATAGACTCAAGTAAATTATGTTTTTCGTTCCACGTATGAGATTTACCTTTGTTAGTAACTTTAGAAGTAGCTATTGCTGCCTTCTTTTCTGCGTGTTGGGTATTATCGAGAAACTTCCCTGAAGAAGAGAAGAACACCCCTAAATAACAAAATTTGTCTACTATTTCAATACCGCAATTCATGTATTTGAATACAGGTAAAGATGGTTTACGACCTCAGAAAAAAGGTAGAACATTTGTTTTTGATATATTTACTACTAAACCGTTTATATCGCAATATTGTTCTAATAGATTTAGGTTTCGTTGTAGCGATATAGGGGAGTCGGTTAATAAAAATGTTGGCGTTACTATGTAAATTTTGAAGCTATCTTATAAATTTAGTACTGATACCCATGATGTACAGTTTATCCCATAGTTTAGAATGGTTAACTGAATCAAAATCTCTTTTGAAATCGACAATCGCATCGTACATTTTACCCTTTGTAAGTCTGAGTTGTGAGCCAATGAAATGAGGCAAAAAATATTATCTATCGTCCCTCTGCCCGTTCTAAATCCTGATTGATTTTCCGCGAGTAGATTGTTAGCTTCTATCCATACTTGCAGCCTATTGTAAATAATTTGGGTGAAAATTTTACACAAATTATTAACTAAGGATATTCCACGATAATTTTCCGGTAATTTTGGATCACCTTTTTTATATAACATGCTTAGTTCAATTTTAGACCACTCTATTGGCAAACTTTCATGAAGAAAAATATTATTAAATAAATTAAGAACATAGTGGATCCAATTTTCAGGTAAGTTTTTATAAAAATCGTAGTTTACTTGATCACAACCAGCAGCTTTGTTATATTTGAAGTTTTCAATACTACAATAAAGCTCTACAATAGTAATTTCGCTATCAAGAAAGGGGTGAAGACAGCCACTATAAATATTATTTACAATTACGAGTTTATTTACATATAGAGAAGAATAGTATTGTGTCCATTCCTCTGCACTAATGTTATGTGCAATTATCTTTTTAAAAGTTAATCTTCTAATTGTTAACCAAAATTCAGAATTTTTGGTATTAGCTAAAGAATTAATTAAATCCAGTTCATATTTTTTCTTATAAAATTTTGTCTTATTTTTATATTGCTTTTTACTCAATAGATATGACTGTAATTTTTTTTATATGATCTTAAGTCCTTCATCGCTTGTGCCTTGAAAGATTTGCAAATAGAGTTAAACTAGGCTTTAGATTCTACATAATTTCGACTATTGTTTTTATTATTTATTCGCGACGAGTATTTATGAACTTTCAGCATGCTTGAGTTGCTGGCACATTCTTTAATACTGTACAACAAATTTTTATACAAGTCATTTGCATTGTTTGAGTTAAAGTAAATGCCTTCGTGTTCTGCCATTAGATTTCTAAATGTTAGTGCATTATTTTGATTGAATTTAAAATTTATTATAAATTTATTTTCATTTTCCAAATGCTCATGAGTAGAGATATTACCAAAGTAATTATAACTATTATTGTAGAATAGGGTCCTCCACCATTACAGAAAATTGAGTAAAAAGTTAGTTATATTGAAAGTAGATAAGATAAAATCATGATTGAGACGATAAAAGTTTTTTAAAAATTGTTAGTTTTTGAAATATTGGTGATTTTAAGCATCTCTACATCTACGTCACAACGATTGCTATCTTTCTCGCGCAGCCTACTACAGAAACTAGTGCGAGAAAGATAGCTATAGGTTTCTTTAAAAATCAAATGCAGTTGAACTAAAAACAATTATGACTATTTAATACTACAAATTGCTTCAAAATTAAATAAACTTTCATTTAAAATAATAAAAAAAATTAGAGTGGAGGACCCAATTGTATGTGAATTAAACTATGCCCTGTGTTACTAATAGTGGGATAAATCTCTAATTTAGTTACATAATCTGCGAACTTAAGATTTGCCCAAGCAAGGTCGATAATACTTTGCCCCATATGGTTTGCAAATGTGAATTTACCTGGTATATCCCCCCTAACTCTGCCGTTGAGGGCATAAATTCCTGAACATTCCATCAGTTCAACTATCTTTTTGCCTCTTTCGTCTATTTTAGTATGCAAGGAAGCTCTATCCTCAAAAATATTTGGATTAGAAAATATATTTTCATCCTCTATTTGATTTAAATTGCCAATTTTAGAATTGAAATCACCTATTAAAATAATTTTTGAGTCGAAATGAAAAGTTATAATTGATTCTATAATTTCGGAAAGTAAATTTAAACAACTATTATTGCACAGATTGGGACTGAGGTAAAAACAACCTATTATGATAGTATTCCACCACTAGGGCGTCCTTTTTGTTTATCTTTGCTTGCAAAACTGTAAGTAACATTATTTGTATAGTTGCTAAGAAATTCCGGGAAGATGTGTATTGGATTCATACACCAAGTTTCACAAAAACATAATACGTCTGCTTTAAGAAGTTTTTGTACTGAAGCACTGTCCAAACCATATAAATTATTGATGCCTGAAATATTCCAAAAACATATATTAGTACAGATTGAATTATTGTTTGTATTATTATTATTACTATTACTCTTACATAAATTGAAACAATTACTTAAATTTTTTATTGAGTCAGATGTATCTATCCTGTTGTTCAATGCTGCTCTGATGGTTCCTCTATGAAGTTGGTGTTGAACTTTCGAAAAAAATTGGTGTTGTTTTTGTACCTGAATCATTATCATCCTCTTGAGATTGTTGACTTATTAATATGTAATTGTGTGATATGTAAATGGAGAGTTGGCAACACTGCGGGTTAGAATTGAGTTTGAGAGTTGTCGAATAAAAGGCTTATGTTTAAAATATAATAGTTTATTCTAAACCCGAATATCTTTCATCCAGTAAACAACACATGGTGTCAGGTTATTTTCCGAAAAGGAAAACGGTAATAGAACCCAATAGTTTCACGCGGAAAGTAAATAGTGTGAAAAAACGCTGAAAAGTGATGTTAAAAGCGTGCGTCGCGGAGAAGACGTGTTAAATAGTTGTGTGCTCGAAACACTATAATTATTTCAGAGAAATAACAATAATGGCCACAGCTGAAGAAGTCAATGCTTTACGGGTGCAACTCCAACAATTGCAAACAGTAATAAATAGTTTACAAGCCCAAGTTTCGCCTCACAGAACACAAACACTGTATGGAGTTATTCCTATGCCGGAGAAGTTCTAATTCAACAAATTGGACTGGATTGAATGGAAGAAGACGTACGAAAGGTACTGAACAGCAATGAAAGTAGAAAATTTAGATCATAAACAACAAATTAATCATTTATTGTTGCACATGGGCCTGGAAGTCAACAGACTTCTGTCAACACTACAGAAGACAGATAACGATCTGCAAACTTACGAAGAAACAATGCAGTTATTCGATGAATACTACTAATAAAAATTTTAACAGAGTAAAGTTTAATCGCAGAGTCCAAGGAGATAATGAGCGAGCGGAAGAATTTGTAGCTGATGTGATCGAAATAGCAAAATCATTTCAATTCGATAATCTCGAAGATGAGTTAATAAGAGATTGACTGATAGTGGGCGTAAGAGATCAAAAGTTATCGGAATCTATGCAGATGGATGACAAAATAACGAAATAAAAAGTGATTGATAGAATTTTGCAAAGCGAAACAATTAAAGAAGGATCAAAAGTTATAAGAAACGGTGAAGAGAATAGGAATAAACAAATTGAGAGAGTTGCAAAAATATATAACCAAACGAATATAAAATGCCAATAAGGAAGAACGAAAATAAAAATTTCCACACTTAAAATGGAGGAAAAAAGCAATGTATGAGATGTGGAGGAAGTTTTCACAATTATCAGCCATGTAAAGCCGCTAATGCAAAATGTAATAAATGTCATCGGAAGGGGCATTTCACGAAAATGTGCCGCACAAATAAAATGGATAATTTAGAAAGGGACGAACAGTATGAATCGGACAGCGAATTAGAATTGTTACAAGATGAAATCATGGTGAAGTGAAATCAAGTGCAAAGACTACGAAAAACCCCGGGTATGTAAAACTTAAAATAGGCAAGGCTCTAGTAAAGTTTAAGATCGATACTGGAGCAGACGCTACCGTTTTGAAATTAGATGTTTTTAAGAAACTTACAGACAAGTTTCCAATGTATATAGAACAAACACAGAATTAATTGGTCCAGGTAAGAAGAAAATAGATGTTGTCGGGAAAGCATTTCTGCCGGTTGAATACAACGGTCGAACAGAAAAGATTAAAATGTATGTTGTAGATACTAAGGAAAATCTGCTAGGCAGACCCGAACTAGAATTATTGAAAATTGTAAAATTTGAAAATCAACAATTGAGAGTTAATCAAAAAACGATTTGTGAAACTATAGAAAAAGTTAGTACTTCCACAATTAAACATGAGGTAATGAAAAAGTTTCCAGAAGTCTTCTCAGGACTGGGAGAATTCAAGAATTATCAATATAAAATTCGAATCAAAGAAAACGCAACTCCTTATGCCGTAAGTACTACAAGAAGAGTTACCATTGCATAAAAGTTTGCAGAAAGAACTTCTAAAAAAGCAAAAGAATGACGTTATAGAGCCATTTGAAGAAGCAACTGAATGGTGCGCTCCACTTGTCGTAGTAGCGAAAAGAGATAATAAAATTGGAGTATGTGCCGATTTCACAGAGCTGAATAAATACGTAGTTCGCGAAAGATATCAGCTGCCATCGGTAGATGAGTCACTTACCAAATTAGGTAACGCTAAATATTTTTCGAAGTTTGATCTAAATTCCGGGTTTTGGCAAATCGAATTAGAAAAAGAATCTAGACATTTAACAACTTTCATCACACCTTTCGGCAGGTTTCAATACAAAAGACTACCATTAGGTATAACTAGTGCACCTGAAGTATTCCAAAAGAGAATAACAAAGGTATTAGAGCACATAGATGGAGCATTAGTTCACGCAGACGATCTGTTAATTGTTGAAAAGACACAGGAAGAACATGATAGAAACACTAGGAAAGTTTTAGAAACTTTAAGATCACACAATATTACATTAAACTTAAAAAAGTGTCAATTTAACATGAAAGATATAGAATATTTAGGACACACGATGTCTAAAGACGGAATAAAACCGAACACAAAAATCGTAGATGCTATAATTAAATATCCCGTTCCAAAAGACAGAAAACAGATAAGACAGTTTTTAGGACTAGTTACATATGTAATGAGATCTTTGCCAGACGCATCAGAGAAAACAAAAAAACTAAGAGAACTTATGGACGAGAAGAACGAATATATTTGTTCAATAGATCACGAAGAAGAGTTCAATAAATTGATACATGAAATTGCAAGATCTCCAATTTTAGCAGTATTTGATGCTAATGCTGATACAAGAATAACAGTAGATGCTTCATGATAACAAGATGGGATTTAGAAGCCTGTTATGTTTTGTTCAAAATTCTTAAGTCATACCGAAAGAAGATTCGCACAGATAGAGGAGGCACTGGCCATTACATGGGCTTGCGAGCGCATGGACAAATGGTTAGTAGGAAAAGACTTTGAAATTAATACGGACCATAAACCGTTAGTCGAAATTTTGGGACAGAAACCTATATCCGATCTGACCCCTCGTCTTTAGAGATTTCGAATGATATTAATGAATTAATAGCGGCAGATGCACTTTCCAGAGCTCCACTCGACGAAGGACAAAAAGATCCAGATATTTTAGAATGTAAGCCGCTGCTCATAAACAGCATAGTCAAAGATTTTGTACTCGAAAATAACATAACTAAAGAAGATTTGTTGAAAGCTCAAGAAGCAGAGATAGACAACAATAGGTGTCGACTTATTCGAATATTCGGGTAAAAATTATGTGGTCATGGTAGACTATTATTCGAAGTTCCTCGAAATTGAACAATTAGCATATACCAGAAGTTCAGACGTTATAAATGTGTTAAAAAACTTGTTCGCGCGGTACTGAGTGCTAAAAGTAGTTCGCAGTGATAACGCGTGACAATTCGATTGTTTGGAATTTTGGAATTTTGCAGGTAGCTATAACTTCAAATGGGTATCCAGTAGCCCATATCACCCACAATCCAACCGGCAAGCAGAAGCTGCTGTGAAAACTGCCAAGATGATTTTAAAGAAGAATCCCAACGATTTTCAGCGAGGTTTTCTGGCTTATCGCAACACGCCGTAACCTTCTTGCGGAGTGTCGCCTGCAAAACTCTTAATGGGCCGAAATTTGAGAGAAGGGTTCCTTGTAAGTGAAAAGTACCTTCATCCTACATTGCCGAACCACAAGAAAGTGAAAGAAGCATTCGAGAAAGAGAAGAAACGCCAAGAGAAGCAGTACAATAAAAGCCATCGTGCCCACTCCATCATCTCCGTTAGAAGAAGGCCAAGCTGTGTGGCTAGTAAGCGAAAAGAAGAGAGGAAGAGTACTGACTACACGTACAACGCCAAGATCTTAGTAGAGGCTGAAGGATCAACATTTCGAAGAAACCGCCGCGATCTCCCGCCTATGCCCAAACAAGTTCCCAGTCAAGTTCAACGAGCTGTAGAAGAACAAGCAACCAGACAAGTTCAGCGAGCTGCGGGAGAAGAGATCGTTAAACGAAGCAGTAGGCATCGTCAAACCCCTTTTAAATTTAAAGACTATAAAATGTATTGAGTTTAAACTTATTTTGAAATGTTAATTCAAGTTTATTTTGTATTTGTCACTTTTGAGAAAAAGGGATGTGTGATATGTAAATGGAGAGTTGGTAACACTGCGGGCTAGAGTTGAGTTTGAGAGTTGTCGAGTAAAAGGCTTATGTTTAAAATATAATAATTTATTCTAAATCCAAATATTTTTCATCCAGTAAACAACACAGTAATTATAAATAATATTCGTATTCGTACATATATATTTTATTTAAATTGAGTTTAAAATTAATTTTCACATAAAAACCAGCTCTAATTTCATTTTTATGTAGGTAAAGCGTAACGTTCCTGACAAAAATTTGGTAACAGATGAAAATGATTTAGGTGTACAAGAAAAACTTATGTCATATGAGAAAAGGTGTCTGAAAGAATTAGAAAAAGTCAAAAAATACAAAAAACTCTTATATTGCAAATAAAAATATGTTAATTTGAAAGGAAAGCTTGATACGGAAGAACACTCAAAATTGTTGAAGAGCATTTTAAATGAAGATCAAATTCTATGTTTGAAAAAGAAGAACGCAAAGAAATCAAATAAATTGAAGTGGTCAGACAGTACTATGGTAAAAGCTTTGCGGTTCAAATTCAGCTGTAGAAATACTGGTTATCAACAAATTACGAAGCAAAATATTCCACTACCGTCAATTCGAACTATGCAAAGAAGATTACATTACAGCATTTAAAATTTGATAGTGGTGTATTGGTGGAAGTTTTTAACCTTTTAAAAATTAAAGTTGATTATTTCAAAGAATGTGAAAAAGATTGTATTTTAGTTCTGGATGAAATGGCTATAACACCTGGACGATTCGTTGCTGAATAAATACTTTGGACAAGTAACACTTCCAAACCACAGTGGACACATGTATTAGAATTCATGCTAGCTGGCATAAATACTAGGTGGAAGCAAGTGATAGCATTTTATTTCACTAGTAATTCTGTGAATGGAGCAGAATTGAAAGATATAATTTTGAAAATATTTGAGAAAGCTGAAGAATTAAAAATTAATATACTTAACTTTTGATATTGCGATGGTAATAAATCTGCTTCCGTAAGTTTGGGAGATACCTAATTTAAATGTCATATTGTCTTGATGTTTGACCAGCTCTTCAATATGGATTGACAGAATTTCATTAGTAGGGAGATTATGTTTCTGTTGAATGTCCTTGGGAATCTTTATTATTTTATTACTAATAAACATAGTATTTGTATTAGATGTGGTACATCTGCTGTGAAATATACTACTTTATTTGCTCTTAATGAATGCGGTATTTTTGTGTTAATAAGACTATATCTTCCAGCCATTATATTCCAGGATTTCCATAAAGCCTGATTACATGAACCCATGTCTGATGTTATATTAAGTATATTAATTTTTAATTCTTCAGCTTTCTCAAATATTTTCAAAATTATATCTTTCAATTCTGCTCCATTCACAGAATTACTAGTGAAATAAAATGCTATCACTTGCTTCCACCTAGTATTTATGCCAGCTAGCATGAATTCTAATACATGTGTCCACTGTGGTTTGGAAGTGTTACTTGTCCAAAGTATTTATTCAGCAACGAATCGTCCAGGTGTTATAGCCATTTCATCCAGAACTAAAATACAATCTTTTTCACATTCTTTGAAATAATCAACTTTAATTTTTAAAAGGTTAACTTCCACCAATATACCACTATCAAATTTTAAAAGCTGAAACATAATCTCCCTACTAATGAAATTCTGTCAACCCATATTGAAGAGCTGGTCAAACATCAAGACAATATGACATTTAAATTAGTTATCTCCCAAACTTACGGAAGCAGATTTATTGCCATCGCAATATCAAAAAATGAAAGTTGTAACTTCTACTAATGTTATTAATCGTGACGTAAGCAGTGCTTTGAGGTATTTATCAGAAAAATTTAATAACCCTGGATATAAATTAGGAAAGAGTGAAAAGATAATGTCAGCCATCGGGATTTGAACCCCGGGTTCAAATCCCTCTTTCCTAATTTATTTAGAATAAATAGGCTGCACACTCTACGTTCATTTCAACCCTGGATATGTTACGACTGCCTGGTTTGTGGACCAGGTAGAAAAATGGTTCTACTGCATGACTTCTAGGCATCCTTCTAATGCTTTAAGTAAATTCAACTTAGAAAAATATAAAGAAACAACTGATTTCCTGAAAAATTTTATGGATCTTTTTCAAAGAATGGAAGTAGGATATAAAGGAAACTTGAAACCATCTCAAAGTAGTGTTTTAATTTCCACGCAGTCAGTATTAGAATTACATAAAGACTTATTAGACGTCAAAAATTATGATTATGTATTAACTAGTAGATTATCCTAGAACTGCTTGGAAAATGTATTTTTTCGCGATCGCCCAGAAAATGAACTCTTTCTGATCACTATTTAGACCGGAAAGTCCTTCTTTGCTGAGCTAGCTCGGAAAGTTGTCTATAAGGGATCGGAAAGTACTTTACCGATACCGGGACCGGTAAAGCTAAATGTTTATTTATTCTTATTTGCTCGCAGTAAAAAATAAAATAATACTTTTTTATTCTTTTTTCAGGATCGCAAAAAAAATACTATACCCAATATGACCTGAAAGTGCCTATACTGGGCTCACAAGCTTTCAAAGCTCGCATACGGCTCGCTCTGTAATATGCTTGCTCACCCAGTAAAGTATCACTTTCAGGTCTTATTACGTAAATTACTATTAGTGTTATGAGAAATAAACAAGTTGTACCCAATGTTATGCAAGTAAAAAATAATTTGAAATTAATTACTGTGGCTCAGTATCAGTATCTACAAAATCCTTCAAACACTAGTTATGAACAGGATGATCGAGAATTTTTGTCTGGATTTTTAAATACTTTTAAAAATAAACATAAATACGACGAAGTTAAATTGCCTCATAACATTAAAGAGCAACACCTTAATTTAATTATAGTGAGTTCAATTCGTTCTATAATATTTGTAGTTACATTTTAAATAGCATTAAAAAGACTTCTGAAACTTGTGATATGTGTATGAGTTCAGTTGGGTCTAAATATCCAATATATAAAACTTTTAGCAAATTTTCTACTATTAAGTGTTTCAAAGAAAACACTTTGTTCTTTTGTAATGAAAGAATATTTTATTTTTTCTTAGACTTGGAAATTATTTTCAAGAAATATATTGACATAATCTGTGAACAAAATATAGACACTAAGCTTTTTCATTTATTTTTATTTATTTAAAAAAAAAATGGAAACTGTCAAAACTGATTTATGTAATAAATACGGAAGTAAATCAGTTGCTGCAGCGGCTCTCTAATTTGTACACATATTGGCTGGTACCACAAGTTTTGTTTTAACTAAAATACCTACTGTTTTAAAAATTTCAAATCAAATTTTGACATGCAGCTTCACCCTTATCTATAAAGAACGACTTTTAAAAAATATTTGTTTGAATACAAGCTATGTTCTGCTTTAATATCATACTTTCATAGAGTTGATATTATTTATTATCATTAAATAATGAAATTAGACATTTTTATCTCTCGCTAAGACAGGTATTGGATTCATGCTAAAATTCGCATATCCAAATTTTATTGAATAAGCACGATTTAAGGTCCCTAGAATCTGGTTATAATATTTTTAAAATGATGTGTGTGTGTGTGTGTGTGTGGATGTGTGTATATGTGTGTCTGTGTATGTATGGATGTTGGAGGGACGATTCCTTAAAACCTATAAGACTTAAGGACTGTTGAACATTGTATTCCTCAATCTGACATTCCTGGAAAGAGCTGAAAAGGTTTTGGTAACAATTGAACAACCGGAAATAGTAGTTTCTTAGAAAAATTCTTTAAATATAATTTTTGTTATTAAATATTGAAGAACATAAAATTCTCCATGTAATACACTTAAAAAAATTATTATATCTATTATAGATTTAGAGATAAAGACACTATAATATATAGAGTAATCTAATCGCAGAGGCTAAGACAGTAAGGAAACCAGTTGACAAATTCCAATGTTTATAACACAGTTTGTAAATGACACATGTCAGTGTCAAAAATCAACAGTTTTAGTGACATTCTGATAGCTTTTTCTGGGAAGGATATTTAATCTTTCTTATTGTTTTATTAATTTAATATTTGAAATTATAGGTAAAATGCATATATCCATCAGAAATAGCGCCAATATGGTTAATGAATTGGAAGAATCTCTTACATACCGTGTGTCCCAAGCAAACCTTGACATAGGCGTTTAACATGGGAAAACAGTTTTTTGTAAATAAAAAGTGTCCGGCAGAAAATTAAACCATTATATTGAAAATGATAATAGTAGATTACCTCTTGTACGTTATTTAGTATTCATTACTTTATAATCATTGCATAAATTAAAGAAAATTATAAATATTTGTAAAGAAATATTTGTTTCAATATTTTATACTGTGATATCAAATCGATTTTAAATTCTTATCATGGCCGAGTGGATAGCGTGCTTGCCTGCGGAACGAAGAAACGCTAGTAGATTGGGGTTCAAATCCCCGTCAAGCTAAGCATTTTATAATTTTTTTTTATTTATGGAATAATTACTAATTATATTAAAAATATTATTATATCATAATATGAAAGAATTTAAATTACAAATAAGTTTTTATCGTGCCATAGATAATACTAGTGTCAATGGAAGTAGTGAGCATAACTCAAAAGCAAGAATTTAAGCTATATCACGTATTTTTTTTTATATATAAATATAGCATAGTAAAAACACAATACATACACATATTCGTTGTATCCTAATCATGATTTTTTTAAGATCAAAAGAAAATATAGTGCATTTTTTATTACATCAGTGTTTTGATTATTGTAATCAATTTTGTCATTGTTATATTCAAGCATAAAATTGAAATAATTTTCATCGGATTGATTATGTAGATATCATTAAAATTAAAATATTCTATTAATCTGCGAAAAGTTTTGTGCTATTTAGTTGTAGTATTTTCTTCAAATTTTTTCGATTCACCCCAGTACATTTTCGCGCCTTTTTCTTGAGGTTATCGAATTTTCTCTTTATTACAAAGTTCTAGCTGGATTTGAATAGTTTTATTCTTATACGATATCCACGCTTTTACCTTTAAGTAAAATAAATTTAGAAATTAAAGAAAACAATTTTAACTTTAGATAATTATGAGTTTTTGATTGCACAGTATTTGTTTTTTTTTTGTTTTACTTGTATTTAAACAATAGTAGATAAAATATCTAGTTCATAGTGATTTATTACACTATTAATTCGTTAACAATATAATAAAAAACTTGTTACTCTATTTTGTCCGAGATTTTGCCACATGAAATGAGCCGGTAAGTATTTTAAATCATTGTAATGCCAAAATTTGAAGAAAATACTAGAACTAAATAGCACAGAACTTTTCGTATATTAATAGAATATTTTATTTTTAATGCCATCTACATTCTACAAAATCAATCCGATGTAAATTATTCCAATTTTTATACGTGACTGTAATAATGATAAAATTGATTACAATAATCGAAACATTGAAATAAGAAATAATGCATAGAAACTTATTTGTAATTTAAATTCTTTCATATTATGATCTCATAAATAATTCATAAATAAAAAAAAAATAAAAAGACTGGCTTGACGGGGATTTGAACCCCAACCTACAAGCGTTCCCTCGTTCCGTAGGCAAGCACGCTATCCACTCGGCCATGATAAGAACTAGAAATCAATTTGATATCACAGTATAAAATAGTGAAACAAATATTTCTTTACAAATATTTATAATTTTCTTTAATTTATGCAATGATTATAAAATAGTGAATAATAAATAACGTACAAGAGGTAATCTACTATTATCATGTTCAATATAATGGTGTAATTTTCTGCCGGACACTTTTTATTTACAAAAAACTGTTTTCCCATGTTAAATGCCTATGTCAAGGTTTGCTTGGGACACACGATATAGGAACTTCCTCATACAATGAAAAATAGATATAATTAGAATTATATGTGTGCAGAAGACATGTTAAATACAATAAAAAACAATATTTGGGTAAAGTTCTGTAATTTTTTGTTATAAAACGACGGTTCGAAAGCGAAGTGCAATACAGTACTTACATATATAGCCTAATATGGAAATGGCGAGAGGTCTTGTGCTGGCCACAACAGATTTTTTTAAAACAGCGTTTTAGTTAAAACAGGGCTTGTAGTACCAGCCATTATTTTTTGTTTGCATATTTTATGATGTACTTATGTTGTATGTTTTACTAAACATTAATAATTAATAAAATATTTGAAAATAACTGTTTCTTTACTTTATAAAAAATTAACAAATATGTTTTGACAAATTACAATAATCAGAATACTAGTTGATATTAGAAAGTTTTTGAATTTACCGCGATCAGTTTGCCTCTTAATGGCGCCACTGTTTAGAATATAGTCACTCGTGACCAGTCACTTAGCTAGATCATATACATCATATAGCTTACGAACTGGATAGAAAAAGCAGGGAGCGCTTAGGATTGAGAGAGACAGAAAATATTGACATCTAGAGGAGTGCGCAAACTCAGAAAAACATGTGTCAGTGAAAAGCCAGTGACGGGGTGCGTCGAAACTTTTGAGGATTTTCATAGTTCACTCTGTTCCAAGTTGTTCGCGATTATTCAGAAATGAATAATAAAAAAAAACCTGTTGTGACCAGCACAAGACCTCTCGCCATTTCGATATTAGGCTATATAATTATTGTATATATTTGACTTTTCTGATACACATTTAAACACATATCTTCTTTATATATTTTTTAATTCTTTCTAGTCACTCTTATTCTTCTAAGGTTCCAGATTCTTCCACTTCATTGATGAGATTGGCGGTATTTCTGAAGGGTATGTGTAATATATGTATTTATAATTATTAATATTTAATTAATAATAAAATATGAAATATTAAATGTACTTCCAAGGAAAAGTCTTCAGTAACGTCTCTGGCTTTTTGACACTCACATTTATCGGTCAATTACAAACATTTATTTTTTCCACTTGTTTTCCATGGGCTGCGAGATTCATTTACAACTTATTATTTTATATATTTATACGTCTCTATCTTTAACTCCATAGAAGATACAATTTTAAATGTATCGGATAGAGATTTTTGTATTCTTTAATATTAGTAATGACAGAAATTTTCAAAAAATAATATTTAGAAGATTTTTTTAAAGAAACTATTACTTCCGGTTGTCCAATTGTTACCAAAATCTAATCAGCTCTTCCCAGGGATGTCAGATTGAGGAAACTAGAGTATAATATTTTTTAAGTCTTATGTATTTGAGAAACCGTGGTTCCAACTTCCACAGATCCACACACACACACACACACACACACACACACACACACACACACACACACACACTCACGGACATCATCGTAAAAATGTTATAATAGGATTATAGGGACCTTAAAACGTTCTTATCCACTAAAATCTGGATATGCGATTTTTAGCATGATTCCTATACCTCTCTTAACAAGAGGTAAAAATAAAAAAATCTGTTGTGGCCAGCTAATTTCATATTAGGCTATAAATATTGTATTTAACATTTCTGGAACACACAAAATATTTTAATTACATCTATTCTTTATGTTTCAATTCATTCTATGATAAAGTTTCCTCTTACTCTTCTGAATGTTCGAGATTCTTCCAATTCATTGACGAGATTGGCGAGATTTCTAAAAGGTATATGATGAAATATATGCATAGCAAGCGCGTGTTTAGTTGACCTGTTACTGTACCGTAAAATGAGGTGAAATTGACCGTTGACCAGAAATTTGAAAAAATATGGCGTATTAATTTTATTTAGATTTTTTAAACTAATCTGATTTTACTATTTATTTCTCCAAACATGTGACTTGAATTAAAATATGGACAAAAAAATGTTCAACTATATTGCTGTAAAAATTAGTGAAGTTACTAAGATAAATTTGTATTAAAAAATATTAGTGTTAAACTTTGATACGTAGACATGACAATTAATTAACATTAAAATTTGTGTAAAATATATTATGCATTATTTAATTGCCCTTAAGACTCCTTAATTACATAACAGTTTTTTTTCTATTTCGGTGTTCTTACTAGTCTATAAAAGTATTGTTTATCACTGAAAACACGACGTTTAGAAGATCTATAAGAGTTCTATTTGTGGCGCCTTTCGTGTTGTAGAGTTGGTAGTCATGATTTTATAACTATCATATTAATGAATAATTACATCTAACCTCAAAATGTCAAGTTATTGGGAATATTTCAACATATTATTTGTAACGTGCAGTATTTTCTTAGAGTTTATGTAAATTATAGTTAAGATGTGAATACGGCTCTGTGCGAGTGAAATTGAAGTATGGAATGTGCCCGGTAGACGAGTACGCAGTGTAACGGACAACGAGAAGGTTAGCAGTCAGCACCAATGATCTCATAACTAAACCCACCGGTGGCGGCGCTGTGATAGTTTCAAATATGGTGGATGTAACTCATACTGTCATTTAATAACTCATATTCTTGTAATGTTGTTTGTTAATTCATAATACTTATTTAACGATAAAAAGTTTATATATAGCTTAATTCGTAAGTGTACAATACCGATATGTATTTTTCCGACGACCACTAGGAAAAGTACATAAATTCACACGCTAAACTATTATTGAAAGTTGGTCACTGCACATCACTAGCAATGCTGTGTGATATGAAAGCTAGTTATACAATATACTATACTTCATTGATGTGATATATATTTAACTAACTATAACTAAAACGTTTTTTTTTTGAATTCTTGGGGGCGACATAGATATACTGAATTCAGGATTCATATTATTGCGAGGTGTTACAAGTGTCAATAGCACAGATAATACTCGTAATATTTTTGCTCTGTGTTTACAAACCAGCGTTTTATCTTCATTTCCACATGAAATTACAAACATATTGCCGCAGTGTTGCTTTATTTAACTAAATAACATGTATTCAATTTATAATTGCATACCCAGGATCAGGGAATATGTGATTTTGTAACCATTGTTATTATTCTGACTAATTAGTCATCTTTTTTGACAGTTTGTTCTGTTTACGTTTTTGGTAGAAGGATCCATCATTATGTTAAAAAAAAAACTAAAACAATGTTATAGCAAGGTAGTAACATTATTAAAACACAAGTTTAACACAAAATAAAGGAAAAAAGGCACAAATCCATCTACTCACAATGATTATCATGTGATTGCTACATATGTATGTTAACAATGAGTATGTGTTAGAGAGGTTTCAAATTTGGCCGCTAGGTGGCTACGAGTTTTTCTTAGTCGCGAATAGATGCTCCCTGGTACGCTGGTCGGCTCGAAACACTGTTATGAACATGAGAGTGAGAAGGAGAATACGTAAGACTGTGCGTGGCGCGACTGCGAGAGTAGATTGCCTCAGTCACGTGAGCTAGGGACATATATTCAAGCGAGTAACAGGTTTTATGCATTTAAAGCTGAATATTATTAGCTATTTTCTAAATTTTAGACAAATATTAAGTAAAATAATGCTTTACCATTTATAATACATTTATTTAATTCAAAAATAGAAAATGAAATACTGAAAAAAACGAATTTGTATACAAAACAAGTAAAGCTTATACATTAATTTTTGTACAGAACTAATTACAATTAGATAATAAATATTATTAATTATTTCTAATATAAAAGCAACAAAGAAAGTTACAAATAAAAACTTAGAAAAACATATTATTGACCGAGTAAGGAATATATAATGAAAAAATTAAGTAATTAACCGCAACGCAGAATTTGGTTTTGGCGAGAATTTCACAATAAAAATATATATAATGAAAAACTCTACAGTACATATTTACAGCTGTCTACAATAACATTTTAATTAAAAAAGAATTCACAGACTAAATAAAACGTAAAAATAAAAACTAGCTACTCATGAAATTAACAAAATTTAAATGAACTAAAAAAAACTTACTGGCCTTTAAATAAAATTTGATGCGAAAAATTTTGCCTTATTCTTATTTTTGCCTCATTCAATGACATGTTTTTGTGGTGCAGCCTAATTTCGAAAAATAATTGTAAAATTAAATTTATAATTTGTAGTAAATGTTTATTTAATGGGTCCTAGTCAAGTACGTGGTTATTGAGGGTTGGAAAAATAGTTTTAATATTGATTTTCTTTTTTGTTTCTAATATTAATTTTAAAATAACATTTCCTGTAAAATTTGCTGAACCTCTAAAAGTAATTTCTTGCGATTTTGCATATATTTAATACATATTTCGAAGGCATCGTTAGTCCACCGCGATACTTTTCCTCCTTTTTTTGCACGATTTGTGCAGCCAAAGGCACTGCAATACATCACCATTATAAAAATATTAATATAATTATATCGGAGTTGAGTTGTGGCAGGCAGTGAAGACGGTTGTGTCGATCGTGCGGCGATAGTCAAATTCGATATACGAAAGATATCACGCATAATTCGCGGCCATAGGAAACAAATAAACTCTGGTGAAATAAGATAGTGTTGTGAATAAAGAAAGTGGAGTGAGAAGTGCCTAGAAGCTCTAAATTAGAGTAAAAAGTGTATACAGTGGCGAGACAGTAGCCAAAGACATACAGTACAGAGGTAAGCAAGCGTAAGCGAGTAGTGGCGGAGCAGCTAGAGCGTGCAAACAAGATAAAAATTTAGTCAGGCCCGTACTCAGGAAAGTTGTGCGAATATGTCATCGGATAGAGAAGATTACACGTCGGATGACAGTAAAAGGAAGAGAGAGAGAGTACAGATGACCAAGATATAACAAAAAGAAGTAGAAAGACTATGAGAACACCGGACAAAAGTAACAAAGAAGAAAGTGATAAAATAGAACTAAGAGATTTAATGAAAATTATATTACAAATAAAGAATGATACAAAAGAGATAAAACAGGATCAGAAAGAATATCAAGAAGAACTACTACGAATGAAACAGATAAATGAACAGCTGAAGGAAGAAAATATAGAGATCAAAAAAGAATTGAACGACATGAAAGAGAGAATCGAGAGATTAGAGAAAGAAAAAATCAAAAATAATTTCGTGATTGTAGGGCTAAGAACAGACTCAATCAACAGAAATGACCTAAAAAACACCGTAGAAGACTTCATACACAAGAAAATTGGAGTTAATGTACAAGTGAAGGAAGCACTAAAGATAGGAGAGAAGACATGTAAGGTACAAATGGAAAATTTTCAAGATAAACAAAAAGTAATGGCGAATAAAAAGAACCTACGAACTTTAAAGGACAAAATTTTCATAAACAACGAACTAACAAGAAACGACCGCGAAATACAAAAGGAAATAAAAATGTTAGCGGAGAAGAATAAAAAGGCAGGTGACATATTGAAGATAGGCTATCAGAAAATAACAATAAATGGAAAGGAATGGAAATGGGACAAAACAGAAAAGAAGCTGATAGAGGTCAAAGAAGAAGGAGGTACTGCGCCAAAAAACTAAGGGAAAAACGAGGAAAATTGCAACAAAAAGGAAAGACGTCGCAAGCAAAGGAAAAGGATACGATAAGGAACAACAAAACATATATAATTAAGTACGGGAAGGGCAAAATAAAAAATAGAGTAAATAAACCAAGGAAAATAATAAAATTTGGAACATGGAATGTAAAAAGTTTAACAGGGAAAGAATATGAATTAACAGAAGAACTGGCAAAAATGAATATGGATTACGTGGGTATAACAGAAACAAAGAGGAAAGGCAAAGGAATCACAAAGACACAAAATGGATATTGGATGTACTGGGTAGGAGTATCGGAAAAAGAAAACGCCAAGGCAGGGGTGGCAATTTTAATTAAAGAGGATAAGATGAAATATGTTTCTAAAGAAAACCTATTGAACGAAAGACTACTATCAATAAATGTTAAGGAAGGAGACGAAAACGAAGAATACACGCTAATTGTGGGCTATGGACCAAACGAGGACGCAAGAAAAGAAGAAAAAGATAACTTCTTTAAAGAACTACAAGAAATAGTAGACAGAAGTAAAAAGAGATTAATAATAATGGGAGACCTTAACGGGAGGGTAGGAAATAAGAATGATGGAATAGAGTGGTGCTTAGGAAGGAATGGAGAGAATGTGATGAATACAAACGGGGAAAGAATAATAGAGTTTTGCCTAGAGAATGAGTTTAAAATCGGAAATACACACTTCAAGCACAAAGAAATACATAAAATAACTAGACAAGTTATAAGCAGAAATGAAAAATCGATTATAGATTATTTCCTAATTAACATAGACAGCTGGAATAGAGTAAAAGACATAAAAGTAAAAAGAGGACCAGAGATTGGAAGCGACCATTTCCTTGTAACAATGATACTAAAGCAAGAAGTAATCACAAAGAACGAAATCAAAAGAAAGATAGTAAATAAGAAAATAAAATGCCATGAACTTAGAAGACAAGAGATAGAAGAAAAATTTCAAAAGAACGTCAACGAAGAGTTTAAGAAAAAAGCAAAAGAAAAAGAAGGAAACATAGAAAAGAAATGGGAGAACTTCAAAAAGACAATACTAGAGGCAGCAGAAAAAAGCTGCGGCACGACTAGAATAGTGAACAGAAACACAAACAAAACTAGATGGTGGTCAGAAAGGGTAAAAGTTGCAGTGAAAGAAAAAAAAGAACAAGTGGAATAAATATCTACAAACGAAAGAACCTATTGACTATGAAAAATATAAAGAACAAAGGAAAAAAGTAAAAAGAGTAATAAAGGAAGAAAAAGAAAAAGCATGGAGAGAATTTGGTGAAAAAATGAAAAACGCATACAATGAAAACCAGAAATTATTTTTTGGAACACTTAAAAATATAAGACAAAAGAAGACAGCAACAATTACGAACATTAAAGATAAGGAAGGAAAGACGATAGCAGAAGAAGACAGAATAATGGACAGATGGAGACAGTATTTCATAGAACTACTAGAGGGAAAGGATACTAAAGATGAAGAACAACAAGAAAGTCATCGCACACGAACAAAGGAAACAGAAACAACACAAGAAGAAGAAATAAGCTTGAAAGAAATAATAGAAGCAATAAGAAAAACCAAAAGAGGAAAAGCTCCCGGACATGACAAAATAACAGCAGACATGCTGAAAGCACTACCCGAATCAGCACTACAAGAACTTAAAGACATAATGAATGAAGCGCTAAAAGGAATAACACCAACAGAATGGCAAATAGGTATTATAACACCAATATTTAAAAAAGGAGATAGCAGAGAGTGCCAGAACTATAAAGGAATTACCCTAATAAGCACAGTGGCCAAAATATATGCAAGAATCTTGGAGAGTAGACTAAGAACAGAGCTGGAAGAATCGTTAGAGGAAACTCAATTTGGTTTTAGACCAAATAGAGGAGTAAATGATGCGATATTCATACTAAGACAAATAGGGGAAAAGGCAATAAAAGAAGGGAGAAACGTACATGTTTGCTTCATTGATCTAGAGAAAGCGTTTGATAGAATCAATAGAGAAGACATATGGAAAACGCTAAGAAAAAGAGGAATATCAAATACGTTAATAACAGGAATTCAGAGCCTATATTCAAAGACTAAGAGCTATGTAAGAGTGAAACAAGAGACCTCCAATACATTTGAAACTACAGCCGGAGTAAGACAAGGATGCATTTTGAGCCCGCTTCTGTTTACGCTAATTCTTGACGAAGGAATAAAAGAGACAAAGAAAGAAGTAAAGAAATACTACATAGGACATTGGAAATTGAGAAGAGTGGAAATAGCAGAACTATGCTATGCAGATGACATGGTCATCATAGCAGAAGACGAAAAAACCTTAACAAGGAATATAGAAATATATGACAAAGCGCTACAAAAATTAAACATGAAGATCAATAAAGAAAAAACGAAAACCATGATACTAGGAAGAAATGAACAACACCACACGATACAACTAAAAAATGAAAATCTACAGCAAGTCCAAAAATTTAAATACCTGGGGTCAATGATCTCAGAAGATGGAAGATTTGATGAAGAAATAAAAGAAAGAAGAACTACAGGAGGCAAAATATTCAATAGCATCAAACACAGCTTCTTAGGAAAGAAAGAAATACCGAAAGAGACCAGAGTACAAATATTTAAGAAAGTAGTGACACCTATACTCATACACGGAGCTGAAACATGGACATTAACGCAAAGACAAAAAGAAAAAATTACGGATATCGAAATGAGGTTCTTGAGAAAAATAGAGGGGAAAACAAGACTGGACAAAATTGAAAACACAACCCACAGACAAAACTTAAAAGTAAAAGCAATAGAAGATAAGATAGCAGAAGGACAGATGAGATGGTATGGGCATGTAGAAAGGATGGGAGAGGAGAGAATAGTTAAAAAAGTGTTTGAAGCAAAAATTGGAAGAAAGAAACCACGAGGACGACCAAGAAGAACGTGGCTGGAAGAAGTAAAGGAGGCAGCGCAAAGAAGAGGTTTAACTTGGGAAGAAACGAAGACAGCAACACAAGATAGAGCAGAGTGGAAAGAAATATGGAGAAGACCAACGAACCAGAACTCAACCCCCTCCCCCGCAAGCCGGGAGAACGCCTTACACCCGTGAGGGTAGAAAGGTGCAGGATTAAGTAAGTATAAAAATATATGGCAAATGAAATATAAAAATATGTTAAACAATATTTTTATGTATGAAACAATTCACATTTAACTGAAAACTACCCGTTCTTATACACACTGCACTGCACTGCTTGCAATCCGTCCATATGTCACGTGACACACACTACCTGTCGCACTCTAATGGTTATAACACAATCTCTCTCTCTAGAGCGCATCTACAATAGAGTTATGAGATCATTGGTCAGCACGCGGAGAGCGTAAGAGACACATGTATGTTGCACACGCACTGTAAACCTTCAGGTGTCCCTTAGCCTCAGGCAAGAACGCATATCCAGAGAAGAGAATCACGAGGCCGAGCAAACAGCGGCAAGGTGACGAGAAGACCTGCCAACCGTCCGCCTTCGAGGTCGAGCAGATAGCACGGTGACGAGAACCGTCCGCCACAAGGTCACGCAGATAGCGGGCAATTCCTAGAATGGCCTGCCATCTTCAAATCCAGCGCCGACCCAGAGTTACTGTTTAGAGATAAGTTGTGTTTATATGTAGTAGTATTATTTTTGTTTAAATTGGGTCAATGTAAAATAAACAAAAATCCATCAAGAAACCATATTTTTTTTATTTGCGTAACTTGAGCTCCTGTTAATTTTCAGGAACGTCTGAAACAGTGTCCCGAATAAAGTTCAGGATTTGACAATTTTAAAAAAGTGGCTATGGCTTTAGGCATCTGGCCAATCATATTTATTCCTATAGGTTGAACTGTACATCGTCCATTTCGATATCTAAAAAAAAATGTGGTGTGTTGCTTGGTCTATAATTAGCATATTTTTTTAATTAAATCCAGCCACAGTTGATTAGTTATGACGAATAATCTCGGTACATTATTTGTAGTTTTGGGTACAGATACGAGAATTGTGTCAGTTTCATATTCAATGTCATTAATTGACATATTAGTCAATTCTTCGCGTCTACACGCACCGGAGTAACCCATTATTAACACAAGTTTGTGACGATCTGAGTTGGGATTGCTGGTTCGAAATCGAAATTGTTCATTAGATACATATGTTAAACCGTATGTTTTGTATTGAAAAATGTAAGAACAGCTATTATCTCTGCAGCGTGCAACTGAGCAATGGACGAACCAGCGATCCCTTTTCGTTATTTCATAAATTTACCTTCATTGCTAGATATTTTAAATCCGGTGCTTTATTAATAAAGCGGTCTATGTCATCGGTTTCTAAGATTTTAGACTTCTTTGGTTCATAACCTTCTGACATTCTTTTTAGCAGTGCAAGGGGATTCATATATTTTGAAATATCAATATTTTGTCGGACACGTAACATTGTCCGTAACATTGAGTAACATGTTCAAAGTGCCGAGCTTTTCTTACTTTTCCCCATTGTATCAAAATATACTATTAAAACATTTTCACTTATTAATTGGAAAAATACTACCTTTTTTTACCTCCCGCTACCCTTGGTAAGGGAGGTATAGGGATCGTGCTAAAAATCGGATATAGAGATTTTAGTGAATAAGCACGTTTTGATGTCCCCAGAATCCGATTTTAACATTTTTACAATGATGTCTGTAGGTATGTATGTGTGTGTGTCTGTGTGTGTGTGTGTGTGTGTGTGTGGATCTTGTGGACACGATTACTCAAATACTATCAATCAAAAAATTTGAAATTTTGTATATCCATTCTATACTAATGTGGGAAGAGCTCATTAGTTTTTAGTGTATATCGGATAACCGGAAGTATGATTTATACAAGCTTTTAACAGTTTTTCTTGTAAAAAAAATCATTCAATATAATTTTTTAGCAACTTTTACCAATACAAATTGAATATAATGGCACAATCTTCAATTCTACGATAATAGCATTTAGTAAATAACTTGAAATAACTTTATATTATATTATAAAATAATTTATTTTTGTACATCACTTTGCCTCTGCGTCAAACAAAAACAATACTTTAATAACAAATTTGACATATTTAAACAAATGTCACTGTCACGAAGAATTTTTCATTAAAATTAATAATGAAACCGTGTTAAGAAGAATTTAGTACTTTAAATATGATTCTAATGAAATTAAGGTTTGTAAAAATAATATATTTTCCATCATACATAAATATTAGATATACAGGACAATTCGATTTAAGTTTGATGTTTGCAGCATTATATATCAAACAGCTCTCAATAAGAACGTGATTTCAAAGTGTCAAATAATAGTTTGCAACTACACATTTACGAAATGGATAATGTACCGTGAAGAATTTATACAGATCGCCTTTTAGAGCATAAGGAAGTTGGTGATGATTTTGACAATAATGTGTGTGTAACGCTTTTTCCTTAAAATATATTAATGATCCAAAACTTCGCAAAGTTGGTATTTAATACTCTTATATAATTTGAAACAACATATTAGATTTTGAGTATATATGATAAACCGGATGTAGTACTTAATTTGAAGCTCTAACAGATTTTTCAGGAAAAACATAATAAAATAATCCAAAATTTCGTATTACAAACTTTTCTATTTATTGGAACAATAAAGTAGATTTTGTTTACAAACGATCAATCGGAAGTGAAACTTTACTTAAAGCTCATTGCTATTTTATACATGGAATTGGCGGGAGGTCATGTGCTGGCCACATCAGATTTTTTAGTTTATGTTCTGTATTTATTAATTTTAACCCAACGTTTCGGCACCATAAACTGGTGCCTTCTTCAGGGGATACATTGACATAAATATGTTAAAAAACAATAATAACAAGTAACCAAGGTAACAAGAAATATTCATAAATGTTACCTTTTTTATGTATACAATTTTCTAGACAATATATGCATGCCCGGCAATAACATGGACGGCGAACATGCATCTTCTCAGGAAAAAATCTCCTTTTTCCAGAGGAAAAACCGTCCCAAAAACTGGCAGAGAAGTGATCTGTATAACTCAGAGACGCTTTATCGGTAGCGAAATAATAATAATAATAATAATAATAATAATAATAATAATAATAATAATAATAATAACTCGTCCTTTGTAAAACTTGGACTCGTATGTTAACAGATTACCTTATGATACTTGTGTTTTAATGTACTAGTTTTTTATTGTATGGTTACGTATATTGATATTGCGTAATTATTACTGATATAGCATATTCTTATTTTGGGGTGAAGTTGACCGACGAATAGACCACGTTTAATAGGTAGGTACGCAATGGCCGAGTATAGGGATTTCCAGCCCAGCAATATGCACCCTGGTGGCGAATTTTAGAAACCCTGCCAGTGACATTCAGAGTTTATAACCTATGTTTACAACGAACGTGTAACTGCATTTTTCTTATTTTATTTTAAGTTCTAGTGGTGTATTTTCGTAATTTTTTTTTTGTTTCACTAATATATCAGTTTGATATTTACCAAACAATCTTTTTAAACACTAATTTTCGTGTGCTTATAGTTTCTTTTATCATATTATTTCTTATATATTTTTGCGTCTATATTTCTTTTGCAATATGTCTAATTCATATTATTGGGTACCGATATCGAATTGAGTAAATTTTCACTACATAATCCCTCAAGATTATCTTCATAAAAAGTGCTCATAACAGGACTGTCAACAGTTTCTTTGGCACGATTCCGCACAATTAATCGATTTTGTCGATTAGATGGGCTAGGATCGTCTACATTTATTATTGACGTTACTTGTAAATTTAATGTTGGTATTGAGTTTTTCTTTAGATATTTACTGTTAATGGATCTTGTTTCTATAAATAATTGGCATATCAAAAGATTGCACTCTCTACATAATGAATTATTTTGATTTGCACAATATTTGTACACACCTCTAGATTTAATAAAACTTTCTTCGTCAACATGTAAGGAGCACATTTTCATGAAAGGGCTCACTTTTTTCCAATTTTCAATACGTCTATCCACACTTTTTTCCTTTTTTCTAAATCTGGAGTACGTTTTTTCCATGAATTGCACATGGGTACACAATAATATGAATTAGACATATTGCAAAAGAAATATAGATGCAAAAGTATATAAGAAATAATATGATAAAAGAAACTATAAACCACGCTATAAACACACGAAAATTAGTCTTTAAAAAGACTGTTTGGTAAATATCAAACTGATATATTAATGAAACAATAAAAAAATACGAAAAAACACCACTAGAACTTAAAATAAAATAAGAAAAATGAAAAAATGCAGTTACACGTTGGTTGTAAACATAGGTCATAAACTCTGAATGTCTCTCGCAGTGTTTCAAATTTTATCCGCAGTGGCGCTGAGATCTAAACTTTAAACGCCTATAGCACGACGGCACATCGCTGGCTGGGGAGGTTCCAAAAAAGCGGCACGAAGTAATATCGGCCAAGCCATTAACTATTTCATGTTTGCTTATAATATTAACCAAGAGAGGGCGATAGAATGGTTCGGGTCTCTACTTAGGTTTGTGCCTGAGATAAAGGAATGAACGTAAACAGGAAGATACAGATTCTTTAGATCAAATTTTACCCAAGGCCTGGGGTTTTATGACTGGTAAATAATAGTAATTAAGGTACCAAAGATTGTTATAAGGACAATAATGCCTGAGGTCAAGAGTGTACTGTCGAGGGCCTCTGGCCCGAGGCGAGTACGTTGTCCATTTTGCTATATCTAGTACGCCACATTTTTTCCTTACGTCTTCATTTCTTTGTTTGTCTCTAAGTGTTACTCCCGTTATTGCACGTAGGACTTTCATTTCTACTGTTCTTACTTTCTCTTTGGTTTTTTTAGTTTCTGGTCTGGTTTCGGCGGCATACGTCAGAACTGGTCGCACCATAGGCCTAGGCCGTTATTCTTTATAACAGTCGCCTACAATTAAAGATTAGGTATTCCTAGAAAAATAGCAGCATATTGAGGGACTGTTGAGAGTTTATAAATTAACCAAAAAAGTTGTTCAGTATGAGAAATAGAAGAATTTTATTATTCCTAAATGTTTAAATTTTATGTTATTACGAAAAATTCGTAAATTAAGTAAGTTTTTAAGTTTATATGGTTATATTAATATAGATCTGATGATGCTGTTTTATTAAATTGCATATTGCCAGATATTGTTTTGGGGAATAGATATAAAATATATATAAAATGTGAAGACCCGGAATACATTTTGGAAGCTAAAACTTTGAGGGACAAAAAATAATTATTCTATAATCAATAATTTTACCGTTTGATCAGTGGAGTAACTGGACAAAAAAAGGCCCCAAAGCGAAATTTATTTTTTTTCCTCGACACCTTTACATGATTTATTTTGTTTTCGTATTTCTAAGAATTTTAAATATTATAAGGGCGGAGGGGGGGCGGCAAATTTAACATCTGCCCCGGAAGGCAAAAACCTACGCTACGCTATTGCATAAACAAAATAAATAAATACATAATTTCTACAGAAAATTATTACAAATTGAAATCAAACAAAATTATAAATATATAATTTGACAATGGGCTACTTGCTTGGTACTGAAAATCCAATTTCTATCTCTATATACGCAATGTTATGTTGAAAACATATATAAAAATATAAATTTTATTTTTAAAAAAATATTTGTTTTTTTAGTAAATTAAGATAGAAAATTTTCTGTGACGTCATTATATTTAGCTGGAGAAGGAAACCATGATTAAAAATGTAACGTATAGATGGCATGGTGTGCGAGAAAGTTTTAATTTGAATTTGACATTAGTTCCTATTTTTCTCTCATAGGTAATTACCTATAATTTAAAATATCGATAACAGACAAACTAAAATACTAACCTCCAAACTATTGTTGAAACGTCAAACAGGAGATCTACATTACCTGCACAAACATGCCGTTACTATGGGTCGGTACCACGCTATGGCTCTACGACCATTCATTGGTGCGGCGTAATTCTACGTCATACACGGCGGGAATTCAAATAATAAAATTTCATTATTTTTTTTTCTGGCTAATTAATAAAAATTTTGTCAAAAGAAAAAATAAGGGTAGCAAGTTTTCAAAAATATTAAATAAAAAAAATCTGATGTGGCCAACACAAAACCTCCCGCTATTTAATTTTTATTAATTTAAATACATACCTACATATTTACTAACGCTGCAAACTGTTCCATTGCAGAAAACTATTGCTTTATTTACTATTTTCTTTTTAAAATGTCACTGTTATTAATTTAAAGTGATTAGTTTTTTGACAGTGACATTTACTGTCAGTAACATTCATTTGAAATATAAACTGTTTAACAAAGGAATTCTGTTTATCTTAGGCTTCGGGACTAATAAAAAAAAATATTTTTAAATTTATCTGTAAAATATATAGAAAAAGTATTAATGTATTCCTGTAGAAAATTCAATAATCTTTAATTTTCATAAGACATAAAATGCGAAAAATGGCATTTAATGGTATTTTTTGAAGAAAAACCATTATGAGCTTCAAGTAAAGTGCCATTTCCGGTTATCCGATTTACACCAAAATCTAATGGCTTCTTTTCATATTAGAATAGGATAGAAATACAAGGTTTCAGAATTTTCTGATTGATGGTATTTGAGTTAGAGCGAAGACAAAATCCCTACACATACACACACGTACACATGCATACACACATACAGACATCATCGTGAAAATGTTGAAATTGGATCTAGGGACCTTAAAACGTGGTCATTTACTAAAATCTCGATATATGATTTTTAGCACGATCCCTATACCTCCCTTACCAAGGGTAGCGGTAGGTAAAAAGGTACGCAAGTAGTCAATTATAAATATTTATAATGGACGCCTTCTTGGTTTGGCATTAGCAAAATCTTGAATTACCTACATTCAAGTCAGTAATAATAAAAATGTAAACTAATATTCCTTAAGGTAGTTCATCCGTTGATGGCCACAATCCAAAATATGAACCAAATAAATATGTATATAATATTCTTTACAAATCGTAGAATTTGCATGTAAATTAGAAATCATAAGTAACAAATGAAATGACGAAGATAATTGAACTTAAGTTGACACTGGCGTATATTGCTTGCAGTTGCAGTAGATTCACAGCTGATAAGAAAATATTAATATGACAACATACCAGCACATATTTGAAAAACGAATACATTTGGTATTCATCAGTTCAAACTAAAAATTATTTTATCTATTTTTAAAGTAACAATAATTTTATACAGCCAGATTCACAAAAAGTTTAAGCTAATCCTCATTTTTGGATTAGCGAATTCTACTCTAATTTTGACAGTTTATATCTTAAAATATAGTCTAATCTATTCCAAGTATGTACCTTTATTGATAATTAAATTTTAAATACCGGAATACATTAGAATTCACTTATCCAAAAATGAGGATTAGCTTAAACTTTTTTGTGAATCGGGCTGTTAATGTTTAAAATTTGTTATTTGCTGCAAGTTAAAAATGATAGGATTGCATTATTATAGTAAATTAAAAATATATTATTGTTGAATTGAATTATTGGGCAGAGTATAACATTTAAATATTTCATAGTATTATATTTATATTAGTTAGTTAGCAGATATAAATAATTAAATTAAAAGACAAATTTAACATAATATTAGATTCAACAAATGGGCCCTTTTGTGACGTGGACCCCAATCAGTGACCTCTATATACAATATATAGAGGTCACTGACCCCAATGCACCGCATTGGCTGCATTGGCATATTTACCCCACTGCTTTTGATTACGTATCATTTACTGAGTGAAAAACTAATTAACTTTTTTTTGTAAATACGTTCAATTTTAATATTATTGTATTATTATTAATTATTATTATTATTATTATTATTATTATTATTGTTATTATTATTTCATATTTATTTGTTTCAGTATTTTCTTTAAATGTATTCGTAATTATAAATAAAATAAATATATAAATAAATAATAATAATAATAATAATAATAATATATATATATATATATATATATATATATATATATATATATAAATATGTCATCATCATTACCGATATCTGCGATATAGCAGATTGAGGCACACTCAGAAATGGGTAATATACCGTGATGATATATTTATTTTTTATTTATTTATTGTTGTATTAATATTGATCTGATGATGCTGTTTTATTATTGTATATTGCCGGAAATTGTTTTGGGGAATAGATTTAAAAAAAAATGTAAAGACCCGGAATACATTTTGGAAGCTAAAACTTCGAGGGACAAAAAATAATTATTCTATAATCAATAATTTTACCTTTTGATTACATATCATTTACTGAGTGAAAAACTACTTAACTTCAAACTTTTTTTTGTAAATAATTTCATTATTATTATTATTATTATTATTATTATTATCATTATTATTATTATTACTTCATATTTAATTATTACATAATCAATAATTTTACCATTTTGAAAAAACATTCACAATGATTAATCATTGATTACATATCAATTACTATCTGAGTGAAAAACTACTTAACTTTAAACTTTATTTATGATGATGTTACTGTGGTCGTGATAGCGAAACTATAGTCATCGTGATATAAATATTTTTCTAAAACTAAAAAAACTGAGTCTTTATTTAACATACAAATTCAAGAATGAAGTTTCACCAAGTTAGAGCTGATACCATAAAAGAAATTTCAATTCAATTAAAATATATTGTTTCTTGTTATTACTTGATTTCTTGTATTTAGTGAAACAATACTTTTACTAAAAATCACTAATTGTTAACAATTATTTATCCAAAGTGCCCGTTTTTTTTCCATCTCAACCGTTTTTGCAGGTTTTTGTTTGCGTTGAACATGTTAGTTTTTTTTGTTTGTCCTTCACACTACCGTGGTCTAGAGGGTGAGGGCAGCTTGTCCGATCACGTGGCGCCCATTCATTCGAACCATCCCTTCTCCCTTAGAAGCCGGCAGCCTCATCCTGGTGAGGAAATTTTATTACTCTACCATCGAGGTACGTATAATGTAATCAATTAACCATCATCATTGTGAATGTTTTTTCAAAATGATAAAATTATTGATTATGTAATAATTAAATATAACACACACACACACATGTTACTCGTATAAACATTTGAATATGTCAAGTAGTTTCCTTAGTGTAGTTTAGCCTCTGCGATTATTACATCCGATTTTTCTATATAGTGTCTTTATCTCTTCAACTTTCAGTGTTAGGATACTACGTTAATATGTCGTACTTATCACAGTTTTGTAAAAAAAAAATTATTTAAGCTCGTCTAAAAAATAATGTTCATAACTTGTATGAAATACAAATATCTTAACTCGTGTGTATTGACTTGCACTCCGATACGCGTCGTGTGACAATTTACACTCGCATGATATTTGATGACGGTGAAATTGGCAGACGATTCGCAGCAGACGATTCGGGATAGTAGCGCATGTAAACACAGTAAAGATGCGCGCGCATCATTGTAAGACCAAGGCCAACTACATATGTTAAATATTAAAAGTCAATAATAAACCATTGTATACTCATTTCAGTCATACTCTCAACACTTATATCTTTACTGTGTTCAAAATAATTGTTAAATAATGAGAAAACAATGTTAAAAAGGGTATATCAAATTACAATTGATTCATTGAACATTGCACTAAAGAAGCGCCAAATATGAAAATGCACCACATTATAATATAAATGTCAAAGAAGAATTGTATATAACTTTGTTGATACAAGATGTCTGTTTTTTGTACTTTAAACACATTACCCATATACATGTGCCACTATTTATACAACATACATTTTGACAATATCCCTTCAGGACAAGCAGGATAATAAGACAAACTTGAAAAGACTGCATTCTTATAGAAACAATTGTTTATAACTTGGTTAATGAAAAATGTATGTTCTTAATTTTTTGTAATAATTATCATTATGTAACTGACAACATCTGAGTAATATCAATTTTGCCAATATCCCTTCAGGACAATCAGAATGATAAAATAAAAAATTGAAAAATCTGCATTTTAAATAAACAATTGATTATAACTTGGTTAATGTCTCCTTATGTATCTGACAATATCCGAGCTATATCAATTTTGCCGATAACCTTTCAGGACTATCAGGATAATAAAAAAACTTGAAAAATATGCATTTTTATAGAAACAATTGTTTATAACTTGGTTAATAAAAGATGTCTGTTCTTCATTTTGTACAACAATTATCCTTATGTATCTGAAAACATCTGAGCAGTATCAATTTTGCCAATATCCCTTCAGGACGATCAGGATAATAAAAAAACTTGAAAAATATGCATTTTTATAGAAACAATTGTTTCTAACTTGGTTAATAAAAGATGTCTGTTCTTCATTTTTTACAACAATTATCCTTATGTATCTGACAACATCTGAGCATTATCAATTTTGCCAATATCCCTTCAGGACTATCAGGATAATAAAAAAACTTAAAAAAAAAAGAATTTTTTGAGAAACAATTGTTTATAACTTGGTTAATAAAAGATGTCTGTTGTCCATTTTGTGCAACAATTATCCTTATGTATCTGAAAACATCTGAGCAGTATCAATTTTGCCAATATCCCTTCAGGACTATCAGAATAATAAAAAAACTTGAAAAATATGCATTTTTATAGAAACAATTGATTATAACTTGGTTAATAAAAGATATCTGTTCTTCATTTTGTACAACAATTATCCTTATGTATCTGACAACATCTGAGCATTATCAAATTTACCAATATCCCTTCAGGACTATTATGATAAAACAAAAAACTTGAAAAATATGCATTTTTTTAGAAACAATATTTTATAACTTAGTTAATAAAAGATGTCTGTTCTTCATTTTTTATAAAAAATATCCTTATGTAACTGACAACATCTGAGCATTATCAATTTTGCCAATATCCCTTCAGGACTATCAGGATAATAAAAACACTTGAAAAATATGCATTTTTATAGAAACAATTGTGTATAACTTGGTTAATAAAAGATGTCTGTTCTTCATTTTGTACAACTATTATCCTTATGTATCTGACAACATCTGAGCATTATCAAATTTACCAATATCCCTTCAGGACTATTATGATAATAAAAAAAACTTGAAAAATATGCATTTTTTTAGAAACAATTATTTATCATCTAAGCAGTATCAATTTTGCCAATGGGCTTTCAGGACAATCAGGACAATAAAAAAACTTGAAAAATCTGCATTTTTTTAGAAACAATTGTGTATAACTTGGTTAATAAAAGATGTCTGTTCTTCATTTTGTACAACAATTATCCTTATGTATCTGACAACATCTGAGCATTATCAAATTTACCAATATCCCTTCGGGACTATTATGTTAAAAAAAAAAACTTGAAAAATATGCATTTTTTTAGAAACAATATTTTATAACTTAGTTAATAAAAGATGTCTGTTCTTCATTTTTTATAAAAATTATCCTTATGTAACTGACAACATCTGAGCATTATCAATTTTGCCAATATCCCTTCAGGACTATCAGGATAATAAAAAAACTTGAAAAATATGCATTTTTTGAGAAACAATTGTTTATAACTTGGTTAATAAAAGATGTCTGTTCTTCATTTTTGACATCAATTATCCTTATGTATCTGACAGTATCCGAGCTATATCAATTTTGCCGATAACCTTTCAGGACTATCAGGATAATAAAAAAACTTGAATAATATTCATTTTTTGAGAAACAATTGTTTATAACTTGGTTAATAAAAGATGTCTGTTCTTAAATTTTGTAACAATTATCCTTATGTATCTGACAACATCTGAGCAGTATCAATTTTGCCAATATCCCTTCAGGATTATCAGGATAATAAAAAAACTTGAAAAATCTGAATTTTTTTAGAAACAATTGTTTATAACTTGGTTAATAAAAGATGTATGTTCTTCATTTTTTTATAACAATTATTCGTATATAACTGACAACATCTGTGTAGTATCAATTTTGCCCATTTCCCTTTTGGACCTTCAGGATATTAAAAAAATCTTGAAAAATCTGCATTTTTATGGAAACAATTGTTTATAACTTGGTTAATAAAAGATGTCTGTTCTTCATTTTTTATAACAATTATCCTTATGTAACTGACAACATCTGTGTAGTATCAATTTTGCCCATTTCCCTTTTGGACCTTCAGGATATTAAAAAAATCTTGAAAAATCTGCATTTTTATGGAAACAATTGTTTATAACTTGGTTAATATATCCCTTCAGGACTATTATGATAATAAAAAAAACTTGAAAAATATGCATTTTTTTAGAAACAATTATTTATCATCTAAGCAGTATCAATTTTGCCAATGGGCTTTCAGGACAATCAGGACAATAAAAAAACTTGAAAAATCTGCATTTTTTTAGAAACAATTGTTTATAACTTGGTTAATAAAAGATGTCTGTTCTTCATTTTTTACATCAATTATCCTTATGTATCTGACAGTATCCGAGCTATATCAATTTTGCCGATAACCTTTCAGGACTATCAGGATAATAAAAAAACTTGAATAATATTCATTTTTTGAGAAACAATTGTTTATAACTTGGTTAATAAAAGATGTCTGTTCTTAAATTTTGTAACAATTATCCTTATGTATCTGACAACATCTGAGCAGTATCAATTTTGCCAATATCCCTTCAGGATTATCAGGATAATAAAAAAACTTGAAAAATCTGAATTTTTTTAGAAACAATTGTTTATAACTTGGTTAATAAAAGATGTATGTTCTTCATTTTTTTATAACAATTATCCTTATATAACTGACAACATCTGTGTAGTATCAATTTTGCCCATTTCCCTTTTGGACCTTCAGGATATTAAAAAAATCTTGAAAAATCTGCATTTTTATGGAAACAATTGTTTATAACTTGGTTAATATATCCCTTCAGGACTATTATGATAATAAAAAAAACTTGAAAAATATGCATTTTTTTAGAAACAATTATTTATCATCTAAGCAGTATCAATTTTGCCAATGGGCTTTCAGGACAATCAGGACAATAAAAAAACTTGAAAAATCTGCATTTTTTTAGAAACAATTGTTTATAACTTGGTTAATAAAAGATGTCTGTTCTTCATTTTTTACATCAATTATCCTTATGTATCTGACAGTATCCGAGCTATATCAATTTTGCCGATAACCTTTCAGGACTATCAGGATAATAAAAAAACTTGAATAATATTCATTTTTTGAGAAACAATTGTTTATAACTTGGTTAATAACAGATGTCTGTTCTTCATTTTTTACAACAATTATCCTTATGTATCTCACAACATCTGAGCATTATCAATTTTGCCAATATCCCTTCAGGACTATCAGGATAATAAAAAAACTTGAAAAATATGCATTTTTTTAGAAACAATTGTTTATAACTTGGTTAATAAAAGATGTCTGTTCTTCATTTTTTACAACAATTATCCTTATGTATCTGACAACATCTGAGCATTATCAATTTTGCCAATATCCCTTCAGGACTATCAGGATAATAAAAAAACTTGAAAAATATGCATTTTTTGAGAAACAATTGTTTATAACTTGGTTAATAAAAGATGTCTGTTCTTCATTTTTTACAAAAATTATCCTTATGTATCTCACAACATCCGAGCATTATCAATTTTGCCAATATCCCTTCAGGACTATCAGGATAATAAAAAAACTTGAAAAATATGCATTTTTTTAGAAACAATTGTTTATAACTTGGTTAATAAAAGATGTCTGTTCTTCATTTTTTACAACAATTATCCTTATGTATCTGACAACATCTGAGCATTATCAATTTTGCCAATATCCCTTCAGGACTATCAGGATAATAAAAAAACTTGAAAAATATGCATTTTTTGAGAAACAATTGTTTATAACTTGGTTAATAAAAGATGTCTGTTCTTCATTTTTTACAACAATTATCCTTATGTATCTGACAATATCCGAGCTATATCAATTTTGCCGATAACCTTTCAGGACTATCAGGATAATAAAAAAACTTGAAAAATATGCATTTTTATAGAAACAATTGCTTATAACTTGGTTAATAAAAGATGTCTGTTCTTCATGTTGTACAACAATTATCCTTATGTATCTGACAACATCTGAGCATTATCAAATTTACCAATATCCCTTCAGGGCTATTATGATAAAAAAAAAACTTGAAAAATATGCATTTTTTTAGAAACAAAATTTTATAACTTGGTTAATAAAAGATGTCTGTTCTTCATTTTGTATAACAGTTATCCTTATGTAACTGACAACATCTGTGTAATATCAATTTTGCCCATATCCCTTTTGGACCTTCAGGATATTAAAAAAATCTTTAAAAATCTGCATTTTTATGGACACAATTGTTTATAACTTGGTTAATATAAGATGTCTGTTCTTCATTTTTTATAACAATTATCCTTATGTATCTGATAACATCTGAGCAGCATCAATTTTGCGAATATCCCTTCAGGAATATCAGGATAATCTGCATTTTTATGGAAACAATTGTTTATAACTTGGTTAATAAAAGATATCTGTTCTTCATTTTTTATAACAATTATCCTTATGTAACTGAGAACATCTGTGTAGTATCAATTTTGCCCATTTCCCTTTTGGACCTTCAGGATATTAAAAAAATCTTGAAAAATCTGCATTTTTATGGAAACAAATGTTTATAACTTGGTTAATATATCCCTTCAGGACTATTATGATAATAAAAAAAACTTGAAAAATATGCATTTTTTTAGAAACAATTATTTATCATCTAAGCAGTATCAATTTTGCCAATGGGCTTTCAGGACAATCAGGACAATAAAAAAACTTGAAAAATCTGCATTTTTTTAGAAACAATTGTTTATAACTTGGTTAATAAAAGATGTCTGTTCTTCATTTTTTACAACAATTATCCTTATGTATCTGCCAGTATCCGAGCTATATCAATTTTGCCGATAACCTTTCAGGACTATCAGGATAATAAAAAAACTTGAATAATATTCATTTTTTGAGAAACAATTGTTTATAACTTGGTAAATAAAAGATGTCTGTTCTTCATTTTTTACAACAATTATCCTTATGAATCTCACAACATCTGAGCATTATCAATTTTGCCAATATCCCTTCAGGACTATCAGGATAATAAAAAAACTTGAAAAATATGCATTTTTTTAGAAACAATTGTTTATAACTTGGTTAATAAAAGATGTCTGTTCTTCATTTTGTACAACAATTATCCTTATGTATCTGACAACATCTGAGCATTATCAATTTTGCCAATATCCCTTCAGGACTATCAGGATAATAAAAAAACTTGAAAAATATGCATTTTTTGAGAAACAATTGTTTATAACTTGGTTAATAAAAGATGTCTGTTCTTCATTTTTTACAAAAATTATCCTTATGTATCTCACAACATCCGAGCATTATCAATTTTGCCAATATCCCTTCAGGACTATCAGGATAATAAAAAAACTTGAAAAATATGCATTTTTTTAGAAACAATTGTTTATAACTTGGTTAATAAAAGATGTCTGTTCTTCATTTTTTACAACAATTATCCTTATGTATCTGACAACATCTGAGCATTATCAATTTTGCCAATATCCCTTCAGGACTATCAGGATAATAAAAAAACTTGAAAAATATGCATTTTTTGAGAAACAATTGTTTATAACTTGGTTAATAAAAGATGTCTGTTCTTCATTTTTTACAACAATTATCCTTATGTATCTGACAATATCCGAGCTATATCAATTTTGCCGATAACCTTTCAGGACTATCAGGATAATAAAAAAACTTGAAAAATATGCATTTTTATAGAAACAATTGCTTATAACTTGGTTAATAAAAGATGTCTGTTCTTCATTTTGTACAACAATTATCCTTATGTATCTGACAACATCTGAGCATTATCAATTTTGCCAATATCCCTTCAGGACTATCAGGATAATAAAAAAACTTGAAAAATATGCATTTTTTGAGAAACAATTGTTTATAACTTGGTTAATAAAAGATGTCTGTTCTTCATTTTTTACAAAAATTATCCTTATGTATCTCACAACATCTGAGCATTATCAATTTTGCCAATATCCCTTCAGGACTATCAGGATAATAAAAAAACTTGAAAAATATGCATTTTTTTAGAAACAATTGTTTATAACTTGGTTAATAAAAGATGTCTGTTCTTCATTTTGTACAACAATTATCCTTATGTATCTGACAACATCTGAGCATTATCAATTTTGCCAATATCCCTTCAGGACTATCAGGATAATAAAAAAACTTGAAAAATATGCATTTTTTGAGAAACAATTGTTTATAACTTGGTTAATAAAAGTTGTCTGTTTTTCATTTTTTATAAAAATTATCCTTATGTAACTGACAACATCTGAGCATTATCAATTTTGCCAATATCCCTTCAGGACTATCAGGATAATAAAAAAACTTGAAAAATATGCATTTTTATAGAAACAATTGTTTATAACTTGGTTAATAGAAGATGTCTGTTCTTCATTCTTTACAACAATTATCATTATGTATCTGACAACATCTAAGCAGTATCAATTTTGCCAATGTGCTTTCAGGACAATCAGGATAATAAAAAAACTTGAAAAATATGCATTTTTTAGAAACAATTGTTTATAACTTCGTTAATAATAGATGTCTGTTCTTCATTTTCTACAAAAATTATCCTTATGTATCTGACAACATCTGAGCATTATCAATTTTGCCAATATCCCTTCAGGACTATCAGGATAATAAAAAAAAACTTGAAAAATATGCATTTTTTGAGAAACAATTGTTTATAACTTGGTTAATAAAAGATGTCTGTCCTTCATTTTTTACAACAATTATCCTTATGTATCTGACAATATCCGAGCTATATCAATTTTTCCGATAACCTTTCAGGACTATCAGGATAATAAAAAAACTTGAAAAATATGCATTTTTATAGAAACAATTGTTTATAACTTGGTTAATAGAAGATGTCTGTTCTTCATTTTTTACAACAATTATCATTATGTATCTGACAACATCTAAGCAGTATCAATTTTGCCAATGTGCTTTCAGGACAATCAGGATAATAAAAAAACTTGAAAAATCTGCATTTTTTTAGAAACAATTGTTTATAACTTGGTTAATAAAAGATGTCTGTTCTTCATTTTTTACAACAATTATCCTTATGTATCTGACAATATCCGAGCTATATCAATTTTGCCGATAATCTTTCAGGACTATCAGGATAATAAAAGAACTTGAAAAATATGCATTTTTATTGAAACAATTGTTTATAACTTGGTTAATAAAAGATGTCTGTTCTTCATTTTTTATAACAATTATCCTTTTGTAACTGATAACATCTGAGTAGTATCAAATTTACCAATATCCCTTCAGGACAATGAGGATAATAAAAAAAACTTGAAAAATTTGCTTTTTTATAGAAACAATTATTTATAACTTGGTTAATAAAAGATATCTGTTCTTCATTTTTTATACAAATTATCCTTATGTATCTGACAATATCCGAGCTATATCAATTATGCAAATATCCTTTCAGGACTATCAGGATAATAAAAAAAAACTTGAAAAATATGCATTTTTATAAAAACAATTGTTTAAAACTTGGTTAATAAAAGATGTCTGTTCTTAATTTTTTGTAATAATTATCCTTATGTAACTGACAACATCTGAGTAATATCAATTTTGCCAATATCCCTTCAGGACAATCAGAATGATAAAAAAAAACTTGAAAAATCTGCATTTTAAATAAACAATTGTTTGTAACGTGGTTAATAAATGTTGTCTGTTTATCACATTTTATAATGATCATCCCTATATATCTGACAACATCGGAGCTGTATCAATTTTGCCAATATCCCTTCAGAACAATCAGGATAATAAAAAAAACTTGAAAAATATGAATTTTTTTAGAAACAATTGTTTATAACTTGGTTAATAAAAGATGTCTGTTCTTCATTTTTTACAACAATTATCCTTATGTATCTGACAATATCCGAGCTATATCAATTTTGCCGATAACCTTTCAGGACTATCAGGATAATAAAAAAACTTGAAAAATATGCATTTTTATAGAAACAATTGTTTATAACTTGGTTAATAGAAGATGTCTGTTCTTCATTGTTTACAACAATTATCATTATGTATCTGCCAACATCTAAGCAGTATCAATTTTGCCAATATCCCTTCAGGACTATCAGGATAATAAAAAAACTTAAAAAATATGCATTTTTATAGAAACAATTGTTTATAACTTGGTTAATAAAAGATGTCTGTTCTTCATTTTGTATAACAGTTATCCTTATGTAACTGACAACATCTGTGTAATATCAATTTTGCCCATATCCCTTTTGGACCTTCAGGATATTAAAAAAATCTTTAAAAATCTGCATTTTTATGGACACAATTGTTTATAACTTGGTTAATAAAAGATGTCTGTTCTTCATTTTTTATAACAATTATCCTTATGTATCTGACAACATCTGAGCAGTATCAATTTTGCCAATATCCCTTCAGGATTATCAGGATAATAAAAAAACTAGAAATATTTTTTTAGAAACAATTGTTTATAACTTGGTTAATAAAAGATGTATGTTCTTCATTTTTTTATAACAATTATCCTTATATAACTGACAACATCTGTGTAGTATCAATTTTGCCCATTTCCCTTTTGGACCTTCAGGATATTAAAAAAATCTTGAAAAATCTGCATTTTTATGGAAACAATTGTTTATAACTTGGTTAATAAAAGATGTCTGTTCTTCATTTTTTATAACAATTATCCTTATGTAACTAACAACATCTGTGTAGTATCAATTTCGCCCATTTCCCTTTTGGACCTTCAGGATATTAAAAAAATCTTGAAAAATCTGCATTTTTATGGAAACAATTGTTTATAACTTGGTTAATATATCCCTTCAGGACTATTATGATAATAAAAAAAAACTTGAAAAATATGCATTTTTTTAGAAACAATTATTTATCATCTAAGCAGTATCAATTTTGCCAATGGGCTTTCAGGACAATCAGGACAATAAAAAAACTTGAAAAATCTGCATTTTTTTAGAAACAATTGTTTATAACTTGGTTAATAAAAGATGTCTGTTCTTCATTTTTTACAACAATTAACCTTATGTATCTGATAATATCCGAGCTATATCAATTTTGCCGATAATCTTTCAGGACTATCAGGATAATAAAAGAACTTGAAAAATATGCATTTTTATAGAAACAATTGTTTATAACTTGGTTAATAAAAGATGTCTGTTCTTACTTTTTTATAACAATTATCCTTATGTATCTGACAACATCTGAGTAGTATCAAATTTACCAATATCCCTTCAGGACAATGAGGATAATAAAAAAAACTTGAAAAATTTGCTTTTTTATAGAAACAATTATTTATAACTTGGATAATAACAGATATCTGTTCTTTATTTTTTATACAAATTATCCTTATGTATCTGACAATATCCGAGCTATATCAATTATTCAAATATCCTTTCAGGACTATCAGGATAATAAAAAAAAACTTGAAAAATATGCATTTTTATAAAAACAATTGTTTAAAACTTGGTTAATAAAAAATGTCTGTTCTTAATTTTTTGTAATAATTATCCTTATGTAACTGACAACATCTGAGTAATATCAATTTTGCCAATATCCCTTCAGGACAATCAGAATGATAAAAAAAAACTTGAAAAATCTGAATTTTAAATAAACAATTGTTTGTAACGTGGTTAATAAATGTTGTCTGTTTTTCACATTTTATAATGATCATTCCTATATATCTGACAACATCGGAGCTGTATCAATTTTGCCAATATCCCTTCAGAACAATCAGGATAATAAAAAAAACTTGAAAAATATGAATTTTTTTAGAAACAATTGTTTATAACTTGGTTAATAAAAGATGTCTGTTCTTCATTTTTTACAACAATTATCCTTATGTATCTGACAATATCCGAGCTATATCAATTTTGCCGATAACCTTTCAGGACTATCAGGATAATAAAAAAACTTGAAAAATATGCATTTTTATAGAAACAATTGTTTATAACTTGGTTAATAGAAGATGTCTGTTCTTCATTGTTTACAACAATTATCATTATGTATCTGACAACATCTAAGCAGTATCAATTTTGCCAATATCCCTTCAGGACTATCAGGATAATAAAAAAACTTAAAAAATATGCATTTTTATAGAAACAATTGTTTATAACTTGGTTAATAAAAGATGTCTGTTCTTTATTTTGTATAACAGTTATCCTTATGTAACTGACAATATCTGTGTAATATCAATTTTGCCCATATCCCTTTTGGACCTTCAGGATATTAAAAAAATCTTTAAAAATCTGCATTTTTATGGACACAATTGTTTATAACTTGGTTAATATAAGATGTCTGTTCTTCATTTTTTATAACAATTATCCTTATGTATCTGACAACATCTGAGCAGTATCAATTTTGCCAATATCCCTTCAGGATTATCAGGATAATAAAAAAACTTGAAAAATCTGAATTTTTTTAGAAACAATTGTTTATAACTTGGTTAATAAAAGATGTATGTTCTTCATTTTTTTATAACAATTATCCTTATATAACTGACAACATCTATGTAGTATCAATTTTGCCCATTTCCCTTTTGGACCTTCAGGATATTAAAAAAATCTTGAAAAATCTGCATTTTTATGGAAACAATTGTTTATAACTTGGTTAATAAAAGATGTCTGTTCTTCATTTTTTATAACAATTATCCTTATGTAACTAACAACATCTGTGTAGTATCAATTTCGCCCATTTCCCTTTTGGACCTTCAGGATATTAAAAAAATCTTGAAAAATCTGCATTTTTATGGAAACAATTGTTTATAACTTGGTTAATATATCCCTTCAGGACTATTATGATAATAAAGAAAAACTTGAAAAATATGCATTTTTTTAGAAACAATTATTTATCATCTAAGCAGTATCAATTTTGCCAATGGGCTTTCAGGACAATCAGGACAATAAAAAAACTTGAAAAATCTGCATTTTTTTAGAAACAATTGTTTATAACTTGGTTAATAAAAGATGTCTGTTCTTCATTTTTTACAACAATTAACCTTATGTATCTGACAATATCCGAGCTATATCAATTTTGCCGATAATCTTTCAGGACTATCAGGATAATAAAAGAACTTGAAAAATATGCATTTTTATAGAAACAATTGTTTATAACTTGGTTAATAAAAGATGTCTGTTCTTAATTTTTTATAACAATTATCCTTATGTATCTGACAACATCTGAGTAGTATCAAATTTACCAATATCCCTTCAGGACAATGAGGATAATAAAAAAAACTTGAAAAATTTGCTTTTTTATAGAAACAATTATTTATAACTTGGTTAATAACAGATATCTGTTCTTTATTTTTTATACAAATTATCCTTATGTATCTGACAATATCCGAGCTATATCAATTATTCAAATATCCTTTCAGGACTATCAGGATAATAAAAAAAAACTTGAAAAATATGCATTTTTATAAAAACAATTGTTTAAAACTTGGTTAATAAAAAATGTCTGTTCTTAATTTTTTGTAATAATTATCCTTATGTAACTGACAACATCTGAGTAATATCAATTTTGCCAATATCCCTTCAGGACAATCAGAATGATAAAAAAAAACTTGAAAAATCTGCATTTTAAATAAACAATTGTTTGTAACGTGGTTAATAAAAGTTGTCTGTTTTTCACATTTTATAATAATCATCCCTATATATCTGACAACATCGGAGCTGTATCAATTTTGCCAATATCCCTTCATAACAATCAGGATAATAAAAAAAAACTTGAAAAATATGCATTTTTTTAGAAACAATTGTTTATAACTTGGTTAATAAAAGATGTCTGTTCTTCATTTTTTACAACAATTATCCTTATGTATCTGACAATATCCGAGCTATATCAATTTTGCCGATAACCTTTCAGGACTATCAGGATAATAAAAAAACTTGAAAAATATTAATTTTTATAGAAACAATTGTTTATAACTTGGTTAATAGAAAATGTCTGTTCTTCATTTTTTACAACAATTATCATTATGTATCTGACAACATCCAAGCAGTATCAATTTTGCCAATGTGCTTTCAGGACAATCAGGATAATAAAAAAACTTGAAAAATCTGCATTTTTTTAGAAACAATTGTTTATAACTTGGTTAATATAAGATGTCTGTTCTTCATTTTTTATAACAATTATCCTTATGTAACTGACAACATCTGAGTAGTATCAAATTTACCAATATCCCTTCAGGACAACAAACATTTTGCCAATGTGCTTTCAGGACAATCAGGATAATAAAAAAACTTGAAAAATCTGCATTTTTTTAGAAACAATTGTTTATAACTTGGTTAATAAAAGATGTATGTTCTTCATTTTTTTATAACAATTATCCTTATATAACTGACAACATCTATGTAGTATCAATTTTGCCCATTTCCCTTTTGGACCTTCAGGATATTAAAAAAATCTTGAAAAATCTTCATTTTTATGGAAACAATTGTTTATAACTTGGTTAATAAAAGATGTCTGTTCTTCATTTTTTATAACAATTATCCTTATGTAACTAACAACATCTGTGTAGTATCAATTTCGCCCATTTCCCTTTTGGACCTTCAGGATATTAAAAAAATCTTGAAAAATCTGCATTTTTATGGAAACAATTGTTTATAACTTGGTTAATATATCCCTTCAGGACTATTATGATAATAAAAAAAAACTTGAAAAATATGCATTTTTTTAGAAACAATTATTTATCATCTAAGCAGTATCAATTTTGCCAATGGGCTTTCAGGACAATCAGGACAATAAAAAAACTTGAAAAATCTGCATTTTTTTAGAAACAATTGTTTATAACTTGGTTAATAAAAGATGTCTGTTCTTCATTTTTTACAACAATTAACCTTATGTATCTGACAATATCCGAGCTATATCAATTTTGCCGATAATCTTTCAGGACTATCAGGATAATAAAAGAACTTGAAAATATGCATTTTTATAGAAACAATTGTTTATAACTTGGTTAATAAAAGATGTCTGTTCTTAATTTTTTATAACAATTATCCTTATGTATCTGACAACATCTGAGTAGTATCAAATTTACCAATATCCCTTCAGGACAATGAGGATAATAAAAAAAACTTGAAAAATTTGCTTTTTTATAGAAACAATTATTTATAACTTGGTTAATAACAGATATCTGTTCTTTATTTTTTATACAAATTATCCTTATGTATCTGACAATATCCGAGCTATATCAATTATTCAAATATCCTTTCAGGACTATCAGGATAATAAAAAAAAACTTGAAAAATATGCATTTTTATAAAAACAATTGTTTAAAACTTGGTTAATAAAAAATGTCTGTTCTTAATTTTTTGTAATAATTATCCTTATGTAACTGACAACATCTGAGTAATATCAATTTTGCCAATATCCCTTCAGGACAATCAGAATGATAAAAAAAAACTTGAAAAATCTGCATTTTAAATAAACAATTGTTTGTAACGTGGTTAATAAAAGTTGTCTGTTTTTCACATTTTATAATGATCATCCCTATATATCTGACAACATCGGAGCTGTATCAATTTTGCCAATATCCCTTCATAACAATCAGGATAATAAAAAAAAACTTGAAAAATATGCATTTTTTTAGAAACAATTGTTTATAACTTGGTTAATAAAAGATGTCTGTTCTTCATTTTTTACAACAATTATCCTTATGTATCTGACAATATCCGAGCTATATCAATTTTGCCGATAACCTTTCAGGACTATCAGGATAATAAAAAAACTTGAAAAATATTAATTTTTATAGAAACAATTGTTTATAACTTGGTTAATAGAAGATGTCTGTTCTTCATTTTTTACAACAATTATCATTATGTATCTGACAACATCTAAGCAGTATCAATTTTGCCAATGTGCTTTCAGGACAATCAGGATAATAAAAAAACTTGAAAAATCTGCATTTTTTTAGAAACAATTGTTTATAACTTGGTTAATATAAGATGTCTGTTCTTCATTTTTTATAACAATTATCCTTATGTAACTGACAACATCTGAGTAGTATCAAATTTACCAATATCCCTTCAGGACAATCAGCAGAATGAAAAAACCTTGAAAAATCTGCATTTTTTTAGAAACAATTATTTATTACTTGGTTAATAAAAGATGTCTGTTCTTCATTTTTTACAACAATTATCCTTATGTAGCTGACAACATCTGAGCAGTATCAATTTTGCCAATATCCCTTCAGGACTATCAGGATAATAAAAAAACTTAAAAAATATGCATTTTTATAGAAACAATTGTTTATAACTTGGTTAATAAAAGATGTCTGTTCTTCATTTTGTATAACAGTTACCCTTATGTAACTGTCAACATCTGTGTAATATCAATTTTGCCCATATCCCTTTTGGACCTTCAGGATATTAAAAAAATCTTTAAAAATCTGCATTTTTATGGACACAATTGTTTATAACTTGGTTAATATAAGATGTCTGTTCTTCATTTTTTATAACAATTATCCTTATGTATCTGACAACATCTGAGCAGTATCAATTTTGCCAATATCCCTTCAGGATTATCAGGATAATAAAAAAACTTGAAAAATCTGAATTTTTTTAGAAACAATTGTTTATAACTTGGTTAATAAAAGATGTCTGTTCTTGATTTTTTTATAACAATTATCCTTATATAACTGACAACATCTGTGTAGTATAAATTTTGCCCATATCCCTTTTGGACCTTCAGGATATTAAAAAAATCTTGAAAAATCTGCATTTTTATGGAAACAATTGTTTATAACTTGGTTAATAAAAGATGTCTGTTCTTCATTTTTTATAACAATTATCCTTATGTAACTGACAACATCTGTGTAGTATCAATTTTGCCCATTTCCCTTCAGGACTATCAGGATAATAAAAAAAACTTGAAAAATCTGCATTTTTATAGAAACAATTGTTTATAACTTGGTTAATAGAAGATGTCAGTTCTTCATTTTTTACAACAATTATCATTATGTATCTGACAACATCTAAGCAGTATCAATTTTGCCAATGTGCTTTCAGAACAATCAGGATAATAAAAAAACTTGAAAAATCTGCATTTTTTTAGAAAAAATTGTTTATAACTTGGTTAATATAAGAGTTGAGTTGTGAAAGGCAGTGAATACGGTTGTGGCGAACGTGCGGCGATAGTCAAATTCGTTTAAACGAAAGCTATCACGCTTTAATTCGCGGACCATATGAAATAAATAAACTCTAGTGAAACAAGGTAGTGTTGTGAGTAAAGAAAGTGAAGTGAGAAGTGTCTAGAAGCTCTAAATTTAGAGTAAAAAAGTGTATACAGTGGTGAGACAGTAGCCAAGGACGCACATATAAACGGTAAGCAAGAGTAAGTAGTGGCGGATAAGCTAGAACCTGCATACCAAGATAAAAATTTTAGTCAGGCCCGTACTCAGGAAAGTTGTGCAAATATGTCATCGGATAGAGATGATTACACGTCGGATGACAGTAAAAGAAAGAGAGAAAGTATAGATGGACAAGATATAACAAAACGAAGTAAAAAGACTATGAGAACACCGGACAAAAGTAACAAAGAAGGAAGTGATAAAATAGAATTAAGAGATTTAATGAAAATTATATTACAAATAAAGAACGATACAAAAGAGATAAAACAGGATCAGAAAGAATATAAAGAAGAACTACTACGAATGAAACAGAAAAATGAACAGCTGAAGGAAGAAAACATAGAGATCAAAAAAGAATTGAACGGCATGAAAGAGAGAATCGAGAGATTAGAGAAAGAAAAAATCAAAAATAATTTCATGATTGTAGGGCTAAGAACAGACTCAATCAGCAGAAAAGTCCTAAAAAACACCGTGGAAGACTTCATACACAAGAAAATTGGAGTTAATGTACAAGTGAAGGAAGCAATAAAGATAGGAGAGAAGACATGTAAGGTACAAATGGAAAATTTTCAAGATAAACAAAAAGTAATGGCGAATAAAAAGAACCTAAGAACCTTAAAGGACAAAATCTTCATAAACAACGAACTAACAAGAAACGAGCGCGAAATACAAAAGGAAATAAAAATGTTAGCAGAGAAAAATAAAAAGGCAGGAGATATATTGAAGATAGGCTATCAGAAAATAACAATAAATGGAAAGGAATGGAAATGGGACAAAACAGAAAAGAAGCTGATAGAGGTCAAAGAAGAAGGAGGTACTGCGTCAAAAAACTAAGGGAAAAACGAGGAAAATTGCAACAAAAAGGAAAGACGTCGCAAGCAAAGGAAAAGGATATGATAAGGAACAACAAAACACATATAACTAAGTACGGGATGGGCAAAATAAAAAATAGAGTAAATAAACCAGGGAAAATAATAAAATTTGGAACATGGAATGTAAAAAGTTTAACAGGAAAAGAATATGAATTAACAGAAGAACTGGCAAAAATGAATATGGAATACGTGGGTATAACAGAAACAAAGAGGAAAGGCAAAGGAATCACAAAGACACAAAATGGATATTGGATGTACTGGGTAGGAGTATCGGAAAAAGAAAACGCCAAGGCAGGGGTGGCAATTTTAATTAAAGAGGATAAGATGAAATATGTTTCGAAAGAAAACCTATTGAACGAAAGATTACTATCAATAAATGTTAAGGAAGGAGACGAAAACGAAGAATACACGCTAATTGTGGGCTATGGACCGAACGAGGACGCAAGAAAAGAAGAAAAAAATAACTTCTTTAAAGAACTACAAGAAATAGTAGACAGAAGTATAAAGAGAGTAATAATAATGGGAGACCTTAACGGGAGGGTAGGAAATAAGAATGACGGAATAGAGTGGTGCTTAGGAAGGAATGGAGAGAAGGTGACGAATACAAACGGGAAAAGAATAATAGAGTTTTGCCTAGAGAATGAGTTTAAAATCGGAAATACACACTTCAAGCACAAAGAAATACATAAAATAACAAGACAAGTTATAAGTAGAAATGAAAAATCGATTATAGATTATTTCCTAATTAACAAAGACAGCTGGAATAGAGTAAAAGACATAAAAGTAAAAAGAGGACCAGAGATTGGAAGCGACCATTTCCTTGTAACAATGATACTAAAGCAAGAAGTAATCACAAAAAACGAAACCAAAAGAAAGATAGTAAATAAGAAAATAAAATGCCATGAACTAAGAAGACAAGAGATAGAAGAAAAATTTCAAAAGAACGTCAACGAAGAGTTTAAGAAAAAAGCAAAAGAAAAAGAAGGAAACATAGAAAAGAAATGGAAGAACTTCAAAAAGACAGTGCTAGAGGCAGCAGAAAAAAGCTGCGGCACGACTAGAATAGTGAACAGAAACACAAACAAAACTAGATGGTGGTCGGAAAGGGTAAAAGTTACAGTGAAAGAAAAAAAGAACAAGTGGAATAAATATCTACAAACGAAAGAACCTACTGACTATGAAAAATATAAAGAACAAAGGAAAAAAGTAAAAAGAGTAATAAAGGAAGAAAAAGAAAAAGCATGGAGAGAATTTGGTAAAAAAATGAAAAACGCATACAATGAAAACCAGAAATTATTTTTTGGAACACTTAAAAATATAAGACAAAAGAAGACAGCAACAATTACGAACATTAAAGATAAGGAAGGAAAGACGATAGCAGAAGAAGACAGAATAATGGACAGATGGAGACAGTATTTCATAGAATTACTAGAGGGAAATGATACTAAAGATGAAGAACAACAAGAAAGCCATCGCACACGAACAAAGGAAACAGAAATAACACAAGAAGAAGAAATAAGCTTGAAAGAAATAATAGAAGCAATAAGAAAAACCAAAAGAGGAAAAGCTCCCGGACATGACAAAATAACAGCAGACATGCTGAAAGCACTACCCGAATCAGCACTACAGGAACTTAAAGACATAATGAATGAAGCGCTAAAAGGAATAACACCAGCAGAATGGCAAATAGGTATCATAACACCAATATTTAAAAAAGGAGATAGCAGAGAGTGCCGGAACTATAGAGGAATTACCCTAATAAGCACAGTGGCCAAAATATATGCAAGAATCCTGGAGAGTAGACTAAGAATAGAGCTGGAAGAATCGTTAGAGGAAACTCAATTTGGTTTTAGACCAAATAGAGGAGTAAATGATGCGATATTCATACTAAGACAAATAGGGGAAAAGGCAATAAAAGAAGGGAGAAACGTACATGTGTGCTTCATTGATCTAGAGAAAGCGTTTGATAGAATCAATAGAGAAGACATATGGAAAACGCTAAGAAAAAAGGGAATATCAAATACGTTAATAACAGGAATTCAGAGCCTATATTCAAAGACTAAGAGCTATGTAAGAGTGAAACAAGAGACCTCCAATACATTTGAAACTACAGCCGGAGTAAGGCAAGGATGCATTTTGAGCCCGCTTCTGTTTACGCTAATTCTTGACGAAGGAATAAAGGAGACAAAGAAAGAAGTAAAGAAATACTACATAGGAAATTGGAAATTGAGAAGAGTGGAAATAGCAGAATTATGCTATGCAGATGACATGGTCATCATAGCAGAAGACGAAAAAACCTTATTAAGGAATATAGAAATATATGATAAAGCGCTACAAAAATTAAACATGAAGATCAATAAAGAAAAAACGAAAACCATGATACTAGGAAGAAATGAACAACACCACACGATACAACTAAAAAATGAAAATCTAAAGCAAGTCCAAAAATTTAAATACCTGGGGGCAATGATCTCAGAAGATGGAAGATTTGATGAAGAAATAAAAGAAAGAAGAACTACAGGAGGCAAAATATTCAATAGCATCAAACACAGCTTCTTAGGAAAGAAAGAAATACCGAAAGAGACCAGAGTACAAATATTTAAAAAAGTAGTGACGCCTATACTCATACACGGAGCTGAAACATGGACATTAACGCAAAGACAAAAAGAAAAAATTACGGCTACCGAAATGAGATTCTTGAGAAAAATAGAGGGGAAAACAAGACTGGACAGAATTGAAAACACAACCTACAGACAAAACTTAAAAGTAAAAGCAATAGAAGATAAGATAGCAGAAGGACAGATGAGATGGTATGGGCATGTAGAAAGGATGGGAGAGGAGAGAATAGTTAAAAAAGTGTTTGAAGCAAAAATTGGAAGAAAGAAACCACGAGGACGACCAAGAAGAACGTGGCTGGAAGAAGTAAAGGAGGCAGCGCAAAGAAGAGGTCTAACTTGGGAAGAAACGAAGACAGCAACACAAGATAGAGCAGAGTGGAAAGAAATATGGAGAAGATCAACGAATCAGAACTCAACCCCCTCCCCCGCAGGCCGGGGGAACGCCTTACACCCGTGAGGGTAGAAAGGTGCAGGATTAAGTAAGTAAGTAATATAAGATGTCTGTTCTTCATTTTTTATAACAATTATCCTTATGTAACTGACAACATCTGAGTAGTATCAAATTTACCAATATCCCTTCAGGACAATCAGCAGAATAAAAAAACCTTGAAAAATCTGCATTTTTTTAGAAACAATTATTTATAACTTGGTTAATAAAAGATGTCTGTTCTTCATTTTTTACAACAATTATCCTTATGTATCTGACAATATCTGAGCAGTATCAATTTTGCCAATATCCCTTCAGGACTATCAGGATAATAAAAAAACTTAAAAAATATGCATTTTTATAGAAACAATTGTTTATAACTTGGTTAATAAAAGATGTCTGTTCTTAATTTTGTATAACAATTATCCTTATGTAACTGACAACATCTGTGTAGTATCAATTTTGTCCATATCCCTTTTGGACCTTCAGGATATTAAAAAAATCTTGAAAAATCTGCATTTTTATGGACACAATTGTTTATACTTGGTTAATGTAAGATGTCTGTTCTTCATTTTTTATAACAATTATCCTTATGTATCTGACAACATCTGAGCAGTATCAATTTTGCCAATATCCCTTCAGGATTATCAGGATAATAAAAAAACTTGAAAAATCTGCATTTTTTTAGAAACAATTGTTTATAACTTGGTTAAGGGGGGGTTTCGAAAAAGCGACACGAAGTAATATTGGCCAGGCCATGAACTATTACATTTTTGCTTATAAAATTAACCAAGAGAGGGCGATTGAATGGTTCGGGTCTGTACTTAGGTTCGTGCCTGAGATGAAGTAATGAATGTAAACAGAAAGATAGAGATTCTTTAGGTCAAACTTTACCTAAGGCCCGGGGTTTTATGGCTGGTAAATAAAAGCTTCTGTAACCAGTGACACAGCAACAGCAAACCATTCATTTTTCTAGAATTTCACTTTCAACGAATGATTTCTAGAGATGTTCGACAATTTTCCTTTTTAGATTTGTATATAGGCAAGATTACTGCCCAGTTTCATTAATATCTAACTCATTGCAAAATGAAAATTTAAATTTTAACATTACAAATTGTAAAAAAAGAAATAATAAATATTATTAGTATATATAAATCAAATGCACTAGTATTGTATGCATACTAAATACATATTTAAATTAAAATCTACTTACACACAATTTATTTAATTTCTACACTCTGATAACATTTTTAAATTTGGCATATGTCAAAATTTAAAGACGTTGTCAAATTTAACAATGAGTTAAATTTAAATAAGCTTTTATGAAACCGGGCATACATGTCATCCATATGTAATTATTTCATTATTTATTAATTAAAAGCAGTTTGTGATGAAAAAATGTTAGACAGAGGCACATTTCAGACTGACACAATATTGAAAATAAACGAATTATAGTGAAGAGCAACTTCAAATTAGTCGGCCGGGCTATATTTTCTTTCAAAAAATGCTAATAATTATATAGCAAATACATCATTGTTACTATATTTAAATTTATAACAGCTAGAAATTATTATTTATGTTAATTCAAATATAAACGCTACCTCTAAAGAACCAACCAAGATTATATAAAATATGTTTTATTTTTTTATAATCTAGCCGCATCATATAATTTGGTATTTCTGTAGGCAATGCGCTTGTTTTATATTGTTGATGGTATATTTCGGTAACACAAGAAGATAATACTAAGAATTAGTGGAAAATTTGATAGTTATTGTTTATGTAATCCACCGACATTCTTATTTTGGTTTCTCCTACTCTACATGTGGGTAATGTAATAATAGGATTATTTAGTTAAAATAATCCTATTAGGATTTTCGAACAATTTACATTTTCTAAGAATCCAATCTAAATGTTTAATTATAGAAATGGACCTTAAAGATCAAGTAAATTTAAGGCCCATTTCTATTATTAAAAATTTTACCTTTTCATATTCCATAGGCTCATAAACCATAAAGAAAAATAATAAAATGTACACTTTATCCTTAAAGTACTACTCAATAAATAACGATTAAGATAAAAAAAACATTTTTTTAATAATTACTTTGCGAGATATTTGAACTTATTTCCACGCCACACATGACGTCAAATTGGTATCTTTCTCGCGCAGCCTACTACAGAAACTAGTGTAAGAAAGATAGCTAGAGGTTTCTTTAAAAATCAAATGCAGCTATACGAAAAACAATTATAACTTTTTGATACCACGAATTTCTTCAAAATTAAACGAACTTTTATTTAAAAATATTTTTAAAAAATTGGCTCATGGGCCCATTACAAAAAATAAAATTTCACCGTATACTGGTATAGTTCATTTTTACATCCATATGAAGAGCTGATTAGATTTTGATTACAGCTGGTCAACCGGAAGTATTTCTTCATATGAACAATTTTTCTTGGAAAAAACGGAATTAAACATCATATTTTGACAAAAATGTTTCTAATAAATATCGCGGATAATTAAATTCTATATCAACAAACGAATTGTGTATTGCATCCAATTGAAATTTGAAATTTTATAAATATTGTTCATCAAGATATGCATATCGTTTGAAATGCATTTTGTAAACTGAAAAATCGAAATCGAATGTAAAATTAAAAAATAAAAGTAAGTAAAAATTAAACTATATCTTCAAACTTATTATCCATAAAAAAGTAATGTTTTCATCTTTGTTATTAATTTAGTAAGAACGCATTTCAGTACATAAGCATGGTTCACCATGAAGCAAAACGATTGAAAGAACGAAATAAAATATAAATTACTTTTTATTGTTCAAGAAATATAATTACTTTCGGGCAAATTATTTTCCTTTCCATATTCACAATGAAGATGAAAACTATGTATCAAGTGCCAATCGAGTGAAAAATTTAATTCTTCTAATAGGTCAAAATTTTATGTGGGTTTATGACTATACCTACATTGGAAATATAAACAGGAGAAGTCAGGTAGAAAGATTAAAACTGAAGGTCAATTTTCAAATATTTAAACTACTTTACCGACAGTACTACTCTGTTGACATCTATGATATTAACGTTGAACTATTTCGTAAGAATCTACCATTGAGAACCGCCGATTTTGGTGTTATTTTTGATGAAGCTTTTTAGCTAATATACAAAATTATGTACTATGAAAATCGGAAATTACCCTATATATTTGTGTTTGTTATTTCCTGAATGTGTTTGTGTTTCATAATATCAAGTCTTAAGTCACATTTCAAATATTATCTCTTATAAATAATTCTTTTTTCCTAGGGTTATCGCTCAATTGCAGCTGTAGACACGTGTTTCGCTCCTATTAGAGCTCATCAGTACAGCATAGCTAGTTAATAGGTGGACATTAACTAGAGGTAGTAATAAAAAAACTGACACAGTGTAACAGAACTAGTAAGAAGCCAAATACACCCATGTTGTCTCGGTCAGCATTTCCACACACATTGTGGATAAATACAACGTCACAGCGGCGGTGATTTATAACCACCCACCAGACCCGTTACTTGGACCCCCAAACGTAAATATACGAAAACAATAATTTTTCTCGAGCGCAAAATTTGTAAATAATTCTTTTTTCCTAGGGTTATCGCTCAATTGCAGCTGTAGACACGTGTTTCGTTCTTATTAGAGCTAATCAGTTCTGTTATACTGTGTCAGTTTTTTTATTACTACCTCTAGTTAATGTCCACCTATTAACTAGCTATGCTGTACTGATCAGTTTTGCCAATATCCCTTTAGGACCTTCACAATATTAAAAAAAAAACTTGAAAAATATGAATTTTTTTAGAAACAATTATTTATAACTTGGTTAATTAAAGATGTCTGTTCTTCAATTTTTATAAAAATTATCCTTATTTATCTGACAATATCCGAGCTATATCAATTTTGCCAATATTCCTTCATGACTATCAGGATATTATAAGACTTGAAAAATCTGCATTTTTATGGAAATAATGGGGTATTCCACTCAATTTTTTTTTATTATTTTAAATAAAACTTCATTCAGTTTTGAAGCAATTCATAGTATTAAAAAATTTTCCTTTTAGGAAATGTGAAATATCTCGTAAAGTAATTATTTAAAAAATGTTTTCATTGTTTTAACTATTATTTATTGAGCCATACTTTATGTTAAAATGAAATTTTTTCAATTTTTTTGTTATGGTGGAATACCCCATTGATTATAACTTGGTTCATAAAAGAATTCTTTTTTTTAATTCTTATAACAATTATCCTTATGTATCTGACAACGTTTCTGTTGAGATGCTTAAAAAATGTAAAATCTTGTAATTAAGATATTTTTTTGAAAAAACAGTTTTACCAAACCGTTTGGCATCCTTGAAAGTAAATGTCTCTGTATATTACTCATTTTTACAATATTTGGACTATTGTTGTTTTCCCTAAGAGCTCTTCATTTGTTAAAAACTTTGTTCATATGTTTAAACACAAATGTTGGGCGGTCTCTTAGGCATGTGTCCAATAGGGAACGAATACAATTATTAAAGGATTTAAAAGTAAATTAACAGGACGCGCGTATAGTCAAAACCGTGAAGTTATTGTAAAAATTTTTGATTTTATGAAACGTGAAAGCGAGGCAGGTGAACCGCTTACACCGACGTCGAATATAGCCAAAAGGGTTCCTACAGCTAGTGGTGTTTTGGAAAGCTCTATTTATCGAGTTTGTAAGAGGAGAAGAAACAAATTATAGAAAATATTTTGTTTAAATTATTATTTATAATTTGTACTAGCCGACCCGGTTCGGCTTCGCACTGGTAAAACTAGAATAACGATTAACTACACGTATAACATTAATTTTTCACATTAACTTCGGAGACATGCGCTGCGTAGGGAGCCGGCAACCTGCCTCGCATCGTACATGTAACAGGCTCCGCCCACTATCGTCTCGATCCCCGCACCGCACTTAACAGCGCCTTTTTTTAAACATGTCTCGGGTACTTTTACTTATGTACATATGATGCAAGCTACCTCTCTAACAGATATCGAAAATCTGCCAACTGTTAAAACTTAACTACAGATACAAAGATAAATAAATAATTAAAATCATCCCTTATTGTAACGCCTTAAGGGATGATTTTTCAAAAACGCTAGAACACTATATTTCTTACCAAAAGCATAAATATGAATTTATATATCCCTAAATTGAAAAATGATTGGTTCTCCATACAAATTTTCATCTTCTATTTCACCCCCTTCTCCAAGGTCCAATCTATCTCTATAGCAAAATTCATCAAAATTGGTTCAGCGGTTTAGGCATGAAAACGTAACAAACAGACAGAGATACTTTTGCATTTATTATATTAGTTGTACAAATAATGCAATATTTGGGTATAGTTTTGTATTTTTTTATTTATAAAACGACGTTTCATCAGCGAAGTGATGTTTTTATCAGATAAAATAATACAATACGATAAATATGTAGTCAACATGATATTTTATCTGATGAATTCTGCACTTCGCTGTCGAATCGTCGTTTTATAAATAAAAATATACAGAACCATACCCAAATATTGCTTTATTTATGTGAGTTCTGAATAAAAGCTTCTTTCAATTTTTATTTTATGCTTTTTTTAATATTAAGGGATTCTGTATTGTATAATTTTTCTTATTGCTGTTTATAATGTATTTTTCGTTTATTATTTAAGTTACCTCATATCAGACATAAATAATATTTGTTAAATTTCAGTGTAATGCTACACCAGTACGTAGTAATAGCGTGATAGAAGTTTGTATGTACATGTACAGGTGTCTCAGGACGAGTTTACGCTATCTATATTTTAAAAACTATTTAATATAATTTAACGAAATTTGGTATCTAGGGGTTATCCAACATGCTCGTTTTAACTAAAATATTTTCAAATCAGTAGCACTTCCGGTTTGACCGGAAATTGACCTCAACTTTCTTATTTTAAATGTAATATGCTATATTTTATTTTACCATTGAATGCAGCGGAAAATTTTACATATGAAGCAATAAAAACATTTTACTCATGATCAACTACTTCCGGCGTTATTCAACTTTTTTTGATTTTTTGTCTGAAATCCGGCACATTTTCAAAACTCTTTATATCGGGAACGAGATCGAATTTTTATAATCTGAAAAAAGCCTTTTATAAAGGAGACTTTAAGCTACATTATCCATAGAAGAATCCTCGATTATTTATAAAAATATGACGGGTACGTTACACCAAAATTACAATTGACAAACTTCAAAAAAGACAATTTTTTTAAATAGAACCCCCCCTTTTTTATTACATAAATGTGTACTACGACAAAAAATAAGGGTACTTTATGTAACATGTCCTATGTTGAAAGTTGATAGAATTTCAGTAAATTAGAAAAACATGTATTCTGGGTATAATTATTTTATTAATACGGATAAGTAAGCCATGGAAAAACAATGTTTGTTGTTACAAACTCATCTACTTGATTTCTTAGGTAATTTACCGTTGGATCAAAGGAATTTAATATGGTACCAACATGATGGCGCTCCACCCCACAATAGCCATAGAATAAATACTTTTTTGGAAACAATTATTGAAGATAGGTGGCTGGCAAATAAAGGACCACGTAGGTGGCCTCCTTGTTCACCCGATTTAACTCCACTTGATTTTTTTTTGTAATTACATTAAAAACGTCGTCTATTGTCTATTGATAAAATAATTATACCCAGATTACATGTTTTTCTAATTTACTGAAATTCTATCAACTTTCAACATAGGACATGTTACATAAAGTACCCTTACTTTTTGTCGTAGAACACATTTATGTAATAAAAAAGGGGGGGTTCCATTTAAAAAAATTGTCTTTTTTGAAGTTTGTCAACTGTAATTTTGGTGTAACGTACCCGTCACATTTTTATAAATAATCGAGGATTCTTCTAAGAATAATGAAACTTAAAGTCTCCTTTATAAAAGGCTTTTTTCAGATTATAAAAAAAAAGAGTTTTGAAAATGTGCCGGATTTCAGACAAAAAATCAAAAAAAGTTGAATAACGCCGGAAGTAGTTGATCATGAGTAAAATGTTTTTATTGCTTCATATGTAAAATTTTCCGCTGCATTCAATGGTAAAATAAAATATAGCATATTCCATTTAAAATAAGAAAGTTGAGGTCAATTTCCGGTCAAACCGGAAGTGCTACTACTTTGAAAATATTTTAGTTAAAACGAGCATATTGGATAGGAAAAGGAAAAGGATCCACTTTTATCTGGTAAGTACCTAATCACAGTTTAGTTGAATTTATTTTTTGTTTACTTTACTAATGCCCATATTCATACACTCGTAAAATTTTAAATAGTTCGCTATAATTTTTATCCAGTAAAAACAGTCGATACTGTCAGAAAAATCGAAATGTAATTTGTCAAGTTTGTTTCTATTTGTCAAAAAATTTAACGAGCCGTTTTGAAACTTTACGAGTGTTTATGAATATGGGCATAAATAATGTGCCGATGGTTGTGTCAATGGGTTGTACTAAAGTTGTCATTATGTAAACAAAAAAAAAAAACAAATATGTAAGCAGAATAACCAGTTGAAGTCTGAATATTTCAAAACAAAAAATATGCGATTTATAACATCATTATTATAATCACTCGTTTCAACTGTATAACACCTTGGGAAACAACTATGCTAAAAAATATTAAAACATATTTTAGGTTGGCTGTCTGCAGATCCGACGGGTGAACCAACGAGAGCATTTTGCAAGTATAGCAAATGTTCTTTAACTGCTCATAAGAAAGATTTACTCCAACATGCTAAATTAAACAAACATGTTAAACAACAAAAATTTGAAAAACAGGCAAAAGCGTGTAAACCTTTAAATTTTGTTTCGGTAAAAAGCAATGAGCAAAAATAAGCAGAATTGAAATTAAGTGTATATATCGCTCAGCATTCATCAATAAATGCAATAGATCATCTTTCTAAAGTGTTACCTGCTATTGATCCAAAGTCAGATATATTGACTAATTTGAAACTACATAGAACAAAATGTTCTGCGTTACTCAAGAATGTTATTGCACCCTGTATGCTAAATAATTTAATTGAAGATATAGGAAATGCAACATATTCTCTAATTATTGACGAGAGCACAGACGTAGTCAGTGATATAATATTATGTGTTATGATCAGATATTTTTCATATCGAAGAAGTGTTATTGTAACAACTTTTTATAGACTAATATTAGTAAAAAATTGTAATGCTCAAGGACTCTTTGACGCTGTTTCTCAGCAATTAGTGAAAGACAATTTATCAATTAATAATTTAATTGGAGTAGGAGTCGATGGTGCTAGTGTGATGGTAGGTATTCATCACTCTTTCACATCACTTTTAAAATCGGTAGTTCCAGATGCTGTAGTTGTTAAATGTGTGTGTCACTCTTCTCTGCATTTATGTGCAGAATATGCAACCAAAGAATTGCCTAAGCAATTAGAATTTTTAGTAAGAGAAATTCACAATTATTTCTCTCATAGTCCTAAAAGGATTAATGAATATAAGGATCTGTACTTGCGTTTGCATAATAAAACACCTAATAAAATTTCGAAATTATCTGGAACTAGATGGCTTGCAAGATTCTATGCAATTTCTACTGTTCTATACCAGTGGAATGAATTATATAGTTTCTTTAAAAAAGCGTATATAGAAGACAAGTGCTATACAGCGGAACAAATCATTTATATAATGGATCGTCCTGCTTACAAAGCTTATTTGATTTTTCTTAAATGTAACTTAGAAATTATATGTAATATACATTTCCAGAGTGACAATATTAGTCCTTTTGTTTTATTTCAAGATCTTTTAATGTTATTTAAAGGATTTGTCCAAAAAATTGTAGTACCTAATCAACTTCTAAAAATACCAGATAATCAGCTGATTAATTTTGATTTTAAAAAATATCTTATGCAAAGAAGACAAAACAAATGTTAAAAGCAAATGTTTTAATTTTTTATTACTGTATGCAAACAGCTACAAGATAGATTGCCGGACAACATTGTAACTTTGGAAAAATATAACATTTTCCGACCAGAGATAGCAACATCGCAAAGAAAACCTGAAGTTATAGATATTGTGAATTCATTTTCAAGATTTCCAATTGATGTTTGTCAAGACGAATGGCAAAATATATCTAATAAAAAATGGAACGAAATAAATGATGTCGTAAAATTTTGGAATGAAGTTTATTCCGATAAAGATAGTGGTGGAAATCAACGCTTTAAAAATATTTCCAATTTAGCTCTAACGTTATTATCTTTACCCATAGGTATCAAACGCTACTGTGGAGAGAGCTTTTTCCGTGTATAATGATAATGTAATAAAAAACAAAATACGAAATAAATTACGTTTAGAAATGGTACAAGCTATCATGATGATTAGATACAATCTTAGAATGAATAATCAAACTTGCATGGATTTTCGACCTAGTAAAGAAATGATAGAAAAATTTAATGTAAATATGTATGAATTTAAAAGAGAATCATACGAAGAAGACACAGATTGGGATATAATAGATGATTTGAAAGATTTATAATTATATATTATACAAGACAATTGAAAATACGTGTTGCCTGGAACTTTCAAATCATCTATTATATCCCAATCTTTGTTTTCTTCTTCTCTGAATAAAAAGAAATTAAAATATAAACAGTGAATTTTGAAGTAGGCATGTAGTCTAATATCATCTGCATGAAACGTCAAACTGTATGTCACATGACCTATCTTTTTAAATAGTGCTATGTAATATTGTAATATTAAATAAAGTACTAGTTTGTATTGCTAGACATGCATTATTCATTTTTTTAACACACATATACATTTAGGGTAATTTGTATTACGTTTAGGGTGTTTTCAAGTAGTCTATCGGGGAATTTTCTCATCTTAGGTTGGCAACACTGACACTTGGTTTACGAGATTCATTTGGTTTTTTGTCTTCATTTTGGTCGGTTGCGTTCTTCTACTTCCGTGTCTGTTACATATTATAATTTCATATTCATTTACGAATAATTTTTGTAGCATTCGTTTCTATTTTGTCATATACATCGTCTATCGTCATTATTTGTTCCTAGAATATTTTTTGTCTATTTTGTCATTGGTATTTTCTATCCTCAATTATGGTAGTGCTATTTTGATCCGTTTTGTTGTGTTGTTTGTGTTATTTCATCTTTAGATATTATCTTTTTCTTTAGGATTCTTAATATATTTCTTCGACATCCTTTTATTTGAACAGATATTTTATACTGTCATTTTGAAGGAGTAATTGATTTACTTTAACATGTAAATATAGTTTAACTATTTAAATATTATATTTTTTTGGTTGCGTTCGCATTTAGTTTTTATTTTGTATTACTATTGTGAAATATTTTTTTCCTACACATTGTGAAGAAAATAATTTGATTTCATTAATATAAGTTTTTTTTTTGCTTGTTTTCTTTTTTAGATATAAGTTGATACTTTATAGTTTCATTTGTTCTTTGGATATAAATTATATTCTTATTTTGAATGGTCATTATTTGTTCTTGCTTTTTTATAATTTCATAGAAATTGAATATATTTTCTTGTGTAAATTATTGTGAAGTGAGCAATTTATTTTAGTTAAACCTGAAGTTACACATTTCATTGTATTCAATTTATTGTAATTTGTCTTTTGATATGTATAATTTTAGTTGTTAGGTATTGGCCCTTATTAAATTAACTGGTGTATTTGATATACCTAACTATTATTTACTTAATCACATTTTTTTAAGACTAGGTTTCTCTTATTTTCATTTTTATACAATTGTGTGACATATCACTTGTTGTGTTTCTTTCATTTCAAATATAATATATTGTTTTCGCTACATCCCGATTTTGAGTTTTTCTGTTTTGATATAATTGTTATTTGTTTAGCGATTACATAATATATATTATTTCTTTTGCAATTTTTAGTTACATTGTTGCAATAATGAATAAAAAAAACTATATTAAATAAAGAGAACCATTCTAAATGCGAAAAATTTAAGACATTTTTGTTGCAAACAACTACAAATAACATCAATCGTCTTGATATGGAATCTTATTATTCAGCAACATCAATCTATGGAGATTTTTGCAAGTTTGTGGGGTCTCAGAATCATCAAAATAATCGCTGTAAATATCAAAAATTTTGGTTGCGAAATAAGAACAACATTATATCGCTTCTTGATTATCATAAGGAAAATTCTTTTCAAAATTTATCGTCCGCTGGAAGCTGCACTAATTTTCTAAATAAATCTCACAATGCTTCGGCATTTGCCTAATCTAATAAGGAAAATTCAAATCAAAATTCTTCTTCTTTCGATTTTCATTTCCAAAATGTAACTTCAAGTGAATCTCCCAATACTTTGGCATTTGCCTACTCAGATACGGAAAATTTTGTTCAAAATTCTTCTTTCAAAAATGAAACTCCAAATACTTCGACACTGACAAATATCGTGTCTCTCAAAGAAAATTCTTTTCAGAATTCATCTGTTTCTAATTGCGATAATTATTTGAAAAACAAAGCTGATAACAGTTTTTCATCTTCATCTTCTGATACTCTGAATAAGGATTCAGTGACTGTAAATATTCCAAATGAGTTTTGGGGCAAATATTTCGTACAAAAAAAAAACTCTCTTAAAAGGCTGGAGTGATGAGTTTAATAAATATTTTTCAACTGAATTTCCCATATGCGTATTAAAATTTCAGTGGCACAGATGCTATCTGCCTTCGAGAAAACAAACTAAATACTATTTTGTTGCGAAAGCAATATGTAAACATACTAATTGTGCAACATTTAAATTTTATACAAAAGATAATATTTCTTCTGACTCTGACATAAGTGTATCAATTGATGTTATAGGTAACATTAATCATAAGGGAGAAAAACATAGAAGGTTTATAAAAGGACAAGAAAGACAAGAATTAGCTAAAAGATTACTTGTAGATGCACCAAGTGTAGTTAAATATGAGCAATTAAGGTCAGCTAATGAATCAGTATTAATGGCAGGAAATTTAAATAATGCACCTGATTTGAATATTTTGAAAAGAATTTCTTCTGAGAATAATCTCTCTAGCGACTTAGATAAAGACGTTATTTTAGATTTACAAAAACAGAAATTGCTTAGCCAGAAAAATTGGAAAAGTAAAGTTATTCCAGGTTTTGTCCAAGAAATAGGTTTGTCACCGTTTTTTATCCGTTTACAAACTGAAATGCAGCTCAGGTATCTTATCACATTAAAAAAGAACCCCATATTTTTATATTTGGACTCGACGGGAAGTATTTGTAAACGTCCACAAGGAACTAAAAAACAAATTTATTATTATGCTTTAGTTCTAAAAGGCAATGACAATAAATCTCCGTTACCTATTGCTGAATTTATATCTTCAAGCCATAACATCCCAACTATACAATATTTCTTGTCGTCATTTCTATATGATTTAAGCAAAGTGTATTTTGGCAAAAAATTATTAGTAAGTAAAATTGAAACAGATTTCAGCATGGCTTTGATTCAGTCTGTCCTTATTTCTTTTAACGAAATGAATTTAAAAATATATTTAAAGGTAATGTGGCTTCATATAAATGGCTTAAGAGATATTAGTGACATTGTCATTTTACACGTATGTTCCACTCATCTCTTTCATGCAGGTACAAGTAAAATAAAATCATTCACTAAAAAAGGAGAAGTTAGGACTTTAGCAAAAAGAACATTTGCTGCACTTATTCACAGTAACGATATGATATCAGTTACAATATTTTGGACAAATGTAATAAAAGTTTTCGGTTTATCCTATGTTTGTTCAGATTTTAAGAAAGCTCTGTCGTATATTAAAGACAGTACAAATATTTTAAGAAAATTTGGAAACAGCAACAGAAATTTCAAAGTTGACGATACACACCACGTGGCGTCTTTAAGGAAGTCTTCTCCTTTTTACCAATATTTCAACCAAATTTATGAAGATGTAGTCAAAAAGATGACGGTAACAAATGACGAAAATAACAAGTTTCTACCTGATTTCATACAATATGTACTTAAAGATTTTTTCCATTTTTATCGGGAGTTATTTTAAAAAAATTCCATATTCGAAAAGACAATAATTCAGTGGTCGAAAACTGGTTTAGAGTAGTCAAGAAAGAAACGTTTGGCAGTAAATTAAGAATACCTATTCCAAGTTTATTAAAAGGTAGAACTTTAGACCAAAAAATTTCATTAAAATGTACCAAGAAAAAGAAACAACCAATTGGAAATACTTCCTTAAAGAATGATTCCCTTAACATTAGTTTGTCACAAGAGGTTTGGAGAAAAGTTGAAACTCCTGTACAAGTTGAGGCAAAAAATAAAAATACGTTCTCCGATTTCTTGATAAGTCCTCCAGAAACTGAAAACTACGTAATATTGTCTCCTGATTCCAAATCGATATTTCCTGATCAAGACAAAGCGATTGATGTTGATGAAAGTACGCCAGTAGAAAGAATTGGAAAGAAAAATCTAAAAATTGATGTTTCTCCTATAGTAAAAATAAAGAGAAAGTTGGATTTTGATATTCATGTTCCAGTGTCTTCCAATACTCCTGAAGACGAGAGACCTCTTTGGGAATTCGTTACTTCTTTTCCCCATTTAAAAAAAGATCAATATAAAATAAACAAGTTTGTGTTAAATATTGAATCTTTAAATACCCTCCTAGTGCCCAATTGGTTGGACGATCAAATAATCAATTAATTTTTTTCAATTATTTCCCGAAAACCTATCAACAAAAATAAAAATATACTCAATTTTGACTCTTTCTTTCTTACAAAATTAATGGGTGAACGTCATTTTTCCTTGAATGGGTGGGGCCGAAAAGTAGATGTAATAAATAATGATATCTGGATTATTCCCATCAATATGAATTCGTCCCATTGGACATTAATTGCCGTATGTCTCAAATATAAATATATATTATATTTTGACTCACTTCATGGGAACGTTCCTAAAGATATAATGGAGAAAAATTTCACATTTTTAAAACTTCAGTTTTTCTTCAAGTACAAAAGAAACATTATTACAGACGAGGGGACCATTTTTCGATGCAACGATATTCCCAGTCAAATAGTTAAAGGGAATAATGGTTATAATTGTGGCGTTCATATATGTGTCTGGGCCTATTTAATATGCTCTGGAAAGTCATACAATTTTAATGAAGATAATATGACTAACATAAGAATGTGGATAATGAAAACGTTAATTGAAGAGGATGGAAAATTAAAAATAAAAACAAACGAACAACGCAATTATCGTTTGCTGTTTGATGATGAGAGTTGCACGGCACCAAATTTTGTTACTACTTTACCAAAAATAGTTACAGGACCACCTCATGGTGCCACATCTACCAAAAATTTTGTTACGAATTTATCTAGTGGGTCCAGGAGTGCCTGTTTTTAGTATCTTACAAGAACAGTTCTTTAATATTGCATCTTAGCTATCCCAAGATTGAATTTGTAGCCAACTGAGTCAAATTGCCATTAGCTCAAGATTTTGTTATAGTAATAATGCCAGATTTATTATAAAAACAATTTTATTTAAGAGTCTATTCTGATAGTTGGTTTCGGGCTATTTAATGTGAATATTATATATATATATACGAGGTGTGGCAATTATATAACAAGATTGATCTTAGAACATTGACATTGTAAAAAATTACACAAAACAAATATTGCCACCTCCAATGTACTCTCCTCCCCGAACCCTACACCGCCCGATGCGAATATTCCATTATTGGAAGCGATGCCTGCAAGCCTTTTTTGTTAGGTTGTTCATGAGCTCTGCCGCTTTTATATAACTACATCTCGGCCCCTAATTTGGTGCCTTTTAAAGCAGAATAACAATTTGGGTATAAAAGCAAGTCACATGGCACTACGTCAAGTGAGTACGGTTGATGTACCAACACCAACAAGGTGATTTTGTATTTCGTCAAAAAATGTCTTGCCGGTCAGGGCGTTTTGTTCCTGCGCGTTGTCTTCACGGTCGAGGCGCTAATCGTCTCCGATCATTTTTCTTTCTTCTTTAAATCTTCTAAACTGCTTGAAAACTTGAGTATTAGATAGACCCTCATCACCAATTCGTACATTTCTGTAATGGATATTTTAAGTTTAACACATATTGACACAAACATAATTTCGGCGGAGTACGAGAAAGTAGTTAACTTCAATCAAAGGCTACTGCCGAACGGTTTGCCTAATTACCTTGAAATTTTAACAGTGGATGGAGGGAAGATGACAAATTAATATGACATAGCCTGCAATGTTGCCAAATTTACAGAAAAGCCGGATAAATTAATCTTGTTATTTAATTGCCACACCTCGTGTACATATTGTTTATATAAAATGCAAAATTAAACAAGTTATAAAAAATTGTTTATGTAAAAATGCATTTTTTTAAGTTTTTTTTATTATCCTGATTATTATTATTGTCGGGAGGTGGTTCATTCTTGCCCCTGTACTGCGACCTATCTGGTCTATTGTACCCTCCGTGTTTCCTCCTATTCTAGGAGCCCTGTATGTTTTGTAAACTCCAAGATTTTCTTTAGACTAATGTCTTTTAGTGTCTCAGTGTGCAATTTCTTTGCTCCTAAAAGACTATGTCTGCTTGCCATAAATGCTTCGCAGTGACATATTAAGTGTTCAGGGGTTTCATCCTCTTCTCCACATCCTCTGCATGTTGGTTCTTGTTTGAGGCCCAACCTATGCAAATGTTTATTTAATTGACAGTGTCCTGTTACCAGTCCTGTTATTAGTCTGACATCTTGCTTGCTCATTACAAGTAAGTTGTCTGTTCTTTTCTTGGATGGCTCATTCAGGAAGAGCTTGGAATGTCTTTGGCCTGATGTGGCTGTCCAATGCCGTTTGTGCCATTGCCAAAGCAAAGTATTAAGTTCTTGCTTAACTGTTTGCGCAGTTATTCCGCAAGCAGGTTCTGGTCCTATAAAAGGTATATTTGTCCCATCTTTTGCAAGATGGTCGGCTGCCTGGTTTCCTTCAATTTCTGAATGCCCGGGTACCCATATCAATCTTAATTTATTCGTCGCTCCTAAGGCATTCAATCTGTGGATGCAGTCCAGAATTAGTCCTGAGCCTACCTCACACGAGTTTAGTGCCTTAAGTGCGGCTTGGCTGTCTGTTACTATGGAGATTCTTCTATTGTAATAGTTTTTCTCCAATAGTAATTGCACGCTGGTTAAGATTGCGTGTACTTCTGCTTGGAATACTGTTGCATTTGTCCCAAGTCCAACCGATTGGTTGTGTCTTAGTCCCTTTGCCCCATGTATTCCAGCTCCGGTTCCATTGGTTGTTTTGGAGCCGTCTGTATAGAGAAGTTATAAACAATTGTTTCCATAAAAATGCAGGTTTTTCAAGATTTTTTTAATATCCTGAAGGTCCAAAAGGGATATGGGCAAAATTAATACTGCACAGATGTTGTCAGTTACATAAGGATAATTGTTATAAAAAATGAAGAACAGATATTTTTATTATCCTGATAGTCCTGAAGGGATATTGGCAAAATTGATATATCTCGAATATTGTCAGATACACAGGGATAATTTTTATAAAAAATGAAGAACAGACATCTTTTATTACCCAAGTTATAAACAATTGTTTCTATAAAAAGCAGATTTTTCAAGTTTTTTTAATATCCTGAAGGTCCTTCAGGGATATTGGCAAAATTGATAGTACTCAGATGTTGTCAGTTACATAAGGCTAATTGTTATAAAAAATGAAGAACAGACATCATTTATTAACCAAGTTATAAACAATTGTTTCTATAAAAATGCAGATTTTTTAAAGATTTTTTAATACCCTGAAGGTCCTAAAGGGATATTGGCAAAATTGATACCACAAAGATGTTGTCAGTTACATAAGGATAATTATTATGAAAAATAAAGAACAGAGATCTTTTATTAACCAAGTAATAAATAAATGTTTCTAAAAAAATGCAAATTTTTCACGTTTTTTTATTATCCTGATTGTCCCGAAGGGATATTGGCAAAATAGATGTATCTCGTATATTGCCAGATACATAAGGATAATTTTTATAAAAAATAAAGAACAGACATCTTTTATTAACCAAGTTATAAATAATTGTTTCTAAAAAAATGCAGATTTTTCAAGTTTTTTTAAAATCTTGATTGTCCTGAAGGGACATTGGCAAAATTGACACTGCTCAGATGTTGCCAGATACATAAGGATAATTGTTGTAAAAAATGAAAAACAGACATCTTTTATTAACCAAGTTAAAAAAATTGTTGCTATAAAAATGCATATTTTTCAAGTTATTTTATTATCCTGATAGTCCTGAAGGGATATTGGCAAAATTGATAATGCTCAGATATTGTCAGATACATAAGGATAATTGCTGCAAAAAATGAAGAACAGACATCTTTTATTAACCAAGTTATAAACAATTGTTTCTAAAAAAATGCATATTTTTCAAGTTTATTATCCTGATAGTCCTAAAGGGATATTGGCAAAATTGATATAGCTCGGATATTGTCAGATACATAAGGATAATTGTTGTAAAAAATGAAGAACAGACATCTTTTATTAACCAAGTTACAAACAATTGTTTCTAAAAAATGCATATTTTTCAAGTTATTTTATTATCCTGATAGTCCTGAAGGGATATTGGCAAAATTGATAATGCTCAGATGTTGTCAGATACATAAGGATAATTGCTGCAAAAAATGAAGAACAGACATCTTTTATTAACCAAGTTATAAACAATTGTTTCTAAAAAAATGCATATTTTTCAAGTTTTTTATTATCCTGATAGTCCTGAAGGGATATTGGCAAAATTGATAATGCTCAGATGTTGTCAGATACATAAGGATAATTGCTGCAAAAAATGAAGAACAGACATCTTTTATTAACCAAGTTATAAACAATTGTTTCTAAAAAAATGCATATTTTTCAAGTTTTTTATTATCCTGATAGTCCTGAAGAGATATTGGCAAAATTGATAATGCTCAGATATTGTCAGATACATAAGGATAATTGCTGTAAAAAATGAAGAACAGACATCTTTTATTAACCAAGTTATAAACAATTGTTTCAATAAAAATGCATATTTTTCAAGTTATTTTATTATCCTGATAGTCCTGAAGTGATATTTGCAAAATTGATACTGCTCTGATATTGCCAGATACATAAGGATAATTTTTATAAAAAATAAAGAACAGACATCTTTTATTAACCAAGTTATAAATAATTGTTTCTAAGAAAATGCATATTTTTCAAGTTTTTTTATTATCCTGATAGTCCTGAAGAGATATTGGCAAAATTGATACTGCTCAGATGTTGTCAGATACATAAGGATAATTGTTATAAAAAATGAAGAACAGACATCTTATATTAACCAAGTTATAAACAATTGTTTCCATTAAAATGCAGGTTTTTTAAGATTTTTTTTTTATCCTGAAGGTCCAAAAGGGATATGGGCAAAATTGATACTACACTAGGGTTGCCAACTTTACAAACTTACAGAAAAGGACATTTCTTTTTCGGTAATCTTTATCTGAATTATGTGCAAGATTTTAAAATTTGAGAAAAATGCGCCGCAGGCGATTTTTTGAAAATTTTCAAGGTCAAATGTGTTTTAATGCAAAGTTAAATGTTAGTTTTTTTACAATGAAGCAAATTTAAAAATTCTTAGAACACTAAAATCAATACTTTATGACGAAAAAAAATAAAACACAATAAGATATCTAACCTTAAAATAAACTATAATAAAATATTAACGAATAAAACCTGATCCGGATAGTCTTTCAATGAGGTGAGGATGAATGCATTATCATAAGAGTAACAGTTAACAAATTTGAATTTGATAAGTCAACACTGATAATTTAACTCTGCTGAAGCGAGCTCTGAAGATCTGAAGGTATCGCCACCTTTTAGAGAATACTGTAAACTAAAGGTAAATACATCAATAATTCAAAAATTGTATCGATATTTCATTACTTTGCGTAAAATGTGAATTAATTATTTCATTTTCATATTTATAATTATAAGAAAAATATGATTAATAATAAAAAATTACTATAAAAGGACAAATCGCGTCCTTTCCTGGTTTAAAAAAGGACAAGGACAAAATATGCTCAAAAAAGGACAGTCCTTTCCAAAAAAGGTCAGTTGGCAACCCTATACTACACAGATGTTGTCAGTTACATAAGGATAATTTTTATGAAATATGAAGAACAGACATCTCTTATTAACCAAGTTATAAACAACTGTTTATATAAAAATATATATTATCCTGATAGTCCTGAAGGGATATTGGCAAAATTGATATAGCTCGGATATTGCCAGATACATAAGGATAATTGTTGTAAAAAATGAAGAACAGACATCTTATATTAACCAAGTTATAAACAATTGTTTCTAAAAAAATGCAGATTTTTCAAGTTTTTTTATTATCCTGATAGTCCTGAAGGCATATTGGCAACATTGATATAGCTCGGATATTGTCAGATACATAAGGATAATTTTTGTAAAAAATGAAAAACAGACATCTTTTATTAACCAAGTTATAAACAATTGTTTCTAAAAAAATGCATATTTTTCAAGTTTTTTTATTATCCTGATAGTCCTGAAGGGATATGGGCAAAATTGATACTACACAGATGTTGTCAGTTACATAAGGATAATTGTTATAAAAAATGAAGAACATACATCTTTTATTAACCAAGTTATAAACAATTGTTTCTATAAAAATGCATATTTTTTAAGTTTTTTTATTATCCTGATAGTCCTGAAGGGATATTGGCAACATTGATACTGCTCAGATGTTATCAGATACATAAGGATAATTGTTGTAAAAAATGAAGAACAGACATCTTTTATTAACCAAGTTATAAATAATTGTTTCTAAAAAAATGCAGATTTTTCAAGGTTTTTTTATTATGCTGATTGTCCTGAAGGGATATTGGTAAATTTGATACTACTCAGATGTTGTCAGTTACATAAGGATAATTTTTGTAAAATATGAAGAACAGACATCTTATATTAACCAAGTTATAAACAATTGTTTCCATAAAAATGCAGATTTTTCAAGATTTTTTTAATATCCTGAAGGTCCAAAAGGGATATGGGCAAAATTAATACTACACAGATGTTGTCAGTTACATAAGGATAATTGTTATAAAAAATGAAGAACAGATATTTTTATTATCCTGATTGTTCTGAAGGGATATTGGCAAAATTGATACAGCTCGGATGTTGTTAGATATATAGGGATGATCATTATAAAATGTGAAAAACAGACAACTTTTATTAACCACGTTATAAACAATTGTTTATTTAAAATGCAGAATTTTCAAGTTTTTTTTTTATCATTCTGATTGTCCTGAAGGGATATTGGCAAAATTGATATTACTCAGATGTTGTCAGTTACATAAGGATAATTGTTATAAAAAATGAAGAACAGATATTTTTATTATCCTGATTGTTCTGAAGGGATATTGGCAAAATTGATACAGCTCGGATGTTGTTAGATATATAGGGATGATCATTATAAAATGTGAAAAACAGACAACTTTTATTAACCACGTTATAAACAATTGTTTATTTAAAATGCAGAATTTTCAAGTTTTTTTTTTATCATTCTGATTGTCCTGAAGGGATATTGGCAAAATTGATATTACTCAGATGTTGTCAGATACATAAGGATAATTATTACAAAAAATTAAGAACAGACATCATTTATTAACCAAGTTATAAACAATTGTTTCTATAAGAATGCAGACTTTTCAAGTTTTTCTTATTATCCTGAGGGGATATTGGCAAAATGTATGTTGTATAAATAGTGGCACATGTATATGGATAATGTATTTTAAGTACAAAAAACAGACATCTTGTATCAACAAAGTTATATACAATTCTTCTTTGACATTTATATTATAATGTGGTGCATTTTCATATTTGGCGCTTCTTTAGTTAAGATCAATGTGCAATGAATCAATTGTAATTTGATATACCCTTTTTAACATTGTTTTCTCATTATCTAACAATTATTTTGAACACAGTAAAGATATAAGTGTTGAGAGTATGACTGAAATGAGTATAATAATAATAATAATAATAAATGTTTATTTGTTGCAAGAAAATGAAATCTTATACAAATGTTGACAACCATTTTACATTTTATGTTTGTAACTATTTATACCTATTACAAATTAGGAGTGAATATATTTACCTTTAATTTACATACATATAACTACTTAATAATTCTCACTAATTATATACATGCACACAAATTTTATTGATATGACATATAATACACCTTAATACATATTTGTATTGGGGGCAAAACATTTTTTTTAAATTAAATTTAGTATTATTCGTTCATACAGAAGTATCTTAGTTTTAATGCATTTACAGTATAGTAAAATATATTAGACAGTTTTTCTGGGCATAGATTAGTAAATAAATTCTGTATGTTTTCTTCAGATAAGTTTGGTATATATTTGCGTAAATAGTGCTTTCTGATTGGTGAATAAATAGGGCAAGTTAAAAAGAAATGAGACAAGTTTTCGTGCTGGTGGAGGTTGCAGATTGTACATTCTTCTGTCGTGTTTATTTCGTATTTTATGTTTTTATAATATATAGTTATTTTATTTTTATTAGCTACCCGGATTTGTGTTAGAACTCTTTGTTTATGTATTGTAGTTTTATACTTTAGGTGCGGGGCAATTTCATGGTCGGTTTTTATATCTTTGTAAACTATATTATATCTAGAAGTTGCACATTGATTCAAATCGTTTTGGTTTGTTTTTTCTACATATTTAGTTATAATTTCTTGTATTAGATTTTTTGATATCGACTTATTTGTCCAAAGATGTCCATAGCCTTGGGATTCTAAGAATTTTTTGAGCTGAGTACACCAGTTAAATTCGGCATTGTTGGATGGTGAGTTGGCTAGATGAAGGAGACGATTATATAACATTTTTGGTAGACGATTTTCGTCCATTTGTAATATTTTATACCATAAGTTTAACACACGTTTCCAAATTTTTGTTCCTAGATGCGGGATCCCGCTTTCGCAGCGTACTATATAACTGAAATGAGTATACAATGGTTTATTATTGACTTTTAATATTTAACATATGTAGTTGGCCTTGGTCTTACAATGATGCGCGCGCATCTTACTGTGTTTACATGCGCTACTATCCCGAATCGTCTGCCAATTTCACCGTCATTGATATTTGGTATTTTTCATAACTTGTTACGAAAATAATTATTAAGTGTATTAGATGGAGGCACCTGCACGTGACGTTTCAACATGGCATTGTGTCTTACGGAGAAATATCGTGCCGTAAGCTTTTATTGTGTTTTTACGGCACTTATTGTTTTATTTGGGAAAAACTGATTAGAGTGTGTAAAAGTGAGTATATGAGGAGTGTTTTCCGTAAAAAATAAGTCAGGACATTCTTATTATTTAATGAGTTCCTGGTTATTAAATTAAAACTAACCCAATCCTATTTTTTGTGTATACTTTTATTGCATATAAAATAATTTAAATATAATCGGATAGGAACATATTGTATGAATGTTTAAAAATTGGTAATTTTCTTTAATAATATGTATAAAAATAGGAAAGAAAGGCTTTACACGTTTGGTTTGTCGTAGCTAGGGTTGCCAACTTTATAAAATTATAGAAAAGGACATTGTTTTTCTTTTTCTGAATTGTGTTATATTTAAAATTTATGAGAAAAAAATGCGCCGCAGGCGATTTTTTGAAAATTTCAAGGTCAAACGTGGTTTAAAGCAAAGTTAGACAATATAGTTTTTTTTTTTACAAAAAATCTGATGTGGCCAGCACATGTCCTCCCGCCAATTCCATGTTTAAAATAGCATTGAGCTTTAAGTAAAGTTTCACTTCCGATTGATCGTTTGTAAACAAAATCTACTTTGTTGTTCCAATAAATAGAAAAGTTTGTAATACAAAATTTTAGATTATATTTTATTATGTTTTTCCTGAAAAATCTGTTAGAGCTTCAAATTAATTACTACATTCATTTTATCATATATATAGTCAAAATCTAATATGTTGTTTTAAATTATATAAGAGTATTAAATACCAACTTTGCGAACTTTTGGATCATTAATATATTTTAAGGAAAAATCGTCACACACACATTATTGTCAAAATCATCACCAACTTCCTTATGCTCTAAAACGCAATCTGTGTTAATTCTTCGCCGTACATTATTCATTTCGTAAATGTGTAGTTGCGAATTATTATTTGACACTTTGAAATCACGTTCTTATTGAGAGCTGTTTGATATATAATGCTGTAAACATCAAACTTGAATCGAATTATCCTGTATATTTAATATTTATGTATGAAGGAAAATATATTATTTTTACAAACCTTACTTTCATTGGAATCATATTTAAACTACTAAATTCTTCTTAACACGGTTTTATTATTAATTTTAATGAAAATTGCTACGTGACAGTGACATTTGTTTAAATAAGTCAAATTTGTTATTGAAGTATTGTTTTTGTTTGACGCAGAGGCAAAGTGATGTACAAAAATAAATTATTTTATAATATAATATAAAGTTATTTACTAAATGCTATTATTGTAGAATTGAAGATTGTGCCATTATATTCAATTTGTATTGGTAAAAGTTGCTAAAAAATTATATTCAATGAATTTTTACAAGAAAAACTGTTAAAAGCTTGTATAAATGATACTTCCGGTTATCCGATATACACTCAAAACTAATGAGCTCTTCCCACATTAGCATAGAATGGATATACAAAATTTCAAATTTTTCTGATTGATAGTATTTGAGTAATCGTGTCCACATGATCCACACACACACACAGGCACACAGACACACACACATACATACCTACAGACATCATTGTCAAAATGTTAAAATCGGATTCTGGGGACATCAAAACGTGCTTATTCACTAAAATTTCTATATCCGATTTTTAGCACGATCCCTATACCTCCCTTACCTAGGGTAGCGGGAGGTAAAAAGTAAATTTAACAAATTCTTAAAAAACTAAAATCAATTTATGACGAAAACAAGTAAAATAATAAAATATCTAAATTTAAAAGGTTAGCTGCAAATATCTAATTATACATTTTAATTTTTTAAACAGGCAATCCGGATATTAACAAATTCTTAAAAAATTAAAATCAATTATGACGAAAACAAGTAACACAATAAGATATCTAAATTTAAAAGGTTAGTTGCAAATATGTAATTATACATTTTAATTTTTTAAACAGACAATCAAACATTTTTAACTCTGAAGGTCTAAAGCACGGTACCATCAATAATTCAAAAATTCTATCGTTATTTCATTACATTACTTAAAATGTGAAATAATTTACTATAAAAGGACAAATCGCGTCCTTTCCTGGTTTAAAAAAGGACAAGAACAAAATATGCTCAAAAAAGGACGGTCCTTTCCAAAAAAGGTCAGTTGGCAACCCTAGTCGTAGCTAACGTTTATTATCAGGAACTTTTACTTGAAATACGAGAAGACAAAGTGATGGTACTGCAGTTCTTTTTACGCTTAATTGTATAGAAAAATACATAAATAATTAGAACGAACACAACATAAACTTTTTATTCTAAGACAAAAACTGAACATTGAATTTTTTACTCACTAGGAAATATGTAATCATCCGATTTAAAATGACGAGAATAAACTTTCATATGTTTCGTTATTTGTTTTGCAGTAGGATTTGCATATTCTCATGCTTTTCGTCAATCCATTTCAACACCTACACTTGTCGTAATTTTAACTTTATTTTAGCCATGTTTCGGAATATTATAAAACCCAATGCCTGTGTCTTGACCAGATCTTGAGTTGCATCCGAATACACAACATTTAGTACGACTTTCTCCCATTTCTATTCACATCAAATGATTAAACCACATGTAACTCAAGCATAGTCATAATACAGTACTAAACCGGAAAGCTCATATTTTTCCCAGCAGATGGCAAATCGCAGCTTGTCAGTTGTCAATAGTTTTTGAGGAATCGTCCCTCCAACACACACACACACACGCACTTGACATATTCAAATGTTTATATCATGTGTGTGCAGTAGCGTAACTAAGGGGGGGTTAGGTGGTTGCGCTCACCCCCCTGTGAAGATTTTCAAGACTTAGGCGCCTTTTTCAATAATTTAATTAAAATCATTATGTTTTTTTATTTAATTTGATCTTATAAACAAAAAAATATTAGTACAATCTGCAATCCTTTTCATCCTAATATTTTTAATATTTTAATATACCTATTAATTTTATCATAAATATATTAAATAGTAAGTTTAATTAGTTTTATTTGTTTAATACTATTTTCTTTTTCACAGCGCCACATTGACAAGACACAAGTTGTAAATGCAAATAATGTAATGAAATAACGATAGAATTTTTGAATTATTGATGTATAGCGTTAACTAGTGTTGACTTGTCACATTTGTTAATTGTTACTCTCATGCTCATGCTCTCATCCTCGTTAATATTTTATTATAATTTACTAGCCGTAAATAACTGCTTCGTCAGTTTAAAAAATTAAAATGTAAAATTAGATATTGGCAGTTAACATTTTAAGGTTAGATATCTTATTGTGTTTTACTTATTTTCTTCATAAACTATTGATTTTATTTTTTTTTAATTTGTTAAATTTGCTTTATTGTAAAGAAACTCTATATTATCTTGCATTAAAACACGTTTGACCTTGAAAATTTTCAAAAAATCGCCAGCGGCGCATTTTTTCTCGTAATTTTTAAATCATACACAATTCAGAAAAAGATGACCGAAAAATGTCCTTTTCTGTAATTTTGTAAAGTTGGCAACCCTAACCACACAAAATATCATTTTAATAATGAGTTCAACTGAGAAAAAGATGTCCGAATGGCAGAGAAAAAAAGCAAATGCATTAAAAGAGAGTACAAATGGTGTTCTTAAAATAGGTAAATATTTTTTTTACCAGTAATAATTCAGACAATTCGAAAGTTTGTAAAAAGAGTAACGAGTAACCCTGGTTTTGAATGAATTTAAGAAACTCAAACTCGTAGGTTAAACTTTTAATTATATTATACCAATTATTTTTTGCATTTTTTGTAAAAACAATTTTATTTTTGATACGAAGTTTATATAACTGTTGTTGATTTTTTTATATTTTACTTTAAATAAGTTACGATTTTATCATGGCTCCTTTTTCCTGAGGAAAAACCCGCCTCTGGATTTTCCTAGTTACGCCACTGTGTGTGTGAGTGAGTGTGTGCACGCACACACGCTCGCACGCACACACACTCACTCACACACACACACACACACACACACACACATATGTTATAAACATTTGAATATGTCAAGTGGTTTCCTTAGTGTAGTTTAGAAAAATATTTATATCACGATGACTATAGTTTCGCTACCACGACCACAGTAACATCATCATAAATAAAGTTTAAAGTTAAGTAGTTTTTCACTCAGTAATTGATATGTTGTTACGTGCCTATTTGTCTTTTGTTATTTTGTGTATCTTTTCCTTATTCTGCTCTAATTTCCGTTCCTTTTTTTTATACCTACAAACAAACTGTTAGCTACCTACCGTCTATTTATTCTATTTTCTAATTTCATACCTTATCCTTAATCTATTTCTTTAATGTATTTGTTGTTATCATTTTATTGTTATGTGAGGTTATTCTGTAGTGTCAGTTTGTTATTGTTTTAGTAACTTTTTATTCGTGTCTCTTATTATTCTTCTCTGTAATAGCACAGATTACCTATACTATACTATACGGTAGTATACAGTATGTCCCCGGATTGAGTTTACAAGAGGAAAAAAAATTTTATTTTTGATTTTACGAAAAAATGCCAAGGGAAGAAAAATTTTTGCTTAAATTAAAACGCATGTTTCAGTTATTAAAACTTTAAATTAATGTAAGGTTTTTTTATTATAATATTTTTTCGTATTTTGTCCTCCTAATAATACAGTTATTACATTGAATTTAACATGATTTTAGTTAGCTTTGAAATATTGACAAATGATTATTTATTCTAATTTCAGCAGAAAAAAAAACGGCGAAAATCAAAATACTTGTAGTTTATTCAATTAACTCTTTTTTATCTGAAATTAGAATTAATAATCATTTGTCAATATTTCAAAGCTAACTAAAATCATGTTAGATTCAATGTAATAACTTTATTATTAGTAGGACAAAATACGAAAAAACGTTATAATAAAAGAACCTTCCATTAATTAAAAGTTTTAATAACTGAAACATGCGTTTTAATTCAAGCAAAAATTTTTCTTCCCTTGGCATTTTTTCGTAAAATCAAAAATAAAAAATTTTTTCCTCTTGTAAACTCAATCCGGGGACATACTACTGTAGATAATCTGTGATAATAGTAAATTTTACGTTTTTCGTTCTGCATGTATTTGTGTTGTGTTGTGCGCGCGTGTTCTTCGGCCGCGGTCGTATGCTTCCGACCTTCTTCGTGTCGTTCAACTTTCGTCTCTCTCCCTCTCTCGTTACTTCAACATCTTTCATTCTTCGTTATTCTTTCCTTCTCTTAGTTTTAAATGCATTTTGGCGCGATATCCGATCTTTTTCTTATCCTTTTCTTTCACATCTCTTTCTATGCGCAATGCACTTTGTTTGTCAATAATTAAAAAAATTGCAAAACCCAGTAAGGGGTAACGGGCAGATACGGGTGTACTTTGGCAAACGTAAGTCATAGTTTTTTTTGGGCGTCGTTTTTTTGTAGTCGCGTGGCGATAAATCTTTCCGCATCGGATTGTATTTTTTCGATTCCCTTGGGGGGATAAAAGTTTATCGGCGATTTTTTTTTTTTGTCGCGTGAGATTTTGGGATTTGTTCTCACCCGGAAAGCCCGTTAAGGGGAGTTTACGCGCTACCGAGCGAACGTCGCCTGGGAGACTTCCGGCTTGTTGATCCTGAGTCCGCCCTACTTCGTGCCCCGAGAGCCTGTACATCTGGCCCGCTGTCCACGTCCTCTGCGTTCCACCAGTCCGCCTGCGGGACACGTGCGAGGGACAAAGAAAACAGCTAAGTGTGTGAGACAAGTGGGTGTGGCTGAGTTTACATTTTTTTTTTTTTAAAGTGCATTCGTAGAAACATTTTTTTTTTATTGCGTTTGGTCCTTCATCGTTGGACTGTTAATTCGTCGTTAGAGTCTTCGGACTATATGTATATTTTGTTTGCTGCACAAAAATTTTGTTCTTGTGCGAACCAGCCTTCAGCTGGCCCTTTTTTTTGGGTTTTTCTTTGTAATTTATTTTTGTGTGAACGTGGATATTTGTGGGTTGACGCCCTTAGTTTATTTTATTATCCTTCCTGTTCATCGTTATTTTTTTTTTTGGACACTTGCACCTGCGCCGTATTTCACAACGGTTCTACGAGATTACTCCCGCCAGTTTTTTGTGAACCGGCTGGCCAGATCCGGTAGTTAGGGCCCTTGTAGTACCCAAGGTTTCTAGGGTTTAGTCCGTAAGCTTGCGGGAAATATAGTCGCCGGTGACCGCGCTTCCACCCTGTCTTCGCCCCTTCCTATAATCCTCTCTCTCTTTTTTTTTTGTTTGTTGGCGTCGCGAACATCCGTTGTCCTGCGTTTTATTTTATTATTGTTTTATATTCTGTATATTCTGTGACCATATTTTCTTACATTAATTTTAATGAAATTTATATGTTGGTTTTATTTATACAAAGTACCAATTTTTTCCATCTCAACCGTTTTTGCAGGTTTTTGTTTGCGTCGAACATTTTAGTTTTTTTTTTGTTTGTCTTTCACACTACCGTGGTCTAGAGGGTGAGGGCAGCTTGTCCGATCACGTGGCGCCCATTCATTCGAACCACCCCTTCTCCCTGAGAAGCCGACAGCCTCATCCTGGTGAGGACATTTTATTACTCTACCATCGAGGTACGTATTAAATTTGGCGCCCAACGACGTGGGGCCCCCATTAGTTATTCACGCACTTCCGGTATAATAAACATTTTTTTTTGTTGTTCAAATCTTTCAATTTTGTTTCTATTTCTTTATCTCTACATCTCTTACTCTTTCTTAAACTAATTCTCAATTTCATTGTACTTACCGTCTCTCTATTTAGTTAGGACATCGTTTAAGGTATTGTTAGTTAAGGCGATTCTCTTGCTGCAAAATTCTAACGAAAAAGGTGTGTTAGGAAATAACATATCCTGCTGTTGTTTTTTATATGAGGCGTTTTATAATTTCTAAAAGAATAGTTGAGATACACGATTACACGGAGATAGAGAAATGTTTTTAATATAGTAGATAGTACTGCACTTATTAAATGTAACAAATGTTGATTTTTCTCTATTTTTCGATGCATTTTTCAAGAAAGTATTTTATTTTAAGAAGAAAAACTCTATACTTCCGTGTGAAGAATAATGTAAAAAATGCATTATTTAATGAATAATTGTTTATTACCCCGCGGTATTTGAGTAAAACTTTATTTTGTTTTACCTTTTCTTTTCACGGCAGATGTCGCTGCATGTCACTAATCGGTTAGCTCCCCACTCTCTAACCATGACCAGTCCAAAGTACAGTTGCCCAGATAATTCTTGTTGGTTATTGGAAATAGTACACACTAAGGTCGCGAAATCACTCATTGGCGCGTTCCGAGAGAAAAATTGTCGCCGAGACTGCTTGCGGCCGAGGCAGGACAATCTCGAGGGCGATAAAGGATTTCGTGAACAAGGTGTACACACTATTTTTTGTGCAACCATAAAAAATATTTTATTAATTTTCATCAGTTCCACTGTATACAGAAAGTTGGCTATGAAGGTGGCTATAGGATTTACTTTGATAAAACAATTAGCAATATTATCCGTCATATCAATTCTAAAGGTGAAAGAGAGTGTTTACATCTCATTTCGCGGCCTGTATTGCGTTCGCGAAATGTTTATTTTGAATCGGGTTGCACAAAAAATGAATTTATACAACACGCAAAATACTAAAGTAACTAAAATATGTTGTACTGTTTAATATACTCGTATATGCCGACGATAACGATACATTAAGTATAACAACGATTTACTTGTACTTTATACAACAATATAGCAAATGCTTGTATGGTATTGAATTTACTTTGAATAAGTTTTATAAACAGAAAACACATAATACGAAATAAGATACAATAAATACAAAATTTATTATCTGTGCAAAAAATATTTACATATAACAAGAAAATAACACCTAGTAAAACAGATTTAGTAGTAGTTTGTGTTTAAGTTGGAATTTATTGTAATCCCTTTCCCTATAGTTTATAATGATGTTAAAAGAATTTCATATAAAATGCATAATTACTTGTAAGCAAATTTCGGATGCTCTTCATAATATTAGACACTACGTGCCTTATAAAATCTTTATCGCAAAGTCTCATAAAACTTTATGAGTGACAATCGGTTTATTCTCTAATGAGTTTCTATTACCATTTCTTACATGAATACGTAAGGTAAACATAATGTATTTATTATAATCAGACGGAAGAAATATTTATGGGTAGTGTAGTATGTTCGAGTTGCTCAGTTGAATCGGATCTTGAGATTGTTGTACTTGTCCATAGGCGAGTGTTCTTCGTCATATATATATATATATTATAATATAAATTTGAACGACCCGTATTATACATCAGTATCAGTATCATGGTAAAGGGAAGTAGAAATTTAAGTCAGTATCCCCGATTATCGCGCCCGCGGAAATCTGTAAAACTAAAAATGCGTCGCCTTAGAAACAAGCGAAACGAAAAAAATATTCGAAATTCAGAGACTATTGAGGGTAACCAGTTGCCATTTTCAAGTGAAAACGTAAATACACAGTCAAGTATTTGGGAAGAACATTAAGCTATTACCAGGAATTTTCTTGAAAGGTAAATAATAATTTCTTATTATAACTCAGCATTGTTCTTTAACAAGAGAAATATGATATTTAACATGTGATATATATTTCCAGTATATTGCAAAAACACTTTGATGAAGCTGAATGTAGCTTTCTGCCTGACGATAATAGTCCTGTCCTGACAATGATTTATCCTTAGCATGTAAAAGTGAAACAGATAGTAGGAACTCTAATGAAGATTATATCGAAATTGAAAAGATTAAGTATGTATTATTATAGTATGAATCGAACTAGTCAAAAATATTGAAAAATGTTGCAAGCTGGGAATATTAGGTTTTGTATAGACTTCAGAACAGTGTCAGGGAATAAAATTTGGCAAAAGGTTCAAAATTACTTTTAGTATAACAAATTAAAGTGTGCGGCGCGCCATCTATGTAAAATAAAATGTTAGTGCTTTACATAACACTAAAATAAAAATAGCAGAATACTTATTTTGCTTCATTTATACATTTATTATGCATTTATCCATGAAATAACATTCAATATCACAATTTGTTTTATTATTTTTTTTTTTCAAGAACTTTTTTTTCTTACTATAATTATATAAAGAAATAATAGCATATTATTTAATGAGCAAGTAATGTGGGCTATTGAGTAATAGCCGGTTTTTCACCGGTTAATAGCCGGTTTTTAACCGGTCAATAGCCGGTTTTTAACCGGTCAATAGCCGGTTTTTAACCTGTTAATAGCCGGTTTTAACCGATTTATAGCCGGTTTTCAGTCGGTTTCTAACCGGTTCATAGCACTCTTTTTTTTTAAATAAATTTCAAATGCTTATTGAAACTGTCAATGTTACTAACCTTAATATGTTATTATTTCTTTTAATAATATATTTGAAATAAAAGTAAATTACATTGATATGGGAAATAATTCATTAGTTACGTGATGTTTTCCGCCAATCAACATTCAGAATTTCCATAGTTACATGTCTATCACAGCGATGATAAAAAACAAAGAATATCACCTTATTTCTATTCGTTACTAACTGCTATGGCATTTTTACAACATTGACAGTTAATTTTAATAAAAATTCATTATATTCTCTCATTAAATATAAGCTCGTGATATTAATAATGAAGAAAGGGGTGAAAGGACCAAGCGTTGAATGGTTTATAGATGAAAACAAAAGACATAAATGGTCCACGTGTATTGTAAAATTTTTTTATTCACAATCATTATAGTAATATACCGATTCCTAACCTTTTGGAGGTTGGGAAATATGTCATTATTAACTTTAATGACATTCTCTTAGGTTGGAAATAACAGATTTTATTTCCATCTCTTGGGTTGGGAATGTTTATATAGAGGTTACCTAGCAACATTGTCATAGATCCTTATAATAAAGTAGGTTAAAACAAATTTTGAGAGAGCTGTCAAAAAATATTAATAAAATTAAAGGTTATAACTCATTGATTTATTTTGAAAATTATTGATTTAACATGAGGATGATTGTGAATAAAATAAGATACTTAACCTCGGTGGGAGTTTCATTACAGCCTCGCGCTTTATCCCACCTCGAGGCTTCGCCTCTCGGTAATATACATAAGCTCTCGGCTGTAATGAAACATTTCCCACCTCGGATGTAATACAGGGTGTCTCAATAAGCTTGCTCACTATTGGTAACTTTTTTATTTGAAGAGATACGAGGTTGGTTAAATTAGCAAAATTGTGCCATTTTATATTAGAAAATTGGTCATGTAGACAAAATAAAAATTGTTTCAGCGGTTCCCAAAATTTGGGACAGAATATATATTTTTTAAATGGAACTATATATTTTTATTATCGTATTAGAAAGAGTAATTTTTTCTCTTTCCAATAAGGTAATGTTGTTTATGTACAATTTTTTCAAATAAACGAGTTATTTACGTTTAAAGATAAATATTATCTTTTATTAGTTTTGGTCAAGTAAACTATGGAAACAATTGCCTTTTATAAAATTATTATTTTATTAATTTATTTTACAGTAATAACAAGCAAAGAAAATATTCAAATTGAAAGCCATTATTTCTTTCGCACATTTAAACTTTTTGGAAAGAGAGCCGACCGTTCTACGTAACTGGTGTCTAGATATAACTTTCCATATAGCACGATCATATCTAACTTTTCTTCATTTGTAAAGTTATTAAACATTATTAAACACAGAGAACTTTACGGGAGAAATTATTAAACGTCAAAAAAACAAAGAATCAATTGTTTCCATGGCTTACTTGACTAAAAAACTAATAAAATAGTTTACAAAATTTAAATTTTTAACCGTAAATAACTCGTTTATTTGAAAAAATTGTACATAAACAACATTACCTTATTGGAAAGAGAAAAAAATACTCTTTCCAATAAGAGAATAAAAAATATATAGTTCCATTTAAAAAATATATATATTGTCCCAAATTTTGAGAACCGCTGACACAAATTTTATTTTGTCTACATGACCAATTTTCTAATATAAAATAGCACAATTTTGCTCATTTAACCAACCTCGTACCTCTTCAAATAAAAAAGTTACCAATAGTGAGCAAGCTTATTGAGACACCCTGTATACTATTATTACGGACGTTTCGGGCTTAGGGCAAGTCCATCTTCAGCAATCGTTGAAGATACAGTAATAATTAAAATTTATGACAAATTTTTTTTAAAGTTGTATTAGACACGATGATCTATATGAACAACATCGAAAACAATTTTAAATACAGCATTTCAACAACATTCCGAATCAACACGGAGTTGGTGAAATATGAATAATAATCGAAGATATTGCTCGCATACCATATATACGTATATCATATACCATTGCTAAACAATAAATTGTCAAGATTTTAGTGCACACAGGGAAATTTTGCAAAGTTTACCGAAATTTATTTCCCAAAGAAGAAGTACGATGTTTCCAAAAAGTTAACGGCGCCCTTAAAACTCGATACGTTTTGAGGAAACTTTTGAACATGCACCAAATTAAAGGTTATAAACCGGTTTTCTGACCGGTTAAAAACCTGTTTTCCGACCGGTTAAAAACCGGTTTTTTGACCGGTTAAAAACCGGTTTTTTGATCGGCTAAAAACCGGTTTTTCTGACCGGTTAAAAATCGGCCGGTTATTGTCTTGAAACCGGTTATTCGGTTTTTCGGTTAACCGGTCTGTAAACCGACGGTTAACCGGTTAGCAATTTCAGCAGATTTTGACAGCCCTAGTAAATAGGTATATATTTTTAAATTATTATTAATGTTCGTATATTTTAATGTTTATAACTTCGGGGCGAGTGTTTTTTTACTCCATAGTCTCTAGATTTTCATTTCGCGTCATAGTTTTGAATAGTGATTCGGTCGAGACGAAACGAGACAAGAAATTCATTTTCTCATCTCGTTTCAAATTCATAAAATGACGTCTCGTCTCGAAATTTTTCTCGTCTCGTTTAATAGAGTCTCATCTCGGGTGAGATTTCTCGACGGAAATTTAATATGTATATTTGGGCACAAAGTACGGTATATATTGCACGATACAGAAATCAGGCGTCTGGCTTTTTCACTTATACTTATTATGCATGCTTCATACTTCTACCAGTCTTGAACTGTGCGACTTTTGTTGATAGCGTGTTCGGCACTTTCCGTTAACATACCGAATAATTAGCCAATCCTGGAACAGGAGCCGTATGTCTTCCCTCCTCACGCCTGTACCCCATTCTAACTCAAAAGATTGAAAGAGAATCGCCTTAAGTAATATTTTTATTTTTCTCTCGTTTATAAATAGTTGTATTTCGTTACGTTTATATTGACGTTACGGGTTTATAAAACATGGATATTAAAATTGATCCCAATAGACTCCTCTAAGTTATCGACCAACTATAACATTCAAACAAATACCGCCATCGTTAATTATATATTGTCGCATTTAGAAAATGATCAACGTCCTTAACTAGAAATTTCGATTTTCGGTACGAAAGTCCTTGGGTTACTTGATTCTGGCGCTACCTGCTCAATAATCGGTAGGGACGGTTGGGAGTCTTTAAAAAACTTTGATCTGCGTCTAAATACTACAGATACACCCACGTGTCAAGTTGCTGATGGTAAAACGTGTTCATCAGTTGGGTCAATTACGGTTCCGGTTGTACTCATGGGAAAACTAAAGCTCATACGTTTTGTTGTTGTACCAAATGTCGCGAGCTCTATTATTCTTGGTATGGACTTTTGGTGCTTCATGGGTATTGTACCAGACTTGAAGAGTGATGAATGGAAGTTCTCTGCAAAAACAGCAACTGTTAGCGTTAATTCCGCTGTAGTGTCGCAAACAGAGTTAACACCTACACAACAGCAAAAACTCGAAGATTTCATAAGAACTCAGTGGAAACGTATTAGTAGTTCGCTTGGATGTACTACCGAGGTTGAACATGAAATTATCACGGACTCCAAACCCATAAAACAGCGTTACTATCCCGTCAATCCGAACATGCAAAAGCACATAGATGCTGAGCTAGATCAAATGCTAGCTGATGATATTATTGAGCCATCGAACAGCCCTTGGTCTTCACCAATCTTGTTAGTCCCCAAAAAGGATGGAGGTTATAGGTTCTGTGTTGATTTTAGAAAACTAAATAAAGTAACTAAAAAGAATGCATATCCTATACCATACGTCTCTATGATTCTCGACCGATTAAGAGGAGCCCGTTATTTGTCATCTCTTGACATTAAATCAGCGTACTGACAAATTCCTATGGCTGAAAATAGCAGGGAATATACTGCGTTCACAATCCGTGGGAGAGGTCTCTATCATTTTAAAAGAATGCCATTTGGCTTAACCAATGCACCAGCTACGTGGCAAAGCCTTATTGATAAAGTTTTGGGTCAAGATCTTGAACCTCATGTATTTGTATATCTAGATGATATAATTGTGATGTTTGAGGATTTTGAGGAACATATAAGTATTTTACAGAAAATTTTCGATAGATTATTTAAAGCCGGATTGACGTTAAGTCAGGAGAAATGCCAATTTTGTCGGCCGGAGCTAAAATATTTGGGATATGTTGTTAACAAGAACGGATTGAGAGTAAATCCCGAAAAAGTTCAGGTTATTTTAAATATCCCCACTCCCTCTTGCGTTTCCGATGTTAGGCGATTTCTAGGTATGGCATCGTGGTATCGACGTTTTGTGAAAGATTTTTCTACGATTAGCTCCCCCCTTAGCAACTTTTTGAGGAAGAAACAAAAATGGCAATGGACGTCGGAATGCTAAGAATAATTTAAGCTGCTGCAGGAATGCTTGATCTCAGCCCCTATTTTAGTGTGTCCGGATTTTTCGAGGCCATTTACCGTGCAAACAGACGCCAGTAATTATGGGTTAGGAGCTGTGTTAACGCAGACTATTGACGACAATGAACACGTAATATGTTTCCTGAGCAGATCACTGAGTAAACAGGAAAGAAATTACTCGACTACCGAAAGAGAGTGTTTAGCTATTGTGTGGGCATTAGAGAAACTCCGTCAATACCTAAAGGGTTCCCATTTTACGGTTGTAACGGATCATCACTCTCTAGTTTGGCTCAATAACCTTAAGGACCCGTCAGGCAGACTGTGCCGCTGGGCGGTTCGGCTGCAACAACACAGTTTCGATATAGTACACCGTAAAGGAAAAGATCATTTCGTACCTGATGGCTCATCGCGAGGAGTAATTGCTGAGACAATGGATATATCGTTGGGTAATGTGAATGTCGACAGCACTGATAAGTGGTACAATGGATTACGCGGGCGTATTCAGGCGAAGCCTCACAAATTTCCAGAATAGAGAATTCATGAGAATGGTTCACTATACCGTCATGTTGAACCAAAAATTGCCGAGCTCGCTGATGACGAATCCGATAGTTGGAAGGAGGTAATCCCTAAAGAAAAGCGGAAAAACTTATTATTTAATGCACATGACGCACCAACCAGTGGACACCCCGGTATCAATAAAACTTACCACAAATTATTGCAGAAATATTATTGGCCGATAATGAAAGCTGACGTAGCTGCATATGTACACAATTGCGTCACGTGTATAGAGCAAAAAGCTGTCCAATTACGACCACCAGGCTTTATGGGTTCTCGACCAAAAATTTTCCGTCCTTTCCAACTATTGAGTATGGATTTGATAGGCCCTGTTCCGCGTTCTTCGCAAGGCAATCGTTATATATTTGTTGTCGCTGATTACTATAGTAAATTCGCGTTAACTTTCCCTCTCCGTGAAGCTACCGCTCCTGCTATTGTCCGGCATTCTCGAGGAAAATGTATTTTTACTTTTTGGCGTACCGCAATATGTAATCTGCGACAATGGTGTGCAATTTAAAAGCAGACAGTTTCGGAATCTCTGCAATCGGTATAACGTGGCACTGATGTATAACGCTCTATATCATCCACAAAACAACCCAACTGAGAGTAAATCGCGTCCTAAAAACAATGTTATCATCTTATGTTAAGGAAAATCAGCGAGGTTGGGATAAATACTTACCATCTGTCACGTGCGCCATACGTACACTTGTCCATGAAGCCACTGGTCATACGCCGTATTTTATTAATTTTGGCCGTGAGCACATCCTTTCCGGAAATGAATTTAGGCCAGGTGCAATCGACGAACAAGGACATATTGAGTATGACCGTGAAAACTGATGTACGTAAACGCCTGGATAAAGCCTATAAACAAAGTCGTACTCAATACAACTTACGTCGTCGAGAAGTTAATTATGGTATATGTCAAACTGTTTGGCGACGAAATTTTGCACTGTCCAATGCGGCCGATCACTTCACAAAAATATCTGATGTGGACAGCACATGACTTCCTTGTACGCCTGTTACACTATACATATTTTGTTAATAATTAAAATATGTATTATAATAGACCAAATCATACAATTGCACGTACTTGACATAATTTGACATCAACATTTTATTTTTCTTGTTATTTTTTGTTCTAATCCATAGCAAACTTAATTAGAGAATACAAAGAGCTAATTTAATCATAATTGATGTTTTCGACGCAGAATTCAATTCTCTAAAACTTTTATTTGAAGCATTTATTACTAAAATCAAAATAACACCATTTTTTTAAGAGAAACTGATAACATCTTCAGGTAAAGTATCACTTCCGGTTAGACTATTTTAACCAAAATCTATTATGTTATTCCCATTGATATAAAAGTCTTATATATCAAATTTGAAAAGTTTTGGATTATATTTTAATATAGTTTTTCATTAAAATCTATTATAGGCTTCAAGTAAAGTACCACTTCCGGGTAAACCATTTTAACCAAAATCTATTATGTTATTCCCATTAATATAAAAGTATTATATACCAAATTTGAAAAGCTTTGGATTATATTTTAATATAGTTTTCATTAAAATCTATTATAGGCTTCAAGTAAAGTACCACTTCCGGGTAGACCATTTTAACTAAAATCTATTATGTTATTCCCATTGACATAAAAGTCTTATATATCAAATTTGAAAAGTTTTGGATTATATTTTAATATAGTTTTTCATTAAAATCTATTATAGGCTTCAAGTAAAGTACCACTTCCGGGTAAGCCATTTTAACTAAAATCCATTATGTTATTCCCATTGATATAAAAGTCTTATATACCAAATTTGAAAAGTTTTGGTTTATTTATTTATTTATTTATTTATTTATTTATTTAACATACACTACTCAACAGATAAATCCAATTACAGAGCAGGATAAAAAACATCACATAAAAAATCTTATATAATAAAGAAAACATAACATTTAAATACGATGCAAACATACAAAAATACAAAAAAGTGAAAAAGCATTACATTACAGAAAGTAAATAACAATAATAATAATTAAGAGACTACTATACAATAAAAGAATGAAATTTTTTTGGAGAGTATTGGAAAACATCAACATCACTAAATTTAAGTTGATAGATTAAACACATCTGGTAAATAGGCGATTTATAAAAAACGTTAGTACGGGCAGAAGGTAAATAAAATGTTTGAGAACTTCTAGTGAACACAGAAGGAGTATGAAAATTAATAAGTGAAACACATTGAGGGTCATCAACTGTCCCGTGAATTAATTTAGACAAATAGTGAACGCATATAACTTGTCTACGATGCAGTAAACTACGAACATTGAACATATTAAGCAAGTGATCGTAAGACACTGATCTATCAGGATAAGTAGTATTGAGTTTAAAATATAAGAATCTGAGAAACTTTCTTTGCAAAAAGATCCTGATGTACTTCATAAAATGGGTTCCAGATTATGCAAGCATATTCAATTTTAGAGCGTACGAAAGAGTTATAAAGTGTTACCAAACAAGAAAGATTTACAAGTTGTCTTGAATTTCTAATTATAAAACCAAGTAATTTTAATGCGCTTTTAAAAAGTTGTTGAATATGATTAGTAAAAGCAAATTTTTTATCAAATGTTACACCAAGATCCACAATTTGATCTATACTTGATAAAGTGGCATTGTTTATTATATAATTAAACTGGATAGGAAATAATTTTCTAGAGAATGAAACTACCTTGCACTTACTAATATTTAAATGCAAATTGTTCTGTAAACACCATTGATACAAATTGTCAAGATCTTGCTGAAGAAAAGTGCAGTCAGTGTACGAATTGACAGAATAAAATATTTTTAGATCATCAGCGAAAAGCAAACTTTCACAATTTAATACATTAGTTATATCGTTCACAAATAATAAAAATAATAAAGGACCCAGATTAGATCCTTGGGGTACACCGGAAGTTGCGATGAAAGTGGAGGATTTATTGTCAAGAAATTGGACAAAGAGTTGTCTGTTAAGAAGGTATGATGATAGAAGAGAAATGAGAGGTTGAGAAAGAGAGAAGGTATGAAGTTTGCGAATTAAGACACTGTGATCTATCCTGTCGAAAGCCTTAGCAAAATCTGTGTAGATACAATCGACCTGTCCCCTACTATCCAGAACTCGTGAAACATAGTGCGAAAAATACATTAGATTACTTACTGTTGATCTATTACGCATGAAGCCATGCTGTGCTGGCGAAATATAATTTCTAACATTATTATAAATAGAGTGGTAGATAATTTTTTCAAAAATTTTGCTAAAATTTGAGAGTAGGGAGATAGGTCGATAGTTCATAATATCCGTTGAATTACCACATTTAAAAATCGGAACAATTTTAGTTATTTTCCATCTATCGGGAAAAACACTGGTATTTAAACAAAGATTAAATATATGAAATAAGGCTTTCGACAGAGGATATGCGCAGTCTTTAATGATTAGGGCTGGAACAAGATCTGAGCCACACGTAAGGTTGGATTTGAGTTGCTTAATAGAGTGTTCAATTTCGTCTATAGATATGTGATTAATATTAATAGAATTATTAGATACAGAATGAAGTTGGTCTGAAGGAGAATTAGCTGCCGTTGAAGATGTAGTGAAAACAGATTTGAAAAATGTAGCAAACGAATCAGCTATTTCACCAGATGAAGTTAATTCAGTGCCGTTAAAGTACATCGTTTTAGGAAAAGTAGATGTTTTCCGTTTAGAGTTAATAAAATTCCAAAATTTACTAGGGTCTTCTTTAATTGTAGACTCACAATTTTTAATATAGTTATTGTAAACTAATTTAATTTCCAACTTTAATTTATTTCTTAATTTGATGTAGCTGTTACAATAATGTTGGTTATTAGGGAAATTATTATGAAGCTTTCTGTAATGTTCTTTCATACGAATGGTCTGGATTATATCGCGCGTGAACCAAATTGGATACTGATTTCTACAGGTAACTTTGCGTGGAATACATTCGTCAAACATAGCATAAAGAGAATTATAAAAATAATTACAAGCATCATTAACATTATTATATTGCTTCAGTGTATCCCAATCAAAGTCAGCTATGAGATTATATAATTTATTAAAATCAGTCTTTCTAAAATTATAAGTGAAACATCTTTTTTTACTTAAAAAAAAATATATTTTAATATAGTTTTTCATTAAAATCTATTACAGGCTTCAAGTAAAGTACCACTTTCGCAAGTTATGTAATGACCAAAAAGGGAGGTGCACAACTAGATATTATAACAGTTCTAAATACAAAATTTTAACTTTCTACGGCTTCCCGTTTTTCAGTTATGCGAGATACGTACGTACAGACGTCACGACGAAATTAGTCAAAATGGATTCAGGGATGCTCAAAATGGATATTTCCGTTGAAATCTGGAAACCGAAATTTTTCGCGATTACAATACTTCCTCACTTCGTACAAGGAAGTAAAAACTCGCGCCTAAGTATGTTGAACCATTCCTGATAAGAAAGAAAATATCGAGTACTACCTACGAACTTGGCGATCACAACGGTAAAGAACGAGGAATCTGGCATCTGGCATGTAAAGGATCTTAAACCAGGCCCTTCTGTTGACGACACGCTTTCGGACATTGACGAATGATTTCATATATTATTATTATGTCTTTTTGTTTACGTGTAAGTTGTATTTCGGTTTCATGAGGAAAAATTATTCTAATTTTCCCTCAACGAGGTGAAGGGGGAATTTGTTACGTGCCTATTTGTATTTTGTTATTTTGTGTATCTTTTCCTTATTCTGCTCTAATTTCCGTTCCTTTTTTTTATACCTACAAACTGTTAGCTACCTACCGTCTATTTCTTCTATATTTTAATTTCATACCTTATCCTTAATCTATTTCTTTACTGTATTTGTTGTTATCATTTTATTATTATGTGAGGTTATTCTGTAGTGTCAGTTTGTTATTGTTTTAGTAACTTTTTATTCGTGTCTCTTATTATTCTTCTCTGCATGTACATAGAAAAGAGAGTATATTGAGTCATGGTGCATGTATTTGTGTTGTGCGCTCGTGTTCTTCGGCCGCGGTCGTATGCTTCCGACCTTCTTCGTGTCGTTCAACTTTCGTCTCTCTCCCTCTCTCGTTACTTCAACATCTTTCAGTCTTCGTTATTCTTTCCTTCTCTTAGTTTTAAATGCATTTTGGCGCGATATCCGATCTTTTTCTTATCCTTTTCTTTCACATCTCTTTCTATGCGCAATGCACTTTGTTTGTCAATAATTAAAAAAATTGCAAAACCCAGCAAGGGGTAACGGGCAGATACGGGTGTACTTTGGCAAACGTAAGTCATAGTTTTTTTTGGGCGTCGTTTTTTTCGTAGTCGCGTGGCGATAAATCTTTGTGTATCGGATTGTATTTTTTCGATTCCCTTGGGGGGATAAAAGTTTATCGGCGATTATTTTCCGCGCGTGAGATTTTGGGATTCGTTCTCACCAGGAAATAAAATTCTCCATCCAATACACTTAATTTTTTTATTATATCTTGTAAAGGTTTAGAGATAAAGACACTATAATATATAGAGTAATCTAATCGCAAAGGCTGAGGCACTAAGGAAACCAGATGACAAATTCTAATGTTTATAACATAGTTTGTAAATGAAAGATGTCAGTGTCAAAAATCAACAGTTTAATAACATTCTGATAGTTTTTTCTGGGAAGTACATTTAATCTTTCTTATTGTTTTATTAATTAAATATTTAAAATTATAGGTAAAATGCATATATCCATCAGAAATACCGCCAATCTGGTTAATGAATTGGAAGAATCTCTGACATTTAGGAACTTCTTCATACAATCAAAAATAGATATAATTAGAACTATATGTGTGCAGAAGACATGTTAAATACAATAAAAACAATATTTGGGTAAAGTTCTGTATTTTTTTTTGTTATAAAACAACGGTTCGATAGCGAAGTGCAATACAATACTTATATAGCTTAATATGGAAATGGCGAGCGGTCTTGTGCTGGCCACAACAGATTTTTTTTATATTGCAATATAATTTGGCGGCAAAGAAACAAATACAATAAATTAAATTATTCAGAAATGTATTAAAAAGTTTTTTATTCAATTTCTTCCTTTTGCTATTATTATTTTGCTTTATAATTTGGTGGCATAAGAAAAAAAATATCCTTTTATTCAGAAATAATTTCAAAAATAGGTTTTTGTTCGAATTTTTCCTGCTTTTATTATTTTGCGAAAGACAAATATAATAATTAATTTTATTCAAAAATTAATTATAAAAATTATAAATTTGTTCTATTACTTTCCGACGACTGCGCATAACCCTAGGTGTCAGTGAAGTTGTATCCTTTTCTCTCTTAGTGTTTATCTATAGTGACGCGTCGAGGACCGGCCTGAAGTTAGCCCCGCCCAATCTAGCACCAACGTTCTTTTTTATCTTATTAGTTAGTGCATCGTTAGTGCTTTTTAGTGCACTATAAAGAAACGTTAGTGCACTTTGCATTATTGAGTAAATTATAAAATTTATAGGTGGGCTAACTTCAAATTAAATTTTAAGATTTAAATAATATGTACCCTAGTATTAGTTAGTGCATCTTTAGTGCTTTCAAATGAACCCAACAGTTTCATTCGTGCTATTACCATACGCTAGATATTTAAAAAAAAACTATGGGTGGGCCAACTTCATATAAAATTTTCAGATATAATTAATATATACCATATCATTAGTTAGTGCATCGTTAGTGCTTTCTAGTGAACCCAATATTTCGTTCGTACTATTACCATACACTAGAAATTAAGAAAAATCTATGGGTGGACCAACTTCATATTAAATTTAAAGATTTAATTAACATGTACCATATTACTAGTTAGTGCATCGTTAGTGCTTTCTGGTAAACCCAATAGTTTCGTTCGTGCTATTACCATACACTAGAAATTAAGAAAAATCTATGGGTGGGCCAACTTCATATTCAATTTTAAGATTGAATTAACATGTACCATATCACTAGTTAGTGCATCGTTAGTGCTTTCTGGCGAACCCAATAGTTTCGTTTGTGCTATTACCATACACTATAAATTAAGAAAAAAACTATGGGTGGGCCAATTTCATATAAAATTTTAAGATATAAGTAATTTGTGCCACATTATTAGTTAGTGTATCGTTAGTGATTTTTAATGAACCCAATAGTTTCGTTCGTGCTATTACCATACCCTAGAAATTAAGAAAATACACTGGGAGGGCCAACTTCATCTTGTATTTTAATATTTAATTAATATGTACCATATCACTAGTTAGAGCATCCTTAGTGCTTTCTAAAGAATCCAACAGTTTCATTCGTGCTTTTACCATGCACTAGAAATTAAGAAAAAACTCTGGGTGGTTAAATTTTAAGATTTAATTAATATAACATGTACCGTATCACAAGTTAGTGCATCGTTAGTGCGTTCTAGTGAACCTAACAGTTGTGTTGGCCACACAGCAGAAATTAAGAAAAAATCTGGGTGGGCCAACTTTAAATTAAATTTTAAGATTTAATAATTGTTACGTATCCTATCATTAGTTAGTGCACCGTTAATGCTTTCTTATGAATCCAACACTTTCAGTATAGGAATTAACATTTACTAAAAAAATATGAAAACAATTTAAATCATTTTTGTTGGTCTTTTACTTAGTAATACCGGCCCGTACCCGGTCTCTAAAAAAAAGTTAAAGGCTTTCTTCATATGCTGGGCCGGCGCTACCATTAAGCCGAACTAGGCAACCGTTTAAAGCGCAAACCATGAGGTAGTACAAAAATCTAGTCACCCGTACTGCCTTAATGAACGGTGCAGAAGATATAATAATAACATTTTGTTTAACATAATGAATAAATATGTAATAAAAATTTCATGTCGGCCAGTGTCACTTCCAACAGAATTCTTTTTCATTGAGAATTTTCATATCAAAATATACAGGTATCTCAAAAAGCGGGCCCTGGATGGGGATTTCCAGAACTATAAGAGATACAAAGTCGGTTAACAAGACAAAAGTTAACCTGTAAATTTATAGTGTATTCCGAAATTAAACCACGGCAACCACTGAAAATGGTTACGGTTTAACCGCGGTTACAATGTTACCGAAACCGCACTGGAAAAACGGACCAGCTAACAGCTATCGTCAACTTGACAAATTTAAAACAGTTGTTGAAAGTACTATTACTCATCTGTCCTGCTCCAAAATGTAACCACACCACAACCGCCGATCTAGCGCGGTTAGCGTGGTTACAGAAAAGTTACCAGCTTTCAGTAACCGCGTTCCGAAAATATAACTAGTTACTGAAAAAGTAACCGCGGTTAGCGTGGTTCAATTTCGGTATACACTATTAATTGTTACATTTTTTGCTGTATGAAATAAATTTACACTGGTAAGTTATACATCCTTCGAAACTTCGAAAGTTAAATAATTCTCTCTTCATTCATGTAACTTTTCAATATGGCGTCCAAATAAAAATTAAAACTTTGGCATTATAATTAGATTACCGAATTGTGATAAAAAATGAGCATCGGCATTCGAAGGAACAAAAAGTCATAAGTATCGTTATTTATTTTTTTATTTAATTGTATGATTTTTATATTATTTACTTTATTTGCTTTAAATATATTAAAATACTTTATATATCCTGATAATTATACCTATTTACTTGTTCATAGTTTAATTCTCTAAACAATTAAACACTAAAATAAGAATAGGTGATTTTTTTTTAAACGATAGAAAAAAAATGAGATAGGTCCTAGTTCTTTAACTGTTTGCAGTTTGGATTGTAGTACTCTCAATTTGATTCGTATACTGTCAAAAGGGCTACTGCTACTACATATATTTACCTCTGTCGCTCATTTTGCACTAACATTTTTGAGGCCCTTTATTTAATGTTGGTACTCGTAGTTGATGCAAAAAAAAATCATACTCGTATGTCATACCAAATTTTTACTTCTTTATTTATTTGTTTAGTTGCTTATCTAGCCAGGATTTAGTATATTTTTCGGCGCCTGCTAAAATATGATTGGTTATGCCGAAATAGTTCAATCAATAAGAGAAAGAGTGCTGAGTTCATTATCATAATCTTGGAATTTTCTATAACTTATTTTTGGCGCTACAGCGTCAACTACGAGTATCTAACGTGTTCCTAACGTATGTCTCATAAGTTTTGGCACAAAATATTTAACCAAATATTTTTGGAATAAATAATTTTATTTAAACTTTTATTATTTCCTATAAATAGATACTTACTAAATTAATAACTTAAACTAAATGAAGGGACCCGTGCTGCTCAACGAGGCGCAATTTTCGATAAATATCTCTCATCAGGTTCTGGGCGACTTGGACATCAATTTCTCTTATCTTTCTGACAATTCTACGCTTTAGTTCTTCTTCGTATTCAGCTTGCCACCCTCCATCACACACCTTACGAGATAAAAGTGCCCAAAAATCTTCAATTGGGCGAGCTTGAGGTAAATTAGGTAGAGTGAAAAGTAAAATATTTTTCATCGTCCATAATAATAATTTTCTCATCCGCAAAATGTATCCGCCTTGCTTGACGATAGCATGCTTTTTGATTTGAGGTATATTTGGGTCACTTTCGTTTTTTCGGTATTTTAAATCACTTTTTTCTATTTTCCCGCGGTTCTGTATCCTTTAAGTATGGTACTCCCTCGCTAATTACCTTATGGATATCCCAACTATGTCCTTTGTTCTTCTTACCAATCTTTCCGCTCCATCTGGTGTAAAAATCCTTGGTCTTCCACTTTTTGGGATATTTGTTCACATTCGGCTACTGTACGATAAATTGTTTTGCACGAGATATTATTTTCAAAACTCCGAATGATATCAGGCGTAGGGACCCGCCCAACCAAATTATAAATACATTTTCGAATATTTAATTTATAAGATATTTTAAAGCAACTGATTTAAAAAAGTGAGCTGTCAAATTAAAGATAAGAATATAAACAATTTTGTTGTCCAAAAGCCAAGCTGGTTTTTGATCATGTTTGCTTTATTTGCAGCCATTGAAATTTGTGCCAAAACTTATGAGATATGAGTAGGGTTGCCAACTTTATAAAATTATAGAAAAGGACATTGTTTTTCTTTTTCTGAATTGTGTTATATTTAAAATTTATGAGAAAAAAATGCGCCGCAGGCGATTTTTTGAAAATTTCAAGGTCAAACGTGGTTTAAAGCAAAGTTAGACAATATAGTTTTTTTTTTTACAAAAAATCTGATGTGGCCAGCACATGTCCTCCCGCCAATTCCATGTTTAAAATAGCATTGAGCTTTAAGTAAAGTTTCACTTCCGATTGATCGTTTGTAAACAAAATCTACTTTGTTGTTCCAATAAATAGAAAAGTTTGTAATACAAAATTTTAGATTATATTTTATTATGTTTTTCCTGAAAAATCTGTTAGAGCTTCAAATTAATTACTACATTCATTTTATCATATATAGTCAAAATCTAATATGTTGTTTTAAATTATATAAGAGTATTAAATACCAACTTTGCGAACTTTTGGATCATTAATATATTTTAAGGAAAAATCGTCACACACACATTATTGTCAAAATCATCACCAACTTCCTTATGCTCTAAAACGCAATCTGTGTTAATTCTTCGCCGTACATTATTCATTTCGTAAATGTGTAGTTGCGAATTATTATTTGACACTTTGAAATCACGTTCTTATTGAGAGCTGTTTGATATATAATGCTGTAAACATCAAACTTGAATCGAATTATCCTGTATATTTAATATTTATGTATGAAGGAAAATATATTATTTTTACAAACCTTACTTTCATTGGAATCATATTTAAACTACTAAATTCTTCTTAACACGGTTTTATTATTAATTTTAATGAAAATTGCTACGTGACAGTGACATTTGTTTAAATAAGTCAAATTTGTTATTGAAGTATTGTTTTTGTTTGACGCAGAGGCAAAGTGATGTACAAAAATAAATTATTTTATAATATAATATAAAGTTATTTACTAAATGCTATTATTGTAGAATTGAAGATTGTGCCATTATATTCAATTTGTATTGGTAAAAGTTGCTAAAAAATTATATTCAATGAATTTTTTACAAGAAAAACTGTTAAAAGCTTGTATAAATGATACTTCCGGTTATCCGATATACACTCAAAACTAATGAGCTCTTCCCACATTAGCATAGAATGGATATACAAAATTTCAAATTTTTCTGATTGATAGTATTTGAGTAATCGTGTCCACATGATCCACACACACACACACAGGCACACAGACACACACACATACATACCTACAGACATCATTGTAAAAATGTTAAAATCGGATTCTGGGGACATCAAAACGTGCTTATTCACTAAAATTTCTATATCCGATTTTTAGCACGATCCCTATACCTCCCTTACCTAGGGTAGCGGGAGGTAAAAAGTAAATTTAACAAATTCTTAAAAAACTAAAATCAATTTATGACGAAAACAAGTAAAATAATAAAATATCTAAATTTAAAAGGTTAGCTGCAAATATCTAATTATACATTTTAATTTTTTAAACAGACAATCCGGATATTAACAAATTCTTAAAAAATTAAAATCAATTATGACGAAAACAAGTAACACAATAAGATATCTAAATTTAAAAGGTTAGTTGCAAATATGTAATTATACATTTTAATTTTTTAAACAGACAATCAAACATTTTTAACTCTGAAGGTATAAAGCACGGTACCATCAATAATTCAAAAATTCTATCGTTATTTCATTACATTACTTAAAATGTGAAATAATTTACTATAAAAGGACAAATCGCGTCCTTTCCTGGTTTAAAAAAGGACAAGAACAAAATATGCTCAAAAAAGGACGGTCCTTTCCAAAAAAGGTCAGTTGGCAACCCTAGATATGAGACATACGTTACACACTTTTGCTACCGTCTACCAACACATCAACACAATTATTATAATTTATGCTTACACATATACGCACACACACGCGCTCGCCCTCACTCACGCACATAAACACAAAAACGCACGCTCGTAACGCACCCAAGTTTGATTCGCACACACACACACGCACGCGCGCGCGCGCGCGCACACACACACACACACACACACACACACACAAACACACACACATACACCACAGACAACACACACATATTTGCGTAGGCGCAAGTACAGATGGTAAACAATATTAAAAAAAAAATAGTTGAAATCAGTCCATTGATTTGGAAGATTCTAGCGTCCATATTTATATGGATTATTTCCTGGGAATTTGTATATATCGAAAACAATCGTGTCAAGAAAGTCATAAAGCGCACGTTAGGAAAAGAGAGATATTGTACATATTAATTAAATCTTAAAATACAAGATGAAGTTGGCCCTCCCAGTGTATTTTCTTAATTTCTAGGGTATGGTAATAGCACGAACGAAACTATTGGGTTCATTAAAAAGCACTAACGATGCACTAACTACTAATGTGGCACAAATTAATTATATCTTAAAATTTTATATGAAGTTGGCCCACCCATAGTTTTTTTTCTTAATTTATAGTGTATGGTAATAGCACGAACGAAACTATTGGGTTCACCAGAAAGCACTAACGATGCACTGACTAGTGATATGGTACATGTTAATTAAATCTTACAATTTAATATGAAGTTGGCCCACCCATAGATTTTTCTTAATTTCTAGTGTATGGTAATAACACGAACGAAACTATTGGGTTCACTAGAAAGCACTAACGATGCACTAACTAATGATATGGTACATATTAATTATATCTGAAAATTTTATATGAAATTGGCCCACCCATAGTTTTTTCTTAATATCTAGTGTATGGTAATAGCACGAATGAAACTGTTGGGTTCCTTAGAAAGCACTAACGATGCACTAACTAATACTAGAGTACATATTATTTAAATCTTAAAATTTAATTTGAAGTTAGCCCACCCATAAATTTTATAATTTAATCAATAATGCGAAATGCACTAACGTTCCTTTATAGTGCACTAAAAAGCACTAACGATGCACTAACTAATAAGATAAAAAAGAACGTTGGTGCTAGATGGGGCGGGGCTAACTTCAGGCCGATGCGTCGAGGCTAGATGTAAGCAGTGAGCTAAGCGGCGAGTCTCGATTTATGTGCATGTTTTGCAATGAATGCGCACATAGCATAGACGCATGCAGCGCGTTAACGCAACGATGCTAGCAGAGCAGGGCTGCGCGATTTACAATCGGAATTTCTTTTCAATAGCTTCAACGCGTCCAAACGAGAAGAAATAAGTTGCAAAATGAACACTGACCAATTAATCTCAGAAGTACATAAGAGAAGGGTGCTCTGGGATCAATCACATCCTGATCACAGAAATAGATACACTTTGGACAAATTGTGGATGGAGGTATCTAGCGCATGTGGAGTAGCAAGTAATAAAATACAGTATCATAGCAGTCTTTTTTTTAAATTTTATGTACAGTATATTAACCTAATTTTAGTATATGATAAATAAATCCCATAAATTAATAGAATTTAAACATTTTATTTTGGTAAATAGATAACTATTTATTACGCATCGTACTCTATAGGACAAGAATTGACATCATCTTTAAAAGTATCGCTGATATGTTGAGGTATGTTAGCAATGCGACCTTTTGGTCTTATCAAAGGACCTGTCTGGGTGTTTTCTCAATTCTCTGAAAAGGTTATGGTAATGTCCATATTTTTGGCGATTTTCATTAATCCTCCAGCAGACGGGTGGCGTCTGTGAGTCCACGCAATACATAAATATTGCTGTATTTTTTTAAAGAAAAATTATGAGACCCTGAGCTTCTATGTACCTTTCACAAATATCAAAACCCGAATTTTGATAAAAAAAAAAATTCAAAAATATATCTCAGTTTTTGTGAAAAAAAATAAAATGTCCTGATAGACCTCACCCGTTCGTTCATGTAACTAATTTTTTTTAGTAAATTAGCTTGTTTTCTTTATATAAACAGTATATTTTTTATTTTTAAATATTTAGAATTTTGTGAATAACAATTTGAAATAAAAGTGTGAAAAATGACGTGTTTTGTTTATTAATCTAACAAAATCCCTAATCTTTTTTTTTTCTTTAAATTTATTGAATCATGTTGAATAAACCATAGTGTACATTAAACAGAAAAACTGTTAAAAAAGTACATAGAATTTTTTTTACACGTATTCAAAATATGGGCCTGACCGGCCTCACCCGTTCGCTCGTGTGATATTGAAACCACCCGTGCACTGGAGGGTTAACTGGATGAACTGCATACTCCCTGTTAAGTATTACAAGGACTCGTAGTCCTGGGCTATCAAGCAAAATATCATCTTCACTGTCCGAATCCATGTTTGCAAATTGGTTATGGTACACGGTATTTGACGCCCTACTGTGTGCAGTATTCGAGAGTCACGCCAAAATTATTGAGATACAGAAATATTATTTGAAGGAGAAGCATGTGTTTTACTGGTGTTCAAAGTAGTCCCCCCCCCCCCCCCCCTGCTTCAATACACTTTTGTAATCGAATTTTCCAGAGATGGAAAGCTTTGAGCCATTCATTTTCTGGAATCGTATTAAAATACCCCATTATGGTGTTGTTAATCTCCTCTTCTGATGTAAAATGACGACCACGTAAATGTTTTTTCAAATTAAAAAATAGCCAGAAGTCACACATTGCAAGGAGAATACGGTGGATGCTCAATGACTTTACTACCATTTTCTTTCAAAAAATTAACAATTGTCGCAGCGGTTTGGGAGGACATATTATCATGATTAAGCATTAAACCCTTAATTTTCACACTGCGAAGAACTTCAGGTAGACATTTTTGTGTGTGCCAATTGGCAGTAACAGTCTTCTGTCCCTCTAACCTAATTGCTTTTACAAGACCTGTACTTCTGAAAAATACAGCGTACATAACTTTTTTTAAGTGCACGTTGTTTTTTTCACGGTAACTGGTGTTGGGTCATCTTCAAACACCCATACCCTACTTTCTTGACGCGTTGGAACATCATAAAAGGGTATGTAAGTTTCATCGCCAGTTACAATTTTAGAAAGAATACGATGACCGCCATTATTTAACAATTTTAAAGTGGCGCGACTAATTGTAACACGCTTGGCTTTTTATTCTTCCGTTAAGTTGTGTGGCACCCATTGAGAAACAATTTTTCTAACACGAAGTTCTTCATGCAAAATTTTTGCTATTGCTGCGGATTCAATGCCAAGGGCATCTTCCATCGTTTGATAGGTGACACGATTGTCATCCTTTATCATTTGTCTGATGGCAGCTACATTTTCTGGCACTACCTCTGTACAAGGTCTCCCTGAGTGCTTCTCATCACGCAAGAAATTACGGCCTCTTTTGAATTCTGAAAACCAGCGAAATATAGTTGCTCGAGATGGAGCTTCATCTCCAAATGCCAATCGTAGACGTTCCTCGCACTGTTCTTCACGTAATCCAATTTTAAAGTCGTAGTAAATCATAGCGCGATAATGCTCTCTTCCTAACTTCATGTTGCAGTTTATTTCCACTTCGAATTCCACCACAATAAATCACTTCAACCAGATGTTATTATTGGACAGATATTTTAAATAAATTGTAGTTTGACAGTAAAAATTTTCCAAAGCCAACTGTTTCCCAGCATCTCAATAATTTTGGAGTGACCCTCGTACTTCTACGCTCGCCGCTTGGCTCGCTACTTAGCTCGCCGCTTGCAGCTAGACTCGATGCGTCACTATGTTTCTACCCTTATGTACTTGTATAAATCTATCTCAAATCTATCTCTCTTGATCCTAAGCGTTCCCGAGAATCGCATACGGAAGGCCTATTTATAATGAAGTAACGTAAAACGCAACGCAACGACGCAACATAATCGGTAACGCAAACACAAAATATGTGATTTATAATAAACGCCGAAGATAGCACTTCTAACAAATCAAAAGAATTCTGTATAGGTATATCGTTGAAATTCATCTCGCTTTTATTTATAATCTTTATGACACATGACATATAAATAATTTTAATAGAAATGGACAGTGACGACGATATAGCAGCGGCAATGTTGTTTCTGACTCGGTGATTCTCGATTAATTCGATTAATTTTCTATTATCTATAATTATTCTTCATATAGCTTTGAAAATCTAACCAGTCTAACCACAAAATGTAGAATTTATTATGTAATTTTGACAGTTCACAACATGTCGATAATACAGATTTTTATAGTAAAACTTAAACACTGAATTATGATTGGCTAGCGGTAGAAAGATGAAAGCATTGATTAAATAATGTATATAGATTGGCAACCTTATGGGCATTTACGTAGCACACTGTACAGCGACGTATTATGCTGCCACCTTTAATAATTTTATTATTTGTCCGTACTAACATTCGATAAGACTGGCGGTAATTATGTTCGGATGTATTCGTGTGAAGTCGCTTGGAGTCGGAGACACGAAATTATTAATAAAAAATAATTAGATATTTAATAATCACGTAACTGTTTTTGAATAACAAATAAATTAATTTATTATTATTTCTACGGACACTAAAAATGAACTTTAAGAATTTTGTGAATTATGAAAAAAATATTTTTGACTAAGAATTAACTTATCGAAATGTGTATGGGTATACTAAATTTTTTACCCTTTTATAATGTACCATATACCGTGAGTATTTTTTAACGTGAAACTTTAGGTTTGTCATATCCATGTTTACGACTTGATATTTGATTGACAGCAATGTATTTGCCCGTTCCATTTAAAATGAAACATAGGGAACGAATTTGACATTTGATAAGACGTCAATAGAGGTTAATTTTGTTTAAATAATTTTACCTGCATTCTAAATTAAAATTAGTTGTAGAAAAAATATAGTGTGCACCTTGTGCCCGAGTAGTTTTCTGACTCGGCTAAATATCTTACAATATTTCAATATAGTACTTCTGTCAAATTCGTTCCCTATGTTTCATTTTAAATGGAGCGGGCAAATACATTCCTGTCCATCAAATATCAAGTCGTAACCATGGATATGACAAACCCAATATTTCACGCTAAAAAATACTCACGGTATGCATGAAATCAATTAAGGTATTTTATTTTTGGACAAATTATTTTTTTGGAAAAATTTCAAATTCCAACTGTACTATGTATATATGTTTTTTATGGATTTACAGATAGGTACATATACATATAAAGTAAAACTTTGTAATTCTTACAATTTTTTTGTTTTCAAGTAAAAAGGAAATAAAATCAAAAAAAAGTATCGTAAGACAATCTCGTCCTTTGTCAAACTCGCCTCGTGGTTCGTGGTTCGTTTTTTCTAAACTTGGACTCGTACGTGACCAGGCCTTATGGCTAATTTTAATTAAGGTAATTTTATACAATGTGATTTTAAAAAAAATGCGACAACAAAAATATGACTTGGTAAATTTTTGTCGGATATATTGGTAGCGCTTCCCGCTAACAATTGAAATTTCACATTTTGACAGTTTGTGTATTTTGTGTTGTGAATTTTGTCTGATTGTTTACGTTAATACATACATTGTATCAAACAATGCGCTTATAGATCTTCTTAACGACGTATTAACAGTGCTTTTATAGGCTTAAAGAACACCGAAATAGAAAAATATATATAAAATTGGTAGTGACAAGGATCCATTTCCATCAAATACTATATACTTTGTATTTGCATTGTTTATATAGAAGAGATCTATTTATTTTTATTAAAAAATAGATTGCAACAAGATAGTCTGAAAAACCATTTTTCAATCACTAGAAATAGAGGCGGATACAATCCAAATCCAACTGCAAAATAATTTAGGCAAGGAACATAAGAATTTTAAAACCAGTTAAAAGGGACAACTTTAAAATAGATGAAGATGAAATTATTGATACAGAAATATCAGAATACATTATACCGCCGTAACAAAATTTATGTGAAATAACCGATAATGGTGATATTATACGACCAGAAACTGTTGAAGACAGTGAAAATAATGACAATATCTCAAATTCAATAGCCAAATAATTTATATGAGGAATGTGCTGTGGTGTATTTCACTGGATATTTGGTTTTTCGTATGGAATAATATAATTGCGAAAATTATAATAAAATTTTAAAGAAAAATGACCTTATTGGTGAAAAGGAAATTTATTTAGTTCTAAAAGAGTATGACAAAGTGAATGATATACAATATCTTTGCAGACCGAATGAAGAGATGGTAAAGATTGTGTCAGAATTATTTTTTTAGGGAATTTACAAAACAACATTTACATGCAAACTATATAACCAGGAAAACAAAAATTTTAAAAACTAAAATGGAAATTGCAGATATTACAAGAAAATCTTGCAAAAGAAAAATTAATATTTGTAGAATAAATAATAATTATTGAATTATTGAAAAGTGTAATAAATCTTTAGGTAAATAGTTTTTAAATAAAAATAATCTTTTTCTAATTGTTACTTTTTCTTTAATTATATATTGGTGGTTAAAGAAGATATTGAAAGGATTGCTTAGTTTTATAATCATTTATTATTATTATTATTATTATTATTAAAATAAACTTCTCGAAATTTAAACATTAATAACTTTATGTGTGGCAAGTGATCGGGTGCGATTTTAACCACTTGGGTTCCATTCTAATTCAACCTGTTTCAATGACGCTTGGTAAGCTCTTTATTTAAAAAAGAATAGCTATTTATCACATATTTATGTTAAAAGTGGCATTTTAATTTGGTGAAGCAGTGTGATCCAAACCCTCAAATGCATATATGGGTACAACCGCTGTAAATTCATATTAAATTGTTTCTCGATTCAATGATAAATAAATTTTTATTAGAAATATTAAAAACGTTATGGAATATGTAACGTGTATGTATTAAAAATAAATGTATAATTAAATTAAATTTCTCTGAAGAAATGACGAAATAAATTTAACAAATTCTAATTATAAAATTAATTGGCCACGCCTGAGGCTCCGTCCGCCGACAAGAATTATCATGCTGCTATCTTGTAGCGAAGTAAACACATGCATAGTAGACAACCGCCACAGAGATGGCTCTCTTTCTCACAGAATAAAAATGTGTTACGCGGTTTGACCATAGCATTGCCAATCTATATATACTATTTAATCAATGATGAAAGTTATAATAATAATAATAATAATAAATTTATTTATACTGATAATAAACAGGGTAACCCCCAATTACATATTAACAGTTAGCATAGTATAAACATATTACAATAGATGTTTAACTTATTCTATATCAATAAGGTGTCTTAAAAAATATTTTAAATAAATCTATTTTCTTACAATTAAACAAGTCGAAATTTTTATTTCTAAGAATTTAATTATTAGCTACTAGTAGAGTGCTCAGCGCTACGAAAAGCGTCAAAAAATGGGTTTTGTGGGGGGAATCGGTGTTACAAGCTGAAATTTTCACACATGAAAGTTAATGACCTAAAAAACTAAAATTTCGAATTTGTTAAACTATAAGCCTGGCAAAAGGGCACTAGAATCAAAATTTGAGTTATACACATAACTGTAAAGAGAAGGAAATTCTGAATTTAATCATATTAAAAAAATGTCAACTTTCGTGGCCGGTCTATTTTTAATTATTTTTTGAAATATACGAAATACATTGTGGTTTACGTGTTTAACCCGGCAGCGGGCAGGTGGGGTGTGGTACACCCCAGTCACTTTATAATTGTCGCCATTTTTGCAATAACGGCCGTACACAATCATCTAGCCATCTACCTTCCGCAAATATATTGGTCTGTCAATACGCAACAGGATTCAGTCTCAAACTAAATTGCAGAAAGAGTATCATCAAATTAAAGTGACGTGGGGTGTATTAAACCCCACCTGTCCATAAACGTAACAAAAATTCTCTGAAGTTTACAGATACGAATATACTTATTTTGAAATTTCAAGGTACATTTTATATATCTTTTATATATTACTGAATTTTATTTAGTTTTTCTAAGTGTAGTATATCATATTTTGAAAAAGATCAGGCGCATTTGTTGGCCAGGTGGAAAGAAATAGATACTGAAGAGAAAGTCAATAAATAAAATTTGTGATGATAACAATGAATAACCACCGCACAAAAAATTAAATTCAAAGCAAGGTCGCTGCATAGAATCTCTTAGGGCGAGAGATAGAAAAAGAAAATACCTCGGCAAGTTACGCCAAACATATTTATATATGTAGAGCACGCGAAATTTTACTGTGGAAAGTGCAGCATATTTGAATCTTCATAACTTCTCTGTACCTAAAAGCAACTTAGTAAATGCCTTTTTAGATCATAGGTTCACTTTTCAAGTTTAAGAATGTTATTTATTTTTGTTTGTAATATTTATATATTTCTTTGTTTTTATAATATAATGCCAAAGAATATTTTCAGTGAGTGTTTATAAGTTCTATTTTTTTTTTTACATAAATAATGAAATAATTTTATTGTTTCTTATTTACATTGAACAAGGAACTTCTAAAACACCAACAAATTTAACAATAACTAAAAAAAAATTACCGGATGTTTCATAAAATTAAAATTAAATTGGGGTTTGTCACACCCCACCTGCCCAAATTTGTAATTTTTTTTCACCTGCCCGCTGCCGGGTTAAGAAACTTTAAATCAAATTTACTCTAAAAGAATGACGGAAAAATCAAGCAAAATTAACCAATTTTTATGTTTACACCAGATTATCTCAAAAAGTAAGGCGTAAATCAAAAAATTGTATTCTTTATAAAAATTTGTTTCATATTTTAGGGATGCGGTGGTACATTTTTTATAATTTTTGGATCTATGATATTCGAATTATTTAATAAATTATAAAATAACACGTTTTCATGCATTCCATCAGCGTTCGGCGTTGAGCGATCCCCACTTCTCTAGTTATATCTCCCTCTCTGTATCCCTATTGAACTATCTCTTTCTATCCATCATTCATTTGTGGTTTATTTTAATAATTGTAGTACATATGTATTGTATTAATTAAGATTTAAAAAATATACGATATATGTACACACATTTATTACCACTTTTTGGCAACAAATTTTTAGTAAAAATAATCATAAATAATAGTAATTTATTTACATGAAGATTAGACACACCAATACATAATAAAAAATAATTTGCTTTTGTCATTAATCGATATTTTATTAATATTTTACTTACCTTACTTTTATCGCTAAGTAATACTATTATAACTTAAACTAGGAAGGGATAATAAACCAAACAATATATTTAAACTTTTATTTAAAAAATAAAATACAGACTATCAATGAATATTTGGAAAATATAACATTAATTTTTATCGGAACTCTCTGAATCTGTTTCGTTAATAGTGGAGTGTAATACTGCTTTTGCAACCGAGGAATTTTTACAAGAGTGTTTTCATTGTCCATGCACTTACATGAAGCAATACATTTCATTTGATTTTTATGGCAACTACAGTTTTTTTATGCACAATCTATAAAAAATACGATAAATTTGCTAATTGGGTTGGAAACGGTGGAAGAATTGTTAAAAGTGGTAACAACACATTATCATCTTTGTCAATTAGCCAGCCATATTGTTTAATATCGGGTCATTTTAATATTGGCTGTAAAGAATTTTTCCAAATTTTCGTTTGAAAAAACGCACGTAAACAATGATGTTTTAGGGCATCTGTAGTTGGAGGTAACGTAGAGTCTGGTGTTGTTGAAACAGCCACAATTCCCCTTATGTATCCAGTAATTCTATATTTGGCTGATTGGAGTACATTTTAATAACAAAATTATGCATTTTGGAAAATATTTCGTCATTAAAGTCGTGAACGTCAACATCATTTAAATAATCGCAAGAGCCAGAGCATGAAAAGCTGATAAATTCTTAATCAGGTTTTCAGGCATATTTATTTTGTGAATAGGGATGTATCTCTTAGAAACACCTTTTCCAATCTTCATTCACAATTCCGGAGTGAGATGTTCTCTAAAGAGTAATAATAAAACTAAATGTCAGTATCATTGCAATGCGTTTTTTCAAACGAAAATTTGGAAAAATTCTTTACAGCCAATATTAAAATTAACCGATATTAAACAATATGGCTAGCTAATTGACAAAGATGGTAATGTGTTGTTACCACTTTTAACAATTCTTCCACCGTTTCCAACCCAATTAGCAAATTTATCGTATTTTTTATAGATTGTGCATATAAAAACTGTAGTTGCCATAAAAATCAAATGAAATGTATTGCTTCATGTAAGTGCATGGACAATGAAAACACTCTTGTAAAAATTCCTCGGTTGCAAAAGCAATATTACACTCCACTATTAACGAAACGGATTCAGAGAGTTCCGATAAAAATTAATGTTATATTTTCCAAATATTCATTGATAGTCTGTATTTTATTTTTTAAATAAAAGTTTAAATATATTGTTTGGTTTATTATCCCTTCCTAGTTTAAGTTATAATAGTATTAGTTAGCAATAAAAGTAAGGTAAGTAAAATATTAATAAAATATCGATTAATGACAAAAGCAAATTATTTTTTATTATGTATTGGTTAGGGCTGTCAAAATCTGCTGAAATTGCTAACCGGTTAACCGTCGGTTTACAGACCGGTTAACCGAAAAACCGAATAACCGGTTATAAGTCAATAACCGGCCGATTTTTAACCGGTCACAAAAACCGGTTTTTAGCCGGTCAAAAAACCGGTTTTTTGCCGGTCAAAAAACCGGTCAAAAACCGGTTGTTAACCGGTCAGAAAACATGTTTTTAACCGGTCAGAAAACCGGTTTATAACCTTTAATTTGGTGCATGTTCAAAAGTTTCCTCAAAACGTATCGAGTTTTAAGGGCGCCATTAACTTTTAGGAAACATCGTACTTCTTCTTTGGGAAATTTCGGTAAACTTTGCAAAGTTTCCCTGTGTGCACTAAAATCTTGACAATTTATTGTTTAGCAATGGTATATGATATACGTATATATGGTATGCGAGCAATATCTTCGATTATTATTCATGTTTCACCAACTCCGTATTGATTCGGAAGGTTGTTGAAATGCTGTATTTAAAATTGTTTTCGATGTTGTTCATATAGATCATCGCGTCTAATACAACTTCAAAAAATTTTTGCCATAAATTTTAATTATTACTGTATATTCAACGATTGTCCGTTTAATGAGAGAATATAATGAATTTTTATTAAAATTAACTGTCAATGTTGTAAAAATGCCATAGCAGTTAGTAACGAATAGAAATAAGGTGATATTCTTTGTTTTTTATCATCGCTGTGATAGACATGTAACTATGGAAATTCTGAATGTTGATTGGCGGAAAACATATCACGTGACTAATGAATTATTTCCTATTTCAATGTAATTTACTTTTATTTCAAAAATATTATTAAAAGAAATAATAACAAATTAAGGTTGGTAACATTGACAGTTTCAATAAGCATTTGAAATTTATTTATTTTGATATATGGCATTTTGTCAAGAGCTATTTAGATGTTAGGTTATAGTTAATTTTTTTTAAAAAAAAGAGTGCTATGAACAGGTTAGAAACCGATTAAAACCGGCTATAAACCGGCTACTAACCGGTTAAAAACCGGCTATTGACCGGTTAAAAACCGGCTATTGACCGGTTAAAAAACCGGCTATAAGCCGGTTAAAAAACCGGCTATAAGCCGGTTAAAAACCGGCTATAAACCGATTAAAAGCCGGCTAAAACCGGTTAACCGGCTAGCCGAATATTTCATTATTGAAAAACCGGTTTCCGGTTAACCGAATACTTTTGACAGCCCTAGTATTGGTGTGTCTAATCTTCATGTAAATAAATTACTATTATTTATGATTATTTTTACTAAAAATTTGTTGCCAAAAAGTGGTAATAAATGTGTGTACATATATCGTATATTTTTTAAATCTTAATTAATACAATACATATGTACTACAATTATTAAAATAAACCACAAATGAATGATGGATAGAAAGAGATAGTTCAATAGGGATACAGAGAGGGAGATATAACTAGAGAAGTGGGGATCGCTCAACGCCGAACGCTGATGGAATGCATGAAAACGTGTTATTTTATAATTTATTAAATAATTCGAATATCATAGATCCAAAAATTATAAAAAATGTACCACCGCATCCCTAAAATATGAAACAAATTTTTATAAAGAATACAATTTTTTTATTTACGCCTTACTTTTTGAGATAATCTGGTGTAAACATAAAAATTGGTTAATTTTGCTTGATTTTTCCGTCATTCTTTTAGAGTAAATTCGATTTAAAGTTTCTTAAACACGTAAACCACAATGTATTTCGTATATTTCAAAAAATAATTAAAAATAGACCGGCCACGAAAGTTGACATTTTTTTAATATGATTAAATTCAGAATTTCCTTCTCTTTACAGTTATGTGTATAACTCAAATTTTGATTCTAGTGCCCTTTTGCCAGGCTTATAGTTTAACAAATTCGAAATTTTAGTTTTTTAGGTCATTAACTTTCATGTGTGAAAATTTCAGCTTGTAACACCGATTCCCCCACAAAAGTGAAAATTATTGTTCTCTAGCACTCTACTATACGTTTAAAGATTTCATTTAATGGAGAACATGATTTTTTAATTTCAAACAATATAAATCGTGGTCTTAATGACACATTTGGAACGAAGAAATAAATTTCTTGCAATATTTCACTAAGACAAATTTTTCCATTTACTAAATTTACAATAAATAACATAGATATAAATTCTCTTCTTGTTTGTAATAGAGTAATATTAAATATATTTCTGTGCTCAGTATATGAAACATATGTAGAAAATACATGAAATCTCTTGAAGTACTAAGTATTTTTTTCTGTACTTTTTCGATCATATCACAATGAGTAGCGGTTGTGGGAGACCAAATTATGGATGCGTACTCCAGTTTGCTTCTAACTAATGAATTAAATAGATTAATAAGAGTTTCACATTCAAATTTGTTTCCCATTCTTAAGATAAAACTTGCGTTGACTTTCGCTTACAATTTGGACTATATGTTTTATAAATTTGAAGTCCGATTGAAAAAGAACTCCTAAATCTTTAATTATTTCTACTCTATCTAAGCATTGTGATTCGATAGAATATTCAAAGTTAATACATTCCCTTTTTCTACTATAACTAACTATTTTACATTTGCTTATATTCATTTGAAGTTTATTTTTCATACACCATGTGCTTACAATATCGATGTCTTTTTGAAAATTATTACAATCCTCAATATCACAAATTTCAGAATATATTTTTACATCATCTGCATATAGTAAACAATTGGAAAATTGAAGACCTGAGGGTAAATCATTAATAAACATTATGAACATAAGGGGCCCTAGGAGTGTCCCTTGAGGGATTCCTGATGTAGGTGTAAAGGTTTTTGATTTATTATTATCATATGTTACATAATGTGTTCTGTTACGTAAATAGCTATTGAAAAAGTTTATTAAATTAGTGTCTAATTGGAAACTTTTCAATTTACTGAGCAGCACAGAGTGGTCAACCGTAACAAACGCTTTCGTTAGGTCCGTGTACACTACATCTAGTTGGGATTTGCTGTCAATTGCTTTCGCTACGACTTTAGAGAATATACATAAGTTAGTGACTGTTGATTTGTTTCTGACAAAACCATGTTGTTTATCTGTTAGAACACAGCCCCCGATTATGATCTTCTCTTTAAGAATTATAGAATTTAAGCTTAAAGAGATGTCTTGAAGATATTCTTAAATAATTTAGCAAATTCTGATTGTGGTCATTGAAATTTAATTTCATAAATTCGAAATGTCATTTTATAGAGCAGCTAACTTTATTTATGTTATGTTGCTGTTATAGTGACATATAGGTTAGAAAATAAAACATATTTATCACATCAAAATATGGAATTTTTTCACCATAGTTCATGGTAAATAAAATATATCACGTATTTACGTTAATATACTAGTTAATAAATAAAAAAAAAAAACGTGTGAGGCATACCAATACATCTACTGAACAATATGAAGAGTTATAAGAGATATGGAAAGTGATACTGGGTGGTAGCATGAACAAGTGATTAAGGGTGATTAGCTAAGAAATGACTAGCAGTGTTTTAGCGCTATAAATTGTTTATGAATTATTTTAGAAAAAAATACTTCAAATAGTAGTTATAGAAAAATTAATTGTCCATAACTTTTATTTGAAATATTTTTGTTTAAAATAATCCATAAACGACTGACAGCGCTAAAACACTGTCAGTCATCTCCTCCTTAGTCAGTTCCTAATCACCAATCATGCTACCACCCACTGTGTTTAGAACGGGAATAATAAACCCAACATTACCTCCCGATTACATTGAAAAGAAATTGAAAGAATTAGCTATGAAATTAAATTATAACTTTGTTTAAACGAAAGTCTTTAATAAATTTATTTTCGGGAAATTCGAAAGGATTCGTAGTATCCCTTAATATTCTTCTTTCAATTCTCATTTCATTTCTACGTAATAAAAAAATTAATTTAACTTGGACGGTTATAACAATATGTATTTTTACCCTTCATCATCTTCATTTAACAATAAAACCACAAAAATTGGAATATTGTCCATATTTCGCTTTTTTGATTACATTTAAAGTTTGGACCATAATTGTTTTCAACTTTAATTCTTAAATTTTAAAGTGTTAAGGGCTATAATTATTGTCTTGTGTCTCGTAGAGTTAAGACGTGTTTTTTTCTTGTGCGCTTGCACTTTATTTTTTTGGCCTTTTTTTCGCTTTATATTGCGATAATTATGACGGGAACGCGAAGTAAAGTGAACGATGAAGGTGTTTCCGCGCTTAAAAGTGTTGTTGATAGTGCGGTTGTGACCATTATTTCGAAATTCGAGAGTTGCATAGTGGACTTAAAATCTGAGATAGATGTTTTAAGAGCAGAACTTGCCAAATGTAAGGGTGTTATAAAAGAGCAAAGTGATATCTTGAAGAAACTATCTACTGGTTCTCCTCAACCTTCTGGCTCGATTCACATCCCTGAAACCCCGCATTTGTACTCATCAAAAGTGAAAGATAAAAATCAGCTAGTAAAACGTGGCGTGTCAAAATCAGCTGAGAGAGTTCAACCTCCTTCCTCATCTGAGGCTCCTCCCGCTAAGACGCCTTCAACTCCAGCGCATGATCCCAAACGTGTGCGCACTTATACTCTCGGCACAGAGCAGAGTAGTACTCAGAGCAAATTCACAGGTGCTCCGCGTCGTGCTTGGCTTCATGTCAGCAGAATTGCCAATAAGGATGCCACCGATACGGATCTGTTGGATCATCTAGCCTCTCACAAACTAAACACTAATTGTGTGTGCGAGAAGATAGATCACAAAGGTGATCTCTCCTCATTCAAGCTTGGCGTTCCATTTCAGCTTCGCGAGAATTACCTCAGCCCTAGCATTTGGCCAGAGGGCATTTTAGTTAAAAGGTTTTGGTTTCCTAAAAACAAAAATAATAATTTTTTAGGCCAGAAACTACAAACACAAATAACTGCCTCATAACAATGTCGTTTTATTATCAAAACGTACGTAGTTTATGCAATAAAGTGAATGATTGCTTAACTTCTCTACTAAATTGTGATTATGATGTGATTGGTTTATCTGAAACTTGGCTCCGTTCTGATGTTTCCGATTCCGAAATTTTTCCGCCTGACTACTTCTCTGTCCTCCGCAAAGACAGGAATTTTGCTGCTATGAACGTCACTCGTGGAGGTGGAGTCTTGCTTGCCATTAAAAACTCTTACAAATATGAACAATTGGACTTGTCAAATTTCTACAGTTTACTGCCATATATTGATATTACAGCTTGTAAACTTTTTTTACCACAATGTAATATAATTATTATCGTAATTTATATTCCTACTACACCTACACTAGACACTTTAAATTTAATTCTAACAGAATTAGAGTATTTTTGTTCTACAAATGATAAAATAATGATCATGGGAGACTTTAATATTACCCAATTATTGTAACCATGGAATAGGTGATGCAGTGTGTCAACTACTTAATAATTTTACTGAATACACACAGTTAACACATTTTAATTCAGTTTATAATAGTCAAAATCGTTTGCTCGATCTAATTTTTAGTAATGTTTCTTGTGAAATCACACATGAAGATCCCGCGCTTGTTAAAGAAGATGATTTTCACCCTGCATTGTCTATTTTTTTGCATATTGATTGCTCACGTAGTATTAGTTTTAAGCCTAATATTTGCACTAGAACTTATAATTTTAAAAAGGCGAATTTCAATGTTTTATACGACATGCTTTTAAACTGTGACTGGTCTGCAGTCACTAACTGCAATATTATTGAAGAAGCTTGTGGTAAGTTCTATGGCATGTTATATTCAATTTTTGATTATTGTGTCCCTATGTACGTTTCTCGTAAAGCTAAATTTCCACCTTGGTTCACAAAGGAGATCGTTATGAAAGTTAAGTTAAAATCTAAACTTTACAAAAAATACATAAGACATAGAACTCACCAACAACTTATTGCATATAAACAGATAAAAGATGAAACAAAACATCTTATTAAATTGTCATATGAAAAATATATCTCTGATGTTGAAAATAATATTTCTAATGACCCTAAAAAGTTCTGGTCATTTGTAAATAAGAAGAAAGGTACTTCTAGAATTCCAGGTGTCATGAAGTTTGAAGGCAATAGTAGTGAGGATCCTGAAGTTATTTTAAATATGTTCAGTGAATATTTCTCGAAAAATTTTTCTCTTAAACTTTCATCTACTAGTTCACCCAACAATATAGTCGCTAATAACTCACTCTTAAATTCACGTAACATAAATATTAAAATTAATGAAAATGATATACTTGTAGCTGCCAAAAAACTAAAAAACTCCATGACAGCTGGACTAGATCAGGTTCCTAGTTTTCTAGTTAAGGATTGCATTTCTGTTTTAACAGTACCTTTATTGCACCTTTATTGTGTATCCATCAGCACTGGTATTTTTCCTTCTATGTGGAAACGTACTAAAGTTTGTCCAGTTTTAAAATCTGAAGACCCTTCTGATATCTCGAATTACAGGCCAATATCTATCATATGTAATTTTGCGAAAGTTTTGGAGATTTTATTATACAGGGTGGGGCAGAAAAACCTATCCGATTTCAAATCCCTTTTTCTCAAAAGAGGGAGCAGGTAGAGTAGTGGGGTAAAAACCGTTAGAAAGCCGGTTTTATGCCATTTGTCAGTAGTCAACATGCCTTGGTCTGGTGAACATCGTGCTTTTGTTATTGAGCGGTTTATCGAATGCGGCGGTTCGATAATTGCTACACAACGTGCTTTTCGAATTTATTTCGATATTGGAGTGACGAAAATCCTCGAGAAATCCATCAGGAACCCCTCCATAGCCCAAAAGTGACTGTGTGGTGTGCTCTTTCCCGCCTAGGCGTCTGGGGGCCTTACTTTTTTGAAGAAAATGGGCAAACCGTAACGGTCAACAGCGAGCGCTATTGTTTCATGCTGGAAAATTTTCTTAGACCCAAAATGGAAGAAAATGGCGTGGAAAATGTGTGGTTTCAACAGGATGGGGCAACCGCCCACACATCGCGACGATCAATGGACATTCTCAGGGAACTGTTTCCCGGTCGCCTCATTTCCCTGAGAGGTGATCTTGGCTGGCCGCCGCGCTCACCGGATCTCACTCCATGTGACTTCTTCCTTTGGGGTTACCTCAAATCGAAGGTTTACCAGCATCGACCAAGGACCCTTCTTGCTTTACGAAGGGAAATTGCTCGGGCAATTGAAGAAATTCCTGTGGAAATGACGGTGAAAGTCATGGAAAGCTACCGCGAGCGCCTAAATCAGTGTATCCGCTCCCAAGGACGACATTTGAGTGATGTGCTTTTCAAAACTTAAATTTAAAAATGGCATAAAATTTGCGATATGTTAATAAAAAATTTTTTTGACAAGTTGAGTGGTTTTAATTTTATAACGTTTTGAAATCGGATAGGTTTTTCTGCCCCACCCTGTATAATCAAATACTGCCTCAGGTTCGTCACTTTATATCGCCTCAACAACACGGATTTTTGCCGAAACGTTCCACCATATCTAACTTATGCATTTTTACGCAGTTTGCATCTGAGGTTCTAGATATAAATGGACAACTTGATGTAGTTTACACTGATTATTCCAAAGCTTTCGACAAATTAGATCATGATATTTTATTACATAAATTGGGTTTATTTGGTTTCAATAATGATATTATTATTTTTTTAAAAAACTACTTAGCTGATCGATTGTTATTAGTTTCTTACAATGGATTTATTAGTCAGGCTTTTCCTGCTACTTCCGGGGTACCTCAAGGGTCAAATCTTGGTCCGCTTTTCTTCATACTTTTTATTAACGATGTTTGCTCCTCTATAAACTGTGACATACTTTTGTACGCGGATGATATAAAAATATTTAGAGAAATTAATTCTTTACAAGATTGCATTGACTTGCAGAATAATATTAATACCTTTCACGAGTGGTGTAAAATTAACAATTTACCCTTAAATATTAGTAAATGCAAAATTATGTCTTACACACGTAGAAGGAATCCATTGCATTTTACGTACTGTATTGAAAATGTGCCCTTATCCCGTACTTCTTCCGTGAAAGATTTAGGCATCGTATTTGATTCTAAATTAAAATTTCTTGAGCATATTTTTGAATTAGTTTGTTCACTTAACAGATTACTCGGTTTTATTGTGAGAAATAGCAGACAATTTTACAATGATAATACATTTAAAATATTATTCTTGACTTACATTCGCTCTAAACTTGAGTATGGATGTTTAATCTGGTACCCTCTTCAAATTAGTTATAAATATTTACTTGAAAGTGTTCAACGTAAATTTCTTAAGTTCATGTGGTATAAAAAATTCCATGTTTACCCTGCTCAAGGAATAGGACATAATATTCTTTTACAAGAATTTAACTTTGCATCCGTTGAAGAGCGTCATAAGCTTATAGCACTTAATACAATTTCTAGCATTTTAAATAATAATATTGATGCTCCAAGTTTATTATATAAACTGCCATTTCATGTACCTTCAACATCATCGCGGAATTACCGTTTATTTTATCTACCATCTTGCAAGACGAATACTTTGCTTAAATCACCGATCGTTGTTATGTGCAACGCTTATAATGAATTTAATTAAATTTTGTTTTCCGTATAGTATGTATTTTTTTTTGTAATATTTTTTTTGTAATACTTTATGTACATTTTCTTGTTTTGGGTCCGCCTGTTAAGAAATAAACATTATTATTATAATGCATGACCATAATCGAGGCATTAGTCAGCTTTGGCGTTGCGTTGCGTTAAGAGGAATACCCACCCGTGCAAAATAAAGCAAAAAATATGTTCTAGCTAGGGTCACAAAATTTACACTATTTTTGGTCCGAATTGACTAAATTTTTTTTTTTAATAAAAAAGCTAAAGGATGCCTTCATGCCTGTCTAGTGCCATTTTTTTTAATTTTTATTTTTTTATTCGATTTATAAGGCTTTGAAGTTAGTATACTTTTGCTACCATATATTACAAAAACTAGAATGAAAATTTTTAAAATTTTCAAAAATGAAAATACTATATACTTCTGTTTAAATACTTAATTGACGGTAAGTTTATTCAATTTTATATAAATCCACATTTTAAATCCATTTAAAGTTTATGATTGTTTCATTCACCTAACCTTACAAAAACTTTTTTGACATCCATTTTAATCATCTCATAAACCTGTCTTCTAATTTCTAACATTTTATCATTCATTATTATTAATAATCATATACCTATCTACATTTATATTTTTGTAAAATAAAATATGTTATTTTTCTAAATTTATCCTAAATAATTCTGTATAACATTACTTTTCATATGTAAAAAATTTTATATGTTTTTCTTCAAATTATAATCAGAAATATATTGTATTACAGCTGTGGCCTGATGATGTCCGTTGCGACGAAATCGATTGCCAATAATAAAACTTTTTTTATGAAAATAAACTAATCCTTATTTCATAAAACCATCAGATTTTCTACTAAATCTTATTTTACATTAGAAATAAATCTAGACTGAATTTGTCTGCCAGACGAAAAAAGCGTACGAATTTACACGAATACAATAGGTAAGTAGAAAATAACACACTCTTTTATTAATTAAAGAGAATTGAATTTTGTTAATTTCTTTTTTTTTTCAAATAAAGCATACGTTACTCAGAATAAAACTTAATATCTTTTGTTTATTTAATAGATACAGAAAATTTGATCCATCCATATTCATCAAAAATTGTAAAATTAACAGATTCTAGAACAACTAAATCCGACAATTCGATGTAAGTTTAAAAAGCTTATAATAAATAAAATACGAATAGGCAGTTAAAATATACTATATTTGTCTGTCAATTTTTTAAACAATAACTGTAATCAATCAATACCACGTTAGCAGAATACAGAGTAACACTTTCATCTCAATTATTATATTTGGCCAGTCAATAAAGGTTTTTACCCTACAAAAGGTGGGGAAGAAAGGATTTCAACTTATTGTTTAGGTCGGGACACGGATGACAAAAGTTTTTAACCATGGGGAAACTAGGCGCGAGCCTCCATCTTGGATTAAAGGTGCAAGAAATAAGTTTTTCTGGTTTTGGCTATGTTCTCCAGAACAGTGGCCCGTATCAAACTTTTACAACGATGTTTTCTGGAATGAAAATATGGAATAAAAATTGGTCAAACTTTATATGTATTGTTTGTTGCCTGAGTTAGTAGATTCAATGTATAAGCGGAATATGAACAATCCTAGCTATACAGGTTGTTAAAAATAAGTGTCACAAATTATGAAGGCATATATATAAATTAAGAAGTGAATTAAGGAAAAACAATACCCCACCATTTAAATTGTATTATAAAAAATATTGTACAATTTTAAATAACACAATCAAATTGGCCAAACGTAAAAGTGTATCCAGCTATATATTAAATTCAAATAATAAATCGAAAGCTACATGGAGAGTTATAAATAATATTAACGGAAAGTCCACAACTTTCAACCTGCCATCTGAAGATCCTGCAACATTAGCAAATGACTTTAATAATCACTACCTCAAAGGCAGTGTTTCACCTGTGTTAAATTATGTTTTCAAGGATCCTTCGCCGCTAAACTCTTTCTTTTTGAGCTCAATTACAGAAGAAGAAACCCTCACCGTCATAAAATCTGTTAAAAATTCTTACTCATCTGGAAGTGATGGGTTACCGAGTTTTATAATTAAAAGATGTGCGCCACTAATAATAGATCCTTTAATATTCATTTTCAATCTATCCATGGAAAATGGTATCTTCCCAGAAGCTTTTAAACACTCCATCGTTGTGCCACTTCATAAAAAAGGAGATTTACAAATAAATGAAAACTACAGGCCCATTTCCTTACTTACAACTTTTTCAAAAATCCTTGAAAGACTGATGTACAATAGACTGACTGTGTTTTTAATTAATAACAAAGTTCTAACACAACATCAACATGGGTTTACCGAAAATAAATCTACTGTGAATGCGGTATCGTGTATATATAATGAAATAATTAGTGATCTTGATAAAAATATGTGTGTATCCTGTGTCTCTAGTGACTTATCAAAGGCCTTCGACTGCGTATGTCACAACATCCTACTTCAAAAATTAGAACATTATGGCGTTCGTGCTGTAGCTGCTTCATCTTACCTGTCGGAGCGATACCAATCTGTCAAAATTAGCGAGAAGTCCAAAACATCTGCCACCTACTCTGAAAAGGGCCTAATTCAACGAGGGGTACCCCAAGGATCAGTCCTAGGACCATTATTATTCCTTATTTATATCAACGACCTACCCATAAATGTTGAAAATACATCATGTGTGCTGTACGCGGATGACGCTTACTTTTTGATGTCCAGTCCTCAAACAAATTTCAATGTCACTACCATCAATAATATTATAAATGGAATTACAAACTGGTGCAATGTAAATAATCTTAAGCTGAACTTAGATAAGTCAAACTTCATACAATTCTATTTAAACGCATGTAAGATCGTTGAGACTGAAACATGGAACGTAAGCGTCACTCGCACAGATACTCTACCTTGTCTAGGTATCTTGTTGAATTCGGACACCAAATGGTCTTCACATTCAAAAGCAACTATCAATAAGTTAAGTAAATGCTGCTATATTTTACGCATGTTATCACCTCATGTGGATATAAATATTTTACGTACCTTATATTTTGCTCTATTTAACTCAGTTGCTACGTATGGGATCACAATCTGGGGTTCGTCATCTATGCTACAGGAAATATTCGGCATGCAAAAGCGAGCTATTCGCATCATGTTAAATTTGTCTCCCCATCAGTCTTGTAGATGCGCTTTTAAGCAGCTGAATATTTTAACTGTGCCGTCCATCTATATACTAGAGATCCTGAAATATATGTTTAACAACATTAGTGAATTCAACATGTGCAATTCTATACACAATACTAGACAAAAAAATGTAAATATAACCTTACCTGCTCATAAAACTACTGCTTTTGAAAAAACTTGTAATTATGTTGGAACCAAATTTTACAACTTATTGCCACTTGAAATAAAACAATGCTCAAAAACAAAAGCAATTAACATTATAAAAAAGACACTCATATTCAAAGAATACTACTTAGTGGAAGATTATATTAACGATTGTAAAAACAAAAACTTCAAAACAATTAACTAATTCAATGTCAAGGCAAGGCTAATCATAACTACGTTGCCACATATATACGTTATTGCCAGATGTACGTTTCACTGAAATTAAAAATATAAGTATATGCTGTATTTATTGATATCAATAAAAATGTTTAATGTTGTGTTTGTTTATTGATATTAACAAGTTGTTTATGATATGTAGATTTTAATTGTATTTATCTGTTGTATTTACATGTGTATTTTAAATATTTTATATTGTCATTGTTCTGTACTGTAACTCACTGTTAAATATTTGTATCATGTTTTTACTTTCATAGAGTGATTGTAAACCGGCTTTTAAGCCGAATCGCTCTTTAATAAATTATTATTATTATTATTATTATTATTATTATTATTATTATTATTATTATTATTATTATTATTATTATTATTATTATTATTATTATAGTACTGACCAAAATGAGTAAAAAAAAGCTTAAACAACTAGATTGGCGGTATTTCTAATGGATATATGCATTTTATCTACAATTTAAGTATTTAATTAATAAAACAATAAGAAAGATTAAATGTACCTACTTCCCAGAAAAAGCTTTCAGCATGTCACTAAAACTGTTGATTTTTGACACTGACATCTGTCATTCACAAACTATGTTATAAACAGTACTATGTTATCTTATAAACATTTGAATTTGTCAGCTGGTTTCCTTAGTGCCTTAGCCTCTACGATGTATTACATTAGATTATTGTATATTTAGTGTAGTGTCTTTATCTCTAAATCTATTTAAGATATAATAAAAATTTTAAGTGTATTAAATGGAGAATTTTATGTTCTTCAATATTTGTAGGAACAAAAATTTCTAAAAAATTATATTATGTTCGGAATAATACTATAACCATTGCTTTATTTACTATTTTTTTTAAATGTCACTATTATTATTAGTTTGAAGTGAATAGGACTTGGACAGTGACATTTACTTGTCAGTTACATACATTTGAAATATGAACTGCATAACAAAGGAAATGTGTTTATCTTAGGCCCCGGGAGTTATAATAAACATTAACTGTTGCTTTATTTACTAATTTTTTTAAATGTCACTATTATTAGTTTGAAGTGAATAGGACTTGACAGTGACATTTACTTGTCAGTTACATACATTTGAAATATGAACTGCGTAACAAAGGAAATGTGTTTATCTTAGGCCCCGGGATTTATAATATACATTAATTTTTAAATTTATCTATAAAATATATAGAAAAAGTATTAAGGGCGCGCTATGAAACCGTTTTAAGCGAGTCATTTTCATGGTTTTATCTGCACAAATTTACGCAAATCGGATGAATCAATGTACATAAATAACATATAAATAGAATCGTTAGTCTCTAGATTGCCCTATGCTATAAGAGAATATGAAAAGATGAGTATAATTGACAAGAGAAGTGAAAAAAGAGAGAGCAAAATTAACCAAATTAAAATGGGTTTTTCATGATATTGGTAGTTTTTATAGTTATAATTTTTAGAATAGGGCAATAAGACATGTATAACCGTTTATTCTGTGAAATAATTTCTAATGCATATTAGATCATTTTGTCAAAATTTATGCAGAAAGTTTACTCATAAGAGCAATGTAAAAGTTTCAGCCTTTTGCCGTATGCAGCGCTAGTAGTAACACACGAAAAAAAACTTTCTTCCACTCAACGGAAAAGTATCATATTTCAAGAAGGCGCAAAATTCTGGGAATCAGGGAAATATTGTTAAAATAGGGATCATTAACCCTCAGCTAGTACGATAATTTTTAGTCATATAACTAGTATGGTGGGATGTTTTACCACCCCATTATATTTATCTTTCCAATACAAATTTTTCTTTTAACGTTTTAATTAGTTTATATACAGGTGACGCTCAAAAACGGGCCATTCAAAATAACTTTTATTTATAATTATTTTTTTATTCTCTTTATATATTTGTAAACTAGGTCTAACGACTCACAAATCATAATATTTTATACACATTAATGAAAGAAAAATAATGATCAACAGATTAATAATAATAATAATTATAATAATATTCTTTATAAATAAAAATATAAGAAATTAAAAATGAGATAATTTTGTTCATTATAGTTGACTGCAATATCTACATTCCAATTTTTTTGGAATCCGTTTTTCAATAATTTCGGGTAACATGCAATTTTTGTAGAATGTAATTAATTTATTTTCCATATTTGTTAGCCAAAATTCGTCACTTCTAACGATTTTTTCTATAAAAAGCGGACTTTGGTCATTTTTGTATACCACGAAATAGCAGTCAACATGTAGTTGACCTTGTATCTAAAAGAAAAAAATATGTCATTTGAAAAATGTGGATGTAAAAGACGCACCTGATAGTAATAAGGATGTGTACGTTTCAATTGAATTTTTGAATCTTTCAATTCTAAACATGTATTAAATTTTTTAATAATATCTTCCCAGCTATCGATGTTCTCTCTTAGAGAATAAAGGCATTTTATCTCTATTATTGTTGATTCGTTAATAATCCCTAGAAATACAAAACATTTATAATGATAGTACGAATATATAGGTACTCGTATGATAGATATGTACAATCAGGTGATCCTCCTAAGAATCCATGTTTTTGATCAACAAAAAGTCCGCTATTTACAACATTTAAACCCGTTTTTTTTTTCGAATCGTTCACGTGCTACTCTTTCTTTCATTTGACCAAAAATCATAGCAGATGTGGATACCGTCGTTCCGTATAACAATCGTTTCACCAGTGCGTAACATTTAGTTTTAGAGCGCCGTCTAATTACTTGTCCAAAATTTGATGCGGTTAAACGATACTTCCTTTCTGTCACATAACGATCGTTTTCAAATTGACCTTTAGTGTTTCTTTCTATTTCAGTTTGTTTTAGTTGATCTACCTGAATATTTTCAGAATATGTTAATTATATATTGGAAGAAAGAACCAGTATTTTCAATATACATACCTCTAATTTTTTTAAAAACCTGTTAGTTTCTAATTTTATTTCGTTTGTTGTCAATTCAGGCTCCAATGCTTTTGGTCCATAATCGGTATTAGGCCCGAGAAAAGTTAGTTTCTTTTTGACTGTTTTAGGTTTTTTGGATATATTCGACTGCCTGTGTTCTTCGTATTTTTTAATATATTTTTTAAAGTGAATGCCAGGACTTTTTTGAAAGCAAGCTTTCCAGGAACTTTCATGCCATCGTACACCTTCATTATACCGCAAACCTGACAAAAAACTTCGATTTTGGAAGGATCCTTTTTGGATCAAGTTGAGCCTTTTTCCAGCAGTGAATCTTGCCAGTATGTTCATAAAACATTCGGCTTTATTATTTGTCTCGCTACTTGCTAACCTTGAAGCTTTTCTAATAATTAGTTCTAAAGCTCCTAAAGAAATAAATACGTAATTTCAAAAGATTATTTTGGCACCTACATTTATATAGCATTAACTTTACCTTGTATATGATTATAAAGGCCTGACGTTTGAATTTCTTCAAAATCATTTTTGGAATACACTATTTCTGGAGTCCTTTGTAAACTATTTTGAAAATGGATTATATCAGAGTCTTCTTTTTTAAATTCATAAATAACTTTTTTTGCTGAATTTTGTAATTCCTTAATTTTATTTTTAGACAAAAATTTTCTACCTTTTGCAGGAATTGTCTTATCAATTTTAATTTTATAAAGAGCTTTGCCGTAATTTTTAATTGTATGATTAATACATTCTAATTTTGTTACATCATTTCCATACTCGACTTTTTCTTTTATTTTAGCGAATACGCTAGAGTCACCATCGGCAACAAATTCTTTATATTTAATACCGTGCATTTCTACACTTGCATTGAATGCTTCGCATATTATGTCGGCTTCCATCGCTGGGCTTGAACCGGTCCAATTCCGAAAACAAGTATGCTGCTTTACCGTTTCATTTTTGTTATTGGCTCTTGCGCATACTATACAAAACTTGTTACGTACACCCACATAATATTTTTCCAGTTTCCCTTCCAATAATTACTGCCTATTTAAAAATCACTCAATAAGTAATTACGTAGAAAACGAATCATACGAATGGTACTTGTATGTCAAAATAATAAATTATGTTAAAAGTAAATGAAAATAAAATATGCTTCTGATATTTAAAGAATAGAAAATATAAATTGAATGCATATGTTTAAAATGGAGTGTATTCTGTAACTTGTTTGTTTAAATTTTTCGCCGAAAAGAATAGTTGAAACTAAAAAATATGTAATAACATAATAAATTTGTTTCTGTTGGATAAAATTTTTTACAAGTTGTTAAAATTAACATACATACGAAACAGTATACATACCAATGTTTTAAAAAGTACTTTGTGTATAGAAGCAAATCATTTTGGAATAAACATATTAATATGAGAAAAAAAAATGCTTACTACTCCAGAGGCAGCATTGTAGTTATGGCCATAAGAGCGCTTACTCCAGGCGCCATCTACATAAACGGAAATCCACGGAATACCATCATTGTCAATCTGACCTTTTTCTTCTGCAATTATTTTTTCTTCTAATCCAGCCCTTTTCATATTTTCTAGTAAGGTATCTTTCCAAATCTTAAAATACATACAATTCCATATTAGCGCTGTGCAATAATTTGTACCAAATATAAAATAATTACTTACAGCTTGTAATTCTGTTTCGATTTTATTGAAGCGGTAATACGACATGGTAGGTATATTTATTGATGCTAATAATTCTTTCGTATGCTCAAATGTACTACCTACAGCTATAGTACCCCAAACTGCCCCATGATTAATTTCTGATTTCGCTTTTGCCGGATTTTCAGTGAAAATTTTATAATTTTTGGAACATGAATTGCATTCTAAAATTAATTTGCTTACTAAACCTATATATTTTTCTTCTTTTACTATAAGTTTTCCAAAGGAACAAATCTGACTGTGTGCTGCTTGTAAAGATATTAATTTTTCAACGAAATATTTTATTTCAACAATGCGATTTCCATTTATGTTCGTATTAGTTTCCGGTTCAGTTGACATATCGGTACAAATTTTATATTTTTCAACACTTGAAATGAAAAATCATATAAACCGTTAACATTATAATATTTAATAAATTTATAATATACGAATAGTCACCTATTAGATAAAACATATGCTTCGAATGGATCACTTTTCGATTTTTTCGGGGTTGACAAATTATTATTAAGTAATGAAGAACTGCTTAAAAATATATAATATTGTTATGAAATATAAGATGTTGCAAATATATTTACCTTTGTAAATCAAAATCATTCCACATTGATTCAAAATCTATGAGAGATTCATTTTCATTAGAGTCTGTAACACATACTGCCTCATTGTTTTCAGGTTTTTGCGAGAGTTTTTGTATATCAGATCTATAAATACTATAGGTAATAAAAATAAAGTAATACTCACACACGTCATATTATTATTGTTGTAAAATACATTACTTACCCTTCATTGCTACAATTTAAATTACGATCTAATTTATTATATCGTAATTTGGCTGATTTTGCAGCTTTATTTTTCTTTCTATGCCGACGAGAAAGAGGCTTTCTGTATGGCACTTTAAAAAAAAATATTTTTCTAAATATAAAATACGAATTCTTACAAATAAGCACTGCCTAAATACTCAACTATAATTTATAGTTTTATTGTGCCCTCAACCACCAATCCTTCAGGATTTCCCTCCAAATATTACTGAATAAGGGCAAGTGGTTTGCTATGATGGTGGAAGTAAATATTGATATCACTTTCTAGTCAAAAATTTCAAAGCAGAAATACAAGTGGCGCCTACGGAGAGCGTATTGCGGTTGTTATGACAAGCTTAACTTCGAAACGCGCCCTTAATGTATACCTGTAGAAAATTCAATAATCTTTAAAAGTGAAAAAATGGCATTTAATGGTATTTTTTGAAGAAAAATAATTATGAGCTTCAAGTAAAGTGCCATTTTCGGTTGTCCGATTTACACCAAAATCTAATGGTTTCTTTCCATATTAGAATAGGGTCGAAATACAAGGTTTCAGAATATTCTGAATGATAGTATTTGACATACACACACACACACACACACACACACACACACACACACACACAGACATCATCCTGAAAATGTTAAAATTAGATTCTAGTGACCTTGAAACGTGGCCATTTACTAAAATTTCGATATGCTATTTTAGCACGATCCTTATACCTCCCTTGATACCAAACGTTTTCAGCTCTTCCCAATAATGTCAGATTAAAGAAGTTAAATTAAAAGAATTTGAATAAACCTAGTTGAGTAGGGATTCCTCTTAAGTTACTTTTGCGTTTCATTATAAAACGATATATGCTGTACCGTACATTTATCTTTTGCGTTACCTTACTGCAAGTGCGTTACCTGTTACGTTACTTCATTATAAATAGGTCTTAAGGCATAGGCTATCACATATCCAGTTCGTAAGCTGTATGATCTAAGATTGACTGTCATATTTATTAACTTCAATGCTCACTGGCGCTCGCCTCAGCACAGAAACAAATTAACCGGGGGTACTTTAACTATAATAACGGTAATAATATATGTACAGGTAAAAATATAATAAAAACATACATAAAATAAAATTTATTTCTATATTATGGTGTGCTAGTATTATAATAAAATTTATTTATAGATTTAGATTCATAAGAAATTTACAATAAATAAAATATAACTTTAATTAATATTGTCACTTTTGGATTACATTATTACATATTTTCATAGTTTGAACCTAAAAAAAAAAAGTATAAAACTTAGGAATAATAAAACTATTCCATTAAATGATCATTTTACCTATTTACGTTTGTTGTACTATTTGTGGTTTTCAAAGTCCGATTGGATTTCCCTGTAGAATAAGAAAATAATATAAATAGTATATTATTCATTGAGCATGAAATGTGAACTATTACTCAAGGCAATGAAGTTTGCAATGCGAGCCGAAGGCTTTTGAGTAATAGTAATGCGAGTAGAACACTATACTTTTTCTAAGACTATTCGATAGGAATTCGAACTTTTCTATGTGGATCGATACAATTAAAAAAATCTCTATTATTATTAATATTTGTATATTTAAAAGTTTATAATTTATTTTTTACCTTTGTTGCAAGATATTAGTATTATCATGCGCTTCCGTAATTTTTTTTAATTTCATGGGAAATAATTTTTTTGCTCCATAACATTCAGATTTTCGTTTCAAAAATGCACAGCGCAGTTTTGATTAATTTTCTATATTTATTCTACAGGTGGTGACTCGAACACCCGAACATAGGGATTTAACACGTAAAATCATATTTTCGTAATTTCCTGATCCCGTAATTATTATAGGTAAAAAAGCTTCAAATAAAAATTGTAGAGCACAAAATTCTGCATCTGAATCAATAAGCAAAATTAATTTTGCGTGCCTTGTAACCTCAGAAATTAGGTATGAAAATAACAATAACAAACAACTACGGCCCTTTTCCTGGCCACAAATATTTTTACAAAAAAGAAATCTTTTGTTTATGCTAATTATTAAATAATATAAATTTTAATATTTAATAATATAAATTATAATTTAACACTTTATTCGTATTTCCTTACAACAATGTGTTTATTACAAAATTAAAATACAAATTACAATAAAAATTGATTTAAGAATTAAATTTTCTTCTCTTTCCTCAAAAAAGTTAATTACATTATTATTGGTAAAAAATACAAAAAATATAGCAATTTTTTTTGTTTTTTTTTTAATTTAAAGTTAATTTATGTACTATTGTTCACTTCAACAGTAATTACAAGTAATAATAAAAAGAAACTATCGCAGTGTAACTTGACACATAAACCGTTAACATTTGTTAATTTTTGTTACAATTCCATGGCTATCGCTATTTTTGGGGTGATTTACGTCATTTTCATATCTAATTTCTGAGGTTACAATGCAAGTAAAATTAATTTTGTATTGAATTTTATGCTCTACAACTTTCATTTGAAGCTTTTTTACCTAAAATAATTAGATAAGCAGGAAATTACGAAAATATGATTTTACATGTTAAATCCCTATGTTCGAGTCACCACATGTATAATATCTACCGGCGTACAAATTTATTCATTTTCACTATCTAACTTCATGTTTTTAATTCAATTAACTTACATAACTGACACAGATCCATAATGAGCCTGTTTCACATTTTTCAGAAACTATTTTAAATGAAAGTTTATGGAATGATTTTCTTAGTAATAATTTTTATTTTAATAATTTGTTGTTTTTTGTGGAAAAACTACTCCCCACTCCTGTGACGTAGAAGCACATACATTACGTCATTAATAGCCAATAGGAAAATAGTTTTTCCATCACCTACGTTTATTCATATTATTTATATAAATAAACGTAGGCTAAAGGTTGTCACATGTTAATAACAATGGACCGAATTCAGCACTCTAACTAAAGAAGCTTATCTAAAAATAACAAAACAAAGAGAGACATCTACAACGATACATTAATAAGAAAAAGATGCAGGCTGTTTCCATGGTTACTAGAGACGTTCACTAACTTAAAGAAGAGTGCTGAATTCGGTCCAATATCTTTTAATTTGACATTTGACGCTGACATTACTCATTGTAAATGAATAATAAAGTAATAATGGCTAATTCAAATTACACTCAAGGTCAATAGCTGGATGATGATGAATTTATATCAGAACGATTGTTTTACTGCTACTGAAATAAGGGGTGTTAAAGAGTTGAGGTAAAATAAAATATAAAAACTGAATTTACTATATAAATTGATAATATATTTTACTTTAAAGTTCTGGTCGTGATTCTTACATTGAATATGCTATAGGACATGTAGATCTATGTAGAGAAAAAAAAATATCTGTATGGTCGGATGTAAAGATTACCCTGAACATAAAGTGAAACTACAAAAATACACTGTTACCGTGAAGGTGGATGAAATGATCTTCACAAACATGAAGACATGATTTTTCTGACAAATTATCAGCTCTTCGACCTACTGCTTCTAGCCACAATTTTGTTTTCTTCGCATCTTTTGTAAAATTTATAAACTCTGTAGCAGGTTTGTTTCTAACAGTATTTTTGTAAGAAGGCACAATACAATATCGTAAATTACTCATTTCATTTTGAACTTTTTATTACCTACATATTATACAACTTGAACCAATCTAAAAATTTGACCCTTGTTTGACAACTTTGACTATACACTTGACACCTTAGAACCGCTGAAGATGTATGTACTCTGACGTCACATTCTGTTTCACGTGACTTATTCAAAATTTTATCCAAATTTAAAAAAATAATTGTAAAATATCTAAAGGATATTTCGTGATATTTTCAAATTTGAAGCTCTTCAAAGAACAATAGAACAATCACCCATATTCTGTAACACAATCGATAACTTTTACCGATCGATAATAAATTGTAGCCAATAATTACAGCAGACACTGAATAAAAAATGAAACTGACCGATGATACATTTGTTTCTATTTGTCAAAAATTATTATCGATCGATAAGTATTATCGACGGAGTTACAGAATAAGGGCGAATATCTTTTAAAATTTAATACTTAATCATATAATAGTTATTTATGTACCTAGGACAAAAAATTGCATATTACAGCAGAGCTTGAGTTTGCTTTCCGAGGCGAAGCCGAGGTAAAGCAAACAAGCGAGGCTTTAATATGCATTTTTTGCCGAGGTACATATTACATTTTTCTGTCTACCTTACTTTACGTAATAGATCTAGAAAAAATTACACGTTTTTTTAAATTCGTAAAATCTTAATATTTATTATATGAATAATGATTGGATAATATATATCTTCCGCCATTTTCACAAAATTTTAATTCTTAGCTCTGTTTTAGTTTGAAGGAAGACACACTACCAGGGAATCACACTACACTCACAGACACATCAACACTATTTGACAGGTGAAAATAAACAAAACCAACAAAATAACCTCGAAAACAACTCTATCCAGCGGCATCACAGATCACAGACACTATTATAGATAGGAAACTGTAATGTTGCAAACCGGTACTATAAGTACAGCGCCCCCTGGTCGTGGGAAGAACAAGTTTCATGTATAGGAGGCGGGAATTTTGAATTGATTCGAATTCAACAACTTAATACTTGGTAATAAATTTGAAGATCTCACAATGAGCCGATGTTGAAATTTATTTATATCAAGTATTAAGCTATTAAATTATATACGTTATATTTTATATTTATAATAAAATGAGTGAAATAGTAAATTAATAATACAAACTATTTAACTTGTTAGAGTTTTAATTTTTTAATAATTTTTCGTATTTCTTCTGTGCTATTTTTTTATTTCGCTAATTACACAATTTTTCAAAATTTTCTTTCCATTTAATATTCGGTGTTGAACATTTGTAAATGATTTTTGGAATTTGGAAATCAATGTAAAGTAACGTCTGTAAAATATATCAACAATTAATACCGAGCTTGCAAAATACTAATTATGCATCTAAGAACTAATAAAGTACACATATAATACACATCTGTCGCAATGCATGATGTCTTAGTCCAGTCATTAGGTAGATTTACCCTGCAAAAGGTCGGGTATTTTTGATTTTTGGATATATTATATATTTAGAGGTCTCAACAAAAAATGCAAGTTTTCCCCCTCGGGGGCCTTCGGGAAGCACCGCCAACTTGAGAAAAAAGGCGCAAAAAAGAGGTTTTTTCTAAATATCTCTTCACTTATTTGCATTAGGTAAAAATAGTTATTATCTAATTTGTTGACTATAAAATTCTCTACAACTTTTATCTAAAACATTTTTTTCTATAATTAATAGATAGCGAGCTATAGTGCTTCACACAGAGCAAATTTCTTGAAAATTACATGAATGCTTCATTTAAATCATATTTTATTATATTTTTTTTACGTTTTTTTACAAATTAGTTTTTGACAAACATTAATTATTGTTATTTAACTAATATATATAAATATTAATTATTGTTTATAGTTTTTTTTAATTCTAAAGATTTTTTATAGTCCAGCAAATTTATGATTTTACCTTATAGTAATTACAACAAAAGCTTTTTAACGGAATCCAGTCCCAGAAAAGTGCGCTGAATAACATATCAATATTTTCCCGAAATCGGAGCATGGGAACCTCCCGCCAATTTGGACAAATGGCGGCATATTCAGGTTTATGGCCATTTGCTTAAAACAATTATGAAAATATTTAAATTATTCAAAAAAACAAACAATATTACGTACTTGATACTTAGTCTAATAGGTTTCACTAATTACAACAGTTTATATTCGACGTGGCATCGAAAGAAGTAAGTTATCGATAACTGTTTTATAAAAATTGTTAACGTTTTCCTGCAATTTTTTAGTTTTTCATCCACCACTCTGATCTTGTTAAAGATATGATGACGCGGTTTTAAAATTTGAATTCATCATGAAATTCTCTTTAATATCATGTATTACACGATTATTGCCGATGAACAATTGGCGAGTTACTAACAACTAAAACTCACATGAAATTCCTCTAAAATTTTAAACATCTGAAAATCGGCTCTTTTCTCAATTTTTCATCAACCACTTTGACACCTATTAAATACTTAATATTGGTTATCTGTAAGCCTGTTGAAATTTTGAATGACAAAATGAAAGAGAGCCGATTTTCAGATGTTTAAAATTTTAGAGGAATTTCATGTGAGTTTTAGTTGTTAGTAACTCGCCAATCGTTCATCGGCAAAAATAGTGTAATACACGATACGAAAGAGAATTTTATGCTGAATTCAAATTTTAAAACCGCATCATCGTATCTTTAACAAGATCAGGGTGGTGGATGAAAAATTCAAAAATTGCAGGAAAACGTTAACAATTTTTATAAAACAGTTATCGATAACTTACTTCTTTCGATGCCACGTCGAATGTAAACTGTTGTAAATAGTGAAACCTATTAGACTAAGTATCAAGTGCGTAATATTGTTTGTTTTTTTGAGTAATTTAAATATTTTCATAATTGTTTTAAGCAAATGGCCATAAACCTGAATATGCCGCCATTTGTCCAAATTGGCGGGAGGTTCCCATGCTCCGATTTCGGGAAAATATTGATATGTTATTCAGCGCACTTTTCTGGGACTGGATTCCGTTAAAAAGCTTTTGTTGTAATTACTTTAAGGTAAAATCATAAATTTGCCGGACTATAAAACAATTTTAGAATTAAAAAAAACTATAAACAATAATTAATATTTATATATATTAGTTAAATAATAATAATTAATGATTGTCAAAAACTGATTTGTAGAAAAACGTAAAAAAAATATAATAAAATATGGTTTAAATGAAGCATTCATGTAATTTTCAAGAAATTTGCTCTGTTTGAAGCACTATAGCTCGCTATCTATTAATTATAGAAAAAAATGTGTTAGATAAAAGTTGTAGAGAATTTTATAGTCAACAAATTAGATAATAACTATTTTTGCCTAATGCAAATAAGTGAAGAGATATTTAGAAAAAACCGCATTTTTGCGCCTTTTTTCTCAAGTTGGCGGTGCTTCCCGTAGGCCCCCGAGGGGGAAAACTTGCATTTTTTATTAGGACCCCTAAATATACAATATATCCAAAAATCAAAAATACCCGACCTTTTGTGGAATAAACCCTTATTTTTCTACCAAATGACTGGACTATCTCTTTCACAAAAGTTTTTTCACATAAAATATCTGATGATAAACTGTTTACTGTTTATATCACAAATAATCACAAATATCACAAATAATCACAAACAACCACAAATAAATGTGTATATATCATAAATAAACAAAGCCACAAATAAATTCAAAAATATGTCAACCAATTCAATAACAATCGAGCTGTCAGTAAGCTGTCATTTGCAAATTTGAAATAAAATTTTATATACTAACGCCATCTAAACGGGGGAAGAAAATTTATAATGTTGGCCCGCTTTGTCTAATAGGAGATTCCACCGCATTAGCGGCATCTTAGATTAACAATTAGTCATGTCAAAATTAATTATTTTTAGTATAGTTAATTTCATTATTAATTGCGCACATATTTAAATTAAATTTATCATTAATATAATATTTTTATTTGCTCGTTTGATATTTGTTATTTACAATCCCGGTAGTACACACAGTTACAATAATCATAAAATCGTAGTAGGCTTAGCGTACGAAAAAGGTTTGCGGACGAAAAGTGATAACGTTCAGAAAAGTGTCATTTTTCGTCCGAAAATAAGTACGTAAAATTTCACTTTTCGTATAGGTAGACAGAAAAAATTCTTGCAACAGCCTTATTTTGACATTGTCCTGAGCCAAAGCATACTCGATAATATTGCAATTTTGTGTAATGGATGATTGCGATAGATCCTCCCTTGTCATTACTTACGGCCCGTGAATAATGTATTGTTTCATAAAAAAAGATATATAAAGAAGGCATTACTTAATGGTCGTGGAAAAAAGTATATAAAACTATAAAAAATAATTGATTCACAACTGTCAAATAACATACCCATAATTAAAACATTTTTTACTGTTGCTAATTAAATAATATTGACAGTTCGATGGTATAATATTATTTATTCAATTTTGACGTTTTAAACTGTCATTATTAACTTCATAGCAACAACTATAAGTAACACTTTTTTCACATGTGAATTAAAAAATTTTTTAAATCACTCTCATCAAATTTTAATTAACTCTGTAACAAATAATGCATTTAACATAACATCATGTACGAAAATAACACTCACCGTAATATTTACCAAACATTATCAGCCATTTTCATTATTTTTCACGGCACAAATGACAGACAATAAAGAATTTTAAATAGATGATTTGACGTCTATCAGCGACGATTGTCATGCTCAGCCTACTAACTGATCAGTTTTTTATTTTGTCAAAATTACATATTATAATGGTTTTTATTATTATTTCGTCAAAATTGAATAAAATATTGTACAAACCAAGTGAGCTAAGAATGTTTATTCACTCGAAGAAATAAACTTTCTTCTCATGAATAAACATTATCTTAGCTCACTTGGTGTGTAAATATCTATTATATACAACCGGTAAATAATGTTAATGTTTTTATCAAAATTTTCGCAATGTAAGGATATGATATTATTATATCGTTGAATTCAGAACAAAATTGTCTATTTAATGAGTTAATAAAATATATATAATGCCATTTAAAAGGGCAATAGCCCTATAGTTTGAGTACCACTGGATTTAAGATAATAAAGTTTATGCTAAAATGTGTCCCCCTCTATGCCTTACAAAATATGTGGTGAGTCATACGTGGGGGAAACGAGAAGACCTTTAGAAATCAGGCTTAAAGAACATAGAGTTCATACGCAGAGAGGAGAAACAACAAAATCCGGCATCGCACAACATTCCTGGGAAAAACAGCATAGGATGAAGTGGTCTGAAGCAAGAATCATATCCAGAGAAGAACACTGGTACAAGAGAAAATTCAAGGAAGCAGCAGTCATCAACAACAACAACGAAGTCTTCAGCCAACCAAGTGTAGAAATAAGCAACGTGTGGAAGCCGCTGATTGGACGTCTGAATCACCTTAAACTACACTAGTGTTTCCATTTGTAAACTTTGTACGCTTCATTAGATCAATTATTATGTATTTAGTATATAAGCTCTAGTAGTCTCTAAGTTTGTTAGTATTCACCTGAAGACGATTGTAGATACTTCAACAATCGAAACGTTGTGTAATAACTTTATTGAAAATATAGACAATGGAAGTCCAGAATAGTGTTATTAATTCAATTAGTAACGTTCACGTTTCGGAGTTAAGCTAGTATTCTGAAACTCTAGCGTGAACGTGGAACGTTAATAACGCCAGCGTTAATTCACGTCGCATACATTCGTGTAATCTTTCCCTTTTTGAATTTTCAACCAATAAAAACTCATTAAACATAACAAAAACTACATTTACCTGTCAATTTAAAAAGTATAATATGTCAAACGTCAAATAAACCTACGTGCATTTTGTGTTTACATATTTCTGGTATATTAATAAAATACAATTATTTGATAAAAATGGTAAACAACACGGTTTATTTATAGTTTAGTATTTTACAAAAAATAGAAAAAAAAGCAAGAATTTAGAATATACAAGATTGGACATTTTCGGAATTGTTTACACTTTCACAGAATAATGTTTAATATTATAAATAATATTAGCGAATGTGCAGTCAGTACATTTATGAAAGAAGTTACTTTTGCATTTGAAATGGGAAACTACCTAATGAATTTACGGATACGATTTCCATGAACTACTGAAGATAAAACAGTTTTAAAATAATTGGAAAAATACTACCTTTTCTTTAGTATATTGTATATTAACAATACAAGTACTTGTTATTTTTGTTAATTAAAAAATTAATGTCAATGTATCCCCTGAAGAAGGCACCAGTTTATGGTGCCGAAACGTTGGGTTTAAATTAATAAATACAGAACATAAACTAAAAAAAAGGTAGTATTTTTCCAATTAATAATATGAGTTCTGAAAGATATTTTAATAGTTTTAAAATATTTGTTCTAGTTAGAAACATTGGGCGCGTTCAGCACCCCGGCAGCGCTGGCAGCGATGAGCACCGCTGCATACCGATGATTGCCGAATGCAATTGCTGGACCAATTACATTCGTCCATTCATTGTGTTCGTCAAACTTCGGAGGTCAGCGATGCCAGCGATGAGAGGTGCTGAACGCGGCCAATTACTATTTCAGTATAGGTACGAGAAAACAATGGGCGCGTTCAGCACCCCGGCAGCGCTGGCAGCGATGAGCACCGCTGAGTGCCGATGATTGCCGAATGCAATTTCTGGACCAATTGCATTCGTCCATTCACTGTGTTCGTCAAACTTCGGAGGTCAGCGATGCCAGCGATGAGAGGTACTGAACGCGGCCAATTATTTTTCTAATAAATCAATAATTTTCTGAATTTATTCCAATACTGTATTGTTGTAATCAGTATATTCTTCGTCGTAATCACACACAATTTTGTTCATTATAATACGAATTTCTGCTTATAATTCATACTAAAAAAATCACTTTCCTTGAAAGTATTTATTGATATATTAAAACATAAATGATTATTACAATCAAAAGATTTTTCAATTTTTGCAAGTAACATGAAATTGCATTTCTTCACTTGACTTTTCCTCATAAGTACATCCTAACATCCTCGAGTTCAGCAGTTATTTTCTGTGTCGCATTATTGTACCGATAATTCTAAACTTGATACTGTTGTTTGTAATTTGAAAATTTTTTATTGCAAGGTTATGTTAACATTGTTTAATATATAAATAATAATCATTACGTATGACATGAATAACAGTACTCACTGTTAATGAAATACTTTTTGCAAATGTCTAAAGCAGTACATAAAAAATATTATGGCTATTCATACTATAAAACACACATGTAAGCCACCGTTTCGACGGTTCACGCTTCAATACTCCCAACGTGAATTAACGCCGGTCAGCGGAGTTAACGTTAAGGCGGCGGTCTCACTACACGAGTCGCGTCACGTGGTATAGTATAGTTTCATGCCATGTCGTTTAAAAATCGACGGTCCGGTCTCACTGATCGAATTGCTTCGATCATTTAGTGTCGAGTAGATTTCTTAACCTTCAAAATCTTTAAAGCTTTTGGGATTTTTCGAAGGTAATATTATTATTATAATGTGTCGCCAACATTTATCTATTACATTCATATTCGCATAACCTGGCCTAGACTGATCATAAAGATCTGGGCTATCTTTAACTAAATTGATTAATAAATCAATTTCGTCAGTGCTCCATTCCTTATCAATTATTTTAGTTTCCATATATATACAGAGAATTTATTTTAACATGCAACATATGGCGAATCACTTCCATGGTTACTCACTATTGTCAAAAAATGACAGCAATGTAATTTTTGTCCATTTTAAAATGCAACATACAAAATTTGTAGTTTTGTATTATCAAAACTAATTTCCAATAAATTAGCCTACATACGATTAACAAATAATCAAAACATGAATGTTGTACATCTTTACAGACTTTAGCTTACAAAAATTCATAATTTTCATGTAATAAATGTTAACAAAAACCCCCAATCACTCTGAGGCAATAATCTAGTCGGTCGTAATAAGAATTGACACCATTTGTGATGTGTTTTATAGGTATCTCCTGTGCTGCAATACTATTTACAATGTTGCATTTTAAAATGGAAAAATATTACATTGCTGTCATTTTGACAATAGTGAGTAACCATGGAAGTGATGAACTATAATAGGTGCGTTCGGTAAATCATACGGAGTTGGAGTATTTAGGAAGCGGCGTTGGAGTGGAGTGGGAGTAGAGCTGGAGTTGGAGTAGATCGAGGGAACAAGGTACACTCCTTTATTTGTGATTAACCGAACGAGTAGAGTTAAAATTTTGGTGCACGAATATAATAACCTCCTTTTTTGACAATCTGATATACTGCACTGCTAAAAAAAATAAATAATGAACTATACAGAAGTTATTCAGTTTGGTATTATTCTTTAATGATTCTGAAGAAAGTATATATTAGATATGGTACATAATTCTTACCGTTCCGACATACTGTGCCTTGTTATATTACAGAACAATATTATAAATATAAAATAATTGTGTATAATAAAATATTTCAACATAAAAGTATAAAATGATCTAACAGATGTCAAATAAAACAAAAAAAACTCCATGCATGCTTGCATATCGAGGTTGGACTTATGGAGTTAACACTTTTCACTCCACTTGACTCCATTCTGCATTTGCCGAACGCTCCATTTTAAGACGCTTCTCACTCCATGTAATTACCGAACGGTGCTAGGAATGTTCACAGTGAAAAGAGTGAACAGAACTCATTTGCCGAACGCACCTATTTTTGTGTATTTTAAAATAAACTCTCTGTATATATATATATATATATATATATATATATATATATATATATATATATATATATATATATATATACCGTGAGTATTTTTTAACGTGAAACATTGGATTTGTCATAACCATGGATACGACTTGACATTTGATTGACAGCAATCCCATTTAAAATGAAACATAGGGAACGAATTTGACATTTGACAAGACAATAGAGGTTAATTTTGTTTAAATAACCATACCTGCTTTCTAAATTACATTTAGTTGTAGGAAAAATATTGTGTGCACCTTGTGCCCGTGCGATTTTCTGACTCAGCTAAATTTCTTACAATATTTTAATATAATACTTCTGTTAAATTCATTCCCTATGTTCCATTTTCAATTTGGCAGCCAAATTCATTGCTGTCAATCAAATGTCAAGTCATAACTTATAGGAAAATTCAGCGGTTATCTGTTATATTGACAAGATGTCATTAGATGTTAATATTTTTAAATAATTATAGCAGTTTTCTAAAAATTAAAAAAAAAATATTGTGCGTACCTTGTGCCCGAGTGATTTTCTGACTCAGGTAAATTTCTTACAATATTTAATAGTGGGATTCTGAAACTCGGCGTTAATTAACTTCTGGCGTTAACGTGAATTAACGACGATTTTGACACTTCGATACACATCGAGTTGTTTGATTTTCAAGCTGGTTTGAATTTTTACTCGATGCTCGACGGCACTCGATGCCTTGACGCATACATATTGAAGCATTTGCATTTATGTGTAGTAAATAACAATAACCTCACAATCAAAAATCAAGTTTAATTTATTGAATGAATATGGAAACTAAAATAATTGATAAGGAATGGAGCACTGACAAAATTGATTTATTAATCAATTTAGTTAGAGAAAATCGCACGGGCACAAGGTGCACACAATATTTTTCTTACAACTAAATGTAATTTAGAAAGCAGGTATAATTATTTAAACAAAATTAACCTCTATTGTCTTGTCAAATTCGTTCCCTATGTTTCATTTTAAATTGGATTGCTGTCAATCAAATGTCAAGTCGTATCCATGGTTATGACAAATCCAATGTTTCACGTTAAAAAATACTCACGGCATATATATATACAGTGAAAGTTCCCTTTGCGGACAGCTCCCACAAGCGGACATCTCTCAAAACAGGACAGTTTTTCTGGAACCATATTTTTGGGTATCTATTCCTGTATAAAACACGCTCTCATAAGCGCACTCTCTACCGGACGGACACGGACAACACAGTTTTTCCCGACAGGCCCGAAACGCTCTCATGAGCGGACGCGAAACTCCGAAACCGGACATAAACAGCCTCCTCAGTATTTCCTTTCAAGGAAACATTAACACAGGGGGTTCCCCTAGTTTACAGAAATGCAATGTTTTACGTGTCATAGATTCATAGTTTGAAACTTGTGTGACAATGGTATCCAGGAAAACGTTTTTTACATTAAGGCAGAAAATGGAGGTGAAAGGTATGCCTATTATAGCATTTTTATTGACTTTGAAGGTCGTTAAAAACCTAAAAAAAATTTCAAAAGAAGATTTTATTGCGTTTGAACATCTAAAAAATATTGAGTCGCATTATCAACATTATTTTTTACAAGAAAATTGTAGAAAGTTCAAGCAGTTAAAAATATCAAGTTTTTTAAATATAATCTTTTTTCGATATGTTCAAATATGTTGTTTTGTTTTCTGTTCAATCTTAAGTTTTATGTACATACATATTATTATTATTTTTAGATATTTTTTAACTATTTTGTAGTATGTACATATACATATTTAACAAGTTGGAACCATCGGTGTCCGCTTATGAGAGCTTTCACTGTATATATATATATACAGTGTGAACACTGAAAACCGAGACATAGGCGTTTACCATGGGAAAACAGTTTTTTTCAAATATTATCTGCCCGCAAGAGTATAGTAGGAGTTTTTGATATGGTTAGAAAGATTATTTAATTTGACTTCGAAGAGTATCTAAATACTCCTAATGCCTTATTATTGAAATATTTACGAAAGTATAATCCTACTTGACAGTTATTACTTATAATTTACTAAAAACAGTAATCATGGAAACGTATTCGGTAGCTGACTTGGTTAAATCAAGGCTCCATGATAATTTTTCATTAGTTCAAATCCCTCCCGGTCAAATGTCAAATTCGTTCCCTATGTTTCATTAGGTGCGTTCGGTAAATGAGTTCTATTCACTCTTTTCAATCTGTACACTCCCAGCATCGTTCGGTAATTACATGGAGTAATAAGTGTCTTAAAATGAAGTGTTCGGGAAATGCAGAATGGAGTCAAGTGGAGTGTAAAGTGTTAACTCCATAAGCCCAACATCGATATGCAAGCATACATGGAGTTTGTTTTTATTTATTTGACATCTGTCAAATCATTTTGTATTTTTATGTTGAAATATTTTATTACACACAATTATTTTATATTTATAATATTGTTTTGTAATATAACAAGACACATTATGCCGGAATGGTAAAAATTCTCTACCTTTTCTAAAATGATTCATGGTTTTTTTTTAGCAGTGCATTTTATCAGATTGTCAAAAAAGGAGGTTATTATCTTAGACCAGGAATAGAGGGGAGACATGGCATGCTCTGTATTTCGCCGTAAGAAGACTTTCCAAATCATCATAGCGACTTTCGACCTTATTGAAACGTCAAAGTCAGCTGCAATAGCCCAATCGACCAGATGTGTTACATACGTGTGCAGTCGAACGAATAAGTTTTCAAAATCAACAAGCGTCACCCGACGTTATCAATCATTATTTTGACTTCAGACGTTCTTGAATACATACGTCTTTAGTTTGATTCATAGTTTTCTTAGTTTTAAATTGTTTTATATATGTTATGGATAATCAAGTATTTATTTAGATTTGGTCAACTGTAACAAAACAATATTTAACTGGCCGACTAGCTATTCCAGCTGATTCAATAAGGGTCAAAATCGCAGAGATGATTTGGAAATATACGCGTGAATATGCCCTGTCTCCCCTCTATTCCTGGTCTAAGGTTATTATGATCGTGCACCAAAATTTTAACTCGTTCGGTTAGTCACAATTAATGGAGTGTACCTTATTTCCTCGATATACTCCAACTCCAACTCTACTCCCACTCCACTCTAACACCGCTCCATAAATACTCCAACTCCGTATGATTTACCGAACGCATCTAATATAAATGGGACAGACAAATACATTGCTGTCAATCAAATGTCAAATTGTACCCATGGATACGACAAACCCAATGTTTCACGTTAAAAAATACGCACGGTATATACAGCTGTTCAATTTGTGTTTCAATATTGCTATCTCGAGACCGTAAGAGATACGAAGTCGGTTAAATTAGCTATCTATATTATAAGACTATTCAAATGAGCATTAAAAAAAATATTTTCAACCAGTAGTTCTCAAAATACAGAATTCAACTTTTTAATTTTAAATGAGAACCTACTTTTTTTAATCGCCTATTCGATTCAGCATTTTTTTCTGAACACAACGATATAAAATGTTTATAGCCTTACATAACGAAAAAAACGAGAAAAATGCAAAAGAAACATTATTTTCATATTTATTTCTACATGTAATCAGAGTGCCATGACAAAAACAATTATATTATAAAAATTGTTCAAAATTATTGCCATACTGATTTATTCATAATTCCAGCCTTCTGAACATATTACTTCTTACTTTTCTTAAATTTCGGCCGTCTATGTGGAAAATAATATTTTCGATTGCATTTTTTAAATGCTGAATATCTGGATAGGTAGTTTTGTAGACTTCATCTTTAACATAACCCCCATAAAAAAAAGTCCAGGGGATTAAGATCTGGTGATCTTGCGGGCCACGGAATAGGACCATAAGTTGGAAACCGTTCGTTTAGGTAATCCCTAACTTGACGCGAATTGTGAGCTGGTGCACCATCTTGCTGGAAATAAATGTTTACCAACTCAGCTACTGGTATGTCTTCCAAAAAAATACCCAACATATTTTGAATTAAATTCAGGTATCTGTTACTACTCAATGTACCTTCGTACATGTGTACGTAAATATTATCACTGAAAATGACACACCAAACATTTATATTAAATTTTCAGAAGTAATATCACAAGACCCCCTGATTTTATCGATAAATTTTTATTTTGCACGAATTTTTTTTGCTTAGCAACAAACACGAAAGCAAAGTGCATGGTAAATCCCGACTCGGAAGGAGGAGAGGTCTTACCTAATGTCACTTTGCTTGAGTGATTTTGCTTAAAAGCAAAAAAAAAAATGAGTGCTTAAAAATAAAAGTTTATCTGAGAAAATCTGAGAGGTCGTGTGGTCTTTGGTGAGATAAATTCCAAAGACAACGCAAAATTAAACTTGACACATTAATTGTCACACTGACAGTTATAAACAATAACAACTGTTTATTTACTTGGTAGCGGAAAATTATCGGAGTAACGGGGTTTTATCAGTATAATAACTGTTCCCATTGGTTGAATTTTCAAGTGTTTTGCATTATGATTGGTTAAAAACTAGTCGTTGGAATTTATCGCTGGAAACTTCTCTCTCGTACAGGATTTTCTCGGCTCCAGTAGTGTGTGTTTATTCTATTTGACATACCATTATTAGAAAAATTGGCTTCGTCAGTCCAAATAATTGATTTTAAGATATCTGGATCCTCATTTATCAATAAATTACAAAATTCTAATCTTCGCTCACGATCATCAGGATGTAAATTTATGTTTCCTATGGATCGTGCCTACACTTAAATTACACTCAGCACTTCGTTATGTAAGGGTACATGAGGGTGGAGATTGCGACACGAGCCGAAGGCGAGTATTACAAACCACCCGAATGTAAAATAGGCTTCACACACGTGTTACATACTATACTTTTTCTACGACCTTGCATTAAATATATTTTTTCTTCACATTGTCATTCTTTTAACGTAAAGCCTCTGATTATTGACTTGTGTAACCATGGTTACCAACGTTACGGGTGTTTAACAGCTTTGTTTTATACAATTCAGTTTGTAATATTTAAAATAATGAACGGTGCGTGAAGTGTTATTTCACGTACACTGTGCGTGAAGTAACACTTCAAAAATCAAACTTCATACATAAAAATTGATACGTGAAGTACTCACCTCACGCATGGGAGTAGAAAAACATTTTATATCGTTGTATTCAGAAAAAAATGCTGAATCGAATAGGCGAATAAAAAAGTGGGTTCTCATTTAAAATTAATAAGTTGAATTCTGTATTTTGAGAACCACTGGTTGAAAATAATTTTTGTAATGCTCATTAATAGTCTTATAGAAATTGTTTGCTAATTTAACCGACCTCTTATCTTTTACGATTCTCGAGATAGCAATAGTGAAACACTTAAATTGAACAGCCTGTATATACAGGGTGTTAATACTAAGTCTACACCCGAAAATGGTAGTTAAAACTCATTAAAACAAACAACTTTTCTTAGTTCCAATTTTTGATTTGATGCCCCGGTTCGTAGTTAATGGAGTTCTTTTGTTTTTAGAAAAATCGTCATAACTCCCTTATTTTAAAGAATATTGATTTTTATTTCTTTCAAATTTACCTTTAGGCTCTCTAAAACATTTGGCCAAAATGGAGATCGATCAAAAATTTCAAAACATGATTTTTTGATAACCACTCCATCGATTTTCGAAAGTAAAACATTTATAAAATCCTTAAACTATCTACAACATTTGTCCCAAACATTTTTTTCAATCTATCCCAAAAAAGTTTTTATTCATTTAATTGACTTATAAGTACATTGGGTGGAATTCTGTGGGTTGTATTAAGGTCTGTATTAAAATTTGTATTAAGTAAATGGCAACATCGTAATATTTTCCACATCTATCCATGAGATTCAATTGTGATTTAGAAATTTTACCACAGGGAAAAGTAATACAGGTATCCTTTAGTCAAATGAAAAAAGTATTATTGTAATTGGAAGGTTTAAAAGTAAACTCATTATTGCAAAATTAGGTTAGAAATATGTCAAATTTTATGTGTCAAATCATACCTGTATGTTAATGTATTTTAAAATATCTCATCTCCCGTTTCATTACTTTTGACATTTGACCCTTTTTTTTCTCGTAATTGTATGGCTTTCTTACTTCTGTTAATAATATTTTTTTCTTTATTAGATCCTTAGGTCTCTGACAGGTATTACAAAGTTGCCAAAATATTTTTGACAAAGGACTGTTTTAGCTTAAAACACGCAAATATAACCCACTGAATCTCACCCATTGTGTTCAAAAATAATCCTAACTCGGAGTATGCTATAAACAAAAAAAAAGTATATCAATTTAAAAGTATTTAATTAAATGTCAATTTGACACGAGATAGTGTCAAAAATGTTATCTATAGAAATATTCTTGTATACTTATTTTAGAAATAGAAATAAATTAGAAAAAAATTAATGGCAATAATCTGTATCCTCCTTTATTATCTTTTCTAGGTTTTTTTCTGAACACACTGCACTTATGTAAGTCAAGTAAATGAATAATAGTCCAGGCAACGAAGACCGAAAAGAGCCAAATAGCGGAAATAATTCATGTAGAAGCCAATTTTGGCACAGTTATAGGGGAAGGTGTCCTTAACAAAATACTAAAAGTACTGATGGGTGGGAGTGGAGCTAAGGGGGGGAGGGGTCTCTAAAGGTCCCTTTTTTCAGTTTTTTGTTAATAACTCGAAAACTACTGCCCCTAGCGAAAAAATGTTTATGTATTAGATTAATCTACATAAAATTCTCTACAGAAAAGGTCCTATATACATTTTCGTTAGAATCAATACTTAAGGAGATATAGAGGGGGAAAAATGAAAAATTAAAAAAAAAATATTTTTATTGTTAAAAATCAAGTTTTAATAAAAAATGAACCATTCAGAGCCCACGTATTAATAACAAAAAAGATCCTATACACATTTTCTCTAGGATCAATAGTTAACGAGATATAGAGGGGGGAAAATGGAAAATTAAAAGAAATATATTATTAAAAATGAAATGTTAATTGTAAAAATGAAACATATAGTAAGGAAGGATGTATCTTGAACATTAATTTTCTTCAAATTCTAAATTTTCATCATCATCGGTGCTATCTTTGATGGGGGCTGCATTCGTACATGAGCCGAGGCACACCCCGCAGGCACCGGAGCAGGCAATCCCTGCTTTGCGGCAACCGCAGCGCACTCCACACCTAGTCGTGCATCGGCAAAAGATCGTGTTCAAAACGGAATCGGGTACTACAGGGTCTTCTTAGATTGCTTCATGTCACCAAATTTCTTGCCAATGAAACTTTGCATGGTTTTGGTTCCAATATCCAGGGCTTCGTGGCAGTTTACTTTGGAGTTTCCAGGATGCCTGTTGACAGCGACATGAGCGAATTCAACTTTGGAAAAGGGGGATGGTCATTGAACCATTCGTGAATCTTAGATCGATCCCGTGAATCTCTCTTTTCCCGTGATATACGGAAATGTGCTGCTCTCCACTTGAAAAAGCCACTCCAGCGAACTCCTCCAATGACGTGCAGATGGCGGTGCTTCCCGGTGATCCACAAACCCACTTGGCCAGTACAGAATCAGTAATTCCTCTTCCTCGCGTTAGGCCACCTAAACTTTTCATGGAGCGCATAAGAGTTTGTTCTATGACCTTATGACCATATCCGACCAAAGTCCTGCCCAAGGTGTACCTGTGCGATTAATGGTGAAACTCCTTGTACGGCTGTGGATGGATATTTTTCAGTTTTATCATGTCTTGCACGTACAGATGAGCACATTTCGTATTCGATTTTGATTTCGATCTAATTTCGGATTGGCCCAACGTGGTTATTTGACTCTACTTTGTCATTTGGACTTGAGATTTTGATTGTTTTCTATATTTCATTAAGGTAAGTTGAACATTTTATTACTTACATGAAATAAGAGAAGTATGCAAAGCATTTATTTGAATGCAAATGTTAATCATTTATTATACTGTAAAATTAATAATAAAAAATTGATACTAGCACCAACGTAGTGGGTGAGGTCGTAACTGACTGACAAGGACGTTTAGACGATACATTAGTTTTAACATTGAGTAGCGGGTCCCGAATTGTCCCTGATAAGGACGAACGCCAATACGAAGGCCCCGGAAGATAACGGGACCAACAGCCAGTGACGGGGAGCCCTGAACTCATTTCAACCGTTCTCCCCTTCTGTCTATAGTCTATAGTCATCTCCAACGACGTACATTATTGTGGTACCCCCCCCCCCCCTCACACAATTCTTCCATTACATATTACTTGTAGTAAAGTTATTAATACGTGGGCTCTGCATGGTTCATTTTTCATTAAAACTTGATTTTTAACAATAAAAATATTTTTTTTCTAATTTTTCATTTTTCCCCCTCTATATCTCGTTAAGTATTGATCCTAGCAAAAATATATATAGAACCTTTTCTGTAGAGAATTTTATGTAGATTAATCTAATACATAAACATTTTTTCGCTAGGGGCAGTAGTTTTCGAGTTATTAACAAAAAACTGAAAAAAGGGACCTTTAGAGACCCCTCCCCCCCTTAGCTCCACTCCCACCCATCAGTACTTTTAGTATTTTGTTAAGGACACCTTCCCCTATAACTGTGCCAAAATTGGCTTCTACATGAATTATTTCCGCTATTTTTCCTTCGTTGCCTGGACTATAAATAATTTTTTTGGATAGATTGAAAAAAAGGTGTTTGACATTTGAATAAACTGCTAGATTAAATTTATTTTAAAAATATCTGTTGTGGCCAGCACAAGACCTTCCGTCAATTCCATGTATTTTGTACAAATCCCATACCAAAAGGTCCTTGGAACAGATTCTGTATAATATCATGTAAAAACAGATACTATTTTTTACAAATTCCATACCAAAAGTTCATTTGAAAAGGTTATATAAATCCAATAAAATTATAACATAAACTACACTAAGTAATGTCCTTCCATCTTCTCTTTGGCCTTTCTCTGCGTGTCACTTGCGAGCAACACTATGACATACCAATTTTAGATTTTATACTTTTTTCCATATTTGGTTTTGCACTTGCAACTGACATCTGTCAATTAAATTTTTTTGAATAATTATGTCAGCTGTTTTCATGATAAATAACAAAGCTGACTAATTTTTGAAAATTAATTTCTTTATAATGCTTTAAATTTACATCTATTGAATATGAAGGAAAATGTATAATCAAACTGTATAGAGAAGAGTATTTTCTTTAATATATATAATAACAAAATGTCAAAAAATAATATTTAACTGCATTTTTTTAAGAAAAACTGTTAAAAACTTCAATTTAGGGTACTTCCGGTGGATCAATTATAACCAAAATCTAATCAACTCTTCATATGGATGTACAGAAGAGGAATACGAAAGAATTATAATTTTTAGAATTGTAGTATTGGAGTTATCGTCGGAGAAAAATTTGTCACACACGGACACACACACACACGGACACACACACACACACACACACACACACACACACACACACACACATACACATACACATACAGACATCATCTTAAAAATGGTATATTCGTATTGTAGGGACCCTAAAACGTGCTTATTCATTAAAAACTCACCACCGAATTTTTTGACCAAAGACAATACCTTCCTTACCTAAAGGTGACGGAAGGTAAAAATTCACGATGCAGTCACTCAGGTTTTATTTTTTTGTGTCTGAAATACACAATATACGGTACAAATATGTCATCATCATTACCGATATTTGCGATAAAGCAGATTGGCACACCCAGAAATGGGTAATATGCCGTGATGATATATTTATTTATTTTATTTATGTGTCTGAACCGTAACAGATATCACAAATTAAACAGAGAAAAAAGTTTACTATTGAATGTATCTTTCTGAAAAAAAAACAAAATAATTTCACGTTATCGGCGTGGCCATTAAAAAGTTACGGTTACAAGTATCACCTTAAAAGATGACATAACCACATGAACTGCAGTGAACTCTATTGGAGATTGCAGCTAAGCGATATGACATCTAGCGGCAAATATAAGAAACCTTGTATGCTACATAGTAGTTTGATTGTCCTATGTTGATAGACGCGGTTTGAATAATTTTCGAAGTTTTCGCCTAATATTTTACTGTTCTTTTGTGGTTTTGTTGTGTTTCTTCTTTTTTGTTATTGTTATTATCATCATTATTGTTCGACTTTCTCATTTCTTAAAATAATGGCATCAAATTGTTGCGTGCCATTGTGCAATTCTTTAAGAAAAATGAATATGGATATTAGTTTTCATAAATTTCCTGCTAGTGAAGAGAAAATTAAAATTAAAAATCAATTCGGGGATTATGAGTTTACAAGTAGAAGGAAACTCTGGATAAATAAGTTAAAAATTGGGAAGAAGATCAGTCCTTACATGAGAGTTTGTTCCCTCCATTTTGTTGAAGATGACTTTTTCAGAGGTAAATTTGCAATAATATCGTAATATTTATTGAGACTAAATATAATTATTTGTACTTTCAGTTCTGCAACGGAAAAATTTGAAACGAACAGCAGTTCCGACAATAAATTTGCCAAAAATACTACATGGGAGTGCATCTTCTACGGTACCTTCTACTTCTGTATCAGGCCGTGAAGAACGATTATCCATAAGAAATTCTGTGAAAGACACAGTTACTTTATCACTTACAGAGGAATTGTGTACCAGAGATTTAGAAGACGAAGCTGATATAGAACTTCAAAATGAAGATGATGTGGAAGCTGCAAATGCCTTATTATCTTTAATGCAGGGGCAAGCTGACGTTGAAGTTTCTGCCCAAAAATCATTTCGCGACTTTCAAGTCCAAGTAAATACACCAAATAAATTAACGCTATGTGATTTTATTACAAATGATACGTCATTAACAAGTTTGACTGGTTTAAATAGCCATCAAATGCTTAATTTAATAGTGACAAACGTAGATTTGGTGTATAAAGACAAACGTGTCCATAAATTATCAGTTCGTCAAAGAATTATTTTAACATTTGTCAAAATGAAGTGGAATTTAAGTTTCACAATATTAGCAGTGTTTTTTGGATTGACTCCAACTCTATGTAAAACTTACATTGTACAGATGTTAAACATTTTATCCAGTATATTAAAAGCTGCGATTGATTTTCCACCAATGGACGAAATTATACATAATATGCCAATTTGTTTTCAAGATTTTAAAGATACACAAATTATATTGGATTGTACGGAAATTTTTACAGAAAAACCTAAATGCCTGTGCTGTCGAATTAGATTTTATTCGCATTACAAAGGTGCACAGACAGTAAAAATTATGACTGGTGTAACTCCTGCTGGATTAATTTCCTTTATAAGTAAACCCTACGGAGGTCGAGCTTCAGATAAGATCATATTTGAAAATTGTAATTTAATAGATAAATTGGAAAAGAACTCGGCAATTATGGTGGACAAAGGATTCCTAATTGATAATATTTGTGAGCAAAATAATATTAAATTATACCGGCCACCTTTTCTTCGCCATAGAAAACAGTTAGACAAAAATGATGCGGAGTACAATACAAAAATTGCTGCAGCTCGTGTGCATGTAGAACGAACGTATCAGAGGATTAAAACGTTTAAAATATTGGGAGGAAAGTTGCCATGGTCACTTATACAATCCGTTGAAGATATCTTTATCATAGCATGTGGTATCACTAATTTATCTGCTCCAATTTTAGCGGCCGATAAATTCTTAAAATAAAAACAAATTTTATGTACTTATATTTTATTTATTTGCTTGACTGGCATATTTGATGTAACATGTTATTATAAAATTTATTTTTTACATTAAATAATAACGATTTTGTAAAATTGTAATTGTACTCTGTTTTAATTATTGCCATACTTTTATCGAACGAGCAAAATACAGCAAAATAACAATACTGCAAATTTAACATTGCCATTCCTAATTGTATTTGTGTATAGTAGGCGTGATTTTGTTTGAGACAATAAACATTATCTTTAAATTCCAAATAATTTAAATTATTTATAATATTTCCCAAAGTTTCGGATGAACCTATAATAAAAATGATTTTTGTTTTATTTATAATTAATTAAAACAAATAAATTACCTGAAAATGGGCATTTTATTTCTAAAAGTGCTTCGGGATATTCTTTGCTAAAAATTACACCATCTGGTGAAAATCCCAACCATGGATTGAATTCAGACACAACCAGACCGCATTCTACCACATTTAACCCAGTCGTTTTTTCAAAAACTCCGCGTGCTACTGCTTCCTGTTCTAAACCATGCCTGACAAACTTATTGGAAAAACTTTTTGGAAAAAAATATCTATTACACTTTCGATACCAATCTTCACCCCTGTAAGTAAAAATTTCATGAATTCGAGACCCAGTAATTCTAAATTTCCTTTTAGATAGCCATTCTGATTTCGAATTTTTTGTATCTTTTATTATGAAATCCGTAATATCTGAAAATTTTTCAATGTATGATTTTTCGCAACATTCGGCACTAAAATTAAATGAAAATTGCGCTAATTGCATCATTAAAATTGATTGACAGGCATGGTTTAAAATTATGGTATTCGTAACATCTAGATCTTCGGTAATTATTGTAGTAGTATTACTAGGAGCTGTGATCTGCTGAGTTCGTTCTTTACTTCTAAATTGCAAAAATATAAAACAATAAAATTTTATCATTTACTTATGTTCGCCTCGCATACTTATGAATTGCCAAAGCAGACCCGGGCATGCCAGATATAAAATTGCTTTTAATATCCATTAGCATCGAATTGGTTACAGTTAGTTGTTCCTTGTTCTCTGTTTTAAAACAGGGCATTTCACAAATCGGTAAAGCTTTGTACTTTTCTTTTGTACTAGTTTTTTGAGTGGACCAGGCACATGCGATATCTGTTTGCGATATTCGCTCTAATTTATTCAGTGGTATTCTGAAACAAAAACAAAACGAAAGCAAAACACGAAAAACTAAATAAGGCAAATATCATAATATTAAAAAATCACATGGCAATGATAAGTGCCCAAATAATTTTAAATTAAATACACCTGGTACAAAATATTAACACCGCAGACACATGTTTGCACCTGGAACTTTGGCCGGCTTTGCAGGAACAAATTGCACTATCTACTTTGTACATTTGACTGTTGTCCATGTCCATATTATTGAAAATGATTTCAATTTTATGAGGTGATGACTGCAGCGCGCTGGTTTGTAAACACAGTGCAAAAATTTTTAAAATATGATCATTCTCTTCAGTAACACCACATAAAATTATATGTCCGGCATTTAGAACTTGCTCCCCTTCTTGCACAGTTCGTGAATTTTCATTTCCATTTACGTATTGTAAATAACTGATTATTGAAAATCTTATATCAGAATTAGAATCCATAACCTACAACGAAAAAATATATCTTTTGTCATTCTTAAATACTTGATTATTTCGAAGTACTCACCTAATATTTCTACAACGGAGAGCTGATCTATTGAATTATAATAATTTGTGTCTATACAACACGGTTAAAACACCCGGAAACACTTGTATACAAATGTTGTTCGCATATGATTTGCATATAACCTTTCAAATAGTATGTAGCATGCAAGGTTTCCAATTTTCGCCGCTGTGGCGCTGCGAGCTTAAAATCAAACTCCAATACTAACCGTCCCTGGAACGGCCTCGTCGATGCGGCGTAAATGAAAGCCAGTGAGGCAGGCGCAACGAACAAGGACAGAAATAGTGTGTAGTATTTGTGTCTCTATCACTTGTTATTCATATATCGAGAATTGATGTATGTGTATGTGCAATTTATAACGTTTATTGTTATTTTGTTAGAAAATTGTTATAAACTGTGTTGCATACGGTTGCAATAATTTATATGATTCAAGAAATTAAATACCTTTTCATACGTAAGTACCTACCTACAATAATGTATGGTTTTAAAACAATAATTTGGGAAATAATAAAGAAAATGATTGAAACAATACTTTCTTGATTATTTTTTATTTATTTCTGATTTCCAATAATATTGTTGATACTTTTTTAAAATGTAGAATACATCAACATGCAAACTTGTTAAATTTTAAATTACATGGATAAATTCCAACGACTAGTTTTTAACCAATCATAATGCAAAACACTTGAAAATTCAACCAATGGGAACAGTTATTATACTGATAAAACCCCGTTACTCCGATAATTTTCCGCTACCAAGTAAATAAACAGTTGTTATTGTTTATAACTGTCAGTGTGACAATTAATGTGTCAAGTTTAATTTTGCGTTGTCTTTGGAATTTATCTCACCAAAGGCCACACGACCTCTCAGATTTTCTCAGATAAACTTTTATTTTTAAGCACTCATTTTTTTTTGCTTTTAAGCAAAATCACTCAAGCAAACTGACATTAGGTAAAACCCCTCCTCCTTCGGAGTCGGGATTTACCATGTAGTTTGCTTTCGTGTTTGTTGTTAAGAAAAAAAAAGTCTTGTGATATTACTTCTGAAAATCTTCAACCACAGGTACGCCAAAAAATGACGAAGCTAATATTATTTAAAAATTGTTAAAGGATAAAATTTGCCTTGTATTATATTATGTAATAAATAATTAATATTTTTTATTTCAACATATTTTATTTATTAACATTAAATTGTGTTCTTAATTATTAAATATACTATTAATACAATAAATTAAACCTTCACATTTCAAACGCGTCTACGTTACCTATAAATAACTAATTTTTAAGTATTATACCATTGATTAAATAATGTATATAGATTGGCAACCTTACGGCCATTTATGTAGCACACTATACAGCGATGTATTATGCTGCCACCTTTAATAATTTTATTATTTGGCCGTACTAACATTCGATAAGACTGGCGGTAATTAAGTTCGGATACATCCGAACTTAATTACCGCCAGTGTGAAGTCGCTTGGAGTAGGAGACACGAAATTGTTAATAAAAAATAATTAGATATTTAATAATCACGTAATAGGTTTTGAATAACAAATAAATTAATTCATTAATATTTTTACGGACACTAAAAATGAACTTCAAGAATTTTGTGAATTATGAAAAAAATATTTTTGACTAAGAATTAACTTATCAAAATGTGTATAGGTATTCTCACTTTTTTACCCTTTTATAATGTATTATATATGTATGAAATAAATTAAGCTATTTTATCAAATAAATACATATCAAAATATCTCATGTTAATTTTATTTTTGGACAAATTACTTTTTTGTAAAATTTTCAAATTTGTCGGCTCCGGTGGCTCAATGGTTAGAGCAACGCCTCTTAGTCATGAGTGTGCTCGGGGTTCTGGGTTCGAATCTCACTAAGGCATGGATGTTTGTGTATGTGAACCTACTCAGTAATTGGGATTTAATACTGTTGACAGGTTTTTTTTTTAATCAACTGTGGATTTACAGATAAGTACATAATGTAAAATTTTATAATTCTTACAATTTTATGTTTTTAAGTAAAAATGAAATAAAATAAAAAAAGTATCATAAGGCATTCTCGTCCTTTGCCAAACTCGCCTCGTGGTTCGTTTTGTAAACTTGGACCCGTACGTGACCAGGTCTTATGAAACATATCTTTTATATATTTTTTTTACCTTCCGTCACCTTTAGGTAAGGGAGGTATGGTCATTGGTCAAAAAATTCGGTGGTGAGTTTTTAATGAATAAGTACGTTTTAAGATCCCTAGAATACGATTTTACTAATTTTACATTGATGTCTGTGTGTGTGTGTGTGTGTGTGTGTGTGTGTGTGTGTGTGACAAATTTACTCCAAAACTACAATTCTAAAAATTATTAGTATTCCTCTTCTTTACAACCATATGAAGAGCTGATTAGATTTTGGTTATAATTGGTCAACCGGAAGTACCCTTATTTGAAGTTCTTAACAGTTTTTCTGGCAAAAACGTAGTTAAATATCAATTTTCGACATTTTATGATCATTAATATGAAAGAAAATCTTATTCTCTATACGATTTGATATAAATTTTCCTTCATATTCAATAGATATATAGTTATAGAGTGATTAAGAGAGGTTAACTTTCAAAAATCAGTCAGCTTTGTAAAAATTATGGAAACAGCAGATATATTCAAAATTCTAATTGACAGATGTCAGTGTCAAGTGCAAAACCAAAGTGGAAAGTATTGGATCAGAAAGTAACAAAAGTGACAGAGTGTCCCTCGCAAGTGACTTACAGTTTCAATGCCAGGAGTACGTGAAAGGCCAAAGAGAAGATGGAAGGACCGTGTAGCAGAAAATTTGAGAGAGGAATAACTGTGTGAAGAAGATGCGTTAGATAGGAATGAGGAAATGTCAAGTGCAATTTACATAATGATCGTCCGTGTTATAACTTGCAATATGGAATTTGTAAAAAAATAGTGTGTTCGTGTTATAATTTTACAGGATATATAAAATCTTTTTCAAGAAACTTTTGGTATCGGATTTGTACAAAATACATCGAATTGACGGAAGGTTTTGTGCTGGCCACAACAGATTTTTTTCTATTGAGGTAATTTTATGCAATATGATTTAAAAAAAAATGCGATATCAAAAATATGATTTGGTGCATTTTTGTCGGTTATATTGGTAGCGCTTCCTGCTAATAATTGAAATTTCACATTGTGACAGTTTGTCTATTTTGTCTGATTATTTATGTTAATACATACATTGTATCAATTATAGATCTTCTTAATGACGTATTAACAGTGCTTTTTTAGGCTTAAAGTACACCGAAATAGAAAAAATATATATAAAATTACTATGTACTTTGTATTTGTATTGTTTATAAAGAAGAGACCTATTTATTTTTATTAACAAATAGATTTCACCATGATTGTCTGGAAAATCATTTTTCAATCATTAGAAATAGAGGCGGATACAATCCAAATCCAACTGCAAAATAATTTATGCAAAGAACTAAGAACATAAGAATTTTAAAACTAGTTGGAAGGGGCAACTGTGAAATAGATGAAGATGAATTATTGATACAGAAATATCAAAATACATTACACCGCCTCAAGAAAATTTATGTGAAACAACTGAAATTGTTGAAGACAGTAAAAATAATGACAATAAATCTCAAATTCAATAGCCCAATAATTTATGACGAATGTGCTGTGGTGTGCTTTACTGGATATTTGGTTTTTCGTTGTAATGAATAATATAATTGCAAAAATTGTAATAAAATTTTAAAGAAAAATGACCTTTTTTCTTGGTGAAAAGGAAATATATTTAGTTCTAAAAGATTATGACAAAGTGAATGATACAATATCTTTGCAGACCGAAAGAAGAGATGGTAAAGATTGTGTCAGAATTATTGAAATTTTATAGGGAATTTACAAAGCAACATTTTCATTCAAACAATATAACCAGGAAATTATTAAAAAATTGTGTACGGTGTATAAATTCACATTCCAGTAACTGGTTAAATAAAAGTGATGGATGCTTCAAGCATAAAATTTTTATTATAAAAACATTCATTAAAATAAAAATTTTAAAAACTTTAAAATAGAAATTGCAGATATTACAAAAAAATCTTGTAAAAGAAAAATAAATATTTGTAGAACAAATAATAATTATTGAATTATTGAAAAATGTAATAAATATTTAGGTCAATAGTTTTTAAATAAATATAATCTTTTTCTTTAATTACCTATTGGTGGTCAAAGATAATATTGAAAAGATTGCTTAGATTTATAATAATTTATTATTATTATTATTTATTATTATTATTATCTATTATTATTATTATTTTATTATTATTATTATTATTATTATTATAATTTATTATTATTATTAATTATTATTATTATTGTTATTAATTATTATTTATTTATTATTATTTATTATTATTTATTATTATTTAATATTATTTATTATTATTTATTATTATTTATTATTATTTATTATTATTTATTATTATTTATTATTATTTATTAGTATTTATTATTATTTATTATTTATTATTATTATTATTATTATTATTATGATGATTATTATTATTATGATTATTATTATTATTATTATGATTATTATTATTATTATTATTATTATTATTATTATTATTATTATGATTATTATTATTATTATTATTATTATGATTATGATTATTATGATTATGATTATAATTATTATGATTATGATTATGATTATGATTATTATTATTATTATTATTCTAAATGTCGAACTTAATTCGCCTACTCAAGGTGTCGAGAAGAGGGATAATTCATGTTCACAATTCTCTTGATTTTAACATTTATTTGGACGTTTCGGAGGTCCAAAAACCTCATCTTCAGCATTTTACATTATTGTGTTCTATAAATATTATTTTCTGTATCATATTATTATTATTATTATTATTATTATTATTATTATTTTCCTCAATAAATATTTTTACAAAAACTTACCTAAGTTTTACATTTAATGTTGTGTGGTAAGATGTGTTCTCTTACAAAACCTCGTAAATTTGATAAGAGGGTGGGTCTTCACCTCCATCCTACATAATAATTGTCAAAAAAGCGTATAAAGTCAAACTTGATTTTTGTTACCTGGGTTGTTTGAGTGATTAAGGCGTGAAAGTTATTTAAAAAATGAAAGTGATTTTTTGGAAACAATGCTAAAAACACTAAGATACTTTGTTAAAAGTTTGACTAATACATGACCTGTTTTATGGGTGATTAGGAAATTCCTGTCCCCATGTGGTCGAGGTAACAAAAGTGTCGGTCACTTTCATTATTTCAAAAAAAGGAATTTCTATTCAAGCCTTAATCCTTCAAAAAACCAGGATTGAGGTGAAGATCAACCCTCTTATAAAATTTACGGGGTTTTTGTAAGAGAACACATCTTACCACAAAACATAAAATGTAAAAACTTAGACAATAATGTAAAATGCTGAAGATGGAGGTTTTTGGACCTCCGAAACGTCCAAACAAATGTTAAAATCAAGAGAATTGTGAACATGAATTATCCCTCTTCTCGACACCTTGAGTAGGCGATTCAAGTTCGACATTTAGAATCTTCATACAAGGTACCAGAAATTAGAAAAATTATTATTATTATTATTATTATTATTATTATTATTAAAATAAACTTCCCGAAATTTAACCATTTTAACTACTTTGGTTCCATTTCAATGAAACATGAAACCTGTTTCAATAACGCTTGGTAAGCACTTTATTTAAAAAAGAATAGCTATTTATCATATATGTATTTATGTTAAAAGTAACATTTTAATTTGGTGAAGCAGTGTGGTCCAAACCTTCAAATGCATATATGGATATAACCGCTGTAATTCATATTAAATTGTTTTTCGATTCAAACAAATGAATTTTTATTAGAAATATTAAAAATGTTATGGAATATGTAATGTGTATGTATTAAAAATAAATGAATAATTAAATTAAATTTCTCTGAAGAAATGACGAAACAAATTAATTGGCTCCGCCTGAGGCCCCGCCCGCCGACGAGTTCTATCATGCTGCTATCTAGTAGCGAATTAAACACATGTATAATAGACAACCGCCACACAGATGACTCTCATTCTTACAGAATAAAAATGTGTTACGCGGTTTGACTATAGCATTGCCAATCTATATATACTATTTAATCAATGATTATACAATTTAAAATCAATATCAAGTAGTTTATAATTTATGAGGTAGAAAGAGAGGAGAATACTACTCAACTGCGGGTTGCCTACATAATTTTTTTGCCTCAGTGGTTTTCATTGCGAGGCCTTTCCAGGTACGGTTAGTATAGAGTTATTAGAGTTCACTGATGAACTGTCATACCAAATTTTAACCAAATCGTAGACAAATAATACTCTTTAGACCGGAAACTTATGTGTACTTACACTGAACATTACACCTGGTGGTTGGAATAGAACTAAAATGTAAATTAGGCGGGTTGCCTATAAAATTCCAAAACGGGTTGTTTTGGAATTTTATACAAAATATTGTAGTTTTGTTTGTTGATATTTTATTTTGATATTAAAATGCATGTGCACAAATTAAATGTTTAATTATACTTTTTCATTTATACATAATAAAATTTTATTTTCGAAATAGATTTATGTCATCTTCATTGAAATAATTGTAATGGTTTAACAAAACACGAATTGAATTACTTATATGATATGACCTTATCAACACATAAAATTAAACAACGCTACATTAAAAACTTGCCTAATAGACACACAGATGTTACAATGAATAATCCAAGTGAATTATATAGAACCGTGATAGAATCGAAAACACAATTCAAAATATGTCAAATTCATAAATTTACGTCAAATTCAAATGTTTCCCACGCATCCTTATTTCCAACCTCAGAAAAAATACGTGAACCAATAGTTGCTTAGTAATAGGTTTGTTCGAACCTATAGTTCTAAGCAGTTCACGAACTAGTGAGCATGCGCATTTCACTTAAAAGCGTTCGAACTCTGTAGTTCTGAAATTCGAAATTCTGAGAACTATCAGTTCGGCGTTCGAACAGGCTTAGAACTTTGAATTCAAATTCTCGTGGAACGGTTCTACCAGTTCGAGCAACGGAGCAAGTATTTCAAATTCTAACCATGCGCAGTGAATTTTTAAGATTCTATTTGACGTTTAGAAGGCTATATAGAAATAATAGATTAATATACGTACCAATTTTATTATTTTTTTTTATTAATAATTATTTTGGTTAAGGAAAATTTCATAAGTATGTATTGTCTGATATTGTTAAGGTTAAATATTTTTAATATACACGAAAAGCTACAGGATTGTCAGACGTTCATTCATATCATTAAAATATTAAAAATTCTTTTCACAATCAGCGACACTGTAATAATATTTATTTCGTTTAAAATATACATTTTCATTCTTCGTATTGTATTTGTTTCTACTTTTAACTTTTACTTTATACATTTCTTCACTTCGATTTTGTTGTCCATGCTTTATACTCCTTTTGAGGAGTATGCATGTCCATTTATTATTAGGTACAATTGAAAATTTAAAATAATATATTTACAATTACACAATGTATACCTAATTTATTTAATTATATGTATATTTTCTCCTTGATCGCACATTTTAAAACAATTTTCGTTTATTAAACCAAATGTATGTGACAAATTATAACCAATATGAGCGTTCGAACCTGTCCATGAGAGAACAGTTCTGAATTCACTTTCTTATATGTCATGCGCAGAACTCCTAATTCTGGAACAGTTCCGAATTGATGGTTCGAACAAACCTAATAAAAAATGCAAGTTCTTAAAGCGATGTTCGCGACATATATTGACTGGAATAGAGTACTAGTGGCAAAGGCCCGGCCATCGACCTTTAAACTAATACGATCAAAACGCTTGTCCCGCCATAACGGTGCAGACACAGTATCTCTATCCTTCAACAGTACGGAAATTAAGAAAACACGGCAAAATAAAAAATTTGATTTGTCCCTACTTGTTATTGCATAATCGCTAAGAGTATTTATTTATTTTTTTTTTTTTTAGCATATAATTCGTTTTATTATATATTTTTAATATAATCTTTATAAACATATGTATATTATAGGGGACACGTAATAATTAATAAGATCTTACATATGAAATGATACAGCTGAACCGCGTACGTACTGCTGACTGCACGAAATACACCGTTTCCCCATTATTTTGTTGCACACATACCTCACAACACAACACATATATTTACTTATATATTGATAGAAATAATTGTAAATGTTCTCCAAAAAAGTAAATAATACACAGTCACGAAACGTCAAATGTAGATTTTGACACCTATGTAGTGATAGAGAGCAATGTATAGAGGTTTACACATGTCTGAAAAAGATGTACAATGAGTACGAACGTATGCGCAGTATACTTTAATTGAGAACTTCCGTACTGTTGAAAGACAGAATATATATTTCTATCCTTTTATGTTGGAGCATTATTCTAACAATAAAAGAATAGGAGACACTTGGTCCATTAGTTTAAAGGTCGATGGGCCCGGCACTCGCCATATAAGTTTCCAAAGGTTGATCCAAATCGTATAAAGAGTTCAGTTATTATAAACAAAACTAATTTTTTTTTTTTTTCGATGAACTTTGAAGCAGAATTCTGGCTATATGGTACACTTTCCGGTAGAAGCAAGTTTAGTTAAATCGTCTTATTCCTCAGGAATCTATGTTTAAGCCATGTCCCCCTATTTAAGAGACACCTATATATATATATATATATATATATATATATATATATATATATATATATATATACAGGGTGTCCCATTTAAGGTACGAATGCATTGGTATCTAGAGAACCGTAAGAGCTACGAGGTTGGTTAAATTAGACAAAAGTTGCCCCATTAGGAGGCTATTTTAATGGTGTTTTGTTATTTGCGAAAAAATGCATAGGTCACTAGATATAGGTGAAAATGTAAATTTAGCGATTTTCTTTTTTTGCTTATAACTTTGTTATATGAAATAATACGAGATTCTGGTTTGCACTTTCTTAAGGCACTTTTGTATGGCGAATTTGCAGAAGTACTCAAAAAAAATTTATATCTAACCATTTACGAGTTACTGATAGCAACTTTTATTTTTCATATGGAGGTCATATTAAGCTGTGGCATTTTTAAATAGAGATTTTTTTTAGCTTTACAATGATATAAAACAATAATAATTTATTTTTATAATTAACAGAAAAATTAACAAAAATTGTTATTTATACTAAAATTGAATTGAAAAAAGTAAATCGAAGGCTGCTATGGAAACAACGAACAACAAAAAAGTGCAACAATTGAATTTCTGAATTTTACTTGACAATAGTAGATTATTACGAGTAATAAATGAACTTTGACAACGAATGTAACAACTCAACATATCATATTTTTCCCAACGAGAAAAATTCATTTTTATTACTCGTAATAATCTACTATTGTCAAGTAAAATTCAGAAATTCAATTGTTGCACTTTTTTGTTGTTTGTTGTTTCCATGGCAGTCTTCGATTTACTTTTTTCAATTTAATTTTACTATAAATAACAATTTTTATTAATTTCTCTGTTAATTATAAAAATAAATTATTATTATTTTATATCATTGTAAAGCTAAAAAAAATCTCTATTTAAAAATGCCATAGCTTAATATGACCTCCATATGAAAAATGAAAGTTGCTATCAGTAACTCGTAAATGGTTAGATATAAAAAAAATTTGAGTACTTCTGAAAATTCACCATACAAAAGTGCCTTAAGAAAGTGCAAACCAGAATCTCGTATTATTTCATATAACAAAGTTATAAGCAAAAAAAGAAAATCGCGAAATTTACATTTTCACCTGTATCTAGTGACCTATGCATTTTTTCGCAAATAACAAAACACCATTAAAATAGCCTCCTAATGGGGCAACTTTTGTCTAATTTAACCAACCTCGTAGCTCTTATGGTTCTCGAGATACCAATGCATTCGTACCTTAAATGGGACACTCTGTATATATATATTATTTAAAAAATTTGCCCGTCCGAACATATGGTTAGTGCTCGTAATAACTATTACTAATTCGAATCTTCGTTCTCATGAATAACAGTATACATTACATTTTCATTGAATAATATATTATTATTTATAAATAAAATTTAATTAATAAATAAAAAGACTACCTCAAGAAGCAAAATAAAATTATCCAAGTAAGGGTGATACATAAAAATACATTTAAAAGATAAAAAGAAAATAATGGCCAACAACATGCACTACCTATCGCCTATCATCATTTTTCTTTACCTGCATCATTTTTTCGTAAAGGAAATCGTTGTGTTGTTCTAGAAGTAGAACCAAAAAATTTGTTATTCGTTTTTCCAATTAACATTGCTTTTTTCGGCGCTGTAGCTGGAAAAAGTAATCAATAAAAAATTAAAGAATGATATGATATGCCACTGTAATTTTTAAAAAGTAACTTTTATATAAAATTTTACAGAAGTGCAAAGTAAAAAATACAACTCGATTATATTTAAACAAAAATATATATTGTGTCCAAATATAAAAAATATACATAAATAAATTATACATATGTCAAATTCTTAAGTTACTTTTCTAAAAATTGTATAAAATTTTGTACACATTCTTGAAATACCTCATTTAATAAAAAAATATTAATAATTGTATAAATCTCACCTTTAACTAAAATATCATTACTTCGATCAGATAATGCACATTTCTTTGGTACTGATGGTTCTTTGTCATGCAAAGAGAATGTGCTGTTGATATTGTCGGAATCAATAGGCTGTGTCAGAACTATCGTCTCGTTCAAATTTGGTGTTGTTTTGGAGGCGGTGTCACTTATTAAATGTTTTTTTATAAAATTATCAATTGCTGATGTTGATTTAGTTTCTACTTCATACAATTTTCGTTTTACTGTTCGTTTACCAGATGATCCGACTGATCTTTCAGGAGTTGCTGAATTGATTCTCGATTTACCTAAAAACAATTGAATGAAATTATATTGCTAATGAAAATTTAAAATATATGGAAATAAGAAAAAAAATATATATTTTTCAGGATAAATACTTACATGCAGGAACAATTAGAGAAGGTGTGCGATTAACACTAATACCAGAGTCTTGGCTTTTAATATCAGGCACTTCATTATCATCCTGCCATGTCACTGAACGAACACCTCGTGCCATTTTTATAATGCTCAGATAATCATCAGTCATCTTATCAACTATTATTCCATTACTTCTTACAATTTGATAATAATTATTTAGGACGTCACACATTTTTGTCATTATTTTTTCTTTTTGTTCTATTTCGGCTTGACAAATTTCGAGAACTTTGTGTGATTGTTCTCTCTAGAAATAAAAAAAAAAAAAACAGTATGTATTGAAATTACTTAATAAATGTCCACTTTTTATACCTGTAAGTCGATTTCTTCAGTCTTCAGATCAATTTCATTTTGTAATATATCAGCGTCATCTGTAGCTATATTTTCTTCATCAATTAGATTTTGTAGTTTAGTTTCAATAGCACGTTGTTGAGATCTTAAATCTTGTATTTGGGCTTGGACTGAATTAAGTTGTCTTTGATAAGAACCTACAGTCGTTTGGATTCTATTCCGTCCCTAAAATATAGTTTTTTTTTTATTTATTTTTTATGTAACAGTTATTTTTGCAATATAGATATTATAACTGGCATTCTGAATTAAATAACTAATTTTACCAAGTTGTACAGTGGTAGTAGCACGCACTTTAGAATTCTATCAAAAGAGGCATTTGTTTTCGTTTTTCGCATCGAAGCTAAAATTTGGTAGCATGCGTGTCTCAAAATATTCGACTGCAAGCGTTCGACTTAAGGAAAAAGTATCAAAGTAACGTCATTATTTTGCCACAGTACTATTCAAAGCCAATTTATATATTATTATATACAACTGTCATAATATTTTTTATTTTAATAGTATAAAATCCAATAATTTCAGAATCAAAAAGCGAATATACAATTCTAAAGTGCGTGCTACCAAGTTTCGTAAAAGTAAAATCGTATTCGCCTGCTTTCTATGATAGAATTCTAAAGTGCGTGCTACTACTACAGGTCTCATTTTCGATGTTTTTTTTTTTTTTTTTTTTTTTTTAGGGTATCTCGGGAAATATTACTGATAGAGCAAAATCGTTTGCACATACTGGGAAAAGTTTAATAGTCACCAAAGTAATTTTTCTCTTGTTTCTGAGCTACAGGCAACAAGTTATGAAAAATACCAAATATCATGCGAGTGTAAATTGACGCACGACGCGTAGCGGAGTGCAAGTCAATACACACGAGCTAAGATATTTGTATTTCATACAAGTTATGAACATTATTTTTTAGACGAGCTTAAATAAATTTTACTTTTTTTACAAAACTGAAATTTAGGTTCAAACGTACGAACAGCTGACAAATGAATAATGTATACATATAGCCAGAAAATAATGACATAGTAACCTAGCATACCGTGTCAACTATTACGATATGAAATATATCGTAACACTAATGTCATAAGTTCAACTTTCAGGGTTAGGATACTACGTTGATATGTCATAATTACCACAATGGTCGTCTAAAAACTTATTTTTCGTTCATTTCGAAAATATCTCAACGAAAGATCAAAAATTCCTGTGGTGACTATTAAACTTTTCTAAAAAAGGTGACCCTGGAATGTGCAAACAGTTTTACTTTATCAGTAAAAAAACATCGAAAATGAGACACTTGTATAGTCTGGACGATTTATCTTGGCAAGCCTTAGGAATGCAGGTCGATTCACAATTCCTACGATGCGATATGTTAAATATATACTTTTTCTTAGATACCGCACTGCGTTAAAAGTAAAATAGTGATTTTACGACCTTTTATGGCCTAACACAATAGAAAAATATTCCGAACCGAACGATTTATGACACTTATATTCAAGCAGTCCTCTTTGCACATAGGCGTGCATAAATTTTCTTACTGGCAATAAGAAATCTACAAATGATTCAATTTTTTGAATATTTATTTCAGATAATACATAAAACACGTTAGTAAAGTAAACGTATTGACAAATATTTATATTTTGTAGCTAGTAGTAAACTTGTAATGTACATTATAATATAAGCTAAAATCTGCTCGTAATTATAATCTAAACCTAAAGACTAAGATTTAAACACAAATTACAAGAAAAACCCTTATATAAATTATGCAATGTGATTATTATACGAATAATATCAATACATATTATGTATTTTATTTTATTTTTTTTATTTGCATTTCGTACTTGACATTGTTGTATTATTTTTTTTAAATGTAATAAATAAATTATTATTTTCTGTACTGTTTGTACATTTATTAAATTGATTTTTTTTTCGGCGCGCCTATGGTTTTTATACCTTTACCGTAACCAAAGAGAAACCCTTTATTACTTCAGCTCGCCAAGTAATATCGTCCAGACTATACATGTGTCTCATTTTCAATGTTTTTCAAGGTATCTTGGGTAATACCGAGTGATCAAAAAGAAATTATGCTGTTGGCAATAAAATTCTGGGGATCTTTTTATTCCACAGTTTACACAACACCTGGTGAAAACGTATATACAATTTGATATGTCATTTTGACAATAAATAAAAATAGGCTATGTCAGAGGTGGAGCCTGACAGCTAATAGGATTTTGTTTGATTGAAATACTTTAAATTATTGATTATTGGTAGGGTTCCCATTAGTAAAATCGAAAAGTCCTGACAAAAAGCCTTATTTCCCTAGAAAAGTCCGGACATTTTCATAGTAAGTGTGCTGGGGGGAATTTTTCTTTCTCATTGATGTTTGGTAGTCATCCAGTACTATTTAAGAAATTCGAAATGCAACGATTTTTATAAAAGTCATTAAAGAAAATAATCTGCTTAATAAAGTAGTTGGATACGAAAAGTATGAAGGATCTAATTAATTACATACCAATTTTTTAAATTGTTATGTAATTTAAGCGGATTTTGTCAGTTACAAAGAGATTGTTTTTTGTTTGAGTACCTAACAAAGAAATTAAAAATACAGATTTTTTTTTTGATGATTATGTCAAAGAGAATAGTAATAAAGATTATTTTTAATTTGATAGTTCCAGTTCATTATGTACCACAGCAAGTGAAAAAGATTATTTTTTCAGTTGATTGAAACCATAATTATTTACGTTAGATAATGTTGATCATTTAGTTCGATAGAGTATTTTTTTTTCGTAAATAAATAAAAACTCCGGACAATTTCAAAGTTCGGGCGGAATCCTGACAAGAGCCTAAAAATCCGCATATGTCCGGACAAATCCGGACGTTTAGTAACCCTACTTCTGGGTAATGTAAAAAATAAAAGTACGTGGGTAAGGGAATTTCAAGTAATTTTTAGTTATTGCCAATAGGCACTTACAAAATTGCAATTTGCACGAGCGCCTCTAACGGCAAAGCATAGAAATCAAGGTTGCTATGGTTACCCCGTCCAAACAAAGACCTGTCATCAGCCATAGACTCTACACTCTAACCATCGTTTTAGTCGAATAATCGAATAATCTTCAATATTATCAAACAAAAAAGTTGCCCCAGACACATCTTCTGGTTTTAAACTCATTTTTATTAAACACAACGTACAAATCACAACAAAGAATTAGGTTTAACACTGAATAACAGATGCGAACACAATGACAGATAGGAACAGGGAACGGGACGCAAGACAACGAGGGGAGGTTTGTATGCATGATCTTCTACCTCTCTCTTGCAGTGACGTCAATTTTGTAAGTGTCTATTGGGCAATAACTCGTTAATTTGGAAACTATCTCGTATTTTATTTATGATAGTTAGAGGAAAATTGTTTAAACAAATTTTGTGCCGTTTTAAGGTAGAATAAAATGGTGGAATTAGACTTTTTGAAAACTTAATAATTCTTAAGATATAAATCAAACATGATTTTTTAAATAGAAGGCTGTGTTGAATATAGTCTCATCTTTTTACTTATTTTACAAGCTTTTTAATGATATATATAGTATGTCCCATTTAGAACTGCCACCATTGGGATCTCGAGAACTATAAAAGATACGATGTCGGTTACATGGAACTTTTTGTGCGCTTTTGGGACCTGCGTTGGTCCCCCATAGTTTTGTACTAATTAAACAAATAATGTTAATCGATTGTGATTCGTTAGTGAATGATTGTACCACAAACTATTTCGTTTGTACCTTAATAGTTAATTAATTATAACGATTTTTAATATGGGGGGCTATCTTCACGACAGACCCCCGCATATTATAATTTGTGATATTTTTCTTCGTAGTACGTTCGTGGTTCGCTAGTGAACGATTGTACCACAAACTATTTCGTTTGTACCTTAATAGTTAATTAATTATATCGATTGTTAATGTTGGGGGTTAGCTTCACGACAGCCCCCCCGTATATTATAATTTGTAATTTTTTCTTCGTAGTACGTTTGTGATTCATTAGTGAACGATTGTACCACAAACCGTTTCGTTTGTACCTTAATAGTTAATTAGTTAAAACGATTTCTTAATACGGGGGGCCAACTTCGCGCCAGCCCCCCATATTATAATTTGAGATTTTTTTCTTCATGATAGGTTTGTGATTTGTTAGTGAACGATTGTACCACAAACCATTTTGTTTGTACCTTAATGTATAATTAGTTATAGCAATTTTAAAACAGAGGGCTTAGCTTCACAGCCCGCTGTATGAAAATTTATTATTTTTTTGCGTGGTCGATTTGTTATTCGTTAATATATATATGACACACATTTGTAGATACTTTAAATTTATAAAAATACTGGTACGATTGTACAATAATTGAAACAAGAGTGAGATTACGCAAAGAGATTCAGAACTTCAGATAGTAATTTTAACAATATGTAATACTTAACATACTGATAACGAAAACAAATAAATGAATAAATATATGTATCATAGCAGCATATGTTTTCTCAAAAAGTAATATTGATCTGGGGTAGATATAAAACATATAATATACATATATGCAAAGAAACATGTATAAATGTTAAATTAAATACAATAATAAACCTTTCTTCACAAATTATATTATATTTTCAATATGTACATTTCGATTGCATTGCAATCATCATCAGTTGTAGTACAATAATAGAATAAACATAATATTTATAAATATGTCAAAATTATTTAAAAAAAATTTTTATGTCAGTCACAATATTTTTATCATACTTGATAATTTAATATAAAATAAAAATAAGTAATAAAATAGTAAAGTAGGATAATATTAATTTGAGGAATGATGTTTAACAATTGGGTTGACAAATTTTAGTAGTGTATTCTGTAGTGGCGACAAATCAGTGTTTAATAAATTTTGAGAATATTTTTCCATTTCAATAGCTTCCAACATGTTAAGATTTTTGTTATAATTAACTTTTAAACATTTATCGCATTATCAGAAGTTATGACTTGTTTCATGATGGTTTAGGGCTAAGGCTGAATTAAAAATGTTTTTACTTTTAAGATGATAAATATGTTCTTTAAATCTAGTACTAATTTTCAGTCTGGTTTGGCCGATATATAATTTATCACATTGGTTACATTTTATTGAATAAATTCCAGAGCAGTCATATTTGTTTCTATAAAAAATGTTTTTATTTAAAAGATTTTTTAAAGTATATTTGTTACAGAATGCTAAAGTGATTTTGTGTTTCTTAAAAAGTTTATAAAATTTTTGGTGACAATTTTCAGAATATGTTAATTTCCGGTAAATGGTTTGATTAGGTAAAAATGTAAAAGTCGTATGGTTTTTAATGAAATGTGTTCGTTTATGTTTGTTGTATAATTTTGTGATTGTAGATTTAGGATAACCGATTTTAAGACGAACGTATAGCGACGAGGCAATTGCTGCGCTCAAAAATATGTATATGATTCAACTACATTCCAGAAAACACAATATTGATACGTCCCCCACTGTATATATGAGGTAGAAAAGCATAACGAAGTGAGGGAAACGCGTAACTAAGGCTGTACCAGTGGCGGCTCGTGGTATTTTTGAGCGGGAGGGCAAATTAATCTGTGGTCATGGAACTTTATTTAGAAATCCGATTTGCTTACTAACAATTTTAATATTAATTATCAACAAGAATAAAAATACAATAGAAAAAACTAGAAGAAGACCTCCAAAAACAAGAGATAACGATACAAAAATATATTACAATAGAAGGAAGTAGAAGTAACAAGATAAGAATAAGTAGTAAAATTGGAATATTGCAGTACTACATATTCAAGCTTTGAGTAACGCAAGTTATATACGACAGACCTGAGACAGGTGCTTTGGGAGACTTGCTCTTACTACGCGAAACGCGAGGTACGAAGTGCTCCGAGTACGTGCGATTCTTTCCGAATCACAACGTGGGCTTGCCACCTCTGCGGCTCTCACACTCAGATATTGGGATTATTATTATGAATTAATTTACAAGCTTGAAAAATAAGCAAAACATTCATGTGGAAATTAAAATATCAATTTTGTTAAAAAAAACTCTTCGATGATTTTTTTAAATACATGCATATTTATTTATTAAAATTCGTAAATAATTTTTTTTGAAAATACTTTATGTATGTTGTTATATCAGTTTTACAGAATGTTTACTTTAACTTTAAATTATTAATTTGTTTTATACAAATTAATTCTGTATAACTCCATATTAATCATTAATATCATAGAATTTATTATAAATATAATATATACATATTTATTATTTAAATAATAAATCCAATGTTTAAATGCGAACAAACCGGTAAATAGATTTCATATTTTCATAAGAATAAGAAAATAATAAGAATACTGAAAATATAGTGTACCCATTAGCACGGGTAATTTGTTGTAGAACATAAGTAAAGAAATCAGTATTATAGATGGCCAGGGTGGCTTGCCGCCTCTGTGTGCTGCGTGACCCGACGTACGTCTCACTTGTGCATCACTGGTGAGCGCTGCACTAGTTACTGCACAAGTTTGGAACGTATCGCGGAGTATAATGCCATAATTTTTCTCTGAAGGGGGCATGCCCCCTCAAGCAGAATTTGATGCATATTGCGCTGTTGAGCGGCATAGCGCTAATTTCAATTTAAACAGTACATTATAGGTACACATATAGGATCAAATTGATACTTTTATAATAATTAATCTATAATATATTGATGTAAAAAAATCTGAGGAGGCACTGCCACCCTAGACGAGCCGCCACTGGGCTGTACTACTGAAGTATGAGGCAAATTAATAAGAATTCTACAAAATAGTGTTTATCGCTCGAAACTCTTCAGGCTCTATTTCTAGGAATTTCATTATAAATTTTTAGCATGTTATTAGGGTAATTCCGGGAGTGATGGACCACTTTTTTTTAAAAAACGTATAACTTTTTGAATTTTTAAAATAAAAACAAAGTAAAAAACATTCTCAAAATTAAACTGATTTGTCGCCACTACAGAATACACTACTAAAATTTGTCAACCCAATTGTTAAACATCATTCCGCAAATTAATATTATCCTACTTTACTATTTTATTATTTATTTTTATTTTATATTAAATTATCAGGTATGATAAAAATATTGTGACTGACATAAAAAAATTTTGAAATAATTTTGACATATTTATAAATATTTATGTTTATTCTATTATTGTACTACAACTGATGATGATTGCAATGCAATCGAAATGTACATTTTGAAAATATATTATAATTTGTGAATCATATAATTTATTAAATGTATAAATGTTGTTAGTTTTTAAATTAATCTGGATTAAAATTCGAGTATTTGCTATGCAACGCGTAATATGAGTACAATGCAAACGCAGCCTTATTTTTTTTTGTATATTTAGAAAAATTTTGTTCAATATTTTTAAGATATGGGGTGGTCATATAATCTAATCTAATACATATGTTGTGCTATATTTACTTATATGTTGTATATGTTACGAACTGTTTATCTACTCTTTCTTGATATTCTTATTTGTTTACAATTAGTAGCGTGGCACGGGGGGAGGGGGGGGGGTTAAAGGGGGCACCCGCCCCGGGCGGCACTTTGCTAGGGGCAAATTATTCCCTATCGTTGAATTAATATTAAGAAGACTACTATCGGGGAATTAATTATAGTCAGTTGAGTTTGAAACTCAATAACATTCTTTAAAAAATTATATATTTCTGCGTAACTATACTAATTTGCATATTTTTAAATTAAATGATATAAAAGTAATTACAATATACCAATAATATACCAAAATAACGTTTCTTATGGTTACAAAATATTAAAATTTAATTTTTTCTAGTCGTATTGGTATTAGACACTAATGAAGTTCAGCATTTTTTCAAACGCGCTAAAACTGGGTTTTTAGAGTGTTTTGCAGTGATTTCAATACTACAGGACGGTACTTCAACTGCATAGGCAAGGGGACCATGAAAGCCCTTCAAAAGCTTGTATACTCTAAAAACGCGTATTTCGTATAGAAAACGCATTCTGAAGCACGTTGGAGACATTTTTAAGAAAAAAAAAAAATTCATCAAATATCATCGTATTGCGGTGTAAAATACTCTCAAAATACGTTTATCGCCTAGAAAGCACTTTCTGAAACGATTTGGAGACATTTTATGAAAAACAGTTTTTTCATCAGATTTCAATGATTCTCGGTGTAAAACAAAATTTTTAAGTAAAACTTTTAGGACACAGTTTTTCCTTATATTTTGATGGAATATGATTGTTTATGGCAGAATATGACAGATTACACTAAACTAATTGCTGGGAGACTTAAAAGCTGTTTGAAACTGTCAAATTGATTTCTGGTTACTTAAAAACTGCCAAAGCTGTCAAATTGTTCCAACAAAATTTTCTTTTGGAATGTTTTAAAACTAATTTTTGGGATACTTAAAAGATGTTTAGAAACAGGGTATCGAACCCGCCGAAAACTGGGATCGGTTCAGGTTAATTTGTTTCTTGAGAGATGGGTTCGTATGCGGATCTGGTGCAAGCAATAATAAAATTTGAGGTTTCGTTCCGGGTTCAGGTTCATTTCGACCTAATTAAAATTGAATTAATGTTTTAACGTCCGACTGGTATGTTATTATCATAACAACCCTGCTTTCAGGGTTGTTATACACCAAATAACACCCTAGGGTGTTATAAAATTGTTGCTATGAAATCGATATTGCAAACAAATAAGAATATCAAGAATGTAGAGTAGATAAACAGTTCGTAACATATACACCATATAAGTAAATATACCACAACATATGTATTAGATTAGATTATATAACCACCCCATATCTTAAAAATATTGAACAAAATTTGTCTAACTATACAAAAAAATAAGGCTGCGTATGAAATGTACGGATTGCATAGCAAATACTCGAATTTTAATCCAGATTAATTTAAAAACTAACATTTATACATGTTTCTTTACATATATGTATATTATATGTTTTATACCTACCCCAGATCAATATTACTTTTTGAGAAAACATATGCTGATACATATATTTATTCATTTATTCGTTTCCGTCATCAGCATGTTAAGTATTACATATCGTCAAAATTACTACCAGAAGTTCTGAATCTCTTTGCGTAATCTCACTCTTGTTTCAATTATTGTACAATCGTACCAGTATTTTTATAAATTTAAAGTATCTATAAATGTGTGTGTCATATATACGAGGGCGGTTTGACGAAGAGTGACTTTTCTAAGGTTGGCAACACTTTCACTACGATGATTATAGCTTTGTTCGATGACATGTACTAGGCCGCCCTGGTGTTAACTTTCTTACACTAACATGTTTTATGAGAAACGGGCAGCTTCTGGCAAGCTGTTCGATGACAAAAATTTTAAGAACTAGTGCTCACGTTTCTGACCTGACTCGCGAGGTGGTGTAGAAAGTGCAGACTAGGAGTGGGGGTAACTAAATGTTGTTCGGTAGACATTTTAATTCTATCCTATCTATACATCTGTTTATTAACCTAAAATTTTGTTTTGTTATATAAAGAATTAATTAATATATCTGTCCCTGAATCTGATGAAGAATCAAGTGATGATTGATCTTCGTCAGAATCGTTTATTAGTTCACTATGCTCTTTAAAACACACATTTCTGCAGTCACTTGTTTGCACCTTTATGATATGACGGTGTTTATAAACAACCTAACCTTTTACACCTTTGGCTATGCTTGGCTTGATTACTTACAGCTGAGCAAACTTGCCCAAATATACACTAGTGTGTTTTATGAAACTACAAGAATTAGACTGTACTAGTGTACCCTACACTGTACTGCACTATTCTGCTCTGCACTTCAGGCACTTCTCATCGAACAGAGCTCATATTGCTGACTTCCACGTGGCTTCCACCATGTTTCTGATGTCTACTGTTAAAATTTCACACAAATCTGACAGATAATTTATGTTTTATACTAATTTAAATAAAACTGTTTTGTTGTTCTGTAAATATAGGGAAAAAAGAATTTTGAGTGTTAATTAAACATTATTTTTTATGTGGAAAAACAATTAAAGAAACCCAGGAAAAAATACGTAAATATTATTCTGATTGTATTGCGTCCCATGGAATGATTTGTAAGTAGTTTTCTGCTTTTAAAAGTGTCCATATGAGCACAGATGATGCAGAACGTCATTTACTGTAACTACTCGAGAAATGGTTAATAAAATCCATGCCCTAGTATTTAGCGATCGTCGATTAAAAGTAAGTGAGATAGCTAATGAAGTCAACATTTCAACCGAACGGGTATGCAATATTTTGCATGAACGTTTACATATAAAAAAGCTATCCGCGAGATGGGTGCCGCGGCTACATAATTCAGATCAAATGCGCGCTCGCATTAAAAATTCAGAAGAATATTTGGTTACCTTCAAACGTAATCCAAAGGAATTTTTCCGCAGGTATGTCATAGTAGATGAAACGTGATACACCATTATACGTCAGAAACTAAAATGCAGTCGAAACAATGGATATCTCTTGAGGAAAGTGCTCCTAAGAAGGCAAAAACCGTTTTTTCGGTCAATAGGGTAATGGCTACAGTATTTTGGGATCCCAAAGGTGTGATCTTTATTGATTGTCTACAAAAAGGAAAAACGATAGCTGGCCAATATTATGCTGATTTGTTGACACGTTTTGATGCCGAACTAAAGAGAAAACGACCTCATTTGTTGAAGAAAAGGGTTGTTCCATACGATAATGCGCCTTCTCATTCGGCCGCTGTTGCTACAACAAAATTATTCGAATTGCGTTACGAAGTGCTTCTTCATCCGCCATTTTCAACAAATCTGGATCTCAGTGATTTCTTCTTATTTCCAAAGATGGCTCGGTGGAAAGAGATTTCACACCAATGAAGAAGGGATATCCGAGAAAAATGCATATTTTGAAGAGTTGCCGCAAGATTACTTTTTGGATGCTTTGAAAAAATTGGAAACTCGATGGGCTAAGTGTGTACAATTGAAAAAGGATAATGTCGAAAATTAAATACTTGTAAAAGTAAAATAACTTATTTTTATTGAAAAGTCACTCTTCCATCAAACCACCCTCGTATATTAACGAATAACAAATCGACCACGCAAAAAAATAATAAATTTTCATACAGCGGGCTGTGAAGCTAGGCCCTCTGTTTTAAAATTGATATAACTAATTATACATTAAGGTACAAACGAAATGGTTTCTGGTATAATCGTTCAATAACAAATCACAAACCTATCATGAAGAAAAAAATCTCAAATTATAATATGGGGGGCTGTCGTGAAGTTGGCCCCTCGTATTAAGAAATCGTTATAACTAATTAACTATTAAGGTACAAACGAAACGGTTTGTGGTACAATCGTTCACTAATGAATCACAAACGTACTACGAAGAAAAAATTACAAATTATAATATACGGGGGGCTGTCGTGAAGCTAGCCCCCCCATATTAAAAATCGATATAACTAATTAACTATTAAGGTACAAACAAAATAGTTTGTGGTACAATCGTTCACTAACGAATCACAAACGTACTACGAAGAAAAATATCACAAATTATAATATGCGGGGGCTGTCGTGAAGATAGCCCCCCATATTAAAAATCGTTATAATTAATTAACTATTAAGGTACAAACGATATAGTTTGTGGTACAATTATTCACTAACGAATCACAATCGATTAACATTATCAGCCGTATTCATAGTAAAAATATGCCGGTTTAAACCTGGTCTATAGTAGTTTAGATTCGGCTTTTCTCTTATTCATAGAACTGGACTAACGGTAGTGCTGGTTTAAATACGGTCTGATATTTAGACCTGGCAGACCCCTAGTTTTACGCTGGTTTAAATGCAGATGTTCAATTGTCAACAAGAAGAAAGCCAGTGAGGTTATATTTGAAAATATTATTATAGAAGTAAATGTAAGTAGATATTTATTTTATTGATTAATATATATCTACCTATATAACTAATATATTTATATTAATGATTTTTAATTTATTTTTCAGATTATGTGATTAGAATTCAGGATGTAATTGAAAGCAGAAGGAAGCAAAAGATATATCTTCAACACATTAATCCCATCGAAAAATATGACGAAACTGAATTTAGAAAAATATATACATGGGTAATTGTCTAATTTTATCACGAAAATATATTACATTACGTAAAAAGAAAATAATAAGTTTCCCATGTTAGACGCCTATGGCCCGCTTTTTAATTAATACCCCGTGTAACAGTTATTACTTGGTTGTAGGTTGTTTGTGACTCAAATGCCAAGATCTGGGATATTGTTGCACGATGGAGGGGCAGTGCATAAGATTCAAGAATATGGAATCATTGCAACTTGAAGCCACGATTTTAGGTACATTATACAACAGGCAGACATTTATGTAAACGAAATTCTAATATTAATAATATTAAATTATGTTAATCTAGTGAAATCAATGGAATCCTCATAGGAGACAATGGATATCCATCATCGGAGTTTTATGCTTATTCCAGATCTTCGCTTTACTACAGATGCGGAACAACGATACAACGAAGCACACATCAGAACCAGAAATGCAGATGTCTTTAGAAACAGCTAAAGTTAGCATTATTGCATTGGCAGTTCTTCACAATATAGCTGTGAAACATTGGATGATAGAGACGGTATATTTATTATTGGGAAGTAAAATAACTTTATTAATATTATATTATTTCTTTATAGATGATGTAAGTAGCGGAGATTCCTATGAACCGGATAATGAAGAACAAAACGACGAAAGACAGGATAATTACACAAGAAATATATTTAGACGGAACTATATAGAAACATTTTAATTAACAAAGTTTATTAAAATAGCAGGCAAACATGATTCATAAGTAAAATACATGCTGTATGAAAGATTATAACTAATAAAATTTAATTCTTTGGGGTTGATGTTACTGCTTTTGTAGTTACTTTGCTGTCATCGTCATTATTTTTCATTGTTCCTTTATTTCCTTTTTGTTCCTTGCAAAACCGTAAGCCGAAATATATATATGAAATATACTTTTCCAAGCTTCTTCTTTTTTTGGAATTGGCTGCACTATTTACAGTTTTATTTTTCATAACCTTTGCATGGATTTTCACTTGCTCCAAAAGCAGATTGGTTTCATTTTATGTCCAATTAGATTCTCGCTTACTCATTGTAAGTCTGAATATATCACACTAAAAAGAAATATTACGCATTTTTCTGTATATCTCTTATGGACCTTCAAATTATAACAATTATTTAAATTTAAATGCCAACTGCATACAAGTTTAATTTTGTAGATTGGTTTAAAAACAAATAATTATCATCTGACAACTGTCACAAACTGTGCTACTGCGCATGGCGGATATCGAAAAAGACCAAGTCCTAGTAGATCAATGAGTTTAATCTAGATCTTTTTAACCCAGATTTAAACTTGGCACAAATTTTACTATGAATAGGGCATTTTGGTCTTAGACTAAACCTGAACTATTAAACTCGTGTTTAGACCTGGCTTTTCTATTTTACTATGAATATGGCTGTAAATGTTTAATTATTACAAAACTATGGGGGGCTAACTTCACGCAGGTGCCTTTAGGAGGCCATTTCAGAAGTGCTTTTGCTTTTTCCAAAAATTCTCATAGGGCACTAGATAATGACGAAAAACTGAATATTGTTGATTTTTTCTTTTGCAAATAACTTCTAAATTATTAGTAATTTTTTTATACCCGTAAATTTTCGAGATATAACACAAACTTATATTTTTTTAAATGGAACCCATATCTGATTTTAGTCCCAAAAAAATAATTATTTTTTCTCTTTTCAATGATGTAAGGGTTATTATGTTTTATATTTGTTTTGCTCCTAAAATTTAATTTTTCTCTTTTAAAGGCTAACGTTCCCTTTTTGGGAATTTGGAATTGAAAATATCTATCTTTTATATATGAAACATTTTTCTCAATTAATAATAGTTTAGAAGTTATTTGAAAAAGAAAAAATCAACAATATTCAGGATTTCGTCATTATCTAGTGCCCTATAAGAATTTTTGGAAAAACAAAAGCACATGTGAGATGGACTCCTAAAGGCGCACGAAAAGTTCCATTTAACCGACATCGTATCACTTATAGTTCTCGAGATCCCAATGGTGGTAGTTCTAAATGGGACATACTCTATATACCGGGTGGTGAATAGATTTATGCAATATAGGAAGAGCAAAATGCTTCAAATAAAGCTTGTAGATAATTTAATTCTGCATCCAAATCACTCCTCACATTTTATTTTACACTTTTTGTAACGCGTAAAATTGGGATTAATATTTTTATAAAATTGCTCATATATAGTGATACCCATGGAATTTAAACAAAATTACAAACAAAGATATGACGTTTAAAATGTCAGAAAAGTTAGTAATAAAAATCTGTTGCGGCCAGCACAAGACCTCTCGCCATTTCCATATTAGGCTATATAAGTATTGTATTGCACTTCGCTTTCGAATCGTCGTTTTATAACAAAAAATTACAGAACTTTGCCCAAATATTGTTTTTTATTGTGTTTAACATGTCTTCTGCACACATATTATTCTAATTATATCTATTTTTCATTGTATGAGGAAGTTCCTAAATGTGAGAGATTCTTCCAATTCATTAACCAGATTGGCGGTATTTCTGATGGATATATGTATTTACCTATAATTTTTTTTTTATTTCCCATATTTATTTACAATCTGTCAAGAATTGACAATAAGTAAATTTTTTAACAATTTAAAATATCATGCAGAGAACATATCCAGCGACATGTTCTCTTTAAGCCAACTTTAGAATAAACTAAGCAAAGTAACTAGTAACTACATAACATTAAAATAAACTAAGTAATACATTATTAAATAAATCTAAAAGGTAAATCTAATGTGTTGTGTCGTTTTAGTCTGTACGTGTCCATACTATTGTCTAATAAATTTACTGCATTTTGGTTTGGATGTACGTCTAGTCTTTTTAGGTATTTTTCACTGTATTTTGTTATTTCTTCTTTTATTGTGTTCATCTGTAAGTCGTTGTGTATAACATTATTGTTAACAAACTATGGAGCGTCTACTATCATTCTTAAAATTTTGGATTGATGACGTTGAATTTTGTTAATATTAGACTCACTAGCTGACCCCCAGAGTTGTATCCCACAAGTCCCTATCGGTTTTAATATTATTTTGTATAAAAGTAGCTTGTTTTCAACTGACAATTTAGAGTTTTTATTCAGCAACCAGTACATTTTTTTAACCATTATTCCTAATTGTTTTCGTTTTGTTGTTATGTGTGTCGCCCATGTTAACCTTCGTTCTAAGTGCATTCCTAAATATTTGACTTTTTCTGCTTGAGGTAAAGGTTTGTTATTTAAATACACTGGTGGACATGTTTCTCTTCGCGTTGTAAAAGTTATATGTACTGATTTTGATTCGTTCACTTTTATTTTCCACTTTTTGAGCCATATTTCTATTTCTTGTAAATGTTCTTGGAGTGTTCTGGAAGCTATTTGTGGGCATTCATTGCTGGCCAAGATAGCAGTATCGTCCGCAAATGTAGCAGTTGTTGTTTGATGTAATAATGGAAAATCTGCAGTATATAATACATATAATATTGGACCTAAAACGCTTCCTTGTGGAACACCTGATTGAATTTGATGAAGAGTAGAAAATTCACATTGGAACTTCACCTGGAAATATCTTTCGTTTAGATATGATTTTATGATTTGGTACATGTTGTGGGGTAGGGTTTTTTTAAGTTTGTAGAGAAGTCCTTCATGCCAAACTTTATCAAATGCCTGAGTAACATCCAAAAAAGCTGCTGAGCAATACTTTTTCTCTTCCAAGGATCTTTTTATTACATTTGTTACTCGATGAATTTGTTCAGTGGTTGCATGCCGTTGTCTGAATCCAAATTGATAATCAGGTATAATATTTCTTTTTGTTAGTATTGGTTTTAGTCTTTTTAAAAGTAATCTTTCAAAGATTTTAGATAAGATTGGTAGGAGACTGATGGGTCTGTATGACGTAACTTCATCTTCCGGTTTTCCAGCTTTATGTATTAGTATAATTTGTGCTGTTTTCCATTGAGGGGGGTAGTAACTGAGTCTTAGGATAGCATTGAATATGAATGTAATGAGTTTAACAGTTTTTTCTGGTAGTTCCTTTAAAATATTTCCTGTTATGAGATCGTAACCAAGTGCTTTTTTGGGATTAGCTAATTTTATTTCTTCTATTACTTCAGATAAACTAATGTTTTTTAAAGGGAGACAAAGCTGATTTGGAAAGTCAATATATTCTCGTATCTCGTTTTCTTCCTCTTCGTTGTTTTTTATTTCAAAATGTTTAAAGGTTTCAGTTAAGTGTTTGGCAAAGACTTCACACTTTTCCTCCTCTGTTCTAGCCCAGGTTCTATCCATTTTTCTGATCGGTGGCATTTTTTTATTTGATCTTTTTAGATACTTTGTTGCTTTCCATAATGAGAAATTTGTTGCTTGTGTAGGTGTTAGATTGCTCAAATACTCCTGTGTGTTATTATTTTTCCATACGTTTAGCATTTTTTTAAGTTCTCGCTCAACTCTGTTTAGACTAGTTTTATCTTGAGGATTTCTATAGTTTTGCCATAATCTACGCAGACGCCGTTTTTCTATTATAGCTTGCTTTATGTCAGCAGAGTAATTAATATTATTTTCTTTTTGTAAAACCGTGGGTGTTGAATTCCATGCAGCATTTTGAATAATTTGTATGAGATGTTCAAGTCCTTTCTCTATATCTTCTTAATTTTTAACGGGATTCTTAGATTGGTTTCTTGTTCTAACATCTCTTTGAAGTTTTCCCAATCCGTATGTTTATTACTTAGTGTAAATGGTTTTGGTGTTTTTATTATATGTGTACTGAGTGTTACTATAATGGGAGTGTGATCTGAGGTTAAATCTAAATTTCCTTCAATTTTTAAATAGTTTTGCGAAATGTTTTTTGTTATGCAGAAGTCTAGTAAGTCAGGTATCTTGTTGAGATCAGTTGGCCAATAGGTGGGTTGCCGTGTAGAGGTGTATTGTAGATGGTTTTCTTTTAATGTTTTTAATAATTCACGTCCACGTGTTGTAATTAACCTGGAGCCCCATTCTGTGTGTTTGGCGTTGTAGTCACCTCCTGCTATAAATTTGTTTCCTAATGTATCAAAAAAGGCTTCAAAGTGTTCTTTTTTTATTGATGGTCTGGGAGGACAGTAAATGGCAGATAAGGCAATTGGGCCTGCCCAATTTTCTACTACTACTGTTGTCGCTTGAAGATAATCCATTGTGAATTCAGGTAGTTCATAATGTTTTATATTGTTTTTAATAATTATTGCAGTGCCGCCGTGTGCTCCACCGTCTGGATGCTTTGTATCATACACTGTATATTGCGGTACTTTGAAATAGGATCTGTCTGTGAAATGGGTCTCTGATATTAACATAACATCAATTTGATTTTCAATTATAAAACATTTTAACTCTTGACTACGTTGAGCCAAGCCATTAGCATTCCATACAGATATTTTGAGGAATTTTGTCATTATGACATTTTCGAAACAAGTGTTGTGAGAAGGTTTAAGATAGTATCCATTCTTCCCATTAGATTTAACATCATTTCTTCTAGTTTGTTTGTATTTTGGGGTGTATTACTTAGATGTGTTTCATTCATTTTTGTAGCTTGACTATAAGAGATATTTGGATCGATTTCTTTTGATTTTACCATATTTATTTCTTGCGTATTTCTTTCTCGTAGAGGTGGGAATTTTCTTTTTTGAATTTCCTTATATACAACACATCCTTTGTAACTTGCTGGATGATTGCCCTCACATAAAGCACATTTAACGGCAGCATCTTTATTCTTCGTGCAGTCTTTTGTTAAATGGTCCTCACCGCATTTTACGCATCTTGGTTGTCGATAGCAGTATGCTTTAGTATGTCCATAACGTTGACATCGTGCGCATTGAGGTATTTCTCTTTTTGGTTTTGGAGGCTCTATTATTATTTTTGTATGTTGTAGATATTGTATTTCGTATATGCTTTTGTTGTTGGGCCTCGGTTCTACCTCTATAAAAAATATTGGTAAGGGTTGTTTGCTTATTTTATGTTGTACATTATATATATTTGTAACTTTATGTCCTTGTTCTTCTATTTCTATTTTCAACTCATCTTTATCCGTAGTTGGATGAAGATTTTTGATTACTGCTCGATATGTTCTATTCTGTTTTATTTGATAAGTATGGAAGTTTATATTTTTTTCGCTAAATAATTTTATGAGTTGCCTGTATTTATCAATATTATTTATCTGAATTTTTATTTGACTGTCACTTATGGTTTTTATGAAGTAGTTTTCTTTGGTGATAGTATCAATTATGTTAATTAATGGTTTAACATCGATGACATTTCGGACAAATATTGGAGGTGGTTTTATGGATTTCTTTTCTTCGTTTTCTGTGTTAGAATTTTCATTGCTGGAATTGCTTAATATATTGAAGCGATTTTGAGTAGGTATAATCTTACCACAATTAGTATTTATCAATCTTCTTTTGATGTTATCTGATCCCGTTTCTTCATTACTTTGTTTCCTTTTATTTGATGTAACACTTTGCCAATTATTTTCCTCGCTGTTTTGCGTCCAGTTTGGTGGAGTTGGAATTAAATCTTCCTCCATGTTTTGTGTGTTTTGCGCTGAGGCCATTGGCCTAGCCGTGCCTGGCACTATTATCGGTTTTTACTATTTGTATTTGATTAGTTTGTTGATTATATAGTCTTTTTAACACTAAGTACAATATAACATTAGTAAATTACTTTATAATTAACTAATTAACTAATAAAATACTATTTTAGACGTTATGAAAGAATATGTCACAGTGACAGATTTTTTTTTCGGTACACCTATAATTTCAAATATTTAATTAATAAAACAATAAGAAAGATTAAATATACCTCCCAGAAAAAACTATCAGAATGTCACTGAAACTGTTGATTTTTGACACTGACATATGTCATTTACAAACTATGTTATAAACATTGGAATTTGTCAACTGGTTTCCTTACTGCCTTAGCCTCTGCGATTAGATTACTCTATATATTATAGTGTCTTTATCTCTAAATCTATACAAGATTACAAGATATAATAATTTTTTTAAGTGTATTAGATGGAGAATTTTTTTTTCTTCAATATTTAATAACAACAATTTCCAAAAAATTGCAGTTAAATATTTTTTAAGTCTTATAGTTTTTGAGGAATCGTGTCTACAACATCCAGACATACACACACACACACACACACACACACACACACACACACACACACACACACACACACACACACACACACACACACACACACACACACACACACACACACACACACACACACACACACACACACACACACACACACACACACACACACACACACACACACACACACACACACACACACACACACACACACACACACACACACACACACACACACACACACACACACACACACACACACACACACACACACACACACACACACACACACACACACACACACACACACACACACACACACACACACACACACACACACACACACACACACACACACACACACACACACACACACACACACACACACACACACACACACACACACACACACACACACACACACACACACACACACACACACACACACACACACACACACACACACACACACACACACACACACACACACACACACACACACACACACACACACACACACACACACACACACACACACACACACACACACACACACACACACACACACACACACACACACACACACACACACACACACACACACACACACACACACACACACACACACACACACACACACACACACACACACACACACACACACACACACACACACACACACACACACACACACACACACACACACACACACACACACACACACACACACACACACACACACACACACACACACACACACACACACACACACACACACACACACACACACACACACACACACACACACACACATACACACACACATCATTTTTAAAATGTTATAATCGGATTGTAGGGACCTTAAATCGTGCTTATTCAATAAAATCTGGATATGCGAATTTTAGCATGAATCCAATACCTCTCTTAGCGAGAGGTAAAAAGTAAATCGAAAGTTGCTATGGAAACAACGAACAACGAAAAAGTGCAACAATTGAATTTCTGAATTTTATTTGACAATAGCAGATTATTACGAGTAATAAACGAACTTTGACAACGAAGGTAACAACTCAACATATCATATTTTTCCCAACGAGAAAAATTCATTTTTATTACTCGTTATAATCTACTATTGTCAAGTAAAATTTAGAAATTCAATTGTTGCACTTTTTTGTTGTTTGTTGTTTCCATAGCAGTCTTCGATTTACTTTTTTCAATTTAATTTTAGTATAAATAACAATTTTTATTAATTTTTCTGTTAATTATAAAAATAAATTATTATTGTTTTATATCATTGTAAAGCTAAAAAAAATCTCTATTTAAAAATGCCATAGCTTAATATGACCTCCATATGAAAAATAAAAGTTGCTATCAGTAACTCGTAAATGGTTAGATATAAAAAAAATTTGAGTACTTCTGCAAATTCACCATACAAAAGTGCCTTAAGAAAGTGCTAACCAGAATCTCGTATTATTTCATATAACAAAGTTATAAGCAAAAAAAGAAAATCGCGAAATTTACATTTTCACCTGTATCTAGTGACCTATGCATTTTTTCGCAAATAACAAAACACCATTAAAATAGCCTCCTAATGGGGCAACTTTTGTCTAATTTAAGCAACCTCGTAGCTCTTACGGTTCTCGAGATACCAATGCATTCGTATCTTAAATGGGACACCTGTATATATATATATATATATATATATATATATATATATTTTGATTGGCGACCGAAAGACCGCCTATACATGCATTACAAATAGCGTGTTAGGAGGTGGGGATTAGGAGGTGGGGATTACTAAGAAATTCAAATTCGAAAGGAGGGGCTAACATTTCTGTACTGCAGTTTCCAAACAGTTTTTATTTTAACATAAATTTCTTGCATTAAACTTAATCATTTAAATACACCTGTAATTATAAAGTATGTGGACTTATACAGAGTTATAATATTCATTTATTTTCATGTAAATATGTATAATTTAAAATAGAATATATTTCAAGAACATTTAGGTCCATGATGAAAACAGTTTGATATAAAAACACATAAATGTGACGTCACGTCAATCTTTTCAAAATTAGGGAGACCATAACTCGCTTATTAATAGGAATTTTTTCACCGAATTTTCATCAATAGTCTTAGTTTTCCTAATATTTTCAGATGAAATCATAAAAAAAAAATGGTGGAATCCCCATTGTACCCCCACGATCAATCCGCGAATCAGGATAACATTCATTATGACATTCTGTTACACTTCTTCCAGAGTGTGCAGAGCAACTATCATGCTGATACGAAATTGTTTCAATATTTTCGGTTTTGCCTTCAATTTCCGGACCAATGTGGTTTTGAAGCAAATCCAAATATTTTTCGCCATTCAGACATCCATCTATAAAAAAAAGGTCCAATAATATTGCTCCCTAAAATACCTGCCCATACATTAACTTTTTGTGGGTATTGGGTATGTGTTTGTAACATGTATCGTGGATTATTCTTATCCCAATATCTGAAATTTTGAACATTTGGTTCACCATTTAGAGTAAATGTCGACTCGTCAGTGAAACATATGGACCCGTACCACGATCACGGTTTTAAATGGCCTTGACCTTGACGACGACTTGACACATATTTCAGGGTTATAAACAAAAATCAGTGATGCCACTATACTGATTAAACAGAAAATGTACTGACAGGCATATTCAATACATTTGGCTTCAATATTCTAATTAATTTATCTTACAAACACGTCAAGAGACAAATCATATTAAACAAATTAAAATAATGAAGCCAAATGTATTAAATATGCCTGTCAGTACATTTTCGGTTTAATCAGTATAGTGACATGATTGATTTTCTTTATAACCCTGAAGTATGTGTCGAATCATTAGCACAGTTGTAGCTAACACCGGTGTTAGAAACGTGATCGTGGTATGAGCCATTGTTTTTAGAAATGTTCTATCCAAATTTGCTTTTTCCATCATGATTTCGCAAAATTCTGCCCTTGTTTCCTTGTCACTTTCGAAAATTTCTTGGTTCTTGGCATACTTGTAGAACTTGTAATTCTCCCGTTTCAATTTTTTTTTGTACTTTTGAATGATGGATGCCTTGTTCGGCAGCAATATGACGTGTACTTATGTTTGGATTTTCTGTTACCGCCAATAAGACATTCTTCCGCTTCATTGTTCTCTTCTACTGTCAATGAGCACTTTTTGCAAGGTTTAAAAACACTACCAGTTAGCACAACTGGCCATTCAGCACGAACTGTTTAATTATTCAATTTGTTGTAGATATTGTAGGTATAGAGAGATCTTGATATACAACACTAAATAAGTCTCTTCAACTTGGGAGTTTCCTTCATAAAACCATTTTATGCACTGAATTTTTTCCTGCAATATTGTGCATATTGTTTTATATTACACAAAATTATCATAAATCAAGTAATAAACTTAATATTAATTACTTGCCCGAACTGTCAAATTACTAAAAAAAATTGCATTTATTTGTAATTTTGTTTAATTTCCATGGCCATTCGCTATAAATGAGAATGAGCAATTTTATAAAAATATTAATCCCAGTTTTCCGCGTTACAAAAAGTGTAAAATGAAATGTGATGAGTGATTTGGATGCAGAATTCAATTATCTACAAGTTTTATTTGAAGCATTTTGCTCTAAAATAAATAGGGAACGAAATATAGCCATATGAAAAAATTAGCATTAAATTTCCTATACATATTGCATAAATCAATTCACCACCCAGTATATCATGTCTACATTCTTTTGTTTATATATGAATAAAAGATGAATTATTAATTTATTGGAGTAAAAAATTGAAAATTATTAAGGAACAAACGAAAAAATATATTGCAGTGTATAGTTTATTTATTTCTAATATTATTTGTTTCAGTTTTACTCATTTTTTCAATTTATTTACTCCAAAAGCATATTAAACCAATTTTTTCGAATTGTTATAAGTTTGGCTTGACGGGGATTTGAATCCCAACTAACAAGCGTTCCCTTGTACCGTAGGCAAGCACGCTATCCGCTCGGCCATTATGAGAATTTGAAATCCCTTTGATATATAAAATATTGAAACAAATATTTCTTTACAAATATTTATAATTTTCTTTAATTTATGCAATGATTATAAATTAATAAATAATAAATATCGTACAAGAGGTAATCTACTATTATCATGCTCAATATAATGGTTTAATTTTCTGCCGGACACTTTTTATTTACAAAAAACTGTTTTCCCATGTTAAATGCCTATGTCAAGGTTTGCTTGGGACACACGGTATATAACTTCAATTGTATAAACATGAATAAAATGAAATTGTTTTCAAACATATTCTATAACCATTTTTAATGATAAAGTGTACATTTTATTATTTTTTGTTATGGTTTATGGGCCTATTGGTTACGAAGTTACGAATAATTTTAACAATATAATTAATAGAATATGGAATAAAAATAAACAAATAATGATCTGTAATAGATTTTTTCATTCCTTAATCATTTTTAATTTTTTTCACTCCAATAAATTAATAATACATCTCTTTAAAACAAAAGAATGTAGACTTTTTATATCATTGACTAAATAACTCATCGGAAAATACACCAATCAGATAGCTCAATTTTTCTTAGTTACGCTGTATAACACCGGATATTTGCGTTGATAAGTTGTGTTTCATCGAAACACAAAGCTTATCGTATTTCAGTCCCAAATAAATGAATCATATTTAATCATATCGTCCGTGGATATAAAAAAACAAGTAATAATTTTGACATTTTGTAAAAATTAGTTGGTTGATTCGTGGTATAGTCATATACAACTCCAGCTTCGAAAATCATTAGTATAAGGACTAGATTATTACCTGAAAACACATCTCGTCCTTTCTACTATATATTCGGTTATATTCAAACCTTTTGTTGTATATCTACTGACTATACAATTCATAAGAAAATAGACTAATCAGATAGCTCAATTTTTCTTAGTTACGCTGTATAATATCGGATATTGTTCTCTGCTAAGTATTTCGGTTGCAAACAAAAGAATAATAATGTAATCATAAAATCCATGAATATAAACAAGTAACATTTCGTAAAAATATATACAACTCGAGCTTCAAAAATCATCTGGATATAGTTTATGGACTCGATGTGTTATCTGAAGACACACCTCATCCTTTCAACTGTATATTGGATTATTTTAAAATATCTTGTTATATAACTACTGAAAAGTATGGAATGCCGTTTTATCATTTATTCCCACATTTTAAAACAGTCATATAAATTAATGTATCGAAAAAATAAACTCTCATTAAAAAGAAAGATTTAAAATGTTGAATTAAAATGTTTGTTGATAATATAATTACAAATTTTTCAAACAAACATTTTAAATCAATAGTCAACACACAACTTTCTTTTTAATATTAGTTTAATTTTATGTTTGTTCAATTTATATGATTGTTGTTAATCTCTAAACAAACGTAAAAATTCAAGTATCATAGAAATGAAGTAACATTTATATGAATGAATTAAATTGACACTTTATTTTCACGACACATGAATTAAAACGATTGTTTATTTCTATGATACTTGAATTAAATTGTTTGTTTCATTCTATGATACGTGATGTAATATGATCGTTGATAATTTTATAACAATCAATTTAAAAGGCACTATCATATAAATTCATGTATCGTAAAAATAAACTCTTATTAAAATGAAAGATGTAAATTGATTGTTGTATTAAAATGTTTGTTGATGATATAATTACATAATTTTCTAACAAACATTTTAAATCATCGGTCAATACAAAAAAATCTTTTCAATAATTGTAAAAAGTCAAGTATCGTAGAAATGAAGTAAACATTTATAGGAATGAATTAAATTGACCCTTTATTTTCACGACACATGAATTAAAACGATTGTTTATTTCTGTGATACTTGAATTAAATTGTTTGTTTAATTCTACGATACATGCATTAAAATGATTGTCGATAAATTTAAATGTATCAATTTAATTAGCGCCGTGGTGTCTATTTCAAGAACTATTTGCAATTCGGTCATACTTTAACAGATGGCTTTACATATGAAATAAATGCTTATGCGTAGCGAGTGAAGTTATAAGAACTATAAGATAGCTATAGGCCATAGCCTTTCGATCATTTTTTATAAAGTATATTTTACTATACTCGCAATCGAGCGTCACTAATAAATTACAGATATTTGTACAAAGCTACAATATGTAGAGCCATCTGCGGAAGAATGACCGAATTGTATGGAATGCCGTTTTAGCATTTATTCCCACATTTTAAAACAATCATACAAATTAATATATCGAAAAAATAAACTCTCATTAAAAAGAAAGATTTAAACTGACTGTTGAATTAAAATGTTTGTTGATAATATAATTACAAATTTTTTAAACAAACATTTTAAATCAATACTCAACACACAACCTTCATTTTAACATTAGTTTAATTTTATGTTTATTCAATTTATATGATTGTTGTTAGTCCCTAAACAAACGTAAAAATTCAAGTATCATAGAAATGAAATAACATTTATATGAATGAATTAAATTGACTCTGTATTTTCACGACACATGAATTAAAACGATTGTTTATATCTGTGATACTTGAATTAAATTGTTTGTTTCATTCTACGATACGTGAATTAATATGATTGTTGATAATTTTATAACAATCAATTTAAAAAGCACTGTCATATAAATTCATGTATCATAAAAATAAACTCTTATTAAAATGAAAGATGTAAATTAATTGTTATATTAAAATGTTTGTTGATAATACAATAACAAATTTTTCTAATAAATTCTAGATAATTTTGTAATTATATTATCAACAAACATTTTAATACAACAATCAATTTACATCTTTCATTTTAATAAGAGTTTATTTTTATGATACATGAATTTATATGACAGTGCCTTTTAAATTGATTGTTATAAAATTATCAACAATCATATTAAATCACGTATCGTAGAATGAAACAAACAATTTAATTCAAGTACCACAGAAATAAACAATCGTTTTAATTCATGTGTCGTGAAAATACAGAGTCAATTTAATTCATTCATATAAATGTTACTTCATTTCTATGATACTTGAATTTTTACGTTTGTTTAGGGACTATCAGCAATCATATAAATTGAACAAACATAAAATTGAACTAATATTAAAAAGAAAGTTTTGTGTTGACTGTTGATTTAAAATGTTTGTTTGAAAAGCTTGTAATTATATTATCAACAAACATTTTAATTAAACAATCAGTTTAAATATTTCTTTTTAATTTTAATATATTTTTCTGATACATGAAAATATATGATTGTTTTAAAAAATATCAACAATCAATGAATTTGAAGTATCTTATAAATAGACTAAAATTAAAAGAAATATTTAAACTGATTGTTGAATTAAAATGTTTTTTGATAATATAATTACAAATTTTTCAAACAAACATTTTAAATCAATAGTCAACACACAACTTTCTTTTTAATATTAGTTTAATTTTATGTTTGTTCAATTTATATGATTGTTGTTAATCTCTAAACAAACGTAAAAATTCAAGTATCATAGAAATGAAGTAACATTTATATGAATGAATTAAATTGACACTTTATTTTCACGACACATGAATTAAAACGATTGTTTATTTCTATGATACTTGAATTAAATTGTTTGTTTCATTCTATGATACGTGATGTAATATGATCGTTGATAATTTTATAACAATCAATTTAAAAGGCACTATCATATAAATTCATGTATCGTAAAAATAAACTCTTATTAAAATGAAAGATGTAAATTGATTGTTGTATTAAAATGTTTGTTGATGATATAATTACATAATTTTCTAACAAACATTTTAAATCATCGGTCAATACAAAAAAATCTTTTCAATAATTGTAAAAAGTCAAGTATCGTAGAAATGAAGTAAACATTTATAGGAATGAATTAAATTGACCCTTTATTTTCACGACACATGAATTAAAACGATTGTTTATTTCTGTGATACTTGAATTAAATTGTTTGTTTAATTCTACGATACATGCATTAAAATGATTGTCGATAAATTTAAATGTATCAATTTAATTAGCGCCGTGGTGTCTATTTCAAGAACTATTTGCAATTCGGTCATACTTTAACAGATGGCTTTACATATGAAATAAATGCTTATGCGTAGCGAGTGAAGTTATAAGAACTATAAGATAGCTATAGGCCATAGCCTTTCGATCATTTTTTATAAAATATATTTTACTATACTCGCAATCGAGCGTCACTAATAAATTACAGATATTTGTACAAAGCTACAATATGTAGAGCCATCTGCGGAAGAATGACCGAATTGTATGGAATGCCGTTTTAGCATTTATTCCCACATTTTAAAACAATCATACAAATTAATATATCGAAAAAATAAACTCTCATTAAAAAGAAAGATTTAAACTGACTGTTGAATTAAAATGTTTGTTGATAATATAATTACAAATTTTTTAAACAAACATTTTAAATCAATACTCAACACACAACCTTCATTTTAACATTAGTTTAATTTTATGTTTATTCAATTTATATGATTGTTGTTAGTCCCTAAACAAACGTAAAAATTCAAGTATCATAGAAATGAAATAACATTTATATGAATGAATTAAATTGACTCTGTATTTTCACGACACATGAATTAAAACGATTGTTTATATCTGTGATACTTGAATTAAATTGTTTGTTTCATTCTACGATACGTGAATTAATATGATTGTTGATAATTTTATAACAATCAATTTAAAAAGCACTGTCATATAAATTCATGTATCATAAAAATAAACTCTTATTAAAATGAAAGATGTAAATTAATTGTTATATTAAAATGTTTGTTGATAATACAATAACAAATTTTTCTAATAAATTCTAGATAATTTTGTAATTATATTATCAACAAACATTTTAATACAACAATCAATTTACATCTTTCATTTTAATAAGAGTTTATTTTTATGATACATGAATTTATATGACAGTGCCTTTTAAATTGATTGTTATAAAATTATCAACAATCATATTAAATCACGTATCGTAGAATGAAACAAACAATTTAATTCAAGTACCACAGAAATAAACAATCGTTTTAATTCATGTGTCGTGAAAATACAGAGTCAATTTAATTCATTCATATAAATGTTACTTCATTTCTATGATACTTGAATTTTTACGTTTGTTTAGGGACTATCAGCAATCATATAAATTGAACAAACATAAAATTGAACTAATATTAAAAAGAAAGTTTTGTGTTGACTGTTGATTTAAAATGTTTGTTTGAAAAGCTTGTAATTATATTATCAACAAACATTTTAATTAAACAATCAGTTTAAATATTTCTTTTTAATTTTAATATATTTTTCTGATACATGAAAATATATTATTGTTTTAAAAAATATCAACAATCAATGAATTTGAAGTATCTTATAAATAGACTAAAATTAAAAGAAATATTTAAACTGATTGTTGAATTAAAATGTTTTTTGATAATATAATTACAAATTTTTCAAACAAACATTTTAAATCAATAGTCAACACACAACTTTCTTTTTAATATTAGTTTAATTTTATGTTTGTTCAATTTATATGATTGTTGTTAATCTCTAAACAAACGTAAAAATTCAAGTATCATAGAAATGAAGTAACATTTATATGAATGAATTAAATTCACCCTTTATTTACACGACACATGAATTAAAACGATTGTTTATTTCTGTGATACTTGAATTAAATTGTTTGTTTAATTCTACGATACATGATTTAATATGATTGTTGATATTTTTATAACAATCAATTTAAAAGGCACTGTCATATAATTCATGTATCGTAAAAATAAACTCTTATTAAAATGAAAGATGTAAATTGATTGTTGTATTAAAATGTTTGTTGATAATATAATTACAAAATTTTCTAACAAACATTTTAAATCATCAGTCAATACAAAACTATCTTTTCAATAATTGTAAAAAGTCAAGTATCGTAAAAATGAAGTAACATTTATAGGAATGAATTAAATTGACCCTTATTATCACAACACATGAATTAAAACGATTGTTTATTTCTGTGATACTTGAATTAAATTGTTTGTTTAATTCTACGTTACATGCATTAAAATGATTGTCGATAAATTTAAATGTATCAATTTAATTAGCGCCGTCATGACTATTTCAAGAACTAATTGCAATTCGGTCATTCTTCCGCAGATGGCTCTACATATTGTAGCTTTGTGTATATCTGTAATTTATTAGTGACGCTCGATTGCGAGCACAGTAAAATATACTTTATAAAAAATGACCAAACGGCTATGGCCTATAGCTATCTTATAGTTCTTATAACTTCACTCGGTACGAATAAGCATATATATTTCATATGTAAAGCCATCTGTTAAAGTATGGCCGAATTACAAATAGTTCTTGAAATAGACACCACGGCGCTAATTAAATTGATACATTTAAATTTATCGACAATCATTTTAATGCATGTATCGTAGAATTAAACAAACAATTTAATTCAAGTATCACAGAAATAAACAATCGTTTTAATTCATGTGTAGTGAAAATAAAGGGTCAATTTAATTCATTCCTATAAATGTTTACTTCATTTCTGCTATACTTTACTTTTTACAATTATTGAAAATATTTTTTTGTATTGACCGATGATATAAAATGTTTGTTAGAAAATTATGTAATTATATTATCAACAAACATTTTAATACAACAATCAATTTACATCTTTCATTTTAATAAGAGTTTATTTTTATGATACATGAATTTATATGACAGTGCCCTTTAAATTGATTGTTATAAAATTATCAACAATCATATTAAATCACGTATCATAGAATGAAACAAACAATTTAATTGAAGTATTATAGAAATAAACAGTCGTTTTAATTCATGTGTCGTGAAAATAAAGAGTCAATTTAATTCATTCATATAAATGTTACTTCATTTCTATGATACTTGAATTTTTACGTTTGTTTAGAGATTAACTACAATCATATAAATTGAAAAAACATAAAATTAAACTAATATTAAAAAGAAAGTTGTGTGTTGACTATTGATTTAAAATGTTTGTTTGAAAAATTTGTAATTATATTATCAACAAACATTTTAATTCAACAATCAGTTTAAATCTTTCTTTTTAATGAGAATTTATTTTTTCGATACATTAATTTGTATGACTGTTTTAAAATGTGGGAATAAATGCTAAAACGGCATTCCATAGAATTGCAACTAGTTCTTGAAAGAGTCATGACGGCGCTAATTAAATTGATACATTTAAATTTATCGACAATCATTTTAATGCATGTATCGTAGAATTAAACAAACAATTTAATTCAAGTATCACAGAAATAAACAATCGTTTTAATTCATGTGTCGTGATAATAAGGGTCAATTTAATTCATTCCTATAAATGTTACTTCATTTTTACGATACTTGACTTTTTACAATTATTGAAAAGATAGTTTTGTATTGACTGATGATTTAAAATGTTTGTTAGAAAATTTTGTAATTATATTATCAACAAACATTTTAATACAACAGTTAATTTACATCTTTCATTTTAATAAAAGTTTATTTTTACGATACATGAATTTATATGACAGTGCCTTTTAAATTGATTGTTATAAAATTATCAACAATCATATTAAATCATGTATCGTAGAATTAAACAAACAATTTAATTCAAGTATCACAGAAATAAACAATCGTTTTAATTCATGTGTCGTGTAAATAAAGGGTAAATTTAATTCATTCATATAAATGTTACTTCATTTCTATGATACTTGAACTTTTACATTTGTTTAAAAAAATATTAACAATCATATAAAATGAACGAATATAAAATTAAACGAACATTAAAAAGAAAGTTTTGTGTTCACCGTTGATTTAAAATATTTGTTTGAAAAAATTGTAATTATATTATCAGAAAACATTTTAATTCAACAATCAGTTTAAATATTTCTTTTAATTTTAGTCTATTTATAAGATACTTCAAATTCATTGATTGTTGATATTTTTTAAAACAATCATATATTTTCATGTATCAGAAAAATATACTAAAATTAAAAAGAAATATTTAAACTGATTGTTTAATTAAAATGTTTGTTGATAATATAAATACAAGCTTTTCAAACAAACATTTTAAATCAACAGTCAACACAAAACTTTCTTTTTAATATTAGTTCAATTTTATGTTTGTTCAATTTATATAATTGCTGTTAGTCCCTAAACAAACGTAAAAATTCAAGTATCATAGAAATAAAGTAACATTTATATGAATGAATTAAATTGACTGTATTTTCACGACACATGAATTAAAACGATTGTTTATTTCTGTGATACTTGAATTAAATTGTTTGTTTCATTCTATGATACGTGATTTAATACGATTGTTGATAATTTTATAACAATCAATTTAAAAGGCACTGTCATATAAATTCATGTATCATAAAAATAAACTCTTATTAAAATGAAAGATGTAAATTAATTGTTGTATTAAAATGTATGTTGATAATACAATAACAAATTTTTCTAACAAATTCTAGATAATTTTCTAATTATATTATCAACAAACATTTTAATACAACAATTAATTTACATCTTTCATTTTAATAAGAGTTTATTTTTATGATACATGAATTTATATGACAGTGCCTTTTAAATTGATTGTTATAAAATTATCAACAATCGTATTAAATCACGTATCATAGAATGAAACAAACAATTTAATTCAAATATCACAGAAATAAACAATCGTTTTATTTCATGTGTCGTGAAAATACAGTCAATTTAATTCATTCATATAAACGTTATTTCATTTCTATGATACTTGAATTTTTATGTTTGTTTAGGGACTAACAACAATCATATAAATTGAATAAACATAAAATTAAACTAATGTTAAAATGAAAGTTGTGTGTTGACTATTGATTTAAAATGTTTGTTTGAAAAATTTGTAATTATATTATCAACAAACATTTTAATTCAACAATCAGTTTAAATCTTTCTTTTTAATGAGAGTTCATTTTGTCGATACATTAATTTGTATGACTGTTTTAAAATGTGGGAATAAATGATAAAACGGCATTCCATAGAAAAGCTTATAAAATAAGTAAAAAGATGAAATTATTTTCAACATAGGTTCCCATTTAAAAAATCATAAGTTTGTGTTATATCTCCAGAATTATTAAAGGTGGATTTATAACTAACACAGAACAAAATTTAGCACAGATTAATTTATCATAGAAACATAAAATTTTGTCAAGAGGTTTTATAATGTCACACAGTCTTTGACTGTGAATTTTTTTTTAGATTTTGTCAGATTTGATTTCGTGTTCTTGTTATTATTTATGATTGAATTTATACAGGGTGGGGCAGAATGATCTCCCTGGTTTGAACGGTTAATTGTAAGAAAACGGTTCAAGATACATAAAAAAGGTTTTTATTGCTCAAAAGTACATATAATGCCGTTTTATTTTCTCGATGTTTGGAAAATGATATCGTCCAAGTGCGAGCAATGCACATATTAAGCCTTTCAAAGAAGTTTTCGGCCACTCTTCCCAGTATATCTTGCAAAATTCCAGCGATGACATCCTCAATCGCCTCCTTCAGAGCTTCAAGCTACAGCTTTGACATATCCCCACAGAAAAAAAGTCACACGGGCTCAAATCGGAGGAGCAAGGGGGCCATGGAACATCCTTCCGGAGAGATCAGGCGACCGGGAAAGAGCTCTTGCTGAATTTCGCGTGAACGACGGGCAGTATGAGCCGTGGCTGAAACCAGAAGGCTTCTGTTTCGTGTTCCTCGCCATTCTCTTCCATTTTGGGGCGCAAAAGTTCTCCAACATACAATAGCGAGCCGAATTCACGGTATCTGGAGTGGGATCACGTAAAAATGAAAACGATATTGCGATTATCGAGAAGTGAAAACGACATTCGTTTCCTTAGCGATCACGTAAAATTAGTCACTCACTACGTTTTCAACTTCGGTTATTTCCGTACAGTGACTACGTTTTGTGAAAACGATATCGTTTACAGACTAATGTTTTTGTATTAAATAGTAGTTTTGACAGATAATTTATATGAATGTCATTAAAATTTTTAATCTAATGTCAAAAAGTATTATTCTCGCCCCATGCGCCCTTCGTTTTTATTTCGTTCATAATAGCGCAATGCTGTAAAACTTGAAGAAGGATACAAGTTAAATTATCAATTAGTTACAGATGCCATGTATCATCTAATTTTGTTCCTTTTGATATTCCAGAAGAAAAATTTATGAAGTAAACAAAAATATTTCTAAATATATAATTAAAACTTCAAGAGACCTTTTAAGACCGCAAGTATACAAGATTGTTATTTTAAAGTAATCTAGTTTTTATTAAGTTTTGTATTTCAAGTAAATAAAGTATGGGCCACATTTAAATAATAGCGCACAACCTTCGACGGGCTGCAGAAAATGATCAATTCACAAATTTTAATTTTATGTAAAAAACTACATAATATTAATCACAAAACACAAGCTAGAATCGTTATATTTGATGCTTCGCAGAATACAATATTATTAAAATATTAATAAAATTTTCTTTCTTGGATTTATTCTTGTAATCAATCAAAATATGCTTTGTTGTAATCAACACTTTTACAATTATTAGAATATCAATATTGCCCGAAAATATTTCTTTCGGGTAGTTCTTTCACTAAATTTTAATAGTAAATCAGGGAAATTTCAGTATAGAAATAAGAAAATATCTAATCACCAAGATTTCAATTTTCTATAATAGATTTCAAAAGAGTAAAAATATATAGTAAATCATAAGCATTTGGTTCTGCGCAACATGCTTATTAAAATATTCATGAATTTTTTTCTTAGATTCATTCTTGTAATCAATTTTCATTTTATAATTATCGTATTTTATCACAATTATTTCATTTTCGCCTTACTAAATAAAAAGTACCTTTCAAATTTGAAGTATTAATTTATATTTAAATAATTTATAATGACATTTCTTTCATTCTTTCCAAAATGTCAAATTCAACTCACTGCTCACTACATTCTTTTACCTAAGTGCAAGTAAATAAGAAAAGGATTATACCTATACCCAAATGTATAAAATAAAAAGAGACGTAAGAAACGACTATCGTTTTCACATGCTTTGAGAGTGTCGACTAGAATTCACATTTTCTTCAGTCTAAAACGATATCGTTTTCGGTTTTCATTATTTACGTGATCACATTTTCACTTGTCGACAGTTGCAATATCGTTTTCACAGTTACGTGATCCCACTCCAGAACAGTTAATCCTTCGGATTCAAAAAATAAGGCCCGATAATGCGTATACAGGACATAGCGCACCAAACTGTTACTTTGGTGCTGTGAAGAGGTCTTTGATGCAGTACACGAGGGTTTTCAGATGCCCAGTAACGAAAATTTTGTTTATTTACTGTGCCACAAAGATGAAAATGCGCTTCGTCGAAAGGCTCAATATGTGCATATTGCCAAGGCCACCACTTGGACGATATCATTTTCCCAAACATCGTGAAAATAAAACGGCATTATATGTACTTTTGAGCAATAAAAACCTTTTTTTATGTATCTTGAACCGTTTTCTTACAATTAACCGTTCAAATCAGGGAAATCATTCTGCCGCACCCTGTACAAATAAGTTTGATGTCTCCCTCCCTTTAACCAACAAATGACTGACACGTGTTTCACCCTCGTATCGGTACTTAGAAATATTTATTCGAACTACCACGAAATGTTACAAAGATGCACGCAAAACATAGGGCGCTCAGCACGGACATAGAAAATTGAACAATGGTGAATTCCTATGTTGTGCTAAATTATGTTCTGTGCGCTGTGTCTCTTGTAAATGGATATATTTTGCCGTATGATCAAATTGTATGTTTTCTATGTTAAATTATGTTCTGTGTCAATCATAAATCCAACTTAAGTATTCATAAATTCTAATGGACCTAATGCAAACAATGAGAGAGATAGTATAAAAATGAGATGTTTGCAATGCGCAGTTGATTTTCTGCATATATAGTGTGTCCCCGGATGGACCTAACTATATTTGTAAACTTCCTTATTTTGCATTTTAGGAAAACCACTCATTCTTCATAAAAAAGTTTTGCTTCAGATGAAATGGTACCCCAGCCCGCGAAATTCAAAATTACCAAAAAGGTTTTTCATTTTTTATTTAAAATTGTATGAAGTAATATGATTTCTTTGCATACACGAATCAAAAGGAGACAATTTGTCATCAAAATAACATACTTTCAATAATATTTGTATTTATTTAGACACCCAAAAAAAATATTTTAAATATTATTTTCAACATATCTCCAGTTCAAAACGTATTTTTTTGATTAAACTTGCACAAAATATTTATAACAATATAAGGAATAAAATATGTGAAAATTAAAAAAAACGACTTTCGAGAACAATTTTAAAAATCCAAAAAACCTACTTTTTTCATACATTTTAATGTCTATCTTCTATACTAAACCTACAATTTTGTTCATACTTTAATATGTTTTGAAGAATATTGTTGTACATAACATATAAAAAAAAATCGAAAATTAAATTCCGGGAACATACTTAAAAAAAATAAAATGTTTAATTTTTTTTTTTCTCAAGTGTGTGAGGCACTATTTCTAAAATTTATTTAGTGTTACGTACTGTACACATTTCTATATTTCTCAGCTAAGTATTGTAAATATTTATCGTTTAATATAAAAGATATTTGTAATTAAAACAAATTTGGTAAATATTTTCGTGAAATATAAGGAAGTGGCGCTATGAGTAGCCCTAGCGGTATTTAAACAACAAAATATAATTTAAAATAAAATATAAGTTGTATTACATTATTTATTTTTTTAAAAAAGGTTCGTTGGTATAACGTTGAAATAGCATATAAAATCTTTAGTTGAGCTACTAAAGAAAATATACTTTTAAAACCCTCAAAAGTGCATAATTGTAATTGAAAAGTCAGAGAACAATAATTTATAATAAAAGAAATTGTCCCGTGGCCGGTTATTTTTAATAATTTTTTAAAATACATATAGGCGATACATACGGGCAAAAAATATGGAAAAAATCAAAATTAACTAATTCTTATGTTTGCACTAGATTATCTCAAAAACTAAGGCGTGTATTTTTTATAATTTTCGGAGGTAACGTAATCAAATTATTTTATGAATTATAAAATAAAAAAGTTAAAGATTTACTAGCAATATAAATTATAATTACATTTTATTTCTATTAAAATCGGTATTGTGCGTGAGAGAGAGTGAGATGGTGCTATGTAGAATGTAGAGATGGAAGATATGACGAAATGGTGGGGACACGTACTGCTCAACAATCGCGGAATTGCAGAAAAAACGAGATGGTGTTATGGAGAATGTAGATCTGATATAGGTAGAAGATATCACGTAATGGGGGAGCGGATGTGATATTTTATAATTTGTAAAATAATTTGATTATCGTACCTCCAAAAATTATAAAAAAAACACACATTAGTTTTTCAGATAATCTAGTGCAAACATAAGAGTAGGCCCACAAACCATTTTTTTAAAATAAAAGTTCGTTTCATTTTAAAGCAATAGGCCCATAAACCATAACAAAAAATAGTAAAATGAACACTTTATCCACTGCTCAATAAATAACGATTAAGATAAAAATAACATTTTTTTAATAATTGCTTAATTGCTTAAAAATTAAGCGAACTTTCATTTAAAAATATTTCAAAAAAATTGGTTTATGGGCCCATTCGTGGTACCAAAAAGTCATAATTGTTTTTTGTATAACTGCATTTGATCGTTAAAGAAACCTATAGCTATCTTTCTCCAGGGTTGTTGTAATTTTGCCCGACCCAAAAAAACCCACCCGGGTTTTTTTAAAAAAACCCATCTAAAAAAAACCCAAAAAAAAAACCCATCTAAAAACCCACTTTTATGAAATCATATTTTATTAATTAAATATGGTACATACTTATATGGTACACACATATATACATAAATTTTTGTCACCGGCAACATCTTACAATCAATTTCATTTTGTGTACTTCGTGTTTGATTATTTTTAACATATTTTTTCTACTCCCATGCGTGAAGAGAGTACTTCACGTATCAATTTTTATGTGTGCGTGAAGTAACATTTCACACACCATTCATTATTTTAAATATTACAAACTGAATTGTATTTTAATAAAACAGATCTGTTAAACACCCGTAACGTTGGTAACCATAGTTACACAAGTCGATAATACAGACGCTTTACGTTTAAAGAATGACAGTGTGAAGAAAAAATATATTTTATTGCAAGGTCGTAGAAAAAGTATAGTATGTAACACGTGTGTGAAGCCTATTTTACATTCGGGTGGTTTGCAACACTCGCCTTCGGCTCGTGTCGCAATCTCCACCCTCATGTAAAAATGTCAGCTTCACACACTTCCACATAATATACTATTTCATTGCTGTGCGAACTTTGCACAGTGTTTCTTTTATATTTGAACAACTCCAATCCTGGTGTCAGTATTTTCATTATTTTTTGATTTGTGTATTAAACATGCTATTAGTTGTGACACTTGGATCATATTCTTGTACACACTTGCATTGCACAGACTTGCAACTATTAATATTAATTCGCAATTTGTACGCATGTACACTCTCTAGTTAATTTATTGTTTATTACATTACAGTCTTTAAAAAAAATATTAATAATATTAATATCTGTTATCTACTACACAGACTTGTGTATGTGCATTAAGATACTTTATAAAACTAAAGTTAAAAATGATACATACTACATTTCGATGTTTGCCAATAAAACCCGCTTTTATTTAATAAAACCCGCTTTTATTTAATAAAACCCGCTTTTATTTAATAAAACCCGGGTTTTTTTCAACCCTGTCTTTCTCACACCAGTTTCTGTAGTAGGCTGCGCGAGAGAGATACCAATAGTGTTATGTCATCTGTGGCCCTGGAAATAAATTTAAATATCTCGCAAAGTAGTTATTAAAAAATAATGTTTTTTATATTAATCGTTATTTATTGAGTAGTACTTTAAGAATACAGTGTTCATTTTATTATATTTTGTTAGGTTTATGGGTCCATTAGTTAATTTTGATTGATTTTTTCCATCATTCTTTTCGAGTAAATTCGATTTAATGTTTCTTAAATCTACAATGTATTGCATATATTTTAAAAAAATATTAAAAATAGACCGACCGCAAAACTATACATTTTTAAATTTGAAACTATTCAGAAGTTTCTTAACTTTACCTTAATGTGCTTAACTAAATTTTTTATTCGAGTGCCCTTTTGCCACGCTTACGGACACATTCGAAATTTTGTTTTCTTATGTCAAAAACTTTCATGTGTGAAAATTTCAGCTTGTAACACCGATTCCCTCACAAAAGTGAAAATTATTGTTCTCTGACTTTTCAACTCCAATTATGCACTTTTGGGGGTTTTACAAGTATATTTTCTTTAGTAGCTTAACTAAAGATTTTATATGCTATTTCAACGTTATACCAACGAACCTATTAAAAAAAAATAAATAATGTAATACAACTTATATTTAATTGTAAATTATATTTTGTTGTTTAAATAATACGAAAAATGGGTTAGAATACAAATTCAAACTGCATACATATCACTTTGTACATTTCTTAGCATATACATTTTCCTATCGTACAAATATGTCGTTGAAATTATATTGCTTTGTTTGTACATTTCTCTCTTTGAACACTTGTCACTGTGTACAAATCTATAACATGAAGTTGCTGCACATCAGTGAATTCGAACTTTGCACGTTATATGTATTTCGAAATATACATTGAAAATAAAATTATTTTTTCTACAGTCTATATACAAAGTAGGCATTTGCGCTCGCTTTTGTCAACGCAAATGTCACTTTGCCGTTCATGCGCGACATAGTAGAAAAAACGCTCGCTGTCCGAATTTCTAACCATAAAACGCATCTCCACAAGTCAATCTGACTTATGATTGTTCTTTATTCTGTCGGTATATTACATAACCAAACAAAATGCCGTACTGCTTAAAAGCTGTTTAAAATTGTGACTGATTTCTGGTTACTTAAAAACTGCTAAAGCTGTTAAATTTTCCCAACAAATCTTATTTTGGAATGTTTTAAAACTAATTTCTGGGAGACTTAAAAGCTGTTTGAAACTTTCAAATTGTTTTCTGGTGACTTAAAAACTGCCAAAGCTGTCAAATTTTCTCAACAAAATCTTCTTTTGATATGTTTTAAAACTAATTTCTAAGAAACTTAAAAGCTGTTTAAAATTGTCAAATTGATTTCTGGTGACTTAAAAACTGCCAAAACTGTCAAATTCTTTCAACAAAATCTTCTTTTGGAATGTTTTAAAATCATTTCTGAGAGACTTAGATGCTGTTTAAAACTGTCAAATTGATTTCTGGCGACGTAAAAACTGCCAAAGCTGTCAAATTCTCTCAACAAAATCTTCTTTTGATGTTTTAAAACTAATTTCTGGGAGACTTAAAAGCTATTTAAAACTGTCAAATTGATTTCTGGTGGCTTAAAAACTGCCAGAACTGTCAAATTCATTCAACAAAATCTTATTTTGGAATGTTTTAAAATAATTTCTGGGAGACTTAAAAGCTGTTTAAAACTGTCAAATTGATTTCTGGCGACGTAAAAACTGCCAAAGCTGACAAATTCTTCCAACAAATCTTCTTTTGGAATGTTTTACAAAACAAATTTCAGGGAGACTTAAAAGCTATTGAGATACGTCACTAGTCTACATTCTTAATGGCAACGTTTCGTCAGGACTGCTTTGTCGGTATATTACATAACCAAAAAAAAAATCCCGTACTGCTGTGTGAAGGAAAACAAAAATAAAATAGGACATTCATGTACTAAAACGAAAAGTGCTTAGATTAGATTATTTCAATAGCTCAAGAAGAATGGAAAATAACGATAAATTAAAATTTAAAAATGTAATCGTTATTTTTTGAGTAGTACTGTAAACGTAAAGTGTACATTTTATTATTTTTGTTATTGTCGATTTCGAGAGAACTTCTCAATCGACAATATCCCACTTTACGCTCTTAATACACAAATAGCTATTATACTTTTTAATATTATAAATCTGTTGTGGCCAGCACAATACCTCTCGCCATTTTCATTTTGATAAAAATTTCCTACGGTAAATACAAAATATTATGTAATAAGTGAATTTTATGTAATATATGTTACGATTTTAAAATTTGTTATTTATTATCCATTCTCTTCCCAAGAAACGTTATTTTTAAAATATATTATTAATATTTCATACAACGAATAGATGGAGATCGTAAAATATACAAATATGTATTTCTACTTTATCGACTTAGTCATAATTATTCATTTCAGTGCTCACTAGCGCTCGCCTCGGCGCAGAAACAAAATAACGGGGGGTACCATTTCACCTTCATCTAGCAAGTTCGCAGCCACTACCAAAATTTCGAAATAACATACAGGGTGGTTAGAAAACGAGACAGCAAAATTTATACTAGTATAAATTTTGCCAACGTGGTTATCGCAGGTATCTTATGAAAACAAATGCAACTGAGAATTTACTCAAGTGATTATTTTCATGTCAACTAATTGTTAGTCAATGTTTGAATTATGTTGTCTCTAGAGCAAAAAAAATATTTAGTGAAATACTACGGTACCGGTGAAGTATCAAATGGCTATGCAGAGCAGTCGTTGAAAAATGTGTAACACTAGGAGGGCAATATGTAGAATAAGTTTTCTTTGTTTTTGTGTATTGTAAAACTTGTGTAGTAAATTGTAACCAGCCTGTATGTTATTTTGAAATTTTGGTAGTGGTTGCGGACTTGATAGATGAAGCAAATCTTTTTATGAAGAATGACTGTTTTTCCTAAAATGTAAAATAAGAAAGTTTACAAGTATAGTTAGGTCCATCCGGGAACACACTGTATATGTGATGAATGAAATAATTTACATTTTTAAATTTAAAAATTCATCATGTCAGTGTTAATATCAACAGTCTGGACAAAAAATTTAGAATTAATCAATGATTTTAATCACAGTATATGCGAAAGAAATAAGAGGTGATAAATCACGTATACAAATAAAAAAAATACCGCTAGATGACAGACAGTATGATATCACAGGGCAATGGAACCAATCCGCCATTTTAGTCTACCTAAAAAACAGTACAAAATTTGTTAAAACAATTTTCTCTATCATAATAAATAAGATGAGATATTTTCGAAATGAATGCAAAACGAGTTTTTGTCTGTAGCTTAGAAACAAACGTCATAAATTTCTGTAGTGACTATTAAAATTCTGCCAAAAAGTTGACCATAGAATGTGCAAACAATTTTGCTCTCCTGAGATTCCATGTTTCAAATAACACTGAGCTTTAAGTAAGTAAAGTATCACTTCCAGTTGATCGTTTGTAAAGAAAATCTAGTTTGTTGTTCCAATGCATAGAAAAGTCTGTAATACCTAATTATATTTTACTTGCTGTACCCGTTGCAAATATTTGCAATATTGCAACAAGCAATATTAAGGCGTAATGGCATTAGATCATAAATTTTCTGTATTTATAATGTTTAGTTCTCTGCTACATTGGTATTTAAAAATTATTCCCCGGTGGTTTTTTTAATATACAGGATGTAACACATACACCGACGACTGCCATTATTACCTTTATTATTATAGATACAAAAAAAAAACTATAGAACAAAGTTGTAGGGAACCAAGGGGGACATTCTTTCAGAGAAAAAATATTTTTTTAAACCAGTGGTTCTCAAGTTACAACACAAAGTTATATTTTTTCAAATGGGATTCTATATATTTTTTATGCCTATTCGATAGCATATTTTTTTCTGAATTCAACCATGTTTTAGTTTTATTACATTTACATAATAAAAATATTGAAAAAAATGCGATTGAAATTTTAATAAATTTTTATTTTTAATATTATTGTACAGTACGCTATGGATGAAAAACAATAACAAAAGAACAAAATATAGCTGCTGTCAAATAATAATTGGCGTACTAATTGTTGTAAATTGTTATTCTTTGTGTTTTGAGATTATTTTGTGACAATATGGCTGATGTTTATACAAATGAAGATTTGTATCGTTTTATTATTAATTTATGGTGAGTGTAATGAAAATGCCATACAAGCGTGCAATATTTATGCCACGAGATATCCAAACAAACCGCGTCCAGGGAGGTGAGTAATCAGGCGATTAGCACGAAATTTGAAAAACTATGGATCATTTTCACAAAAACGTGAAAGGCAACATCCCGTGAAAAATCCCAATTCATCCACACGCGAAACTGTTCAAGAACATTTTATTTCTAATATGTCCGTATGGCGCATTTTGAAAAAGCATAATTTAAAATCATATTCATACAAACTATTACATGCTATACGCAGAATAGTGTTTTGCGAATTGTTTTTGGTGCAGTATCAGGACGATAATAATATTCTTAGAAAAATTCTGTGGACAGATGAATCTAAATTTTCGAATAATGGATTATTTAATAGAAATAATGAGCACATTTGGGCTGAAGAACATCCTCGTGACTTAAGAGAAAAAAATAATCAACACAGATGGAGCTTTAATGTATGGCTTGGAATGTTTGGGAATAAAATTATTGGACCACATTTTTATGAAGACAATTTAAACGCTGCACATTATTTATGTTTCTTGGAAAATGAATTATTAAATTATTTAGAAGATTTAAACTTAAATGAAAGACAAAATATGTGGTTCCAACAAGATGGAGCGCCGGCTCACAATACTCGTCGAGTGTACGAACGGCTCGACGAAATGTTTCAAGGTCGGTGGATAGCAACAAATGAGCCATACAAATGGCCCGCTCGTTCCCCGGACTTGACACCCCTTGATTTTTTTATGGGGATATCTTAAAGATAGAGTATATTAAAAACCAGTGACAACGAAACAAAATTTGATGGACAGAGTTAGAGAAGCTTGCGCTGCTTTGACACCAGAAACTGTAATAAAAGCTACTTCTTCTGTTTTAAATAGAATAGAATTATGCTTAGAAAATAATGGAAATCAAATAGAACATTATTTATAAGGAGTAATTAACAATTATTAATTTTCAATTTAAATTTATCACTCTTGTTTCTCATCCATGGCCTACTGTACAATAATATTAAAAATAATTTTTTTTTAAATTTCAATCGCATTTTTTTCAATATTTTTATTATGTAAGGATATAAAACTAATACAAGGTTAAATTCAGAAAAAAAATATGCTATCGAATAGGCATAAAAAATATGTAGAATCCCATTTGAAAAAATATAACTGTGTTGTAACTTGAGAACCACTGATTTAAAAAAAAAAAAATCTCTGAAAGGATGTCCCCTTTGGTCCCCTCCAACTTTGTTCTATAGTATGTTTTTGTAACTATAATAATAAAGGTAATAATGGCGGTGGTCGGTGTACGTGTTACACCTGTATAGAGAGAATTTTGATTAATAGGGGTAGTTGCGAAAAAAATAAATGTTATTTTTTCCTATTAATTATGAAATATAAACTAATTCTAAACATATTAATGTAAAAATTATTAGAAAATTTAAACTTTTCGTTTATAATTTCCATAAATAAAGTTCGCAGTGGAATTCTTGTGACGTAGACTATTAATAATTATATAGTTCGACCAAGTGAGTATGACTCATACAAGCTTGTAGTAATACCACGACAAAGCGAAAATGTTGAATTATGTTTTAATTGTATCATAGAAATATTTACAGTATAATTCTAGAAGCAAAATAACAGATACAAAAGTATTATTTAACAGTACGTATATTTTATAATTATTTACTTGAATACCAGATATTTTCAAGATGCTTAATTCTTATCCCGTGAGTATTTTTTAACGTGAAACATTGACAGCAATGTATTTGCGCGTAAGGCGCCTGGTCAATAATGATCTTCTCAACCGTGGTTTATATACTATTTTTTTCACTACTAGCACATAAATTCTCTTTGAATTTTTTTTTATTGATAATAATTTTGACATGAATAATAACGTTACTTATTTGTTAATATTCACCTCACGTATGGGCCTTGATTTGTATTTGATTTAATTATTCAATAAAAACACTTTGTGCTGTTACAGTCAGCAACCTTATTAGTTTATTATTATTTTTAAATAAATCTATTGAAATGTATTTACCTACAAATACAAAAAAATAGTGATTTGTTTAATCTTACATCACAGTTTCACCAAAACAGCACAGTGGCCAGGCGAGGCGGCAGCGTAGGTCAATTTAAAATTATAGTGGCAAATTTAAATTATATACTTAACACCTTTCTTGAGTTTAATGAGTTAAATAATATTTGGATTTGGAGGCTTGAGTTTGACTGAAAAGTGACAGTTTGCATTATAGACCAAGGTTAATAATAAATTATTATTGTCCTAGGTTACCATGGTTACAAGTAAGCGGTAGTGAAATAGTATATTATACGCCAAGGTTGAGAAGCTAATCATTATTGACCCAGCGCCTATTGTAACCCGAGGGCGAAGGCCGAGGGATATAAGGCGCCTGGTCAATAATGATCTTCTCAACCGTGGTTTATATACTATTTTTTTCACTACTAGCACAGAAATTCTGTTTGAATTTTTTTTATTGATAATAACAATAATTTTGACATGAATAATAACGTTACTTATTTGTTAATATTCACAAAAACAAAGTAGGCTGCATTTGTTTTATCTGACGTTTTGCTCATTTCGCTGGTTTGATAACCTCAGTTATGGGCCTTGATTTGTATTTGATTTAATTGTTTAATAAAAACACTTTGTGCTGTTACAGTCAGCAGCCTTATTAGTTTATTATTATTTTTAAATAAATCTAATGAATTGTACTTACCTACAAATACAAAAAAATAGTGATTTGTTCAATCCTACAACTACTAATATTTCACATTTTCACCAAAACAGCACAGTGGCCAGGCGAGGCGGCAGAGTAGGTCAATTTAAAATTATAGTGCCAAATTTAAATTATATACTTAACACCTTTCTTGAGTTTAATGAGTTAAATAATATTTGGATTTGGAGGCTTGAGTATGATTGTAAAGTGACAGTTTGCATTATAGACCAAGGTTAATAATAAATTATTATTGACCTAGGTTACCATGGTTACAAGCAAGCGGTAGTGAAAAACAATTTCTCATGTCAAATAAAGGTAAATAATAGTGGTTTCCTAGGCTAGTAGTGAAAAAAACAATTTCTCATGTCAAATAAAGGTAAATAATAGTGGGTTCCTAGGCTAGTAGTGAAAAATAGTATATTATACGCCAAGGTTGAGAAGATAATCATTATTGACCCAGCGCCTATTGTAACCCGAGGGATATAAGGCGCCTGGTCATCTGGTCAATAATGATTATCTTCTCAACCGTGGTTTATATACTATTTTTTTCACTACTAGCACATAAATCCTCTTTGATTTTTTTTTACTGATAATAATTTTGACATGAATAATAACGTTACTTATTTGTTAATATTCACAAAAATAAAGTAGGCTGCATTTGTTTTTATCTGACGTTTTGCTCATTTCGCTGGTTTGCTCACTTATGGGCCTTTAATTATTTAATAAAAACACTTTGTGCTGTTATAGTCAGCAGCCTTATTAGTTTATTATTATTTTTAAATAAATCTATTGAAATGTATTTACCTACAAATACAAAAAAATAGTGATTTGTTCAATCCTACATCTACAAATATTTCACATTTTCACCAAAACAGCACAGTGGCCAGGCGAGGCGGCAGCGTAGGTCAATTTAAAATTATAGTGGCAAATTTAAATTATACACTTAACACCTTTCTTGAGTTTAATGAATTAAATAATATTTGAATTTGGAGGCTTGAGTTTGAATGAAAAGTGACAGTTTGCATTATAGACCAAGGTTAATAATAAATTATTATTGACCTAGGTTACCATGGTTACAAGCAAGCGGTAGTGAAAAACAATTTCTCATGTCAAATAAAGGTAAATAATAGTGGGTTCATAGGCTAGTAGTGAAAAAATATTTTTATACTGTGCTGAAACTGTAAAAACATTCAATAATTGGATGTTAAATTTCAAAATATTTACACAGATAAAAAGTCTGATGTGGCTAGTATACAACCTCTCGCCAATTCCATGTTTAAAATAGAAATGAGCTTTAAGTAAACTATCATTTCCGGTTGATCGTTTGTAAACATCTAATTTGTTGTTCTAATAAACAGAAAGGTCTGTAATACGAAATTTTGGATTATATTTTATTGTTTTTCCACGAAAATTTGTTAAGAGCTTCAAATTAAGTGCCACTTCGGTTATATCATATATCAAAATCTAATATATTGTTTCAAATTATATTATATATGAGTTTTAAATACCAAATTTGAGAAGTCTTAAATAATAAAACTGAAAAGTTTTGGGTTATATTTTAATATAGTTTTTTATTAAAATCTGTTATGGGCTTCAAGTAAAGTTCCACTTCCGGTTATGCAATTTTGCCCAAAATCTAATCAACTTTTTATATTAATGCCGAAAATTCGGATAATAGAAATTATTTAAAGTTTGATATGAGTTATCATGGACGAAAAAATAGTCACATACACACAGACATCTTTGTAAAAATAGCAAAGACGTGTTGTGGGGTCCCTAATTCGTGCTTATTCCTGGAAAACTCACTATCGAATTTTTGGACCGAAAACATTACTTCCCTTACTTACGGTATGGCGGGGAGTAAAAATAGAAAACTATCTTAGATATATCATAGGAGCACTGGGATATGGATTTTATAGTTAATTATTTGATGAGGAATTTTGTATATTGTTGTACAAATTTTATTCTAATAGATTACCATTATTATCCGTATATTCTATATTCAACATCTTTCAGTGTTATATTTTATTATAGATATTTATGTATTAAGAGCGTAATAGCCGAGACAGACGACAAAAATTAATGGTCATTAAGGGTTAGATATAGTATGCGTACCCTAAGGTGATACTGTTGATAGATGTCAAAATTGCGTCTATTAACAAACCTGAAAATATTGAATGTAGTAAGCACATACTACGTATTGTATTGTACTCGTACAGTACAAAACAATAATTAGCACGTGCTTACTACAGTCAATATTCTCAGGTTTGTTAATAGACGCAACTTTGACATCTGTCAACAGTATCACCTTAGGGTACGCATACTATAACTAACCGTTAATGATCATTAATTTTTGTCGTCTGTCTCGGCTATAAGGAGGCTTTTATGGCCTGCGGCGGGATTTTCAGCCCGAGGCGTAAGCCGAGGGATAAAAACACGTCAAAGGCCATAAAAGCAAGTTACGCTCGTGGTACATACAAAACTTTATGCACGGACGAAAATTTTCAAATTATGAGTGTTAGAAAAATGGGCTACTTGCGTACCTTTTTTTATTTCATATTTTTGAAGAGCAGGTAAAAACTTGCTACCCCTATTTTTTCTTTTGCCAAAACTTTTATTAATTAGCCAGAAAGTAAATAATGAAATTTGATTATTTGAATTACCGCCATGTGTGACGTAGAATTACGCCGCACCAATGAGTGATCGCAAAGCCATAGCGTTTGTTTGTACGGGTAATGTAGATTTCTTGTTTGACGTTTCAACAATAGTTTGAAGGTTAGTATTTTAGTTTGTTTTTTTCGTATCGATATTTTAAATTACATGTAACTACCTATGTGTTTATTTGTGAAGTAATTAATATACTTGAGAGCCCAGAGAGAGCAAAATGTCAAATTCAAATTAAAACTATCTCGCACGCAATGCCATCTATAAGTTACATTCTTAAACATGGTTCTCTTCCTCGGTTCAATATAATGACGTCACAGAAAATTTTCTTTCTTAATTTACTAAAAAACAAATAACTTTTTTAAAATAAAATTTATATTTTTATATATGTTTTCTACATAACATTACGTATATAGTGATAGAAATCGGATTTTCAGTACCATGCAAGTAGCCCATTGTATCGAAAAGAAGTTGTTCTCGTACATCCAGTATCTAGTGTTGCTATGAAAGCGGTGAACAACAGTTTATTGTTTGTTTAGTAATTATGTCATTTGAGTTTTATTTTGTGTATCTCCGTGCTTTCCATATAAATATCACAAAATTAATTTTCATTTTCATTAAAGAATATAAAAATTTTCGATTTGTAATAAAAACTTTTCATGTTGCCTGTTTAAATTGTTTATATTGTAGGTTATAATTTGGTTTGACGTTTCATTATAGCCCGGCGGTCTATAACGAGACCTGCGGGCTATAAAATGACGTTTATGTCAAAGAAATTCGTGTATAATTGTCAAATTATGATACGTCTGTGCATAAATATAATTACATATATCATTTTATAATCTATAATATCTATATAATTTTTTGTCACCATCACCAACAAATATTTACTGTTGTAATCCAGATGTTCCATTTAAGTTTTCAATTTTATTTACTTTATTCATTATTTTAATGTGCGGGCAATGAGTATTTACTTTTCAAATCAACATTTTTACTTTGTTTGCCAATATGTTTCATCGTTTTCTAGTGTATAAGAGAGGGAAAAAATCAGTATCCAACCGATTGATTATAATAAACTTTTTTTTATAATATTTTCCTTATTTGAAAACCATAGTAGGTATCTATTTAATCGTAATTTAATTGAACAGTTAAAATTCCATGCTAATAGTAATTCGAAATTTAATTGAAAGATTTTTGTTCTGGTGTAAAATTTATAAGTTGCAACGCAACAATAAATGCTACAGCAAATGGATCAGCAATAATATCCGTAAATTCAACGTCTTTCAGTGTTATACTTATGTTTTAATAATATAATTATGAATCAAACTATTTTATTTTATAGTCTATATCAACGACGAAATATAACTAGACAAAACATTCCCTATTCCTCTTCACTGAACGTTTTGATTTCGGCTGGCATATTTCATCTAGTTCATGAACTTCTCACTAGAGGCCATTTAAATATATCAGTGTAGTTTCACATTTGCGGTTTTGTTTTTGACTGACACGTTGGTTTTTATTTAATATTAAAGCTTATAAATAATTAAATAAACAAATCATATTGGATATTATTATAAAATAATTTTACGCTTAAATTCATTTGGCAACACAGGCAAGGTACACAAGCTGTATTCTTGGGAACCTTGTTGCGGTGGGTCATACAAGGAAATGTCAAAGCCCGCGCCTCATATGCAAAATGGATACGTTTTTGTAAGTTTTTTACAGATCAGTAAGACTTGCAGTGAAAAATGCTCGAACTAGATAAAACATAACAATATCTCTGGCCAGCAGAAATCAAAACAAATGAAACGATGTTTTGTCTAGTTATATTTCGTCGTTGGTCTATATGATTTGTTGTCACCAACAAATATTATTATTGTTGTAATCAACATGTTCCATTTGTGTTTTCAAGTTTAATTATTTTATTCATTATTGTAATCTACAATGTATGAAGGAACATTGTGTTTTTATTTTTAAAATTAACATCTTTATTCGTTTTACCTACCAATATGTTTAAACGTTAACGTTATCTAGTGCTTGTGCGGGCAAATAGCGATAGTTTACTTATAATAAACTTTTTGGTATTTATTGCTTTAGTTTTTTGAAAAACCTGTAAATTTACTACTTTCTTTAATGTGACGTACATTTATAAATCTGAAATAATATGTAAGTACTGTATTTTAGATTAATAGTGCGATTCTGTAAATTTCTATAATGCTATAGAAATGTAAAAATGAACAAATTCGCAACAATTTTTGTTTACTAATACATTTATTATCATTTGACATTAAAAAATGGTGCGCTTTTGTTGAGAGTTACAGTTCTATAATGGTATAGAAAGTTATAGAATCGCACCATAAATAAGGGATATAAAATTGTGTTAAATATTTTTTAGGTTAACATATTATAATGTATGTAATTAATACTACATATCCCTTTAATTAATTTTGCTCTATATTAATAAATTACTTATCATTTTAAAATTAATTCATTAATTAATTGTTATATTTATTGAATTTTAAGGTGAGATGGTACCCCCCGTTATTTTGTTTCTGCGCCGAGGCGAGCGCTAGTGGGCACTGAAATGAATAATTATGACTAAGTCGATAAAGTAGAAATATTTGTATATTTTACGATCTCCATCTATTCGATAATAGTCATACTTTGTTCCATGTCACAAACCTAAAAACATTCTAAAAGTAAATATATGTCGGATGGTACAAATTTATAGGTTACCTAGAACAAATGAAAATAAAACAATTTATTGAACGTCGCGTCAAATAATATTTTCAAATTTATTAACGAAGTAAAAATATTTTGTTTGTATGAAATATTAATAATATATTTAAAAAATAACGTTTCTTGGGAAGAGAATGGATAATAAATAACAAATTTTAAAATCGGAACATATATTACATAAAATTCACTTATTGCATAATATTTTGTACCGTAGGAAATTTTTATTAAAATGAAAATGGCGAGAGGTGTTGTGCTGGCCACAACAGATTTATAATATTAAGAAGTATAATAGCTATTTGTGTATTAAGAGCGTAAAATGGGACATTGTCGATTGAGAGGTTCTCTCGAAATCGACAATGTCCATTTGCGCTCGAAACACACACAAGATTTTTCTACAGTCGCCACAATGGGGTCATCCACCATAACAAAAATAATAAAATGTACACTTTGCATTTACAGTACTACTCAAAAAATAACGATTGAGCTATTGAAATAATCTAATCTAAGCACTTTTCGTTTTAGTAAATGAATGTCCTATTTTATTTTTGTTTTCCTTTACACAGCAGTAAGTTGTTTTTTTTCTTGTTATGTAATATACCGACAAAGCAGTCCTGACTAAACGTTGCCATTAAGAATGTAGACAAGTGACATTTCTCAACAGCTTTTAAGTCTCCCTGAAATTTGTTTTAAAACATTCCAAAAGAAGATTTGTTGGAAGAATTTGACAGCTTTGGCAGTTTTTACGTCGCCAGAAATCAATTTGACAGTTTTAAACAGCTTTTAAGTCTCCCAGAAATTATTTTAAAACATTCCAAAAGAAGATTTTGTTAAAAGAATTTGACAGTTTTGGCAGTTTTTGTCACCAGAAATCAATTTGACAGTTTTAAACAGTTTTTAAGTCTCCCAGAAATTAGTTTTAAAACATATCAAAAGAAGATTTTGTTGAGAGGATTTGACAGTTTTGGCAGTTTCTACGTCGCCATAAATCAATTTGACAGTTTTAAACAGCTTTTAAGTCTCTCAGAAATAATTTTAACGCATTCCAAAAGAAGATTTTGTTGAAAGAATTTGACAGTTTTTAAATCACCAGAAATCAATTTGACAGTTTTAAACAGATTTTAAGTCTCACAGAAATTAGTTTTAAAACATATTCAAAAGATTTTGTTGAGAAAATTTGACAGCTTTGGCAGTTTTTGTCACCAGAAATCAATTTGACAGTTTTAAACAGTTTGAAAGTTTCACAGCTTTTAAGTTTCCCAGAAATTAGTTTTAAAACATTCCAAAATAAGATTTGTTAGGAAAATTTAACAGCTTTGGCAGTTTTTAAGTCACCAGAAATAAGTTTGACAGTTTTAAACAGCTTTTAAGCAGTACGGTATTTTGTTTGGTTATGTAATATACCGATAGAACAGACTTGTGGAGATGCATTTTATAGTTAGAAATTCGGGCAGCGGGCGTTTTTCTACTATATGTCGCGCATGAGCGGCAAAGTGACATTTGCGTTGACAAAAGCGAGCGCAAATGCCTACTTTGTATATAGATTGTAGAAAAAATAATTTTATTTTTCGAAATACAGATAACGTGCGAGAAATGTACAAACAAAGAATATAATTTCAACGACATATTTGTACGATAGGAAAATTTGTATGCTAAGAAATGTACAAAGTGATATGTATGCAGTTTGAATTTGTATTCTAAGCCATTTTCGTATTATTTAAACAACAAAATATAAGTTGTATTACATTATTTATTATTTTTTAAAAGGTTCGTTGGTATAACGTTGAAATAGCATATAAAATCTTTAGTTAAGCTACTAAAGAAAATACACTTTTAAAACCCCCAAAAATGCATAATGGGGGGTTTCACCATTTTTTTTTTTTTATATATATATAATATCATCTGAAAATATTAGGAAAACTAAGACTATTGATGAAAATCCGGTGAAAAAATTCCTATTAATAAGCGAGTTATGGTCTCCCGAATTTTGAAAAGATTGACGTGACGTCACGCTTATGTGTTTTTATATCAACATGGACCTAAATGTTCTTGAAATATATGCTATTTTAAGTTATATTTACCTAAAACAAATGAATATTATAACACTGTATAAGTCTACATACTTTATAATTACAGGTGTATTTAAATTATTAAGTTTAATGCAAGAAAGAAAGAAAATATATATATATATATATATATATATATATATATATATATACACCGGGAGTTTATTTTATCAGTAAACATAGGGTATATCATTGCCATAGTTACGATATGAATGCTTCACAGCAATGTATTGAAGCGTTTATTTTATAAGTAAACATAGGCGTTTAACATGGGAAGCAGTTTTTTGTAAATACAAAGTGTCCGTCAAATAATCAAACCATGCTATTGAACATGATAATAATACATTACATGTTGTACATTATTTAATATTAACTGCTTTAATAATATTATAGTAAATTACAGAAATTGTCAAATAAATAATTGTTTCACTTTTTTATTATGCATTATGAAAAGCTTTATAAATGTCTCCGGTGACGCAGTGGTTATGACTGTGACGTCTGAAATTTTTGGTTGGGGTTCGATTCCCCATTGGGGTAATTATTTTTTTTTTTTTTACTTAAAAATTGTTGAACTTTTAAAAATCAATTTCTATATTATAATTATTTAAAAATAATAATAACATTGTAATAAATAAAGAGAAAATAATTGAGAATAATTGATTACAATAATAAAAATATTGATACAATAATAATGCATTGTATTTCCTTTGATATTAATAAAAATAACTGAAATATAATAAATTTGTGTAGATATTATGTTTTTACTGTATTTATCAAAAGAAAATACAATGCATTGTTATTACATCAATGTTTTGATTATTGTTAAATTTCAGACGCCACTGTTATAACCACTGCACCACCGGAGACATTCGTAAATCTTTTCCTATTGCATAATGAAAAATTGAAACAATTATTTATTTGACAATTTCTGTAATTTATTGCAATTTTTGCAATATTATTAAAGTAATTAATATTAAATAATGTACAAGATGTAATGTACTATTATCATGTTCAATAGCATGACTTGATTTATTGCGAGACCTTTGTATTTACCAAAAACTGCTTCCCATGTTAAACGCCTATGTTTACTCATAAAATAAACGCTTCAATACATTGCTGTCAAACATTCATATCGTAACTATGGCAATAATATACCCTATGTTTACTGATAAAATAAACTCCCGGTATATACAGGGTGTCTCTTAAATAGGGGGACATGGCTTAACCACAGATTCCTGAGGCTAAAATAAGACGATTTAACCAAACTTGCTTCTACCGGAAAGTGTACCATTTAGCCAGAATTCTGCTTCAAAGTTCTTCGAAAAAAAATTAATTTTGCTTATAATATTCGGACGCTTTATTTGATTTGGATGAAATTTGGTATGACAGTTTATATGGTTATAAGTCATCTTTTAAGGTGATACTTGTTATTATTAGTGAACCACTAGTGTATGAAACTTAGGTCTCCCAACATTAATTAGACCGTAACTTTTTAATGGCAATGCCGAAAACGTGAAAATATTTTTCTTCAAAAAGATACATTCAATAGTAAACTTTTGTCTCTCTGTGTAATTTGTGATATCTGTTACGGTTCACACAGAAAAAAATAAAATCTGAGTGTCTGCACTGCTAAATTTTTAAAATAAATTTAATCTAGCAGTCTATCCAAATGTCAAACACGAGTTGTCAATCTTCACAACTTGTTTAGGAGTAAGCTAAGATATGTAATCGTCTTATTTATAATAATGGTAGTAAAATACTATTAGGCCGAACACACGGATGTTAATAATTTTAGAATATTGCGAAGAAAATTTTTGACAACCCGTAAAACAATTGTTACTGTCATTAAAAATTACTTGTTTGACATTTGGATAGACTGCTAGATTAAATTTATTTTAAAAATTTAGCAGTGCAGACACTCAGATTTTATTTTTTTCTGTGTGAACCGTAACAGATATCACAAATTACACAGAGAGACAAAAGTTTGCTATTAAATGTATCTTTCTGAAGAAAAATAATTTCACATTTTCCGCATTGCCATTAAAAAGTTACGGTCTAATTAATGTTGGGAGACCTAAGTTTTATACACTAGTGGTTCACTAATAATAACAAGTATCACCTTAAAATATGACTTATAACCATATAAAGTGTCATACCAAATTTCATCCAAATCGAATAAAGCGTCCGAATATTATAAGCAAAATTAATTTTTTTTCGAAGAACTTTGAAGCAGATTTCTGGCTAAATGGTACACTTTCCGGTAGAAGCAAGTTTGGTTAAATCGTCTTATTTTAGCCTCAGGAATCTGTGGTTAAGCCATGTCCCCCTATTTAAGAGACACCCTGTATATATCATCAACACATGTAGACATCGGTAATGATGACGATATATTTTACCGTGTGGGCGCTTACCAGGCGTCACCTCGCGGGCACTCATAGCTGGTGTGGAGAGTGCACCACAGGGGTCACTTTTTTTTGTGCCATTTAAAATTGGAAATATAAATATTTATGTTAAAATAAAAACTGTTTGAAAAGTGCAGTACAGGAATGCTAGCCCCCCCTTTCGAATTTGAATTTCTTAACTTCCATTGGTAGTATATAATTACTTTGCGAGATATTTAAATTTATTTCCAGGGCCACAGATGACATAATACTATTGGTATCTCTCTCGCGCAGCCTACTACAGAAACTGGTGTGAAAAATATAGCTATAGGTTTCTTTAAAGATCAAATGCAGTTATACAAAAAACAATTATACTTTTTGGTACCACGAATGGGCCCATAAACCAATTTGTTTGAAATATTTTTAAATGCAAGTTCGCTTAATTTTGAAGCAATTATTAAAAAAATGTTATTTTTATCTTAATCGTTATTTATTGAGCAGTGTATATTTTACTATTTTTTGTTATGGTTTATAGGCCTATTGCTTTAAAATGAAACGAACTTTTATTTAAAATTTAAAAAAATGGTTTTGGGCCCATTCTTATGTTTGCACTAGATTATCTGAAAAATTAATGTGTGTATTTTTTTATTATTTATGGAGGTACGATAATCAAATTATTTTACAAATTATAAAATATTACGTCCCCTCCCCCATTACGTGATACCACAGTATAAAAATACTTAACTTTAAGTATTTTTATACTGTGGTGATACCTTCTACCTACATCAGATCTACATTCTCCATATCACCATCTCGTTTTTTCTGCAATTCCGCGATTGTTGAGCGGTACGCGTCTCCATCATTTCGTCATATCTTCCATCTCTACATTCTACATAACACCATCTCACTCTCTCTCACGCACAATACCGATTTTAATAGAAATAAAATGTAATTATAATTTGTATTTGTAGTAAATCTTTTACTTTGTTATTTTATAATTCATAAATGGCGTAGAATACAAATTCAGCAAAAATATTTTTCAATTGTCCATGGAGCCACCGATTTCATTATAGTTGAGCTTTCTACCGCTAGGTCTACTCGTAGCGCCACGTCCTTATATTTCACGAAAATATTTACCAAATTTGTTTTAATTACAAATATCTTTTATATTAAACGATAAATATTTACAATATTTACCTGAGAAATATAGAAATGTGTACAGTACGTAACACTAAATAAATTTTAGAAATAGCGCCTCACACATTTGAGAAAAAAAATAAAATTGAACATTTTATTTTTTTTAAGTATGTTCCCGAAATTTAATTTTCGATTTTTTTTTTATATGTTATGTATAACAATTTTCTTCAAAACATATTAAAGTATGAACAAAATTGTAGGTTTAGTATAGAAGATAAACATTAAAATGTATGAAAAAAGTAGGTTTATTGGATTTTTAAAATTGTTCTCGAAAGTCGTTTTTTTTTAATTTTCACATATTTTCTTCCTTATATTATTATAAATATTTTATGCAAGTTTAATCAAAAAAGTACGTTTTGAACTCGAGATATATTGAAAATAATATTTAAAATATTTTTTTAGGTGTCTAAATAAATACAAATATTATTGAAAGTATGTTATTTTGATGACAAATTGTTTCCTTTTTATTCGTGTATACAAAGAAATCATATTACTTCATACAATTTTAAATAAAAAATGAAAAACCTTTTTGGTAATTTTGAATTTCGCGGGCTGGGGTACCATTTCACCTTAAGGGCAAAAATTATTTTGTAACTGTAAGTTTGACATTTATACTTCGTAGGCCCGAATCCTACCGAAGAGGAACGAAGGTTGCCGAGCGGTCGTATACATATCCCTTACAAACTTTCCGCTTTATATATACAGGTGTAACAACATGATATGTCACAAATACGTGGACGTGTTCTAGTAACAAAAACAAGAAAAAAGTCCTTTAAACTTTTGCCATACCTCGATTCGTTTTCAAGTTACAGGTGTTAAAATTTTTCGATAAAAAAGGCTATATTTTATAACATCTATTATTTTATTGACATCTAATATTTACAACAATTGTTCAAAGTGACGTCCTTGCACTTGAATGCAGGCTTCGGCTCTGCGTAATAGTGATCTCCGAACTCGTTCGAAAAGTCCCGGGGTTTCTGAAATTGTTCTACAACTATGCTGTATGCGACTCTTCATTAGTAAATGTAACAGGTGCCATTATTGGAAAATAACTGTTTAAGTTAACACAATACGTATTAAGCTTAAGCAAACTGACACTTGTCTAATAACTTGGATTTTGTTTTCATGGCCTACCGGATTCAAATGCATTGTAGCGTGCGAGAACACAATCCGCTTTTATCGAAAAATTTTAACACCCTGTAACTTGAAAACGAATCAAGGTAGGGCAAAAGTTTAAAGGACTTTTTTTCTTGTTTTTGTTACTAAAACACGTCCACGTATTTGTGACATATCATGTTGTTACACCCTGTATATATATATATATATATATACCGAGAGTTTATTTCAGTAAACATAGGGTATATCATTGCCATAGTTACGATATGAATGTTTGACAGCAATGTATTGAAGCGTTTATTTTATGAGTAAACATAGGCGTTTAACATGGGAAGAAGTTTTTTGTAAATACAAAGTGTTCGGCAAAAAATCAAGCAATGCTATTGAACATGATAATAGTACATTACATTTTGTACATTATTTAATATTAATTACTTTAATATTAATGAATAAATTGCAATAAATTACAAAAATTGTCAAATAAATAATTGTTTTACTTCTTTATTATGCAATATGAAATGATTTTCAAATGTCTCTGAAATTTTTGGTTGGGGTTCGATTCCACGTTGCGATAATTATTATTTTTTTTTTTTTAATTCTTGAACTTTTAAAAATCAGTTTATATTTCCATATTACAATCATTTAAAAATAATAATAACATTGTAATAAATAAAGAGAAAATAATTGAGAATAATTGATTACAATAATCAAAATATTGATTTAATAACAATGCATTGTATTTTTTTTTTTTTTTTTGATAAATACAGTAAAAACAATATCTACAGAAATTTATTATATTTTAGTTATTTTTATTAATATCAAAGGAAATACAATGCATTGTTATTGTATCAATATTTTGATTATTGTAATCAATTATTTTCTCTTTATTTATTACAATGTTATTATTATTTTTAAATGATTGTAATATGGAAATATAAACTGATTTTTAAAAGTTCAACAATTTAAAAAAAAAAAAAATAATTATCACAACGTGGAATCGAACCCCAACCAAAAATTTCAGAGGCAGTTGTTCTAACCACTGCGCCAAGGAGAAAAAGTAAAAAAATTATTTATTTGACAATTTTTGTAATTTATTGCAATTTATGCATTAATATTAAAGTAATTAATATTAAATAATGTACAAGATGTAATGTACTATTATCATGTTCAATAGAATGGCTTGATTTTTTGACAGACACTTTGTATTTACAAAAAACTGCTTCCCATGTTAAACGCCTATGTTTACTCATAAAATAAACGCTTCAATACATTGCTGTCAAACATTCATATCGTAACTGTGGCAATGATATACCCTATGTTTACCTACTGATAAAATAAACTCCCGGCATATATACATACCTATACAGTGTGAACACTGAAAACCGTCAAGTTAGATTAAACTTTCGTAAATATTTGAATAATAAGGCATTAAATTAGGAGTCTTTAGATTCTCTTCGATGCCAAATTAAATAATCTTTCTAACCATATCAAAAACTCCCGCTATACTCTTGCGGGACAGATAATTGATAAAAAGTGTTTTCCCATGCTAACCGCTTATGTCACGGTTTTCAATGTTCACACTGCATACCGTGAGTATTTTTTAATGTGAAACATTGGGTTTGTCATATCCATGGTTACGACTTGACATTTTATTCACAGCAATGTATTTGCCCGTTCCATTTAAAATGAAACATAGGGAATGAATTTGACATTTGATAAGACGTCAATAGAGGTTAATTTTGTTTAAATAATTATACCTGCATTCTAAATTAAAATTAGTTGTAGAAAAAATATAGTGTGTACCTTGTGCCCGAGGGTTTTCTGACTCGGCTAAATTTCTTACAATATTTAAATATAATACTTCTGTCAAATTCATTCACCATGTGTCATTTTAAATGAGACAGACAAATACATTGCTGTCAATCAAATGTCAAATCCCTGGTCAAATCATAACTTATAGGGAAATTCAACGGTTATCTGTCATATTGACAAGATGTCATTAGAGGTTAATTTTGTTTAAATAATTATACATGTTTTCTAAAAATTAAATTTAGATGTAGAAAAAATACTGTATGCAACTTGTGCCCGAAATATGTTTAGTTCTCTCGAGTGGTTTTCTGATTCCGCTAAATTTCTTACAATATTTAAATATAATACTTCTGTCAGATTCGTTCCCTATGTTTCATTTTAAATGGAACGGGCAAATACATTGCTGTCAAGCAAATATCAAGTCGTAACCAAGGATATGACAAACCCAGCGTTTCACGTTAAAAAATACTCACCGGGAGTTTATTTTATCAGTAAACATAGGGTATATCATTGCCATAGTTACTGTATGAATGTTTGACAGCAATGTATTGAAGTGTTTATTTTATGAGTAAACATAGGCGTTTAACATGGGAACCAGTTTTTTGTAAATACAAAGTGTCCGGCTAAAAATCTAGCCATGCTATTGAACATCATAATAGTACATTACATCTTGTACATTATTTAATATTAATTACTTTAATAATATTGCAAAAATTGCAATAAATTACAAAAATTGTCAAATAAATAATTGTTTCAGTTTTTTTATTATGCAATAAGAAAATATTTACAAATGTCTCCGTGGCGCAGTGGTCATAATAGTAGCGTCTGGAATTTTTGGTTGGGGTTCGATACCCCTTTGGGGTAATTATTTTTTTTACATAAAAATTGTTGAACTTTTAAAAATCAGTTTATATTTCCATATTACAATCATTTACAATTAATAATACCATTGTAATAAATAAAGAGAAAATGATTGACAATAATTGATTACAATAATCAAAATATTGATATAATAACAATGCATTGTATTTTATTTGATAAATACAGTAAACACATAATATCTACACAAATTTATTATATTTCAGTTATTTTTATTAATATCAAAGGAAATACAATGCATTGTTATTGCATGAATATTTTTATTATTGTAATCAATTATTCTCAATAATTTTCTCTTTATTTATTACAATGTTATTATTATTTTTAAATGATTATAATATGGAAATATAAACTGATTTTTAAAAGTTCAACAATTTTTATGTAAAAAAAATAAAATAATTACCCCAATGGGGAATCGAACCCCAACCAAAAACTTCAGACGCTGTTATGACCACTGCGCCACGGAGACATTTGTAAATCTTTTCATATTGCATAATAAAAAAGTGAAACAATTTTTATTTGACAATTTTTGTAATTTATTGCAATTTTTGCAATATTAGGAAAGTAATTAATATTAAATAATGTACAAGATGTAATGTATTATTATCATGTTCAACAGCATGGTTAGATTTTTAGCCGGACACTTTGTATTTACAAAAAACTGGTTCCCATGTTATACGCCTATGTTTACTCATAAAATAAACGCTTCAATACATTGCTTTCAAACATTCATATTCATACCGTAACTATGGCAATGATATACCCTGTGTTTACTGATAAAATAAACTCGCGAGAGTTTTTTTTATCAGTGAACATGGGCGTATGTCATTACCATAGTTACATTTAAAATGATTGACAGCAATGTATTATCGCATTTTTTTAAAAAACTGGACATAGGACGTGACATTTAGTATATCTGTCAATGTCATCAAATTGTCATATTTCAAAATGTATACAGTTGAAGAAAAAGTTCAAATTGTATGGTATAATTCTATACTCTGACATAAGCCTAAGGCAAGAAATAATTAATATAAATTATATTTTATCCCTATTTTTTAATTGATCAATATTAATTTTGTCACCATTGTAAATACAATTTTTTAAATGGCCCCAAAGAAAAAAAAAAATCGTTTGGTGCAAGATCTGGTGGCATTGCAGGCCACTCCACTTCTTCACCACGTCCTATCCAGCGTTGGGGGAATACCTGGTGCAGATATAAGTGAAAATTTTGACGAATCCAATACCTGTAATTTTGTGAAATTACTTCCCGATTAATATAAAATGTCGCTTCATCCGTAAATAAAATTCGATCCAGTAATATTTCCCCACTATTAATTTTGTTCATCATATCTTCGTAAAAGATATTTCTTCGTTCTATATCGTTGTGTAATAACTCTTGGTGATTTTGATATTAAAACTCTTAAAATGTTCTTGTCTTAAAACCTTGTATACTAGTATTCTTAATTTCAGAAAAAAAATTGTTGACAGGGTGTTGTCACTTTCAATTAATTGCATAATTTCTTGTTTCTTACTATTAACTACAGTACTTGATCTGATTTTCTTCTTGTGCTGTTTATTGACGCATCCTTTGTTCTGTAGTCATTGTAAATTTTTCTTATAGTTGTTGGACTGGGTCGCTTATTAAAAGTTAATGCACATAAGTCAGAAACTTGTTGTAGACTCGTTATAATTACTCCAATTTACAATTTGAACTTTTCTTTAATAGCGTTTTCCGCTTACCAAAATTTAGTGCGCACTGGAACGGACTCAGTGCAATGTATGACGTCATGCACTGTTTTGGTTTTGTGAACGGTGCGCACCCATTCAGTGACAAGTGGAAAATACGTTCATATTTCAGTTCACATTTGTTTGTGCAAAAGTTGGGGTTAAGTTTGGGGTTTGAAAGTTTTATTGACATAATTGACAATAAATATAAAATATGATGATGGTGTCATTTATAATAACTTTTAATTCTGAAGGATTCTTGAAATTTGATAAAATTTAAGTTTTTTAATTGTGCAAAACAATATATGTAATTATTACCTGTTTGTCAAAATATTTATGTACTACACTAGATATGAAATTAATTATTTTGGGTTGGTCTGGTTTATTTAAATAGTCTAGAGCCGTTTCTGTTATATGATGATGACGAAGATGAAGATAAAAGTCCTTCAATAGTAGATACCGCTACGGCATTTTTGAAATCTTCCGCCGCCATATTTGCACTCAAATTGTCGCACTTGCTATAGTAGTCGGTGCAACAAAATGCGCACTGAGTGCGAGTTGATGTTGCCCTGAGTGCAATTTCGTAGTAAATGGAAAATAAAAATCCGGAACAGTGCGCACTGAAAAGGAAAGTGGAAATCGCTACTCACACTCAGTGCAGCTAAATTTGCACTCAGTGCGCACTGAATGTGTAAGTGGAAAACGCTATAACTGTATACATTTTGAAGTATGACAATTTGATGACATTGACAGATATACTAAATGTCACGTCCTATGTCCAGTTTAAAAAAAAAAACGCGATAATGCATTTCTGTCAATCATTTTAAATGTAACTATGGTAATGACATACGCCCATGTTCACTGATAAAAAAAACTCTCGGTATATAGGTATAGATTATGTATTTCCTAGAAGATCTGTTGAGCTCCAAATTAAGTACCTACCACTTCCGATTTATCATATACGGATGTTCATTTTTAAGTGGCCACCTTTGCGATCTCGAGAATTATAAGAGGTACGAGGTTGGTTAAATTAGCAAATAATTTCTATTTTACATGGGTATTTCAATGAAAAACTGAAAAAGAAAATCAACCAGTGGTTCTCAAAATATGGATCCCAACTTTTTAAATTTAAATGGAAACATATATGTTTTATTTCCTCATTCTTTAGAGAATGTAATTCTGAATGCAGTGATATAATACTTTAATACCCTTACAAAACGATTTTTTTTTTGGGAAAAAGCATGTAAAGTTTTTTACTAATTTGATTAAAATATGGCTATAATAAGAATGCCATGAATGTAAGGGTATAAAAGTATTATATCACTGAATTTAGAATTAAATTCTGACGAATGAGGAAAAATATATGTACTCATTTAAAATTAAAAAGTTGGGTCCCATATTTTGAGAACCACTGGTCGAAAAAAAATATTTTAAATTTATTTTGTGAAATATAAGTTGTTTGCCCATGTAACCGTCTTTGTAGCTCATAGTTCTCGAGATAGCAATGGTGTCCACTTAAAATTGAACACCTGTATAGTCTAAATAAAAAATGTTGTTTCAAATTATATACGATATTAAATATCAAATTTGAGAAGTTTTGGATCATATTCTTACATATTTTTAAGAAAATTTATTTAGAGCTTCCAGTAAAGTACTACTTCCGGTTTATCAATTTTAGGAAAAATTAAAATGTCGTTTTCATTAACATAAGTCTTTAATGCCCAATTCTGAAAGGTTTTTGGATTATATCATAATATATTTTTCAAGAAAATCTGTTCAGAGCTTCAAGTAAAGTATCATTTAAGGTTTATCAATTTTATTCAAAATCTATGTTGTTCCTCTTGATATAAAAGTCTTAAATACTATAATTGAAAAATTTTGGATTATATTTTAATATAGTTTTTCATTAAAAACTGTTAGGGGCTTCAAACAAAGTACCACTTCCGCTTATCCAATTCTACCTGGAATCTATACAACTTTTTATATCAATGCAGAAAGCTTAAATACGGAAAATAGAAATTATTGTAAGTTTCATATAAGAGCTATCGTGGAAGAAAAAATCGTCACACACATCTTTGTAAAAATAGTAAAAACATGTTGTGGAGTACCTAATTCGTGCTTATTCACTGAAAACTCACTACCGAATTTATGAATCGACAACATTATCTCCCTTACCTACGGTATGGCGGAAAGTAAAAACATAGAAAATGAGACACCGATACAAACAATATTTAAATTTTTGTAAATACATATTTAAAAAAAATATTACCGCTTCTATCTGCTCTTCATTCATACAGCTGTCTGTTATAATCGTCTCAGAGAACTTTTTGAATTTTATTCTGCACTTCAATATTTCTTCGGAATGTAATAATCTTTGTATGTGTTTGCCAATATCAAGTTTTTCTTTTAATAAAGATTGTAAATGTTCTTTCCAAGTTGTAACTTGTTTAGCAGATAATGTAATGCCTTTATCATTGAACAAATTGGTAAAAGGGACGGGTACATCTGAATTTTCTTTCTTTATTTTGTCTAATTCATTTTTAAGACTTTCATTTTCTTTGCTCATCTCTTCCACTATCTTCTGATACTGAGGAATTGTTAATGTAACACTTACTACGTTCTTTGTCATCTACAAAATTCAAATTATGTAACTAACTGCATAAATTTGTTTATATATTTGTTGAACTGTACCACTGTACCAAGAAATAATAAAAATTATATAAATTAAAATAAAGTGTTGTATTAAATAAAATACTTACAGTCGATTTTATTTTCTTTGCTCGCGTAGCATATTTTAAAGTATTGTATGTGTCTTCATAATTCAGACTGGACGGACTTACATTCGCTATCATAACTGTTTGACAATTTCCTCCCAAAGAATCTTTTAAGATTCTTGTAAGTTTAGAATCTCTGTACGGAATATGTCTCTGACCATCAGCTAAACTATTAATACAGTTTCCAAGTGCAAGAAGAGATTTGTTGATGTTAGCACCTTCAGTAAATCGAATTCCAGAACATCCTGTTGCTGCACCCCTCTCACTTCCTGCCAAGTCAATCATAGAAAGTTTGGCAATACGGCGTTGACCAGTATTTCGGTATTGCATGTTAACATATACCTAAAGTGTGGGATTCAATAAGTTAAAAAAAAGAAATATGCATATAAATTGTGGGACATTTTTAGAGTTATTTTGACAATATTATTTATTTACCGTGAGTTGAATGCATTTACTTTAGTACATACAAATATGTTGTGATAAAAAAAAAAAAATCGAATCATGGAACATTTACATTATTGAATGGGGTCATGCCACATTTTCTGTTTTATTTTTTTCCTGGAAGTCTACCGGTCACAGTATATTTAAATAATATTTTCACGCCATTTGTGTGCATTGTTTTGTAGATATAATTTTTTAAAAATAGGGGTCAATTTCAAATCTCAATGAGATCACGTGAGCGCATACGTCATGTATCTGAACGATTCCAGTTCACCCTGGCGGACAAAATGTAAATTAAGATTGTTTATAATAGCTATTTATGTATTAAGGGCAAAATGATATACATTTTGGCCCGCGGTGAAAGATTGAAGCCCGACCCGTAGCGGAGGGTTACAATGCACCTAGGGCCAAAATATATTTCGCCCGTAATACATACAATATTTTTTGCACCCGGAGTAGTGTTACTTCATCACCATGATCAAAGTAAAATGATGTTCAAATCATATTCAGATCATAGTAGTCTATTTGACATATGTATGTTGTCAGGGATAACAATGAAAACAAGCAAGTTAATGATAAATGTAATTATTTTAACTGGGCACGAAAAGATCGAGGGCGAAAATTACTACTTTTTCGCCCTCGGTCGAAAAAGAGTGTCATTTCACCCTTAAAATAATGCTATTTGTCCGACTTTTACTCCCGGATGCGCAAAAATAGTTTTTTTGAGTTTTTTAATGAATTGTTTCCACAAGTTGGAACTGCACAGTTATTCTTCACCATGTTTTATACCTATGAATATAAATATACAATTATTGCACTTTTATGTGCTAAATTAAACCTGCAATTACAAATAATATTTCTTTAATGAAAATCTTTATGAAACAAAATAGTATATTATGATACACGTGTATCATACGCTATTTTTTATTATAAATGCATCATAACCATTTAAAACTGAAAATTATTGCAAATCATACGGTTTTGATTTTTGATCTACAAGTTATTGTGCATTTAAAAAATAGCAAATAGTGAATAGCATTTAATTGGAATTTATGATAATTATCTATTAATGAATTTCTACCTGAAATACAGCATGCGAGCGAGAACTTTCAGCGTTTGCGTCAGTAGGATGCTGAGTACGGTTGCTATTTCCTTCTGCCAGCAAAGCAAATAGTTCTTCCGGACTTTTAATACGATGCACTTTAATTCCTGATACACAGACTCCAAATTTGCCATCTTCTCGTAGGTGTAATGGAGCCCCAGGGTTTAATAAATCTTTCACAGTTTCATTATAAACTTCCAAATATGTTATAGCCAATTCGAATTCACGTTCATTAGTTAAATTTTCTACTTGTAAGAACAATTCCTTCATAGTTAACAAAGTAATACCAGGGTTATCATTATGGCCAAGCATAGTATGAGTTTTGCCAGCTCCAGTTGCACCATACACAAATACTGAACAGTTGTAACCATCCATTAAAGATGGAATTAAATTCTTTGTACTGTGCAAAAAGACTTCATTATTGTCTGCTTCATAGCCAAATACTCTGTCAAATATAAATTGTAAATTTTTATTTGCTTTTTTCATCAAATCTCGTCCTCTTTGTTGAACGCCATGAAAAAAGAATGGTTCATCCTCCTCCTTGGGATCAAATATTATCACATTGTTGTCAGATATCTTAACAACAGTTCTGGAAACGATAGTTCTTGTAATGAAAGTTCGATCCATATTACTAATGATAGGGAAAAATTAATTATTTAATATACTTTCGTCATTTCTCAAGATTACTTTAATGAAATTACTGGAGAAATAAACATAATGGTAAATGAAAATATATTTCAAATCTATAGTTGCTGCTTTTTGTATGAATTAAGAGTTCAGCGAAGAGACTTATTCATTATCCAAAATTTGCAAACTTACCGGCTATTACTTCCAAGCTCTTTTTGATTCGGAGGTCTGACTCTGACAACAACTTTCACATTAGCACAAGATGAAGAAACTGAGAAATCAGAAGGCTTTGTTCCAATTCGAGGGTAAGCTCTGGTACTAGGTCGGTTTCGATGTGGCGAAAATTTTAAATCTTTTTTACTGCGAACCATTTTACGTGGCGAAATACGACTGTTATACATTTAACCCTTCAATAATCAATTCATTTATGTATTTTATATTCACTGTCACAAATCACATTATATACCTTCACTTTACTATATTTTTACACAGAAATATATATAAATAATATAAAATATTGTGTTCTGTTTTGTCACATTCAAACGTCGTAAAGCGAACAAAAGTTCGTTAGAATCTATTTAAATTTCAAAACTTGTAGTAACCTAACATTACCAACGTAATAATACAAAAAATTTGAGTTTCTTCTGTGTGTTTCAGTTGACACACACAGCGTGACGTCAAAATCGACCGGGAATTATAAACATAAAAGTAGGCTTCCGGTTTCTTGACTGCATCTTGAAAGAGTTTATTGTGAACGAACCGAACTAGCGCCAAATTTAAATAGCTGTCATTTGTCATTTAAAAACTAGAAAATTTAATGATGTGATTTTGTTACATATTCCTGTTTTATGTATTCAAAGTAAAAAAAATAAATTAAAATATAAGAGTAATTTGTTTTAAGAAACCTTATATTGAAATAAATTTTAATAAATTCAAAGAAATAATGTTATTGTGGCTCTTGTCATTCTTCAGTGAGGACGAAAAGATTTTCCTCTGATGCTCCAGTTATAGACCTAGGCTAGTGTTCAAAGGATTGGTATTCTGCACCTGATCACTTATTCTATCCGTTCTTACTTTCAATTCGGTTCGTATCATAGTGTTTTAGTCGTGCTTGTTATCTCATCTGGTACGATTTTGATCTTTTGCAAATTACAGTGGCACAAGAAACAAGTGATTCGTTTTTCTGCAATAATAAGTTTTTTTGTGGATAAAGAAAGACTTATTGTTCATGGTGAAAATGCAGTGGATTCACACCATGTTCATTTGGTCTGTGATGTCCATTGTCCATGAAATGGTTTCTGACGCAGACCTTAATATTACAGAAGGAAAAATGCATACCAGTTTTAAAGAGAAATATTATAACGTTGGGTAAGTTCATGTTTGAAACAAATTTTACCGTATTTGTAATATATTAAATTTTACAGATTTGTTTAAATGAAGAAAAATCCATTGAAAGTGATTCGTGTGCATGTCCTTCGCTTATAAGGAAGACAAAATATTTTACAATGAACAAAGAGTTGTATTCGGGTCGTGGTGATTAGTGAATAAACCATATTACCGCGCAATTTAAATCACTGTCATCTGAACAAGTTTGGTTATGTGTATTTTTAGATAAAGTCTATTTTACGTTAATATACTAATTTAATGCACATGCATACGATAGATGTGTGTAATTTAATAGCGTACGTATTTATGATGTGGTATCATGGTTGAATATCAAGACATCTGCGGATAGGTAATTTACAAACCTGAAAGGTTGATATAAGGTTATTCCTAGTATAATATTATTTACTGTACATTTTTCTGGTAATGGTTTTCATTGTTATATCAAGATTGTTGTATTTACATTTCTACCATTATCTGTATCAGTGAAATGCTCAACGTCTGCAACATTTTAAAATTCTAAGAATAAATCATTTTCGAGGTGAAAATATTTTACTAAGGACCGAGATATCAATCACCTATACTTCTTTTAACGTAACAAAATAGTGATGGGAAGATACTAATACTGATGGAGTATTATCCAATCAAAAAACAATATCAAACTGCACCTATCTCCCCATTTCTATTTTCTTACGTGAAATGAAGTATAATAAATTTATTCGGTGAAAAATAAACTCATTGGCTCGTAGTATGATCACGGTTTTAACTAAAACTCTGTTTTAAGAAATGTCGAATTCAAATTTCAATATTTAATTTCACCCTTATATGTAAAGAACGATTTTTTAAAAAATACTTGTTTGAATACAAACTATGTTCTTCTTTAAAATCATATTTTGATAAATTTGACATTATTTAATAACAATAATAAATAATATCAAATTTATCAAAATATGATTTTAAAGCAGAACATAGTTTGTATTCAAATATTTTTTTAAAAAAATGGTCCTTTAAACATACGGGTGAAATTAAATATTTAAATTTGAATTTGACATTTCTAAAAACAGTGTTTTAGTTAAAACCGTGATCATACTACGAGCCATTCTCTTCTGAAAAATTGTGTACCTTTTGTAGGGTGCATACTCAACGTCCAAGTATTCAAAATTGAATATTGAAAACCAGAATATGCATACACGGAATGAATCAAATCTCGAATATTCGAACAGATCGATTGCACGAAAGCGTATCAGCAGAACCACATACTCGGTGTAAGAATCATTCGGGCAAAGCGTTTTCTGGCGATGCACGATTCGGTTCTTGAATATTCGAGATTTGAATGATTCTATGCATACATATTCTGGTGCTGATGGCTTTCCCCCTTTTGTACAGAAAAAGCATGCATATCTTCTTGCAAATACACGAACATGTAAATTACATACATATTCATTATGTATGTGCATTAAATTAGTATTTTAACGTAAAACAGATTTTATCTAAAAATACGCATAACCAAACTTACGGTGCGATTCTGTAATTTTCTATACCACTATAGAACTGTAACTCTCAACAAAAGCGCATCATTTTTACCTCTCGCTAAGAGAGGTATTGGATTCATGCTAAAATTCGCATATCCAGATTTTATTGAATAAGCACGATTTAAGGTCCCTAGAATCTGATTATAACATTTTTAAAATGATGTGTGTGTGGGTGTGTGTGTGTATGTATGTATGTATGTATGTATGTCTGGATGTTGTAGTCACGATTCCTCAAAAACTATAAAACTTAAAAAATATTTAACTGCAGTTTCCTCAATCTGACATTCCTGGGAAGAGCTGAAAAGGTTTTGGTAACAATTGAACAACCGAAAGTAGTAGTTTCTTAGAAAAATTCTTCTAAATAAAATTTTTTGGGAGGTTGTTTTATTAAATATTCAAGAACATAAAATTCTCCATCTAATACACTTAAAATTTTTATTATATCTTGTATAGATTTAGAGATAAAAACACTATAATTTATAGAGTGAACTAATCGCAGAGGCTACGGCACTAAGGAAACCAGTTGACAAATTCCAATGTTTATAACATAATTTGTAAATGTCACATGTCAGTGTCAAAAATCGACAGTTTTAGTGACATTCTGATAGCTTTTACTGGGAAGTATATTTAATTTTTCTTATTGCTTTATTAATTAAATATTTGAAATTATAGGTAAAATTATGGTAAAATGCATATATCCATCAGAAATACCGCCAATCTGGTTAATGAATTGGAACAATCTCTGACATTTAGAAACTTCCTCATACAATGAAAAATAGATATAATTAGAATTATATGTGTGCAGAAGACATGTTAAATATAATAAAAAACAATATTTGGGTAATGTTCTATACTATTTTGTTATAAAACGACGGTTCGAAAGCGAAGTACAATACAATACTTATATAGCCTAATATGGAAATGGCGAGAGGTCTTGTGCTGGCCACAATAGATTTTTTTAATAACAAATGATAATAAATATGTGGCAGTCTCGCCTATAATCTAGACTACTGCTACATGGCCTCCCGACCAGGAAAGTTATTGAAGTTACGATAGTGATATATTTTTTAGAGTTCAGTTGTTATATTTCTAAAAAATAAGTTCGACGTTTAAATATTTTGTGCTTTTATATATTTTTACAATTTAAGAGTTTCTTGTTCTATTTTTACAAAGCGTGGCAGCAGAGTGGTGTTCCACGCTGGAGGTGTTGGATTTATAACTTCGTTGGAAGTTATAATTACTGGTAGTTTATATAAAAGAAACACACATATGACAGAAATACAAAAGGAGTTTATTTTCAACTATTCTTATCATTGACAACAGCGCACTACTTTAATATACACATTATTTTGTTTATAATAAATCTTCAAATCTTGAAATCAAAAAACCTTATTTCAACACTTCCTCCGATTTGAAGATTTTCACAAATCATTAAAATACATAATACAAAATTATTAAGAATATAAATTGGAAAACTTTAAAACATACAAAATTATTGAAAGAGTCCCATCTTCCGAGTGCACCAGTTATGTTTTGGAAAAGGAACAGTAGTGGTAGCACGCACTATAGAATTCTATCATAGAAAGCAGGCGAATACGATTTTACTTTTACGAATCTTGGTAGCACGCACTTTAGAATTCTATATTCGCTTTTTGATTTGGAAATTATTGGATTTTATACTACTAAAATAAAAAATATTATGACAGTTGTATATAATAAATATATAAATTATATATAAATTGGCTTTGAATAGAACTGTGGCAAAATAATGACGTTACTTTGACACTTTCACCTCAAGTCGAACGCTTGCAGGCGAATATTTTAAGACACGCATGCTACCAAATTTTCGCTTCGATGCGAAAAGCGAAAACAAATGCCTATTTTGATAGAATTCTAAAGTGCGTGCTACCACCACAGCTTTCGTTAAATTATCTGCAATCATAATCTTCGTACCTAATTTTTCGATTTCAATTTGGTTATTACGAACTGCTTCTCTTGTAAAATGGTATTAGATATCTATGTGTTTCCTCCTGGCGTGAAATACTGCGTTTTTGCTTAAATCAATCGCACTTTTATTGTCACAGTAAATAGTTATTTGTTCGTCACAATGAAGAATTTTTAATTCTTTAAATATTTTTTTTCAACCAAATTACCTCTTTTGTTGCAAAAAAATAATGCGGTATACTCAGCTTCTGTAGTTGAGCAAGCTACAGTTGGTTGTTTCTTACTTTGCCATGTAATTGCTCCTCCTGCTAAGATGAAGGCGAATCCAGATATAGATTTTCTATCATCTTCACAACCTGCATAATTTGCATCGCAATATCCAATAATATTTGAATTTTTATATTTAGAGTAAATCAATTTTGAGTTACAAGTGCCTTGCAAATATCTCATTTCTCTTTTCGTAGCTGTCCAATGAACAGTTTCAGGATTAGAGCAATGCTGACACAAAATGCTTATTGAATTTGTTATATCAGGTCTTGTTCCTCGTGATGCATATAAAAGTTTACCTATAGCACTCTGATAAATATCTTTTAAGTTTTCTGAAGTCTTTTCGCCATCTTTTCATTTTCTAATTTTCTGATTACAATCCAAAGGAGTTGAAACCGGATTACAATCTTGCATGTTAAATTTTATTAAAGAATTTTCTATCTGTTTATTCTGATCTAATGTTGTGATCTCTAATTCTTCATTTCTGTTTATTTCAATACCGAGGAAGTAATTAAGCAAACCTAAATCTTTCATTTCAAATCTCTGCATTATTTCATTCTTGATCCAATTTACGAGTTTGAAATCGCTAGCAAATATTACCAAATCATCAACATGAACTGCAATTACTAACACGTTTTTCTCTTCAAATTTATAATAAACACAAGGGTCAAATCCAGATTGAATTAATTTTAAATATGAATCCAATTTTGAATTCCAAGTACGACCTGATTGTTTCAATCCATAAATAGCCTTTCGGAGTCTACAAACAATTTTTTGATCTTCACGTCCCCTTTCTTTGGAGACTTCGACTCCTTCTGGAATAGACATGTAAATTTCTTCTTCTACATTTCCTTGGATAAATGCCACTATGGCATCCATATGATGAGTTTTCCAGTCATTTAACGCTCGAATTGCAAGTAGAATTCTTAAAGTTTCATATCTTACCATGGGTGAAAAGGTTTCTTTATAATCTATACCTTCTTTTTGCGTAAAACCTTTTGCTACTAACCGGGCTTTATACTTATCTAAAGTTCCGTCTGGTTTTCTTTTAATTTTAAATACCTATTTTGATTTAATTGGTTTTCTATCCTTTGGTAATTCTATAATGTCCCATGTGTGGTTTCGTTCGTGGGCTTTCAATAGGGTAGTTTTGCTCTTTTTGAAAAATTTATATGTTATAGTGTTTTTAAATTACAGTTTTCCATATTTTTTTATTTTGCATAATTCTTGTTCTTTTTTGAGAAAAAAAATTCCAGAAAAATAAATAATTTTTCTCCCGCCATACGTGACATCACGTGTTTACCTTCCACCGCGAACGAGTCTCGACATACAGTTTCTCTATTACAATCCAATAGACACTTACAAAATTGACTTCACTGCAAGAGAGATATACAAACGAACCTCCCCTCGTTGTCTTGCGTCCCGTTCCATGTTCCTATCTGTCATTGTATTCGCATCTGTTATTCAGCGTTAAACCTAATTTTTTATTGTGATGTGTACGTTGTGTTTAATAAAAATGAGCTTAAAACCAGATGTATCTGGGGCAACTTTTTTGTTTGATAATATTGAAGATCATTCGATTATTCAACTAAAACGATGGCTAGAGTGTAAAGTCTACGGCTGATGACAGGTTTTTGTTTGTACGGGGTAACCATAGCAACCTTGATTTCTATGCTTCGCCGTTAGAGGCGCTCGAGCAAATTGCAATTTTGTAAGTGTCTATTGATGTAATGTAATAAAATTACCATTCACGTTACAAGAAAGTGCTAAACGTATGAAAATGAATGTTTAGGTAAACAAGTGTGTAGTTAATATAAAGATGTTTCATTTTAGAATTTATAAACAGGAATAAATTCATAACAGGAAAGTAAAATTAATTATTATAGAGTAGAATGGGAGATATTGTTGAAAACATGTGTTATATTTATAACATATTAACAAAGCAAAATATCTACTTTGATTAAAATGTAAATATTACGATAAGAATTATTGTTTGTTTCAGGTCAGTCTTCTTTGTTGAACAAAGCTGTTTAAATGTCATTATACACAAAAAATTACGTTGGAAATTACAGGTGACATTGGGGACTAAGGAAAGTGGTGTTGCCACCAGTTAGGCTGTCTAACGACGTCATTAACTTTCGAGGTATTGCAGTACTTCCTCGAAACTTTCAAGGTAACCTCCACGTTCTCGTCGTGGTCCCTGGGCCCTCGGCTTGTTCGAGGTGGCAAACGGAGGTAGCGAAAACCTTGTCCGGGAGATCCGAGACGTGAACTATCTATGGGCCGAGCGGGATGTAAAACTCCTCTGTGTCGTGCCCTGATTTATGACGGCTCGGATTGACCGGGCTGGGTCACACACCTAACCCGGCTGTCGTGTCGTGGCTAAGGGTACTGCACCAGGTGTTCAAAACGGCGCCGGAGAGCTACTACCTTGGTAGGTGTGTCTCCCGTAAAACCATGCTCCTCTCTACTGACTGTGGACATGTCTCGCGGGGTAGAAAAGGGGTGGGGGGACTTGGCTTCACCGCCTGGTCCTAGAGGAGAAAACATCAATAAAAATCCTAAATCCCAAGATGGGGTAGACCAGGTCGATGGGATGCGTGGCTGAATAGAAGATCAGTCATTACTGGCAACACCTCCGAGCACCGGGTCGCACTCGGTTGCATCAAGGCCTTACCTCGGTACTGCGGGGCTCTGCCGAGGCTGACCACCCTTTCCCTAGCTACTCGTGGGAACAACAATGAGTGACCAGAGACAAAACCCTAACAGCACCGAGGACTCCAAGCAGGACTCAGGGGCTCCAACTAATCCCTCCGGTGAAACAGGTACCGGAGACTCCAAGCCTCTAAGGCAAAAGCTCTCTGGGGCTGCTCGCCGGAAGCTGAAGAAAGCCAAGGAAGGAGGGGGCTCCAAGAAACCAACCAAGGCTGTAAGAGAAGGGCCTGCCACGGCTGGGACGCCAAAGCGACACCGGTCGGATGGCAGTACGCCCAAGGACAGACCCGTGAAAAAGGTTAAAGGGCCTACAAACGTGGCCCATTCCTTCAAAGACGCAATGACCGGGTTCAAGATGGCGATCACGCACCAGGACCTGGCCATTTCCCTGACGGAGGAGCAGACAGCGAAGTTGAAGATGTGGATCTTGGAGAAGATCGACTTGGTGAAAACTGGGGAGGTCCATCCAAGGTTCACAGACTGCAGGCACCGGGACGGGAATCTGTGCGTGCTGTGACCAGGCCACACTGGACTGATTAGGCGGGTTGTTGCGCAATGAGACACCGTTGGAAGGAGCGACGCTTCAATTCGTTGAGGCGAAGAACCTTCCCAAGCCAGTGCGAGCGATGGTGTGGATACCAGGGCCAGCAATGGAACCTGAAAAGATTTTGGGTCGCCTCCAGATCCAAAATAAGGACATCGAAACCTCGACCTGGAGGTTAGTGGACCGGAAGGAGGATCCAAAGGGACAACAATTGATTGTCCTGATGGACCAAACTTCCTGGAACGCCATGAACGTCTTAGGGGAAGTGGGAGAAAAATCATTTTTGATACTTCTGCCACTATACCCAGAACCTGCATATTAGTTAAGAAAAATTTAAACGTTACACCATTGATTAAATGATGTATATAGATTGGCAACCTTACGGCCATTTACGTAGCACACTATACAGCGACGTATTATGCTGCCACCTTTAATAATTTTATTATTTGGCCGTACTAACATTCGATAAGACTGGCTGTAATTATGTTCGGATGTATTCGTGTGAAGACGCTTGGAGTCGGAGACACGAAATTGTTAATATAGTGGAGTGCCGTAAGACAAAAAAATGTAAAAATCTCGGAACCCGGTTCCACTGACTGGATTTTCGTGAAACCTTTTCTATTACATTATTAAAAGTTTAAATAAAAAAGTTTACCTACCAAAATTTGCAGATCTCAATTACAACAATTTTTAACAACAATTAATTGAAAAATGAGAAAAATATGAATAAAAAAAATGTTGTAGTAAAGATTTATATTTTATATACAATAAATTATATTTTTATAGTAACTTGAAAATGTATTTATAATTTTCTAGCAAAAAAAAAAATTACATAAAAAATTGTACTAAGGCGAGTTGTTTAAAATCGTATACATATCGGACCGAAGATACAAAAAATAGGTAAAATATACTGCATTAATAAAAAAAGACGAGATTTTCAGAAAAACATAAATATTTATTATGTCATTCTATTATATAAAAATTGAAAATTTTTCAGTCAATTGTCTACATTATCGTCGTCATCGACCTTATTAATTTGGATGATAGGTGAGGATTAGTGCAATTGTTGCCATTGCATTCTAAGCAAGCTGCACTGCAATTCAATCCACTTTTCCTGCACCCACAAGATGCTCCACAACCTGTTTTTCATGAGCAAAAAATAATTTTCAGTAAGGTCTGTGGAGTTGGAAGTTGCACCATTGTTTCCAGTGTCAGTATTCCGCTTTCATATTTCCAACCCCATTCTTCTGGTAATATATCCCTTCCGAGCCATGTTTGAATTTGAAGGTATACTCTTTTTAAGTGTCCAAAAGCGGCGTCTGCAGTAGGTGCTAAAGATGGTAATTTAACGCATCTATTTTTAGCGGTTGCTTTTACGAAAGAGTTGTACCATAATGTATTTAGATCTTTTATTTTTTTGGGGGGCAGCGTATAAAGCAAGCGTACATGTAACACCAGCGTTAAAAATGTCATTGGCGTCTTTACATTCATTTTCAAAAACTGCTACAGCATTTTGTAATTCCGGCCGTTTCTCGAATTTAAAAAAAAAAACATTTTTTCCCCGTTGGGAAAAAGCCGACGTCGTGTCACAACCAGTAAAAGAATGTAAAAAAAGATATTCTGTTTACACTTTGGTAATACTGTTTCCAAATTTTTACATGAGTACACTTTTTGTGCTATTTTGCCTTTTGCTGGTTTTTGAAAATAAATTTCTTGATTTGTTGGTGAGAGCGCAGTCAGTAAAACTAGAACATCCATAACAATATTTTCGGATTGTAAATTAATTGCGGTTTCAATTATTAATCTATCGGCATCAGCTTCCGCTTATTTTTGGCATCCGCTAATAAGTTCTCTTGTCCTATTTTGAGAGGCATATTTTTGTCAAATATGATATTACATTCATTTAGAGCGACGAGTTCTTTCGATCGATGTGCTGTTTTTTTTTTTTTGGTAACCATTAAATACTACATAAATGTTGTGTCCGTAATTGTTACGTAAATATTGTATGTAGTGTTCACAAATAGTGCCGAAATGTTCATCCAATTGCCACTTGCGTAGTAACACCTCCATCAATTACGTAGGAAAATTTTTGTACATCGTTCACATTCACCGTCATTTCTGGGAATAGGTCATATAATACAGATTTTTTTGTTTTGCGCATTTCGCCATCTTCAAAAAGAGCCAAAGGATAAGGGGCTAATTCAAAAGTCATATAGGTTTTTAATTCTTCGTCTGATTTTTTTAAAACGTAAATACGTTGAAATAAAAGTAGTGGATCAATTGGAATGATATCATCATCCACTTTTATTTTGCTTGAAGAAGCCAATAATGGCCTCAAGGACAGGTATGTATTAGTTATCCTATGTAAAATCTATCTTTAATCGCAAAAAAATTAATGTTTTTAACAGAAAATTTGAAAACTCCAAAAAAATAATAATTATTTATTTTAATTATTAAAAAATTGAGATCGGCAAAAATAAATGGGTAAACATTTTAGTATTTAATGTTAAAAGCACTATCCAAAAATTTTACAAAAATTCGTTCAGTGGACCCGGGTTCCGAGGTATAAACCTTACGGCGCTCCACTAATAAAAAATAATTAGATATTTAATAATCAAGTAATAGTTTTTGAATAACAAATAAATTAATTCATTATTATTTTTACGGACACTAAAAATGAACTTCAAGAATTTTGTGAATTATGAAAAAAATATTTTTGACTAAGAATTAACTTATCAAAATGTGTATAGGTATTCTCACTTTTTTACCCTTTTGTAATGTATTATATATGCATGAAATAAATTAAGCTATTTTATCAAATAAATACATATCAAAATATCTCATGTTAATTTTATTTTTGGACAAATTACTTTTTTGGAAAATTTTCAAATTTGTCGGCTCCGGTGGCTCAATGGTTAGAGCAACGCCTCTTAGTCATGAGTGTGCTCGGGGTTCTGGGTTCGAATCTCACTAAGGCATGGATGTTTGTGTATGTGAACCTACTCAGTAATTGGGATTTAATACTGTTGAGAGGTTTTTTTTAAAAAAATCAACTGTGGATTTACAGATAAGTACATAATGTAAAATTTTATAATTCTTACAATTTTATGTTTTCAAGTAAAAAAGAAATAAAATAAAAAAAGTATCATAAGGCATTCTCGTCCTTTGCCAAACTCGCCTCGTGGTTCGTTTTGTAAACTTGGACCCGTACGTGACCAGGTCTTATAAAACATATCTTTTATATATTTTTTTACCTTCCGTCACCTTTAGGTAAGGGAGGTATGGTCATTGGTCAAAAAATTCGGTGGTGAGTTTTTAATGAATAAGTCCGTTTTAAGATCCCTAGAATACGATTTTACTAATTTTACATTGATGTCTGTATATATATATGTGTGTGTATGGGTGCGCGCGCGTGTGTGTGTGTGCGTGTGTGTGTGTGTGTGTGTGTGTGACACTACTACTACTAAAAATTATTAGTATTCCTCTTCTTTACAACCATATGAAGAGCTGATTAGATTTTGGTTATAATTGGTTAACCGGAAGTACCCTTATTTGAAGTTCTTAACAGTTTTTCTGGCAAAAACGTAGTTAAATATCAATTTTCGACATTTTATGATCATTAATATGAAAGAAAATCTTATTCTCTATACGATTTGATTATACATTTTCCTTCATATTCAATAGATATAAAGTTATAGAGTGATTAAAAGAGGTTAACTATCAAAAATCAGTCAGCTTTGTAAAAATTATGGAAACATCAGACATATTCAAAATTCTAATTGACAGATGTCAGTGTCAAGTGCAAAACCAAAGTGGAAAGTATAGGATCAGAAAGTAACAAAAGTGACAGAGTGTCCCTCGCAAGTGACTTACAGTTTCAATGCCAGGAGTACGAGAAAGTCCAAAGAGAAGATGGAAGGACCGTGTAGCAGAAGATTTGAGAGAGGAATAACTGTGCGAAGAAGATGCGTTGGATAGGAATGAGGAAATGTCAAGTGCAATTTACATAATGGTCGTCCGTGTTTTAACTGGCAATATGGAATTTGTAAAAAAAATAGTGTGTTCTTGTTATAATTTTACAGGATATATAAAATCTTTTTCAAGAAACTTTTGGTATCGGATTTGTACAAAATACATCGAATTGACAGAAGGTTTTGTGCTCAGGACGAGCTTACGCTATCTATATTTTAAAAACTATTTAATATAATTTAACGAAATTTGGTATCTAGGGGTTATCCAACATGCCTGTTTCAACTAAAATATTTTCAAAGCAGTAGCACTTCCGGTTTGACCGGAAATTGACCTCAACTTTCTTATTTTAAATGGAATACGCTATATTTTATTTTACCATTGAATGCAGCGGAAAATTTTACATATGAAGCAATAAAAACATTTTACTCATGATCAACTACTTCCGGCGTTATTCAACTTTTTTTGA